>AP027108.1:39487843-40098884 GCA_028142955.1 Pinctada fucata | reverse complement strand
TGATAACTGACACACTGGATACATCTGTAATACACACATAACACAGAATTACACAAAATCAGACAGAGTTAGCTGGGTGTGATGGTCTGATAACTGACACACTGGATACATCTGTAATACACACATAACACAGAATTACACAAAATCAGACAGAGTTAGCTGGGTGTGATGGTCTGATAACTGACACACTGGATACATCTGTAATACACACATAACACAGAATTACACAAAATCAGACAGAGTTAGCTGGGTGTGATGGTCTGATAACTGACACACTGGATACATCTGTGATTTCCAAATGTCTTCCGATTTACAATAATAGTACAAGTTGTATCGAGATTACTTCAGATTTGATGGTCAGGCAGAAAAATTCATTGAAAGAGAAGTTTTTATCAAAATTAAACTTTTTCAACTTTTAAGGTAGAGCATCCTCCAGTCTCAGATTCTCATCTTTCCTACACAACAACTTTTACAATATTTTCATTTCCATACATTCAAAGCTTATGTTACACCTGATAAAGTGACAAAATATAATTCATGGTTTCATGATTATACAGAGAGCTTCAGCCGTTTGAACTTTCAACATTGGTCCCTATGGGAAAAGTAAGAAAATTCCCTTTTTAGAGGTGATAAAATGTAACTACAAAAGTTTCTTTTCCCAAAACTATATTAGTTTAATAATCTGAACAATATTCCGAAGAGGAACAATAGGATATCCAGGAGAAAAAAAATCTGACCTGAGGGATACTCTGCCTTACGTCTGTTCTATAAACAAACAATACTAAAAATTTTCATTAGGATCTTCTATTGCCAAATATACATATACGTGTATGTACATACCATGAGTTGCTGCAGAGCTCTGATATCTTTGCTGAATTCATACTGTCGTTTAAGGATGTCCTTTACCGTGGCTTCTTCAGATAGAGCCTAAAAATGGTGAAAAACAAGAACTTATTGCAAACTATTTTATATCAGGCAAAAAAGAACCCATGCAATGGTGATGAGATCAAGTGTAAGCATCTCCTACTTGGACAATGTCATTTTAGTGACCTCCTAAAATTGAATTATAATGTGAACATGGTTATTTTTGCTGGGAGAAAATTGCACGATTATATTATCAAGACATTACCATTGGGGAAACATTCATGATATAAATGTCTCAGCCTTTCCCTTACGAAAAAATTTTATATGTGACATATAGGGATCTGCTATAGGTAACATATAGTTCTCTTATAGTCTTTACATATATGTGACATATAGGGATTTTAAATGCAAATTAGATGCAAATGAGCTTCAACCTATACTTGCTGGCAGCTTCTACCTATATCACCTATAGTTCGTCTATATGTCTTTCACCGTTATGTCCTTTATACTCCTCCTATACTTGAACTATACATGCATGTAGGTCACTTTCAGAGGTACCTGTATTCCCCCTATACTCTACCTATACATAGATAGGTAGATACATAGGTCCCATTCAGAAGCTCGCCTATACTTCCCATATAGGGCAAATATATGGGAATTTTAAGCCTTCTAATTGGTTCTTTACCAAGTATTGAACATTACATGCTGTACAGACATATCAACATATGACAAATATTCCCAATTATTGATGGTAAAAATAACTATCAAGACATAAAATTGAATTAACTTTTTATCTCACATTAACACAACAAAGTAGTTGAAGTTCAAATCAATTTTAAAATGTAACATATTCATAGTTTTTCTGGTCTGGATCTGGATAGTTATGTGGCCTGGCCTTTTACAGCATATGCGATGGAGGAAAGAGCACAAGTGATGTTAGTTTCGCTGCTGGATGGCCGATCGAAAGGCCCCTGAACTTTTCACAAGCATGATTGTGTCTTCAAGTAGGTTCCAATCAGTAATGGTCTTTGGGAAGTACGAATTTCTGTACGGTTCTGTATTACACTGGATGATCTTATAATATCCGAGAGAATTACACAGAGAATGATTATGATGTTTCACAACATGTAAAGAAGTTTGGAAATTGTCAAAGCGTTTTGGTACAGTATCTACACATTTTTCCGTCTTTAGTTTGGCCTGGTTCTACCTCTACTTCTACTTCTAACAGTCAGTGGCCTCTGTCATCTAGCTGCATGACTATTCTGCCACGTTGGTTCTCCCTCTACCTGTACAATTGTACAGTACCCCGTAGTCTGAAAGTCAAAAAACGAGCAAAATTTATGATACTAGATTCAGGAGAAATAGTGATGAACAATTGGACAAATTTTACTATTGATTATCTGGACACTATCGGAGGCTAGCTATTGACTGATTGATTCTGTACCAGTAATTATTGGAACCATCAAAGTTTTAAAAATGATGTTTAAAACCAGTGAAATACCATTCATGCTGTGTTCTTTTATACTCTACACACACTGCAAATGCATGAAACAGTGACACACAGTGACACTCTTCATATACATGTAGGTGCACATTTGCCCTAGCTGCACTATTCCCTTCTTCCTCCAACCCCCATTCTGTCCTCTTCCATGATCCCTCCATTCCTCTCACTTCCTGGCCCTTCCCCGGATTTAAAGTCATGACATTGGATGTTTCCACTGTAGAATTTTTCAGTCCCATGATGCAGTAGAGATAAGACATAAAAGTGTATTTTCTCCGCCCTTTTGTTAAGATTTAGCTCCGATTCCCTCTGTTCAGCTGTTAATTTACAACTAGCGAATCAATTATTTCTAATACACAAGGAAAACATAGCTTACCTTCTTGTCGGTCTAACATCAAAATTTCTCAGCTCTTCTAGTTCTACCTACTGCATCTTTTCACAGAAAGTAAACAAAGATTTGATGTAAATATCCCATCGACTGAGGTGCTTAGTATACCGACGTGCTCAGTAGACCGTGGGAATTTTCACTTGGCTTCATGGTCGTTTACTTTGATTTATTCACTTTTCTTTAGTGTATCACATAAATGCAGACGAAATTACGATCCAAACTTCTACTTTTCCGCCCGGACCTTTTAAATTCCGTCGTTTTGATTGGCTGTCTTCTAATCATGGACGTGTCGTACACAAACATTTCAAACTAAGATGCTTCTTAAGATATACTAAACCGTTCATACGTGAGTGTCGTGGCTCAGTTGGGTGAGCGTCGGACTTCTGATTTAGGGGTCCAGGGTTCGAATCCTGGCATGGATGGATTTTTTCATTATTTTGTATTTCATGGTCTATGAGCCTTTTTCTTTTCATATATTCAGAGCAGGAAAAGGGGGGAGGGACTTGGATTAATAAACATTCTTTGCTTTTCTGATTTGTCATATTCTTTTTATTAGGCTGGACCCACTTCCATGGCTGTAAACAACCGCCACCCCACCCCACCCCAAACTAAAACCAATTACAAACAGATTAACTGATAATTAATTAAGGTACAATGTGAAAACAGTAAAATGTGAAATACTGTTAAATTCCAGATTGCTTTTCTTTTCTAACAGATCTCGGAAAAATACACATTTTGATACCCATATTGCCTTGTATTTCATGTCATATAAGTTTAAACACAATTTTTAAAGAAAATGTCATGGTTCTGGACTTAGAAATTTTCCCTCAAAGATGCAGAGCAGTACAATTTTCTAAGTCTAAAGAGAAGCTAAATTAGACTAAGTTCAGTATTCATATAGTTGCACTATAACCTCCCTATAGCTCCAGCAGACATGGTATGCTGTATGCATTTCCCCTATTTTTAACATATATATCACCTATAGGTTAAATTCAATTTTACCTATATGTTACCTATACCTATAACCAACCTAGACACAAAAGCTGGAAACCTATAGGAGAAATATAGTTTACATATAGGAGACATATAGTTTTGTATAGATTTTTTTCGTAAGGGTTGTACAAATCTTTTTTTTTTGTGTGGGGAAACTTTCATGTAGGAACTTGATTTGTGAAAAACGCGAAAATTATCACACGCAAAAATTTCCACATTTACAGTATTCAAATCTGGAATTTTACAGTTCACACTGAACGGAGTACTACCACCATAATGACTTTCAGAATTCTTGATAACAAGATGTAGTAGTCCCCAATTCTCTTACCTCAGACAGAATTATCTGCAACGCCAGATGTTTGTCTGAGACACCACATTTTAATGTCACATACACATACATTTGCAGAAATTTAACTCTCTTTTGCATGATATCATGCAAAGTTCAGTTTGGAATTATGTAAAATAAGCCATTGAGAGAAAAATAAGCAAACATCCCTTTCTGAAGGGACAAGGAAATCTCATCCTCATATCGAAGATTTTCAATATCCAAGACTCGGCAAATCTCATCGTGGACTGCAAATCTTTTACACTCGGATGAGATTCCCCTGTCTCAGTCGCAATAGATTCTATTAATCTGCAACGCCAGATGTTTGTCTCAAACACCACATTTTAATGTCACATTCACATACCTTTGCAGAAATTTATCTCTCTTTTACATGATATCAACCAAAGTTTAGTTTGGAATTATGTAAAATTAGCCAGTGAGAGAAAATAAGCAAATACCCCTTTCTGAAGGGACAAGGAAATCTCACCCTCATATCAAAGATTTTCAATATCCAAGACTCAGCAAGTCTCATCGTGTACTGCAAATCTTTGATACTCAGGAGGGATTTCCCTGTCCCTGTACAAAGGGGTGATTCTATAAGTCTTGTGGAACATCGTGCATATTTAACAAATAAGATAACACATACATGAACATGTCTATATACAAAATGCAAAGCTCACTAGATGAGACATGAACATGATGAAAGACTGACGGACCTGTATTGATTGGTTCCAGTCCTCCATGTATGCTTTATTGGGGAAATCCTTAGTAAGTGACAGATACGCCTTAAATACTTCTACGTAATCTGTGAAGGACAGCTTATTAAAGATGTGGATCTGACGATGGGAAAACCGTGACTTCACTCTCTTCTCTAGTAGCTCTATCACATCCTGTAAACACAGTAATCTTACAATAGAAATACATGTACATGCACTAAAATTATTTAATTTAAAAGTGAAGAACTAAAAAGGGCTGATATGGGCCATATTCAGCCCTGAATCGTTTGCCGTATTTCTTCTACATGTAGATTCATATGCAGAAAAAAACCAATTAATTACTGGTGAAAAATCCGCTATGGAAGGCCATTGGCCTAATAGTAAGGAAAAATATAGTGTTTTAATGATAATCAAAATATGTTAATGTATTTGAAGACCTCTGATATGAACAATTCTCTAGAAACCTGTCCTGATTTCCATAGGAAAGAGACATGTTTTGAACCAAATACTTGCAATATGATACAAACCAGATATAGTATAGTTTCTTCTGTTGGGGTCCCGTATAGGTGTCAAGTTTATGAAAAACATTTCTCAAATTTCCATTTTCAAAATCGATTTTTTCAAGGCATATTCTACACCTTATCTTATCAGCTGCATGATAATCTTAACTAAATTGTTACTTATCTTAAACTGCCGATATAGATTACCCATACTTCTTCTCCAAGCAACATCATACAAATAATACTTCCAAGTCAGGGTTTTTTTTTTTTATTTTGGGGAAGGTTGCTGTGCCTGTCCCATTTGGGAAAATTTGCAACATTTTGCTAAAATTGGGAAAATTTTTATACAAATTCTCACCAAAGTATAACCCTAAAGTATAATTTATTAACACTGATAATCCATTGATTTGGTTGAACTGGACAAGGGATGAATAAAAGACTTTTAAAAATGCACTTCGAAATAGGAATTTTGTGCTGACCTCCAGGTTTTGAGTCGTATTTTCTCAGGTAATTTTTTTCATGATTCCTCTTTGGGAATTTCAGGGTGATTTTTTGGGAAAAATAGAGGAAATTTGGCATTGGGAAGGGGCCAAAATTCGGTCCCAAAACAAGGGAAAAAAACCCTGCAAGTATACATGCCTAGAACAAATATAAGAGTTTGGGTACATTGGGCAATATCAAACAGGCTGTGCAGTAAAGTCTGGTTTTTGTGATGGGCAAAAAGATCAAACTTTTCCAGTGTACTTGTGCCCAGTGGGCTACATGAAAAAAATGCAACACATTTCTGCTACAAATTAGTTAGAATGGCTAAAAAAATCCCAGGTTTTCCAAATGCAACAGGTGCCCAGTGGGCTACATGATATAAATCTTACTTACCAGTCAACATGTTATGCCAATTACACATATAGGGGCCTGGGCAGATTGGGCTGTATCAAACAGGCTGTACAGTAAAGTCTGGTTTTTGTGATGGGTAAATAAATCAAAATTTTCTTATATACTTGTGCCCAGTGGGCTACATGATATAAATCAAACTTACCAGTCTACATGTTATGCCAATTACACATACATTATAGGGGCTTGGGCAGATTTGCCTGTATCAAACAGGCTGTACAGTAGAGTCTGGTTTTTGTGTTGGGTAAATAAATCAAACTTTTCCAATATACTTGTGCCCAGTGGGCAACATGATATAAATCATACTTACCAGTCTACATGTTATGCCAATTACGCATATAGGGGCCTGGGCAGATTGGGCTGTATCTAACAGGCTGTACAGTAAAGTCTGGTTTTTGTGATGGGTAAATACACATACATGTATGTAGATCACACTTTTCTGAATTGTGCCCAGTGGGCTACATGATATAAATCATACTTACAAGTCTACATGTTATGCCAATGACACATATAGGGGCCTGGGCAGATTGGGCTATGTCAAACAGGTTGTATAATAAAGTCTGGTTTTTGTGATGGGCAAATAGATCAAACTCGTCAAGTATAAATAGTATGGGCTTGCTGCTCTGGTCACCTGAAAAATATCACTTTATTAGTCATTGTGTTTTTTTCATCCTACATGTACCTTTAAACAATTGAATTAAATGCTGATTCCATAAAGCTGAGAATAAACTTCACTAAAGCATTACTAGTCTTAATACATTTGATCATAATTTTAGTTAAGGGATATCTAAAATAGCCACGAAAATCAAAGGAATTTTACCACTTCAAACAGTATCGTAATGTATACATGTAGTTTCTGTATTAGTCAATTTGCTATCTTGGCATATCAACGTACTTTATGTTAATGAGGTTGTAAATGAGGTTAGAAAGAGGGATAACTTTTCTAGTTACATTTATATCCTCTTCATGAAAATTACAACAACAACAAATTCATTTTGTTCTACTCAGTATTTTTGTTCTCTGTTAGAAGTAAAATGTACAAATATAAGAAATGAATTCTAACTTTAAAATGAGAACTAATAGAATAAAATTTCAGCTATGTTATGTTTATTTTAAGTTAAGTGTTAGCATCATTCTGTAGCTCTGAAATAACCGAGTGATGCATGAGATTTTGACAATTATAGAGAAATATGACATAACTACTTGAGATTCTGTTTCACATTTTCTTTACAAAATACTTGAAATGAATTGTGAAATGATATTGAACATGTTGAAATGGAAGAACTTACCACTTTTTAATGCCTCTAACAGAAACTGTAAATTTTCAGCAAAACTTCCCTGAAAGAAATAATTTCAAATTTGGAAAAAACAAAATATCATACATGCATTTAATTTAGCACGATCAAGAGTGTTCATATCTACTTTAAAATGTCAAATTGCTTCATAAAACCTAGGTTGAAGATGTTTGATAAGTAGTGAAAGGTTATACATTATGTATGTAGTAAGAAAATAACCTTCAAGAAGACTTACAAATACTTTGTCACCGACAGAATTTTCAAGATGTAGCTGGCGAGTTATTTCTTTCAGTGCTATTTTGTCATCTGTTTGTAATAAGCCTACAAAATGCAATGTATAGTCTGATTCAGCATTAATCTACTTTCACATAAATTAAAAAATGCAATGATCGCTGAGCGATATAAGTCCCCTACCAGCGGCATAAATTTATGACTTGCATCTCTGTTCATCAGTTCATTTTCTACAACAACAGCCAAGAAAAGTCTGGAAAACTGAATTCACGAAATTTGCTAAGTCCAAGGAACTCTTGTGAAAATTCAATCTAAATTAAACTCAAATCTGCATCACACTATAATGTATTCACATACAAAAAATCAGCTCATTATCTGCAATAACAGGCATGAAAAAGTCCGGGAAACTAAAAATTTGATGAAAGGGGTAGGGCCACGAGACCCATAAATCGGCCCTTGATTTTTCTCTTAAAAAAAATTTCATGAGGAATACTTGATATCTCTCATAAAAATACACGAATGTTTACCGCTTTTCATGAAAAGAATAATATCACCAAACAATGTGCCATTTAACTGTAATGACGTCATGAAGTGACGTCATTTTGACGTTATTGAACAAATATGGCGAAAATTGCTGGGAATTTTGTCTTTTGTCGTAGAATTCAATGTGGCCGCATGCGTTAACTGAGATAAAACGATTATGACAAAAGGAAATAATGATAATCTTTCACATATAAATTTTCAATCATAGTTAATGCATGCGGCCATTGCTAATTTAATAGAAATATTGAGTTTTTGCATCAATTTCGCCGAATTTGACCTATTTTGGTGTTTTCAAAGGGCTAAAAAGTGTTGATAAAAGCAATGTTTACAAAAAGTAGATTCGTGATTGCGTAGAGAACGTTTCAAAATGTCATTATACAATTAAAAATTCTATGAAGTACAATGTTCAAAATTCATCAAAATTAGGGCCAATATCGGGCTTCGTGGCCCTACCCCTTTGCTAAGTCCAAGGGCAATAACTCTTGTAAGAATAGGCCAATGGAAACCAAACTCAAACTTGGTCTGTACCACAATGAGATGTATTCATTTACCAAAAATCAGTGCATTATTTGCAATAGAACCAAAGAAAAGTCCGGAAACTAAAATTTTCATAAAATTTGCTAAGTCCAAGGGCCATAACTCTTGTAAAAATAAGTGAATCTAAAGCAAACTCAAACTTGATCTGTATCCCATTGAGATATATCCACATACCAAAAATGAGTTCAATTTATCCATCAACAGTGGAAAAAAGTCCGGAAAACTGAAATTTTCATAAAATTTGCTAAGTCCCAGGGCCATAACTCTTGTAAAATTAGGTCAATCGAAAGCAAATTCAAACTTGATCTGTATCACATTGAGATATATCCACATACCAAAAACGAGTTCAATATATGCAATAACAGAGGAAAAAAGTCCTGAAAACTGAAATTTTCATAAAATTTGCTAAGTCCAAGGGCCATAACTCTTGTAAAATTAGGTCAATCGAAAGCAAATTCAAACTTGATCTGTATCACATTGAGATATATCCACATACCAAAAATGAGTTCAATATATGCAACAACAGCGGGAAAAAGTCCGGAAAACTGAAACTTTAATAAAATTTGCTAAGTCCAAGGGCCATAACTCTTGTAAAGATAAGTGAATCTAAAGCAAACTCAAACTTGATCTGTATCACATTGAGATATATCCACATACCAAAAATGAGTTCAATATATGCAATAACAGAGGAAAAAAGTCCTGAAAACTGAAATTTTCATAAAATTTGCTAAGTCCAAGGGCCATAACTCTTGTAAGATTAGGTCAATCGAAAGCAAATTCAAACTTGATCTGTATCACATTGAGATATATCCACATACCAAAAATGAGTTCAATATATGCAATAACAGAGGAAAAAAGTCCTGAAAACTGAAATTTTCATAAAATTTGCTAAGTCCAAGGGCCATAACTCTTGTAAGATTAGGTCAATCGAAAGCAAATTCAAACTTGATCTGTATCACTTTGAGATATATCCACATACCAAAAATGAGTTCAATATATGCAATAACAGAGGAAAAAAGTCCTGAAAACTGAAATTTTCATAAAATTTGCTAAGTCCAAGGGCCATAACTCTTGTAAGATTAGGTCAATCGAAAGCAAATTCAAACTTGATCTGTATCACATTGAGATATATCCACATACCAAAAATGAGTTCAATATATGCAACAACAGCGGAAAAAAGTCCGGAAAACTGAAACTTTAATAAAATTTGCTAAGTCCAAGGGCCATAACTCTTGTAAAGATAAGGGCAATCGAAAGCAAATTCAAACTTGATCTGTATCACATTGAGATATATCCACATACCAAAAATGAGTTCAATATATGCAACAACAGCAGAAAAAAGTCTGGAAAACTGAAACTTTCATAAAATTTGCTAAGTCCAAGGGCCATAACTCTTGTAAAATTAGGTCAATCGAAAGCAAACTCAAACTTGATCTGTATCACAATGAGATATATCCACATACCAAAAATGAGTTCAATATATGCAACAACAGCGAAAAAAAGTCCGGAAAACTGAAAATGGGACAGACGGACAGACAGACGGACGGACGGACAGACAGACAGACAGACCGAGAGGAAACTAAGAGTCCCCTTCGGCGTTGCCGGTAGGGGACTAATTATATAAGGGTCTTCTAACAATTTTTTTCTAGGCAGTTAAATTAAACGTAAGTCCAAATGTTTCACTTTAAATTTAGATTTTAATAATTGCATCTCTTCATATCGATATACATGTATATAGTCATGTATAATACCTAAATGTTATATCCACTTGACCTTAGGTAAGTATAGAGGAAATAATATATAATTTTTGAAACAACAATTGTATGATATCATATATGTATATATCAAAGTGGAAATTTAGTCATCATGTTCAACTTTAAGTGTTTGAAAATTTACTGTTCGGACTAGTTTTATTTCTACTTATAGTATGTGAACAAGTGGAAAAATTCATAATTTTATGTGACAGATTGTAGAATATATTAATGTTTATCTTACGAGCAATTAGTTTGATCAGAAATTAGTTTTGGACTCAACTGTATAAAACTCCTCAAGTTGAGAATTTCCTCAAATGCCAATATTTGACCTTCATGTACTTCTACATGTAGCTTAAACCTTGAACTTAGATAATTCAAACTCAGACAGCCATGAAAGACAGACTGAGTAAAGAAAAGGTTTATAACATCAATAGTTTTGAAAACTATCTAATAGTATATGTAGCTGGCTAATAAGGTGTGAGGGGTATAATAACAATATCATGGAAAAGCTAGAAATTGTGTACTTCCATATCTTACATACATGTATTTTCAGAAATTAGATAATTTTTTTCATGTTTCATTCAACTCACCATAAAATGTATGGCTCCAAACATGACCAAAGTTGTGTGTCTTCAACCAACTTCATGGTATTTAATATTTTTTCTGTTATCAAAACAACTAGAAGAAGAGTATTATACCCCTTATGCCTAAAGGTCCTTCTAATTTGAGATTTAAGAAACAGACCTGCCTACCTCTTTCTTACTAAAAGTGTAAACTTTTGCTAAAGAAAGTGTAATTTAGGAGAGTGAAGCGTAAATAAACAATTAATTGTAAGGAGCTGTAAGAATTAGACGTAAAATCTGCCCTGAAAAAGTCGAAATTTCAAAATGGGAAATTTGAAAAAAAATTTCAGTAAAAATATCAACTAAACTGATGCATATCTGAATCTAATTTCCGGTCGAATAAATTATCAATAACAATACTGATATTTGGGTTAAAATGGGGTTTTTTTCTATAGAAATCAATGGAAAACGGAAAAGTTTTCTACAACATTGTTCCACCCCAAGTTACAGAATGCCACTTTTACCAAAGGTGTATATTATTTATACCAATTTTCTGACCAAGTGGGGTTCTGTAACTCGGGGTGGAACAATGTCCTACAGACATTAAACGAAAAAAGGGGGGATGGGCTATTTTTTAAGAATCTGACTTAAAAGTTGTTAGATAGATAAACATAGGTAATCACAGATTACGAAGCTCACCTCGTGACAGCAAAATTCAATTCAAACATATTTCTTAGTACATGTATATTGACTTTTAAAGGCAAAACCACTCAAGCAGAAAAAGTAGGTCAAGGTCATTTTATGAAAGTTTGATCAAAGATACATCCAATATGCAAGTTTGGTACATGTAGCAGTTATACTTTGCTCAATATTGGCTTTATAGAGCAAAATCACTCAAGCGGAAAAAGTAGGTCAAGGTCATTTTATGAAAGATTGATCAAAGATACATCCAATCTGCAAGTTTGGTACATGTATCACTTATACTTTGCTCAATATTGGCTTTTAAAGGCTAAATCACTCAAGCGGAAAAGGTAGGTCAAGGTCATTTTATGAAAGTTTGATCAAAGATACATCTAATATGCAAGTTTGGAACATCTAGCACTTATACTTTGCTCAATATTGGCTTTTAAAGGCAAAATCACTCAAGCGGAAAAAGTAGGTCAAGGTCATTTTATGAAAGTTTGATCAAAGATACATCCAATATGCAAGTTTGGTACATGTAGCACTTATACTTTGCTAAATATTGGCTTTTAAAAGCGAAATCACTCAAGTGGAAAAAGTAGGTCAGATGCTGCATCCGATGCATGGGTCCATCTCGGCATCCAAAGATGAATCACTTGTGCAAGTTTGGTTACTGTAGCATCAGTACTTTGTCAGATACTGAGCTACCCCAAACTTCTTATCCAAATCACTCAAGCGGAAAATGTAGGTCAGATGCTGCATCTGATGCATGGGTTCACCTCAGCATCCAAAGATGAATCACTTGTGCAAGTTTGGTTACTGTAGCATCAGTACTTTGTCAGATACTGAGCTACCCCAAACTTCTAAACCAAGTCACTCAAGCGGAAAATGAAGGTCAGATGCTGCATCCGATGCATGGGTTCACCTCAGCATCCAAAGATGAATCACTTGTGCAAGTCTGGTTACTGTAGCATCAGTACTTTGTCAGATACTGAGCTACCCCAAACTTCTTAACCAAGTCACTCAAGCGGAAAATGTAGGTCAGATGCTGCATACCATGCATGGGTTCACCTCAGCATCCAAAGATGAATCACTTGTGCCAGTTTGGTTACTGTAGCATTAGTACTTTGTCAGATACTGAGCTACCCCAAACTTCTTAACCAAGTCACTCAAGCGGAAAATGTAGGTCAGATGCTGCATCCGATGCATGGGTTCACCTCAGCATCCAAAGATGAATCACTTGTGCAAGTTTGGTTACTGTAGCATTAGTACTTTGTCAGATACTGAGCTACCCCAAACTTCTTAACCGGACGCGGACGCCGACACGGATGCGGACATGGACGCGGACGCGTGGGGTTATAGCATAAGCTCACTCAACTTCGTCAAGGTGAGCTAAAAATTGCCCTTTTCTTCTCGTTATACAATGGAACAATCTATTCTGAGTAGATTCTGATGAAATATACAACATACACGAATGAAATAAACGATATAAAGATGTCTATTTCTACACAGTGTGTATTTCGCGCCTCAAAGCTTACACTGTGGCTGTTTAGTACAAAATAAAATGGTTTTCAGTTTCCGGATTGTGTATTTTTACCGATTACATAGACATACTGGTTTCCACATTATTTTTTTCTTTTTCATTTTTAAAAAAATCCAATGATCGCTGAGCGATAAAAGTCCCCTACCGGCGGCGTAAATTTATGTCCTAAATCTCTTTTCACAAGTTTTTTATCTGCAATAGCCAAGAGAAGTCCGGAAAAATGAATATCTCATTAAATTTGCTCAGTCCAAGAGCCATAACTCTTGTAAAAATAGGTCAATGGAGACCAAACTCAAACTTGGTCTGAATCACACTAAGATGTAATCATATACCAAACATCAATTCATTATCTGCAACAGAACCAAAGAAAACTCCGGAAAACTGAAATTGTCATAAAATTTGTTAAGTCCAAGGGCCATAACTCTTGTAAAAATAGGTCAATGGAGACTAAACTCAAACTTGGTCTGTATCACACTAAGATGTATTCATATACCAAACATCAATTCATTATCTGCAACAGAACCGAAGAAAAGTCCGGAAAACTGAAATTGTCATAGAATTTGTTAAGTCCAAGGGCCATAACTCTTGTAAAAATCGGTCAATGGAGACTAAACTCAAACTTGGTCTGTATCACACTAAGATGTATTCATATACCAAACATCAATTCATTATCTGCAACAGAACCGAAGAAAAGTCCGGAAAACTGAAATTTTCATAAAATTTCCTAAGTCCTAGGGCCATAACTCTTGTAAAAATAGGTCCATGGAGACCAAACTCAAACTTGGTGTGTATCATGCTAAGATGTATAAGACTGACAGACGGACAGACCGAGAGGAAACTAAGAGTCCCCTTCGGTGTTGCCGGTAGGGGACTAATAAGAGGGGATCAAAACATAAAACACTTTAAATTTATGTAAACAAGAGCCCCAGGGGGCACAACGCTCACCTGATACCCATGCACGCTCTAACTGACATACTGACATTGAATACTGATAATGCCAGTACCAGGATTTTAGCCCACAACCTTTCTAAAAAGATTTTTGCCGGATGCAGAGAAGTGTTTTTTTCAGACAACCTTTAAAAGTACAAAAAAGAAAAAAATAGTCACATTTCAAAACAATAACTTTTTTACTGATTTGAAAAAAAAAGGGATAAAGTGGACCAACGTCATACGCCCAGCTAGTATAGTTCAATTATGCAACATCAAAAATAAAATCATATTGTAAAATTCCACATAAATGTGCAGCAGAAAAAGAATAAAACAATGAAATGATTTCACAAATTAAGTTTATTTAAAATTGAACACAAAACCTTTCATTATTGATAGCTAGCATGCCAGAAATTATAAAGCCTGTGTTTGTGAAACGAGAATGCCCCCGGCCGCATCTTTGTTAGTATAAACACCATTTTCTGTTAAGTATGTGAGAGGTCAGGGTCAGCATAATATTGGTATCAATGGAAAGATCTTGTCACAAGGAATACACATGTACAATATGAAAGCCCTATCACTATAACCATTCAATAGTTATGCCCAATGTTAAAGTTTTTGAGAAGTACGTGAAAGGTCAAGGTTATGGTCATGAGGTCAAAAATTTTGGTAAATACACATGTGAAATATGAAACCTCTATCACCAGCTTCCATTCAAAAGTTATGCCCAATGTTAAAGTTTTTCGGAAAACAGACAGACAAACAGACAGACGGACAGGCCAAAAACTTTATGCTCCCGAATCTTTTATTCCAGGGGCATAAAAAACAAAGATTTTTCGGTTTTGCCTTTATTCACTGAAATCTATGAATTATGCTTTTGAATAGTATTGATTTCATCTCAAATACATGAAACGTACAGTTAAAATCGTTTTGATCCAATATTCATCAATTCAAGTGAGTTGTGCAGAAATTGTGCCAGTTTGTTTTCCAAAAAAGCAGTGTATGTTGTATCAAACCTCATGACCCAGTGAAGCCACTTGAACAAATAATTTTCAGTAAATATGCTGAAATGCGACGCTTCTTGCCTATGCATATTTCAACAGGCGAGAAGGAGCGTCGCATTTCAGCATACGCTGTTCAACAACTCAAGTGGTTTCTCTAAGGTTTCGCAGTTTGAAACAAATTAAAAGGCCCATGAAATTGTTAAGCTTGTCCAACTAGCAGACCTACGACATCGTTATTTACTGTTAACTAATTGTTTTACCTCATCATAGGTCTGTTACACGGACAAGTTGTTAGCGGAGAGAGTTCATGAAATGTATCGGTTGCATTGGATTTGCCGACAAGAAGTTATTTGGTCCGATAAAAACTCATTATGTATCTATTATTTGAACAGATAAAAATTCCCAAATGTCTTAACACAGGATCCTGTCGTTTTATGAGAGAAAATGTTTTATTATTCACAACCTCAGGCCTCTGTGTTCCTCTTAGAAATATTATACATACAAGATGACGAACACAGTGGCTTAAGGTTGTGAATAATAATTTATTTTCTCTATTAAAACAACAGCTTCTGTGGTCCAACATTACATTGGAAGATTTCAGGAACTCTGAACGGGATTATTTATTTTCAAGAATTTCAGATATTAAATGTCCTATGCATTCTCAAAATCCAGAGGAAGAGATTACTCATTAGACGTTTCTTCAAGAAATCAGTCCGTAAATTACTTCATCTAAGAGAGTCTAAGACAGAGGAAATTCGAGCAAACTTTATACATGATAACAAGTATATGCAAGTGTTCCAAGTACATGAATGATAACCATTATGAAAGTGTTCCAAGTATAAAAATCTATTCCGTTTGCACTGTATCTCCTGAAATATATTGCAGTACTGCTTTGCGGTTTGTATTGCAATGAAGCGCCTAGCGGAATACGATGCGCCTTGGGGACGAAGATGAATTAATGCATATCTAGGTCATTGTCCTGTCAAATAGTTCCGATTATTTTCTTATTATTTTCAACAATTGGTGGAAAATACACACAATGTTTATCTTGAATTGTCTTCCCGTGATTGTTTACTACATAGATGAAATAAAATTTTGAATATAGTTTTAAAGTGTGTGAGACATCTACATGTGTGGAAGAATACGTGTGAAAATGGGTCCTCAGATCATAAAATTCGAATAATTCCGGTCCGGAACCAGGTGCATGGCTTTGAAAAAATATTAAAAAAGTTGTGTACTTTTAATCTTTACGGCATTTTTTTTTTGTGATTCAAATAAAATTTCTTCATTCAAAAGTAGTATCAATGTGTATAAACCGGTGCGATTTGAGAATTTTTCTCCTATTTTTGGTAAGAAAACATACATTATACCTACAGTATGTACAATCTTAAAAAATATTCCTTAAAAATCCAAAAGTGGATATCTGGACAAAATTCTTTCACTTGTAGGGTACCATGCATGAGTACCTCATACCTACAAATTGTCATGACAATCTGAAGAGTGGTTATAGAAAAGAAGCAGAAAATGTATGAAAATCACCCCCCCCCCCCCCCCTTCCTTTTTACATAAGAAAAAAATTCATAAAAAATCAAAAAAATAAAATTTAAGCATAAAATACATATCAAAGCATTAAGTAAGTTAAATATGATAAATATGTAGTAAATGAGTGTGTAAAATCATACACTTATTGAGTTATTTAAAGAAAAAGTGCAAAAATGTGCATTTCTGACTAAGTCCGAAAAGACGTCAAAAACGCGTCAAAAATTAGTTATCGGATTTTAACGAAATGAACAAACTTGAATCATACATCCTTCTAGATCACATAGATACAATTAGTTTTTGAATCCATTCAGTGGAACTGGAGAAGAAGATTTTTGAAGAGGGGTACCCTCCGGGGCCTATTTGACCCCGCCCTGGATCCACCCCTGAAGGGATCGAGCCGAAATGAACAAACTTGGTAGAGGACCTTTAATACTTCATGCATACCAAGTTTCATCAAAATCCCTTCAGCCGTTCTTGAGAAGAAGTTGAAAATGTTAAAAGTTTACGACGGACGGACGACGGACGACGGACGCCACACTATGACAATAGCTCACTTGAGCCTTTGGCTCAGGTGAGCTAAAAAGGGAAAAAAATTTTGTTGGGGTCCCGCCGGGGTTTGAAGCCACTCCCCATGGGTCCATTGGGCATGGAAAACATACATCATACCTATGTACAATCTTAAAAAATATTCCTTAAAAATCCAAAAGTGGATATCTGGACAAAATTCTTTCACTTGTAGGGTACCATGCATGAGTACCTCATACCTACAAATTGTCATGACAATCTGAAGAGTGGTTATAGAAAAGAAGCAGAAAATGTATGAAAATCACCCCCCCCCCCCTTCCTTTTTACATAAGAAAAAAATTCATAAAAAATCAAAAAAATAAAATTTAAGCATAAAATACATATCAAAGCATTAAGTAAATTAAATATGATAAATATGTAGTAAATGAGTGTGTAAAATCATACACTTATTGAGTTATTTAAAGAAAAAGTGCAAAAATGTGCATTTCTGACTAAGTCCGAAAAGACGTCAAAAACGCGTCAAAAATTAGTTATCGGATTTTAACGAAATGAACAAACTTGAATCATACATCCTTCTAGATCACATAGATACAATTAGTTTTTCAATCCATTCAGTGGAACTGGAGAAGAAGATTTTTGAAGAGGGGTACCCTCCGGGGCCTATTTGACCCCGCCCTGGATCCACCCCTGAAGGGATCGAGCCGAAATGAACAAACTTGGTAGAGGACCTTTAGTACTTCATGCATACCAAGTTTCATCAAAATCCCTTCAGCCGTTCTTGAGAAGAAGTTGAAAATGTTAAAAGTTTACGACGGACGGACGCCGGACGCCACACTATGACAATAGCTCACTTGAGCCTTTGGCTCAGGTAAGCTAAAAATGCTTTTTTTGTTTATTTTCGTGCACTATTTGACGTTTTCAGACATTGTTACCCCCTACCTGTTCAAGCCATAATTATCAAATCTTACATCAATTTTTTTTTCAATAAAATACTTATGAGAAATCTTCTAATGCATCATATTTGTATCCTAAACAACCTCTTCCTTCAAAGGAATGATAGTGAACGAGAAATAATCGAATGATTTCAGGGCTAAATCAAGCCCTTATTCTTACAGCTCCTTTTGAGAAAAGAATCATCGTCTTATCCCTACTTTGAAATTTTTACAAGTCTTCATCATTTTCAAAATTCCTTCTATGATACCAAACCCTCAACTTACAACTAATTTATAATGGGGAATCTATTCCTTTGTTTAAAATATTTTCAAAAGTAATAATATATGATTGGAAATATATGTTCTAGGCGTAAAAATGAGCAGCAAAAGCATAGAGCGTATTTGTAGGTCAAAAGTCGTAAACATAGGGTAATCAAAGATTACATAGCTCGACCATACAGGTTTTTGTCAGAAACCAGGTTAAAGTTTTTGAAAAGTAGGTCAAAGTCAAAGGTCAAGGCTACTAGGTCAAAGGTCATGGTCTCAAATGAAAGGTCTCCTCACAAGGCAGGTCTGAAAAAAGGAAAACATGAGAAGCTTTATACAATTAATACAGGCTCAGAACTTTAAATGGAAACATTAATTTTTCTTGGTTCACATGAAACTTTTATTACATTTGCCTAGTTCTGAAATCCACTCAGTTTATTGAACTTTCAAAAATCTTATTTCAACAGCTAAAACTTCATCATTCTAAGACCCTTACCATTGAGATGAACTTGTAGAAGGTTATCTTTGATATCTTCATCTGTCATCAAATCATCAAGTACACTCTTCAGAAGCTGTAATATAGATCAATGTAATAATAATTATAACATTCTAAATTTGTTGCGTTTGTTAAACATAAAGATTTTTCAAAGAATGAAGTACAGTAGTGTCCTCAGTAGGGAAGTTTAATTTAATAAAAAACAATGAAAACTCTATATCCACAAATTTTCGGCCACTCGGCCATTATCAAGTGGAAAAGCACGAATACGAAAGAATTCTACGTAATATCCATAACTGCTGGTAAACAAAACCAAGCGTAAAATGATTCTTATCAACAGATTTTGTAAGCATAAAATCTGTACTCCAAGAAGTTGGACAAAATAAACATCAAAGAAGTACCTATCAATTTTTCAGTCTCAAAGTTGTGAAGGTACGGCAAAATCATTAAAATTCCATTGGAACAATTGCAAATCTTGGAATGAACAACACTCCGAAGTGAGACCAGGTGCCAGGGGAGAGTCAGCGTCTCCTGTATGCATGCAAACTGGTAGGTCAATGTCACAAGGTAAAATATTTAGGTATTACCAAAAGAAAGATAAAATTTCTAATGCTTTATATCTCTTATCTACCTCTCATACAGAAAGAGTTTGAGATGGGGCAGTCACTTATACCAATTTCTCTCTGTTGAATTGACATCAATATTGATCGAGATTTCAACAGGAGGCACCTATCTAGAATATTTCTGTCTAACATGACAGAAATTGAGAGTACAATACAAATGTATTCCTGATCTTGTATTTGCTTATGTAAAGTCAACCCAAATTTCTAAATCACCAAACTGATACATGGTATACACACAAGTAGGATATAACTTACCACAGACTTGCCGCTGCCCCGAGGTCCTATAACTAAGACAGAATTACTTTCTCCTGTTGTCGCAGTTCTGTGAAGTAATTCGTACAGTTGTCTGAAGAAAATAAAAGTTTTTTTTTTTTGGTTAATGCAAGATCTTACCAACTGTACTCATGGTATGGTAATACAATTACCATTGTACTAGATTTTGATAATTCTACCAGAAATTAATGCATTAATTATGATGTAAATGATTCCTACCTCCCTCCTGACATGACATACAACTAAACTCAAAGCATAGAACATGTATATTCTCACCGCTTCTCTTGCTCTAGTCCGTGTATAACAGGAGGAACTCTCCCCTGAGATAACCGTAGCCGTAATTCTGTCTGTACTGTGTGGATAGAACACTCAACAGATGGCACCACCGTCCTTTCTTCGGCCTCAGCTGCTGCTTTACTCTTCCGTCTTTTACTCATTATCTAAAAATAAAGTGAACATCATCTTGTAACAGGAATAATACTGGAACATAATCAGGGGTCTAGATTTTTTTTCAAAACCTATACTTGCCACGGGCAAATCATGACATGAAATTTACTTCCCTGACCCCAAAAATCACTTGCCCATCAAAAATTATATGTAGAGAAGGAAAAGTATACTGCAACTAACATGTATTTCAAAGGTAAATACATGTTAGAATGTGGCATACCTACTCAGTATATGTACCTATAAATTGAGTGCTTAATTCTTTAGAATAATTCAAGACCCTGTCTTAGAAGTAGGAGATAGGAAAGGAATCTGAATGAAGAGGGAAAACATTCAGCTGATCTTGCTTTGCACTTTCTCAACCTAACTTTTCACTTGCCCCGGGCAATGAGAAATGGGAAAGCTAGGCCCCTGTAAATACATGTAAGAAGAGGTCCAAGCTGTCAGAGAGGGGTTCCTGGAATCCCAAGTGTATGATTGTTGTGAAAAAGTTTATTGATTTTGGAGTCAACAGGTCAAAGGTTTTACAAGTATTTTATAGATCTGGTTCACTGTGGCTTTTTCTTACTCTACTCGCACAGATTCATATGATCAAAGTTTATCTATCATGACTAAAGTGTTGTGGGATAAATCTGGTACAAATGTATAAAAGCATATCGCAATATTTTCCTACCCAATACTTATCACAATACCTTTTACTAAAAAAACCAGTACATTAATATATTTTCTGATAGCAGCAAATTGAAATATTGAAAAGACCTATTTGGGACATTTTCGTCATTTTAACCTAACTTTCAATAAACAAGAATATTGTAATCATTGTAGTGAGGAGGCATGACAAATCTATTTCGGGCGTGATGGCATCAAGTACAATATTTTCATAAGGTTCTTGCTTAGACATAAAGCAAAATACATGTTCATCTTTGAATTCTTTTTTCTTTGTAGAAAGTATTGCAATAAATAGCGATATTAATTAGGCATATCACAATATATTATAATACGGTTTCAGCTGCACTAAGTAACCCTATTTGTTACCTATCAATGTACTGGTGTCAGAACATATTCCGGACAGTAACAGCTTCCGGATAGTCGTCCTTTTCAAGTTCTTTGAAGGAACTTATTTTCAAAATTTTGTGACAATTTTGTAGATTCTTAAATGTAGAATTCAAATCATGTAAAATCATAACAAAATTTTGCAGCTACGTTACTTTATCACACCACCTTTTCACTCCTTTCTGCCCCCGTTTAATATCATGCACTCCAGGAGAAGTTACCGAGAACCATGACCTTTTTCAATATACATCTTCAGATGATTTAAGAAGTTTTGGTATTATTTCCAATATCATTTTTACACAGTCATTTGTAGAAAAAATTGAAGAAAACAATATCCAAAAATAATCCACATTGGCTGAAACTGATCAAGATTGACAGCTTTAAAATCAGGTGTCTGGAAACTGTTCCAAGCTAGCTAAGGATTTGCAAAAAATGGCCAAAATATACTGGGTCATGAAATCTATCAGACTAGAAACCATATTTCTTGCTACGTTTATTATTTTTAGTGTTGTATAATCGGACAAATTTCATAATCGATGATCGGTTTATAATCGGAGAGGATTTTAATCAATTATTTCGATTTAATCGAAAATAAATTTTACTTGCTTTTACAGAAAAGAATATGACAAATAATGATAAAACTTCACTAAATCATATGCTAATATACATAGTAAAGTGTCTAGAAAGAACTCCAACCACAGAATGATAAAATCCTATCTAGTAAATGAAATATTTTGTCAAGATCACAGCAGTAATGGAGCCAAAACAAATACATGTATGTGATTGTAATACAAATATAGTTGGCAACTTTACACGCCAGATGCAGTTTTTTTTTTCTTTGGGAGGGGGGTCTCCATTCGACCCAAGAGCAAGGTTTTTGCTCATTCAAGGAGGAATCAAACAATATCTTCGTGGAGTTTAGGCTGGCCTTGTTGTTCTTACAAAGCTCTGGAGTTCGGTGTAAAAAGTCTGTTTTTCCTAGACGAGTAGACATAATTGACGTATCGAATCTGACGTTGAAGTTTTCTATTAGAGTACTTGTCATTACTATTAAATTCAATGAGAATCCTTATTCCACACATTGTATGCCTTAGAAAGTGTATTCTTTTCGAATTATTTACGCTACGACCGTAACTTTAACTCATGGAAACAATCGTCGATCTACTTTCGTTTTATTCGTACTTGTCACACGGGTATTCGACCGAGAACTATATCATTCTTTTCTACGTTGTATATTTCCGATTATAATCGATTCTTGAAAACATAATCCATAAATCGAAATCGAAGGGTATTAGCGATGATGTCGCCGATGTCGGCGATAATCATTACAACACTATTGTTACAAACTGTATATATGGACTGTCTATTGTTGTATTTCATTGTAAATATCTTGATTATCGTTCTTGATTATTGTTAACCATTATTCTAATAGATGTCGCTTTTTGATCACGTGATTTACCATGTATATAAACCTTGATTTACTTGATAATAGTCAGTAGCTGTAGAAGCAGAGTAGCAGGCAGTTAACAAGTTCTGAATAAGGGCTTGAATACCTGAATAAGGTTTATCACTCTAAAGACCTGAATAAGGCATATTTTATATTATCTACTCGTTGCTGACGCCACATGGCCATTTTGACAGACTTCCAATAAATATTTGAAACACGATCTTCATATCTGTTTCTTTTCACAACGAAGCACAAAAGAACCCCGCAACAAATTGGTGGCAAGCGTCAGGATTGGAAACTGTCTAGAATGGCTACTGGATTCAGAGATGACAAAGACGAGCCATGGAAGAAGATC
This sequence comes from Pinctada fucata, assembly GCA_028142955.1. Lineage (NCBI taxonomy): Eukaryota > Metazoa > Mollusca > Bivalvia > Pterioida > Pteriidae > Pinctada > Pinctada fucata. Next base: position 40,075,671 of record AP027108.1, on the reverse strand, counting down.
TAAAAGCGGCGCACACGCAGGACATCTACTTTAGATTCAGGCATAGCAAATCTATCGAAAATCAAACCTTTGGAGGAGGAGAGTCCGCCGAAATTGTCTTGGGATTATGGACATTTAGACCTTCCAGTGGGGAAGCAGGCAGCTAGCGCGCCAAGAATGCATACATCGACGGAAATGCGTTCAAGAAGAAGGGAGGCATTGCATAAAGATTTGAGTGCAGTGCACGCGCAATTGCGTACGCAAATGGATATCGGTGGCCACAGAAAACGAAATGTGCAGGAGTCGATGCACACAACGGAAAGTCGTACGCCAGGAATGGAGGGATCGTATTTGGGGACTCCGAGCTATGACGATGATAGATCAACGCCAGGAGCAAAGTCAGTGCCAGGCATACTAAAGAGAACGCCAGAAGTTAAAGTGAAGATACATGCCAATGATGTTGTTTCGGCAACGCACGATACACCGCACACGCCAACAACAACAGCTACGCCAAATAAACAATCAATAGAAGATCTACAGGACACTTTGGCGACAACCTTAGGCGAATTTTTGCGTTTGCAGGAAGATGTAAACAGGATGAGAGATCAAAACTCTGACATGAAACTCGCCAGCAGCAGAAAGATAGCAGGTGGCGCAGATGCTTTAGCAGATCCAGATAATATTATATCTAGGAACAAAGATGCAGATAAGCTAAAGAAGGTTGCAAAAGCAGTCAATGACCATAAGGCACAGCCAGTCAAACGCACAGCCGATGACTTTCGCAGACCGAAGATAACACCATCTACCTTCGACGGAACAACGCCATGGTTAGATTTCAAGAATAATTTCGAATACTGTGTTCAGCTGAATGAATGGAACGACAAACAGAAAGCTTTATTCTTGGGAGTAAGTCTTAGAGGTGCAGCGCAGCAGATATTGAGTAACCTAAGTAATGACAAGAAGGCAGATTACAAGGAGCTGGTAATCGCACTAGAGAAACGATTCACACCGCCAAACATAGAAGAACTCTATAAAGCTGAGCTCAGGATGCGACAGAGAAAGCAAGGAGAATCACTGTTAGAATTAGGACAAGCTGTAAGACGATTAGTGACACTAGCATACCCGAACGCACCAGAAGAAGTTCTCGACACGTTGTCAAAAGATAACTTTCTCAATTCTCTGACTGACGCCGAAGTACGCCTCAAGATTCTCAGAGCTAGACCAACAAACTTCGATGAAACGTTGCAGATTGCTGTAGAACTTGATGCATGTATGAGAGCAGAAGAAAAGCGAGCATCAAAGTCGCATTACAAAATTGTAAGAGAAGTAGAGTCAGACGCAACCAATGATCGAGCAGATGATAGAACAGCCGAAATCGATAAGCTAAAATCAGAATTGCAGCAGCTGAAGGAACTGATGCATAAGCAGATTCTGAGAGGCAGACGAGGAAATCGAGGAAGAGGAAGAGGCAAACCCTTGGACAGAAATGACGTTATTTGCTACAACTGCAATCAGAAGGGACATATGAGTCGTCAGTGTCCACAGTCAAAGGAAGCAGAAGAAAACCCGTCCGAGACATCTAAGGTAGCACGCAATGTTAGGAGTGGATGTTTCACAGCGATTGACTCCGGCTTATACATTCCGACCAGAATCAATGAAGTTTATGTTAATTTCATAGTGGACTCGGGTGCATCCGTTACTATTGTATCGTATGCCACATATGATGCAATACCAGCCAAGTGCCGTCCACCTTTGCAATCTACACAGCACGTTTTAAGTTTAGCAGATGGTAAACCCTTGGAGTCCAAAGGATCAGCTGTTTTCGAATTCAGATATGGAGACCAAACTATTCAGCACGAAGCAGCAATAAGAGGACCTGGTATACTAGGATTGGACTTTTTACTTGAGCATAAGTGCACATTGGATCTCAGCTCAATGACTCTTGCGTTTGAAGACGAGAATATTCAGATGCATTTGGAGCAAGATATGCAATGCTGCAGAGTGTCTGTTGAGGAGACTTCCGTCATTCCAGCTCACAGCGAACGCATAATTACAGGGCAGATGGTACCTTTGAAAGCTGACAGGCCTTTACCTTTCTATGGAATCGTTGAACCATCTCAAAGATTTATGGAGAAGACAGGAGTTATGGTTGGTAGATCGCTAGTAACTGCGAGTGCCGGTGAATCAGTACCAATACGACTAATGAACTTAAGTGATGATCCAAAAGTTATATATAAAGGAACCGTTCCAGGATTGTTCGAGCCGATTAGAACTGTCATGCCGCAGAACAGTTCTCCGTCTACAGGAAGACAGACACTGCCTGATCATATACAAACGTTACTAGACAATGCAGAGGACTTGACTCCAAAACAGAGGCAGGATGCGCACGCATTTTTGCTGACGCACACAAAGCTATTTAAAGAGAAAGGTGTAGAACAGGGTCATACAAAGCTGATAAAGCATACAATCGACACAGGAAGTGAAAAGCCGATAAGACAGCAGCCTCGACGAGTACCATATCAGCTGAAAAAGGAAATCGACAAGCAGATAGACAGTATGTTGGCGAACAAGATAATTAGGCCTTCATCAAGTCCTTGGGCTAGTCCTATTGTGTTAGCTCGTAAGAAGGATGGATCATTACGATTCTGCATCGACTTTAGAAAGTTAAACGCCGTGACGATAAAGGATGCTTATCCTTTACCAAGGATAGACGATTCGTTAGACGCACTCGGATGTTCAAGATGGTTCTCAACTCTTGATATGATGTGTGGATATTGGCAGGTAGAAGTAGCCGAAACGGATAAACAGAAAACTGCATTCACATCTCACAGAGGATTGTTCGAGTTCAATGTAATGCCGTTTGGACTATGCAACGCCGCCGGAACATTTGAACGTTTAATGCAGACAGTATGCGCAGGCCTTAGATGGGACATTTGCTTAATATATCTGGACGATATAATTGTCTTCAGTTCAACATTTGAGGAACATTTGGAAAGACTTGATGTGATTTTCAAACGACTTTATGACGCAGGATTGAGGCTCAGAAGCAAAAAGTGCAGTCTCTTTAAGGTATTCAACCCCTAATGCATTTTCAATAATAGATACCAGAAATAATTATTTTCAATCTCTTCAATAAGAATGCTATACATACTTTTCTAGCTAAAATTAGGAATTACCCTTCTCATACAATGATCTACTCTGGCACCTCGAAGATTCCCGATTATGAAATCATCAGCATATGTCGGGAAATTATGAAAATATGCATAAACTTCAACCGGAAGTACTCTATTAGGGTGCGGGATCCTTAAGCACAAGGTATCGTACCTTGGACATATAATTACTGAGAAGGGCGTCGAGACGGATCCGGAGAAAATAAACTGTATTAAAGATTGGCCTACGCCGACAAACATTGCAGACTTACGCAGTTTCCTCGGTCTATGCTCGTACTACAGACGGTTTGTGAAAGGATTTGCTAAGATAGCGAGTCCCTTACATAGTCTAACGCAGAAGGACAAGCAGTACAACTGGACCACAGATTGCGAGAACGCTTTTCAAGACCTGAAGAAAGCACTCGTAAACGCACCTATTCTAGTGATGCCCGATTTCTCAAAGACATTTATACTGGATACTGACGCATCCGACAGAGGTATTGGAGCAGTGCTGAGTCAAGTAATCGAGAGTGCAGAGAAAGTAATATCATATGGCAGCAGGTCATTGACAAAGTCAGAGAAGAAATACAGCATTACAAGGAAGGAACTGTTAGCAGTAGTACACTTCATTAAAGTGTACCGACCTTATCTATACGGTAAACACTTTATCTTAAGGACAGATCACAGTGCCTTAAAATGGATGATGACTTTCAGAGGACCCGAAGGACACTTAGCCAGATGGTTAGACTCCTTATCAGAGTACGACTTTGAGATACTTCATCGCGCTGGAAAGATACATCGAAATGCTGACGCACTTTCCAGAATAGATCATGAAGCACCACTGAACAGACTAGATGACACAGTTGCAGTTATCAATTTAAGTAAAGGGAAAGAAGATATACGACAACGACAGGCAGACGACCCTGAAATAGCAGAAGTCATGAAATGGATTGCTATTGGTAAAAGACCAAATTGGGATAAGATATCAACACGAAATATGACGCTGAAGGCGCTATGAGCACAGTTTGATCAGTTATCAATCGACGATGAAGTCTTGTCCAGGAAGTGGTACACAAAACACGGGAAAATAGACAGAGTACAAGTTGTTGTACCACAGTCTTTCAGAGCAACTGTGCTACAGCAATGCCATGATGCGCCTTCTGGAGAACATTTAGGGAGGCAAAGAACACTTATGAAAGTAAAGCAGAAATTCTATTGGCCTGGGCCACAATTAACCAGAAGTCTCTGACGAGACTGAAGCTCTACTGTTTGTTTTTTGTTAACTTCACCAATATGTATATGAGTAGAGATAAAAATCTTACTTTTCAAAGTAATCAATCAAAACCATGTCAATAAAAAACCTAAAACCTTAAAATCATATGGATGTACATGTTGTAAATAACCTTGTGAATAATACATGTATGTGTCATTGCGGTTGAAGGTTAAATAAGATTATTGTCTTGTTGCCAGATTCCATAGTAGCAACAGTAAATATAACAGTACATACAATACACGTATGCATTTTTTTTCAGTGATTTGGTAATCACATTGTATTACCATAATATGCATTTTTTCAAATCAAACGCTGTTAAAACCAATGTCTTCGCAACACGAAAGAGTTAAATTTTCATCTTTTTCTCTGTTTATACTGACGTTGCGGCCTAGCTATTACAGTAGATCCAATTTCAACTACCATATTGGTAAAGACTTCAGTTGTTCCAATTACATGTTTGCAAAATGTGACTAAAACAAATAATAAATATTAAAATATAGTCTCCTCAGGAAAAATCAGACAGAAGTAACAAAGAAAGTTATCCGCCCCTTTTGTCAAATGTTCAAATTAGCTGTGTTCAATAAGTAAGAAAACAAAGGTATTAATCTGTTTGAATTGTAAACGTCTTCATATGTTGAATGTTGGATGACAACAACTTCTGCTCGAGCAACGGGCTGTCGGTACTGGTAGTGGTATAGCTAACATGAATGATCTCCACTTTTATCCCAGTTGTATTGTATTTAAAATCATAACAGGCTAATTTACCCAGTAAGCCGGTTGCTGAATTAATGAGTTCATGTATGCATATAGAAACTATTATGATTACAAAAAACAACTTATTTCTCTACAATGAACACATGACCCCAGTCACATGACCGTTGAAGAACAATCAGAAACTTGTTTGTACCTCCAGAAACAGATCTAAAGATAGGAATGTTCCTATCTGGAGCCATATGACTGCCCTTGAGAAATCAGCCCTCTTTTGACACAACCTAAAGCTCCCCTTTTCTTCTCTGCTCTTAAAAACTACATGCTGCTTTCTTAGATTAAAAATTATTATGTATTGCACACAATATTGTATGTACATGTACATAATTTAATTACCACACTGCTGCATTGAACTTAAAACTTAGAGCTGTCATTAGTCTGACTAAGAGTTTGATGAAAAAATAGGTCGAGGTAATTTCTGAAAAATTAGGAAAAATTAAACTTGTGGCACTTTTAAAATTATAATGAACAGCATAAATATAACTTAAATGAAGTATTTGAAGAGAAATGCCTTCTGATTTGTTTACCTGGGAGGAAAAATTGAGCTGAATTGAGGGAGCAGTGGCTGCATTTGTTTTTCTTCTTTATACTACACAAGACAATTCGACCTTGAAACTAATTCATACCAAAATCATTTCTTGAAAAACTTTGTCACACCTATCATAAAGCAGTAATCTCATGTAAAAAAACCTTGAAATATGAGTAAAATTGAAAGAAAAGCATGGAGTCTTACTGTCTTTGCATTTCTAAATACAGATGAAAGTATTTTAGCCCATATAGCTTGGTAAAGGCTAGTATCGGTGCATGAATTATAACAGAAAAAAAAATAAAGAAAAAAAAAGAACAAGTGAAAATAAATACAGGCATCCAGTTGTGATACTATTAAGACAGGAGAACTTCATAAAATGGAATTACCAAACAAGCCATGATTTTAACTTTCAATCTGTAGAATTTTCTGGAAAATGTACAGACCTTCGAACTGCCTGACAAAAAGACCACACCCTTTGTCTGAGGCCCTTGAGGTCAAGGGCTCAAACAAATTATAAGGTGCACATCTAGACTATAGACAAACCATAATGTAGAAAACAATTGCATTTCTATCATTTACAGTTTCAGAGGAGTTGCGTACAAAAGACCACTTTAAGGAGAAAATGACCACACCCTTTTTCTAAGACCCTTGGGGTCAAGGACTCAACCAAAATAGAATTATGACAACTAGGCCACAGACCAATCATAATGCAAAAAGAATTTCATTTCTATCATTTATAGTTTCAGAGGAGTCGTGTCCACAAGAATTGTTTACGGACGCCGGACAGACGGACAGACGGACGGACAGACAGACGGACGACGGACGAAGGGCGATCGCATAAGCTCGACTGGTCTTTGACCAGTAGAGCTAAAAAATTGTTTGTTTCCCCTCCCCCCGGGTCTGTTTTTTCCAAGTGACCCGGCAGGCGGGAACCTTTTTTTTTTTTTTTTTTTTTTGGCTGCCACAACTACCTGTATCAAATATGTTTAAAGTCGTTTGAATCCAAATTGCACATTACTGGACTCCTTACAGCTGAGCAGTCGCACTCTGTGTTTCTAATTGATATGATAAAGACTAAGAGCTGGCAGCCGGCGATTTCTCACCTCTTACTTCGGGATTAATCGCCGCCTGCTTTCCGTAAAACATTGGGTAATCAAAGATTACATAGCTCGCCGTTGCAGGTTTTTGTCAAAATTCAAATAACTTCCAAAATACAAAAAGTATTGTCATAAGGATTCTATGCATCTTATGTTAGTCTCTTCCGTTAGAGAGCTAAAGCTACAGCCAAAGTATGAGTAATTGAATAGTTAATGGTTAAGGTCGAAGTCCAAGGTCAACATCACTGGGTCAAAAGTCATGGTCTCAATTGAACAGTCAGGGGTCCAACTTAAAAAAGTTATAACTTGCCCAAGTAACTGGATTTTAGTATTTATAACTTAAACAAGTTACAACAGCAAACTTTGCACCTCAATATCTCCTCTGAGCATTTTTCTTATGAACTGAGCATTTGTAACTTAACAGATATTAAATTGGACAACCTCCTGGTATATCTCACTATCCAGTGCATGCTCTGGAAGTCTGGTGCAAGGCTCTCAAAAATAGGGTTCTCTGGGGAATATTTCTGTAATTAAATCCTATTTACTAGCAACAGACAATCCAATTCCCAAGAAAATTAGGTCAGAAACATAGTAAAGACCTAGATGCATCTTCTGAATGTGAATATTAACAATGAATCACAATGCTTTGAATATAAAACATGTTTAAATCAAAAACACTGTTATAACTTGTTTAAGTTAATGGAGAAATTCTGAGGAAAATCTGCTTTTTTATTTGTAACTTAATTCAAGTTACAAACTCATGAACATAACTTGTATAAGTTATTTCTGATGCAAGTTAATTAACTTCAAGAAGTTATTACTAATATAAGTTGGACCCCTGACTGTTGAAAGGTCCCATCAGAAGAAATCTACATGACATTGTGAAATATAAAAGCCCTACCCCTTATAGTTCAAGAGATATAGCCCAGGTTAAAGTTTTTGAAAAGTAGAACAAAGTCCAAGGTCAAGAGGTCAAGATCTCAAATGAAAGATATCATCATAAGGTATCTACTTGTGAAATATGAAAGCCCTACCCCTCATGGTTGAAGAAATATAGCACACTTTAAGGTTTTTGAAAAGTAGGTCAAAGTCCAAGGTCACTAGGTCAAAGATCATGGTTTCAAATGAAAGGTCTCGTCACAAGGTATCTACATGTGAAATATGAAAGCCCTACCCCTTATGGTTGTAGAGATACATGTATAGCCCAGGTTAAAGCTTTTTCTACGGACGACGCCAAGGGTATCATGGCATTAGCTCTTCATCCCGGCGAGCTCAAAATATCCGTTGTGTCTCAATTTCTATCGCTGGTTAAGTATGAAATGTTTATTAATTACGTTGTCTTGTAAAACCTATTCTATATAAACAAAATTGTCCCAAGATACTCGATAAATATTTCCGCAACAGGTGCATCAAGTGTTTCAGCGCGGCGTAACGGGTCATTTTACGGCAACGTCAAATCTGCAAGAATAAGATGCACTATAGAACGATTACATCTCGACTTTTTTACGACTTGTAAATATTGAATTTGTATAGATATTGACCACACGCAACCACGAGTCACGGACTATAAATGACCGGCGTTTTCCAGTGCATGATAAAGATGAAATAAGTTTGTATACCTTTCTTTCTCGGTCTGTTTATTGTATGTAAACAGCGTAAGTGAAAAATAATTATAAGAACACATCAAAAATTCATTGTCTGCATTTTGGCCCACTCAGCGGATCCTTCCAAATAAGCGATGGGTCTTCATAGCGTTCAAACGCCTATGCGTGAAACGAGATTTCATAAGTTGAGGAATTAGATTGTGCACATGCGTATACATGTAAAGATGGGAACCCACAATACCTGTCGCACTCGCAGAATTCGAAATAGGCACATGCTTGTTTGAAATTTTACATCCGTAGACCGAGCGCTCGTCTATCATGACTTACGACTGAACATGCTCAGTGTTCTCAAAAACTTTGGGAGGATATTTACAATAGGCATGATAGAGAGACATAATTATCGATGTACCAATAATACGTAAACTGACGGTTCAAAGCCAACGGGAATGGGGGGGGGGGGGGGGTTTACAGCAAGATTTCTTAAAATAATGCAAGAATGAGAAAGCTATTGAGATGATTTACAATTCTATTTGGATACAATGTTGTAGCGTTGAAACTGAAAATGGACATAGCCGTGATTCGATTTCTGAAAAAAAAAAAAATATCGGACTTTTTGGCTATAAAAAAATCTGACTCGGCGGTGTTTTGCCTGACCCAGTCGGGGCGAGGGGAAACAAACAATTTTTTAATTATGGCCCTGGTATGGACAGGGATGTAAGGAAATGGTGTGCATCATGCGAAGTATGTGCAAAAAGAAAGAGACATGGCAAGACAACTCGTGCACCAATGCAAATCACAGGAGCAGGAGAACCTGGCGAGAGAGTCGCTATGGACATCCTTGGACCGTTACCTGTTACGCACAAAGGAAATAAGTACATTCTAGTGATTCAGGACTACTTCACTAAATGGGCAGAGGCAGTTCCCTTACCGGATATGGAAGCTAAAACAGTTGCGCAAGCTTTCATAGACAATTTCGTAACAAAATTTGGAGTGACACGAGTTTTGCACACGGATCAAGGACACCAGTTTGAGTCAAGGCTATTCAAACAGTTATGTGAAATCCTGGGAATAAATAAGACACGTACGAGCCCCTATCATCCACAATCTGACGGCATGGTCGAGCGCATGAACCGTACCATTGAAAATATGTTAGCTACATATGTCGACGCAAATCAGAGAAACTGGGGCGAACATCTTCAGTTAGTATGCATGGCGTACAGAGCAGCAGAGCACGAGAGTTCTGGGTACACACCAAACTTTCTCACATTTGGCAGAGAAGTTGTTCTTCCGATAGAACTGATAGCCAGCTTACCCCCACAGAAGATTTCAACGGAAGAGTATGCTGAACACCTGGAGGAATCGCTTTCGCTAGCGCATGAAATAGCCAGAAAAAGCGTTGGAGATAGTCTGAAACGCCAAAAACTGAGATACGACACAAAGTTGGCATGGAAACCATTTGAAATAGGCAGTAAAATATGGTTGTACACGCCCAAGCGGAAGAAGGGACTATCGCCGAAATTTCAAAAATGGTGGACAGGCCCTTACACAGTACTGAGAAAATTCAGTGACGTTACTTATCAGATAGAGAAGGGAAAGGACCGTTCAGTAGTTCATATCGACAGACTGAAGCCATTTGTAAGCAGAGACGAGAATTTAAGCGCCAAAGACACGGCCGTTAACAAAAGTAAAAATCATGAGGAAGATGACGACTACTGCACTCCATACAGTCCTGATGTCAAGCTTGATCCTGTCAGCGCTCCATACACCTATGAAGTAGACAGTACCGCGAACTATGGAATGCCGGTAGATCAAAGAGAGGAGTTCCGACATCAAAGGGAAGATGCCGCAACATCCGTCCATAATCAAAGAAGACGCCGACAACCGAAACGATTCGAGGACTTCCAATTGTATCACGTGACGCAGAAGAATGGAATTCAATCTGGGAACCAGTATCATTCCAATTTTGACAATCAGATGGCACGGACGAAATCTACAGTCAGAAAACAAGCAGCCATGAATAAGTGTCCACTTTGTATAGAAATATTCCAGAGTGCCGAGGAGGCGATAGATCACATAAGTCAAAGGCATGACAAGAGAATTAAGTGTGATCACTGCGAGTACACTTCGGAGAGAGCAGCAGACATGAAGAGGCATTGCGAGCGACGCCATGCTCCGCAATCTCAACCTTATGAGCGGGAGAGGACACAGACGCACGCTGACGATTTTACCAGTCGCCGCCGTACGCAACCTATGCCTGTGTACAACCCGAAATGGAGTAAGCCAGTCAGTGCCGCAGACGCATCACCTGAGGGACGACGCAGCGAATGCAACGTCTTTATGCATTCTATTTCGCCATCTACAGGGGACAATGCTAGATCTCGGGCACCTTCATCAGTTTCTAAAGAAGTACAGATCGGAGGAAGCTCAACTCGGAAGGATGTCGCAAGCCAAGCTGACCTACGAGGATCGGGAGATGTCGTACGCAGTGATATCGCGATTCAATGTGACATGGACATTTTGAAGTGTAAGGATACGCGCACCGTAGATACTCAGTGCCATGGCATCGCGATCCGCAAAAGACAAGTGACCGAGTCAGAATGGACTGAATATGAATGAACATAATAAGTGATCGAACTTTGTGCAGTGACTATCGCGAGTGCACCTATGGACAGAGAGTACATAAAAAAAAAACTTTTTGATTCGGGACGAATAATTCAGAGGCGTGGGTTATGTTACAAACTGTATATATGGACTGTCTATTGTTGTATTTCATTGTAAATATCTTGATTATCGTTCTTGATTATTGTTAACCATTATTCTAATAGATGTCGCTTTTTGATCACGTGATTTACCATGTATATAAACCTTGATTTACTTGATAATAGTCAGTAGCTGTAGAAGCAGAGTAGCAGGCAGTTAACAAGTTCTGAATAAGGGCTTGAATACCTGAATAAGGTTTATCACTCTAAAGACCTGAATAAGGCATATTTTATATTATCTACTCGTTGCTGACGCCACATTGCCATTTTGACAGACTTCCAATAAATATTTGAAACACGATCTTCATATCTGTTTCTTTTCACAACGAAGCACAAAAGAACCCGGCAACACTATAATTATTTTCTAAATCATACCTGGTCAAGTACCAGTAGCCACCCAGTACCAATTACATGTATACCACCTACTGGGCCTTAAGTTTGGAATAATAACAAGAAAGTTTGTTGCAGGTTTTTTACATGTTAGTATCTGTTTCCTTTATAAACTATTACAAAAAAAATGTATATTAATATTAATCTTATTTGGTCACTATATTTGTTAAAATAACAATAAAAGATAATTGACTCGATTCATAACTATAATCTCATAGACATAAAATGTCGCTAGCCAGCAATCTCATTTGTATTCGTGAACTTAAGACGCCTAGAAAAAAGACAGTTTACAGTTCTTGAGACTCATTAATTTCTGTTGGGACCCATTGTTTTGGCTCCGGTCTCATTGTAAAATTTTCATCGGGTCCAGAGGACCCATTCAGATGAAATTATTGACAGGTCCGGGATTACTCCAGAAATGGCTATAATAGCTAAATATGGCTATAATAGCTATAAATGGCTATATTGGATAAATAATTTTAAGTACTAAAAAAGTAAATTTTGAGCTACATGTAATACTCAAAATCGCAAATGTTTACTAAAGAAGTTGACATGTAAAATGTACCATCTTTGAGATTGAATGAGTCAAATTTTGATAACTTATCCTGGTCAAAACTTGAAAATTGTAAGTTTTACATACCAATTTCTTTTGTAAACTTTGATCAGATGGTCATAAAGATTTGCGATTTTGAGTTTGAAAGAAAAATTCAAAAATTTTATTTTTTAGTACTTAAAATTATTTCTCCAATATAGCCATTTATAGCTATTATAGCCATATTTAACTATTATAGCCATTTCTGGAGTAATCCTGTACCTGATTGCAGTGGCGGATCCAGCGCCCCCTTTGTCGGGGGGTCAAGGGGCGAATTTTGCCGATTTTTACTGAAAATGGGCCAAAATATACCTGTTTTTGGAAAAAATGGGGTCTGAGTGGGGGGGGGGGGGCAGGCGCCCCCTCCGCACCCCCTGAATCCGCCACTGGATTGAGTCTTTGCGGAATACAGAGTTTCTTCCCCTTACAGACGGAAGTCCCCCTTCTCCTCCCCCCTTTCCAATTTTCTTTGTCCCATGGAAAAAAAACTGTTCGTGAATAAGCAGCAATACCTACACCCTGATAGGTCAAAGTGACAAAGCACTTATCAGTGATATAAATACTTAATACGCCACTGAGTCGCAACACAGGTGCTCTGACACACAAAATTTCCCGCAACACGGATTTATTGAAACATTCATGTCGAGCCCACATTTATGATGGGCCTTCTTTTTTCAACCAAATGTCGCGTATCGCCCTATCAGGGGTCCATGTATATATGTTACAGGGAATAAATAAGAGTGTAAATTACTAATCAGGGATATCATGTCATTCTTGAGGTTCAGTAATATTTTTAGAATCAATTAAACCTTTTTATCAGGACGCTGCAGGGAATGGGACATCTGTGATCTCCTTGAACAAAGTGTTTGTCAAAGAAATTTATCATTTACTTATTTTTTATTATTCTAAAAATAACAAACACGCGCGGATCTATCTGTTTCGTCCCGCATGGAATTTGAAAAAAAGATTATTTTTTGCCCCTAGTGTTACGTGAATTTACGGCAGGAGCGCCCCCCCCCCCCCCCTCATTGGGCTGACCTCCGCATACGGAGAAATAATGCCACTCTGACATCACGTCATGGCTCGCAGCCAGATTTGAAATTACTATTGTCGTACATGCATATGGGCATCACTGTAACTAAGATTGTTAAACGGCTTCCGGGCATCGGATATGATACTCCGCTATTTTCTGAAGAAGTTGATGTAATTAACTTTATTTTCCGTGTTAAATTCGCGGTTCCCACATGAGTTGAATATTAGTAAGATTTTGTCCATAGGCTGTACAGTAATCTCATAGGAAGACGGCATGATTTGGCGATTTTCGGCAACTTCAATGTCCGTTTTCTTAGGTTTCTAGTTTAATAATTCGTGTTCCGGGCATCGCGACTGAAAGTTCATAACAAATACATGAAGTCAGCTATCGTCGTTTTTTCGGATCACTGATTTTGGCGGTTCCCACATATTTTAAAAATTCCTTCTTTCTACGAAATTTCCTCTATTTTCCAGTATAAAATCATTATGTTTTCTTATAGAATTGAAAATAGGTCATGAATCGTCGTTACATAACAAATTAAAAATAATATGAATAACAGAAATTGAATAAAACGAAGATTTTACGGAGAAAAGCTACTAACTGATTTTAACGGGATTTTCGCTGAACTTCGTCACGTGACTGAGTGAAGAGGCATAATTTCTCCACATGGAGTGCTCTTTCAAAACTGTTCTTACTTGGTCTGCAAATTTCCTCAAGAAATCCTGAGCATGTTACATGCTAAGGATTTCCTGAGAATTATTGTTGACTTCTACATGCCGACAGCATCAGAAAATGTCTAAATATTTAAACATACAAATCATCGTTGCTGACACTGTCTGAATCATGCTCGCATATAATACCTTCTAAATTCATTTTAAAGACGCTTGAGCTGCTACCAAATAATCTTCTCGGGGGAGGCTCCCGAACCCCCACCAATGAGAGGGTGAAACCCCCGCCCATACCCTCCCCCACTCGCCTGGAAAGTGAGTCCCATCAAAAATTGTATGACCCCCCCTTTTTTCCAGCAGTTGGGGTTCTGGATCCGTCCCTGATTTTCTCGGCAGCCAGAAATTAAGCAATGATGAAGGTGGCTTAGAGTTGACCGATAAATGACAACAAAAACGGAAACAAGAGGCCCACGTGGATCTACTACACTATACAAGTGCAAGTGTCCAAATAATAATATACATATAGAAAATAAATCATCTCCAACACAAACTTCGCTTCAGCATATCTAAGCAAACGCATACAACGCACATTCAGAACTTAATCCCCTCAAAAAATGAAGATTAATAAGCAGACTCCAAACAGCATGTTACTAACATGTATGAAATAACTATTGTAAACAGTGCCAAACATTGAGAATGATAAAAAATAAGGACGTCTTGGCCAGCATACAAAACAACAACAACAACAACAACAACAACAAAAAACAAAACACAAAAAGCAAAGAACAAAAAACAAAAAACAAAAAAATAAAGAAACTAAAAAACAAAGAAACTAAAAAAGCAGTGAGACTGATCTTGCTATGGCGGTTCTAAGTTGACAAAGGTGGGTACTCATGTGATCTGTTTTTGCATGTGACTGTCTTACAGGAAACTTAATTAAAAGGTACTCTTTCATTCTAAAGTTTCATCCAAATCCCTTCAGAGTTTTCATTAAAATAAGTAAGCACGAACACTTTCACTTTGCCTATGAAATCATAGAATCCGTTAGGTGTTTAGTAACGAAGAATAAAAATATTGTCTCGTTATAACCACGATTATTATATACCGGATTTAATAAATATCGATAATAATCATACCCCATGCATTAATTCGGAAATCATAAACCGAAGCCATACAAAATCGGGATACAACAACAACAACAACAATAAAACCCAAACATGTACTAATAAAGGAGTGAGATCAGGTGTCCAGGAAGAGTTTGTATCTCCTGCTTGCATACAACACCAGTTGCTTCAATTCGGCAGATATGCCACATACTTCTACGTCGGAAGATACAAGACTGTTTGGTAGTTGAATGGTACCAATGGTCTTCAGACCGAATATCATTTACCATTCTAGATAATGTACCTTTATAGCGTATGACAAGTTCCCCTTATCCACCGTAGAAGTTCTTCAGTAACGATGTTAGTCGGGCATACTTATCCCTGGACGAGAAGCTTATTTGAATGACGGTTTTCTTGAAGAAAAAAAAATCTGTATATTTGGTGCTTGGACTTACATGATTTATCAATAAAGCCGTATGTACAAGCGATGAAGGCATATTGCTACTCAGAAAAGGAAAGTTTGTGATGCTATAATTGAAGTCGTCATGTTTGTCATAGAGTGAGGTGTTCATGTAACAATCAGTGTCGTAGGATAGAATTATGTCCACATATAGCTATGGGATGCTGAATTATTTGTCTCTGTGGTTTCCCGGACTACAAGTTTAGTGGGATAGATGGTGCGGAGGTAGTGTGAAAATTTGGATTCATCTTTGTATATATGATTGAATGTGAAGTTGAAGTTAAGAGGTGGATGTCTTTTCCCCGCAGAAATCAAAGATTGAATGAATTAATGAGTGTTTCGTCAAAACGGTTGAAATTTTGAATAGTGATGGAAAAATATATAATCTTTTATGTAAGGTATGGGTTTTAAGATTTTTATTGCGTTGATGAGATAAGGCTTTAAGAAAAGACTCGGTTGCAGTTCCCACAACAAATACCGAAGAAGTAAGTTACAGCAAGAGACGCCTAAGGGAAAGAAAACACCACATTACTACACAAAAATATCAAACACAAAAGACCTCCTACTATATATATATAGTAGACACATAAACCAAGGAGACCAATGGGCTATACTAAGAACGTTTTTTTTTAAATAGTACATGTAAAGACCTCGTTTTCCTGTTTATGACAGAATAAGTATCACATATGTATCATTTCATAAAGTATTTCCTTTTTTCGTGGTGAGAATCACTGATCGCCCTTCGAGGAATATACATTGAAAACTTCCGTCTTCAATTCATAAACAATTTCCTTAATTTTTGATACACTATCGGAAATCAACACAATTAATATGAACTATCAATAAATTAATTTGTAGATTTGGATTATGTCAACGATTGTGATACAAATTATTATCATAAGTATGTCGTGGATGATGGAAGGAGCCGATTTATTATCATATCATGTAGTTGACCATTGTCCGAGCGATCAAAATGCGTGGCAAGTGTCGACCAAAAAATTCAATTGTCCAAGTCGTCAAAGATATCACTGCATTCGAATCTGGAATTATACATTGGTGGAGACATGTACAAATTCTGTTTCTGCACAAGAAAGAGGTACACTTTGTCATTATATCTTTTGGAAAATGATGGAATCTCAATTAAGAATCTGGCAAGACTTATTTTAATATGGAATCGGTTGTTGGTTTGGGGGTATAAACAAAGACCTGATAATCGTTATACAGTACTTTCTGGAAATTTAACAAAAATTACAGTCAACTTCTTTTAAAATTCGGATCTATACACGCAACAGAGTACATTATTTTGGGTATTACACAACCTGTCTTTTATGGTGATATGATAAACAAAATTAAAAGGATCAAAGGTAGGCAGCATAACCATCGAAAAAGCTTCAGAATCATCGAACGCCTTTTATACCGTGGATATGATCCTAATGTCACCAGACGGACACTAGGCTTGGTACTTGACCAATCTACAGTCTTGTACAAGCGCATCCTTGAGACTTGCACTCCGACTGACTGTGACGTGCGATGGGACTCAATGACGGGCCCTGTCCAAACCTCTTTAGAGAAGACAGGGCCCCGACCACCTGTCCTCTCTGAATGTCAGTCGGACTCCTCGGGTGATTACATACATGAGCTCGCTACAGCCGGCAGAGCACGGACTGTATTACGCATGCCCTCTTTTTATATCCATTTACATATTCATCTGTGTTTCTGGGGCCTCTACGTTTCGCGGTCTTGTTTGTGTGAGGTCATCTTACAGTGAGGAGGTTGCGTTACACCACAATTGTACGTTCTTCGAGACCTCTGGTTAATTGGAGAAGTGAGAGGGTTGTGCGCACGTAATCCAGGATATAACCACACCATTTGCTACTTGCGTGACAAATGGCCGTCCAAAGTCGGCACCGGTTGCCCATTTGTCTCGTCGGTTTATGTGTAGTCTTTTGTGTTTGATGTTTACATGTCGTGTCTCTTTTCCGTCTCGTGCTGTACTTGTCTTTTGTATTTTTGCTTCGGGTGTTTTGCTGTTGATGCTGCAACGGGGTCTTGTTGGAGATCTCCTCCTTTCTTTTATAAATAGAAGCTTGTTTTTAAATACCAGAGAATTTGCACGAGACATAAAGAACAGATTCTATGTCTGTAATTCATTTCATGATCAGATTGAAGTTAGTTGAATTTAAAGACGTTTAACATTAGTTCTGAATCTATAGCTATATGTTTTGCCTTTTCATTAGCTTATAACGTGATTCTAATAAATAAATTAAAATAATTTTTGGAAAACACACGAGATTTCCCTTTACTTTCTCTGTAGCAAAGTTATTTAACGCGTGTACACGCGAAACTCATCATGCTCATTGATAAGATAAATATTTACGGTATGGATAGAAATGAGGTGGCTATCAGGAGTACATGCACAGACACTGCATGGTGCTTTTGCACTGTCGGTAAAGAACGCTTATGATTGAGAACTTGTTTCAACAGATTTGATCGATGTGCCATAAATGTAGGCATGTACATGATGCTTTCCTTCTGAAAACAAAGCTTTGAAAATCTAGGTAGGTGGTGAAACTTTTAAAAACGTAATATTCACAGATGGTTGTCCTTGGCTGGATATCCGGGAGGATAAAGGCACAGTCAAATTTGCCAAATGTCAGAAATCAGTTTCGGGGTGCCCAGGCGATAATCTCCGTTGGTTTTCTTCCGACCAGGTTTTCAAATGTAAGAAGAGATATAAATATAGTTTTTGTAATGGTTCTTTCAAATTCTAAACTTTTCAGTGTTTTGGAAAATACAATCACTTCGAAAACGTAAAAGGAATGCTTGTTCTAACACAAAAAAAGAATATTTTATTCATATACTCTAAGCATGACAAGGCATATTGACCTTTTCTGGATTATCGATTTTGTACTGTGTATTGGGATATGGTCATTATCTATATTTTCACTTCATGTAAACCTTTATATCTGATGAATTATTATTATCAATTTTTTTTTTTTGGCATTCATTGCGGTGGATAATCTAGCAGTGCAATACAAATGATTTTTTGTATTAAGGTGCAAAATAGATAATTCATAACAAAAAGGGGAATGTGATGCAGTGTAAGATTGCTATCATAGTTAAAGCAATCTTACACTGCATCACATTCCCCTTTTTGTTATGAATTATCTATTATCAAAATAAGGTGGATAATCAGTTTTTACGCACAAACAAGATCGGCGTTCTAATTTCTCTTTTATCTGTACGAATCACGGCAATCGCTGTTATATCTTTTTTTTGGATAAAAATCAAAGCTAAGGCATCCTCACGCTGTATCATATTCCCCTTTTGTGATACATGAAATTTATGATAGATTTTAAACCGAAAGTTCTACTTTGCGAGATTACCCACCGTAATTCAAAGAATCTCTTGTTACGTTAACTTAGAACTATGTATTATCAATATTCTACCTATGGCAAAATGGCTGACAAAATGAAAAGCAACAAAAAAAAAAAAAAAAAAAAAAATGGACATACGCTTTTCGTACCTTTCTTGTACAAGAATGTATATCAAAAGTAAACAATCATTTGTATATTTCATAGTTCCAGGTTGCTTCACTGATCCAAATCGAACAAGGTAAATATGAACACTTTTACCTATAAAAATGAAAAGGGCTGAATTATGTCTTTTTTATGTTAATATGCCAAATGCGTTAAGTTGGATCCTGGTACCTTTGAATTGAGGAAAAAACTTCATCCTTAGGGAAAAGTTTGAGAACTGTAAAACAGTTTATCAACAACTTAGTCGGTGATGTTTTCTCTTTTGGGTTTTACTTGCTATATTTTTGCTATTTGGAATCAATTGAAATATCGTAACGTTAAGAAAACAGGATGAACTGGCACAGATAACAAGAGACACAATAGCGAAAAGGGGACGAAATACCAAATAAGTAATCTAACACCGAACAGAAAAGAATTTACATAAACCAAAGAGACCGATGGGCAGCCGGCCATCTGCCACATGAATGAGGATATAAGAAGAATTAATGCAAAAAGATTTATAACCTAAGTTTGAAATACTTTTATAATTTTGCAGGATTCTAACGTCAGTCGTGACATCATCACAACAAGCCACAACTACGATACCGAGTACATATCACATACATGACGTCAGTAATATCACAGAATTACGTCCTAAGAATACACCGAAGGTGCCGTCATCGATATCCGTCCATTCACGTACGTAACCCCCCTTCTGTCTAATTATCAATCCGTCGGGAAATTTTAGGAATAATTAAGTGATCAAATTGCCAATGGAATTAAACACCCTATTTATTAGAAAAAAAACCCAGTTTAAAATCTGTATACATCATAGTTTATAATTACAATTGAGAGCTTTTCATCCGAAAGGAGTCCGAATCAATGAATTCAATTAAAGCAAACACAATTTCTTATTATTTTCAGGTCATTATACAAGGGAACTCTTTTCATCACACGAGACAACTAGAGGTGGATTTGCCTTACAAGAATCAACAAATGGGCTACCAAACAACATCATTCTGTATGGTATTGCAGGTATGCTATAACTTTGTATAATATTATCTATGACGAATTTACTGAATTCCCTATATGTTTCATGTACAATACAGGAGTAGATTTTATGTGTACACTTGCATATGTGATAACATCAGTGTTAAACGTCTTCAAATTCAATAACATCATTAAAGAACAGATACATTTGCAGCATGGACCAGACATGCATGTTTCGGGTACATAACCCTCGTCAGTGATCCTCAATCTAAACAATGTAATATGGCAAGAGTGTGAAAATTATTATGTCCAAAAATGCATCGAAAGACGCAGGATGGTTGGGATATGATGCTATTTAAAGGACCAATTAATCAAGAAAAAGAAAGATGAAATATACGCAAGAAAGGAGATGATCTCCAATAACACTCGCTTGCAGCACCAACAACCAAACTCGCTTGCAGCACCAACAACCAAACTCGCTTGCAGCACCAACAACCAAACTCGCTTGCAGCACCAACAACCAAACTCGCTTGCAGCACCAACAACCAAACTCGCTTGCAGCACCAACAACCAAACTCGCTTGCAGCACCAACAACCAAACTCACTTGCAGCACCAACAACCAAACTCGCTTGCAGCACCAACAACCAAACTCGCTTGCAGCACCAACAACCAAACTCGCTTGCAGCACCAACAACCAAACTCCAAAACATCCAATGAAAAAAAAGATTCAGAATTGACATCCACAGAAAGAGTCGCAAAAGGGACAAGGAAGACCAACTCACACCATAGAAACACGAAATACAAAAAAAAAAAAACGTAAGTTAAAGTTGAATAAAACAACATTATCTCAATACTTCATCCCACATGTAACAACGCAGAAAAAAAGAGTAAAATAGAAAATAACAATTGTAAGTTTTATTACTAAATGATGTATTTATCCAGAAGTTTGGTAAAGTTGTTTCTGATACGGATGAGTTTGTGCGGATTACGTTAAGTTAGCACAATGTATACGTTCGAACTAGATCGAGGCGAAAATGATCACCGAAAACATAAAATAAGCTTAATATTTTTTTTTTATTCATATTTTGTGTGGAAAAAACTTCGAACATGGTATGACAATAAATACAATAAATGATTATCATGACATATAACATAAAGATACACTGTAGTTCATATTTGAAGTACTTGAGATATAATTTGCCATTTTTCTTTTATCTTTTTGGCCTTAGCCGTGGTATAGTAGATACAAGAATGTAATTCTATGGTACGATGATAATTCATGAAAGATAAAGCTTGTTCAAAAGTTGGTAATATTTCTGTACATCTACATATATATATGTATCTTTTAAACAGAAGAATAGAAAAATTAATTAAATCTGAATGGTTTCCCTGGTATATATTAAAGATGAATAATTCTGGTTGTATGGCTATGTTAGTGTTTAATTTATCATTAAAAATGTTTTTGAATTTAAGCCATATATTCTTTACACTATTACATCCCCACAAATGATGAAATAAGGTTTCCCTGGTTTCACAGCAGAAATTACATAATTCCGTTTCGATGATTTTGAATTTATAAAGTTTATCATTTGTGTACAAGATGCGATTGTTTATTTTAAATTGAAATGTTTGAAGAATCGTATCATTAGTAAGTCGAAAAATTTGGTCATTTGATTTTTTCCATAATTCATCACTCAATACATTCTCTAATTTTTCATTCCATTTTATGATGCTGGTGATTGTTTGCGGTTTTAAACTTTTTATGGAAAGTGAAGTAAAGTATTTACTAACTTTTTTATTTTCTTTAAGGAATTTAAAGTGTTTTGAACTTATTTCTTCAAGTCTAGGTTGATTTTTTATATTATTTTTCCATTCCTGTGGAATAGCAGCAATAAGTCCGTAATACTCTAGAAAATTTATTTGTATATTAAATTTTTGAGATAAAAGTTCCTTATTATATATTAAGCCATTTTCATCAATTAAATCATTTATAAAAAAATTCCCTTTTCGATCCATGACTTTTTAATGATTAATTTGTTTTCGACTTTAATTTGATCATTTAACCATATTGGTTGAGATAAGATTTCTGTAGGGGTTGCATGGGAAGAACATTGATATTTTGCCCAAGAATCGATTACATCTTGCCAGAAAGCATTAAATTTAAGTTTTAGTTTTTGCAGACCTTCAGGATTTAAAAGCCAGAATTTATCTCCCCCATATTCTTCAAATTTTGATAAAATCAAGGTTTTCCTCGGTGCTGTATAATCCGGATTTATTAATTTTCGTATCCAAGTCATTTTAAGGGCACCTTCAAAAGATTGTATGTGTGGCATTTTAAGACCTCCGTTTTCGTAAGATTGTATAATTTGATTTCGCTTTATTTTATCTGGTTTTCCGTTCCAAACGAATTTAAAAAGGATAGTCTGCAAGTCTTTTGCTGTCTTATCGTGCAAGTTAGGTAGTACTGTTAAAATCTGCACTAAAATTGGAATTGCTAATGACTTGATGACAGTAATTTTTCCTACTATTGATAATTCTCTTAGTGACCAGTCATTTAATAATTTTTTTAGTGCCAATATTTTATCTGTTATATTTTCTTTATAATAATCATTATTTTGAAGATTATACTTTATACCTAGTAATTTAAAGTTTCCGTTGAAATTCCATTTAAGTTTATTACTTGTATCAATTTCATCCCTGCAACCCCTTCTCGCCCCAATCCAGACGGCTTCTGTTTTAAAATAATTTATATTTAGACCAGAAAATTTTGAGAAAATGTCGATAAGCTGGAGTGCCGAGTTGAGACTTTTAGGGTCATCGCTCAAGGTCAAAGTCGTGTCATCAGCGTACTGAATAATAGTAAATTCGGAGTTATCGATCTTTATACCTTTGATATTCGGATTAAATTTAACTGCTGCTGCTAAAAGTTCGACGACCAGAAGGAAGATATGAGATGACATCGGATCACCTTGTCTGACCCCCCTTTCTATTTTGAAGAATTCCGAGCAATGTCCATTATTTATCACACAACTGTTTATATTAGTATAAAATAAGGAGATCCATTTTAAAATTGATTCCCCAAATCCAAAGAACTGTAAGGTACGTTTAATAAATTCTCTATGAACTGAATCGAATGCTTTTTCATAATCTAATAAAATCAGTAATGCTTTAAAAAATAAGCTTAATATTTAGATTTCATTTGATCTTCGAAAGTACAAATTTTACTTTCCCTCAGTAAAACATTAGTCATATTACATAGTTTAGATTGAGGATCACTGACGAGGGTTAAGTACCCGAAAGGTGCATGTCTGGTCCATGCTGAAATTGTATCTGTTCTTAAATGATGCTATTGAATTTGAAGACGTTAAACATTTGAACCACTTGGTGAGTGTCACTGCTGGTGGACCAGGAGTCCCCGAGGGCACATGTAGCCAAGTTCGATCAATTTGGGTTGATCGTCTGTCTCTTCATCGCATTTGAAAATTTCCGCTATCAAAATTTCATGAAATTTCTAAAACGTGGGTCCTATAGCATCATATCCCACTCATCCTACTACGTCTTTCGGTACATTTTTAGACATACTAAATCTCACACTCTTTGGTCATATTACATAGTTTAGATTGAGGATCACTGACGAGGATTACGTACCCGAAGCGTGCATGTCTGGTCCATGCTGAAATTGTATCTGTTCTTAAATGATGCTATTGAATTTGAAGACGTTAAACAATTAAACTCCGTCTCCAGCATATCATGTATTTAAATCGCAGTTGAGGAGCTTCGTGCAGAGGGTAATTAAGGCGACTAACAGAAGAAAAAAAGAACATCTCAAAGTATGTCACAGCAATAATCGGACGATATAATGATGATATAAAACATTTTTTACTACATGCGCATGTATAATCTCACGTTGTTTACAATGCTGAAAAATATCTTAGGTTCGAACCAGCGAAAGCATCTAATGCGACTCATTAACCTGCTTTGACATTTTCTGCAAGAATTTGAACATTGACGGGTGATACGTACCACTAAGTCGACTTTCATTCAGGATGACGGCGTTGCAGTTTGAGCTTGCTCTGGAAAAGCGTAGTTTTATCAATTGCGATGAAATTAATACACCATGAACAGAAAAAAGAAGGGCATCTTCAACAAGACTCCATTGTAGATGTCGAAGGGAAGGTAAATTCTTAATTTTGAAGTTAAAGTCGTCTCATTTATCATGTATAGAAATATTCAGGTGATTATGATTTAACGTTTTTGTAGATCCCAAACGCTGCATGCATGTATTTAATAATGTCAGAGCAGTATCTTTCTGATGAAAATTTGAATTCGACAAAATGTTAACTATTACAATATAATTGTAATTTCATTATTGTCATTGACTTAGATTAGCAATTTGATAACAAAGATTCAAGTTTGTCACTTTAATTTTGTAGGAGGCGGAATAATAATGTTCCTCTTGATAACCATACTTATCGTTGCGGTAATCTGTCTTTGGCGCAAGTATGTGAAATATATTTTGATACTTTTTTTTATTACGAAGAATCTTTTATATACATATCATACATGTACATTAAGACAATCACCGAATTTGACAATTTTTCATGGAGCTGTTGCGACGCATGCAATCAGGAGACGCTGACTCTCCCCGGGCACCTGGTCTCACTTCGGAATGTTATTCACTCCGAGATTCGCAACCGTTCCAATGAAAAGTAGTCTCGTTGGTTTATGTATGGTCCTTTATTGTGTTTAATGTTTCTGTGTTGTGCGTTTGTGTTTTTTTCACTTTTGCGTCTCTTTCTGTGCTTGTCTGCTCTGTGTTTTTGCATTGGGTGTTTTGGGGTTTTGCTATTGGTACTGCAACCTGGTGTATTTGGAGATCCCCTACTTTGTTTTCTATTGATTTTGCCTTGCCTTCTCGACTTTAAGACTGAAAAAAACTGATAGGTGTTGGTTTAATGTTTATTTTATTGAAAACTTAGAACACCTAAATTATCTGATCAGTCATTATTTATCGTGTTTGAAATCACGTTTCAAATGAGTAAAAGAAGATCCTGACAATAATCTCAACAGCACTCACAATAGAGCACAAAATTGAGCATCGACGGAACCCTAGCAAGCTAGAGGTGGGACCAGGTGCCCGGGAGTAGTAAGCATCCCCTGTTGGCTAGCCGCACCCGCCGTCGATGTTCATGCACGAAAATGAAACAATATACAATACATGCACTGTCTAAGTTATCTCTATATAGAAAGAGTTATGGCGACAATGTCAGGGAAATTTAAGGATACAAGTGCACTAGCTGTTATAACAAAACTTCTCCTTTTGTCTTTTGAGTATATCGTTTGATATGTCTGTTCAATTTGACATCTATCGATAATCAGAGAAATCTCATTCAACCTAACTACATTTGAACTTTCACCATCATGAACAGACAGAAATGGTAATTATGGAACATGAACTATTGCATTAAAATGTGACATTTACGTCATATGGATGACCATTCAGATGAAAATTACATTGATGTATTAATAATGACGTCGACATATCATACACAAAAAAGGAATGAAGTACTTAATTTTTATTGTATGTACTGATTAAGCAAGAACATGGGTTCATTTTTACTAATTTGTACCCAGAAACAAAAGTCTTCGAATAAGCGGTGGAGATATATCGAGGCAAGAATTAGGGGTTGAATGCCCACAGGGACACGATGGAAGCAGTCAGTATGACTCCATTCCTGATGTCAGAATGTCCAATTCCCCCAGGCAGTTGACGAAAGAAAAGAGAAACGTCCATGTTTATGACGAGGCCGGAAGTCAAAAGGATATTGAGACACTCACTTCTGAAGATTCTAAGATGACGATGAAGGAAGTGACAGAAAAGTTTGGAAATGGTAGAAACAGTAGTATTTCCTATACATGTTTGATGAAACTTAAATAGCCATTCTCAATAAGAACAAATTTTTTAATCGAGTGGCACGGCATGTCATGGATTTTGATGATTTTCTGTGTAATGGGTTTATATTAAGAACTGACAATGGAAAGAACCCTTTTTCGGCCAATGGGACCCCTGGTTGCCAAGGTAACGAGATCATCCTATTTTTAGCACTTTTGAGACCATGAAATAAGTCAGCTTCGGATACTTAGTTGCCATGGATACCATTGTAACAGCCTGTTCGTTTTTATATAATCTATTCTTCCTTACTTCTATTCTTCCTTACTTTACTACTTATGTGATATATAATACAGGAAGCTTTTTGTATTAATCTAAAATCAGTTAAAATGAAGCGAAAAATAGTAGTGAAAATAAGGGCCAATGTAGAATGTTTTGAACATTTTCAATCATAATATTACAAAATTCACCAATAGGAGACCATTGATTTTCATCAAAGGAAATATCTGTTCATTGACAAATGAATTTGAAGTGGGTAAATTAAGATTTCACCTAAATTCTTTTTGCTTGTTTCATATTATCTTTGATATTGAATTTATTCCTTTTAAGAGTTGCATAAGATTGTCAAAATGTGTGCATGGATAGATATGTCTCAACTCTTTCACATGATGACAATTAGAATGTTCAAGGTAATTGGCTGAATGCTCAAGGTCATTTCTACTTTGTACAGACTCAAATATTGCAATAAATATTGAATATTCAATTTTTTGGTTACCTATTTAAATGGTTTTTTTTAATCTGGATATTTTCATAGGTCATATGTATTATTTAAAACACAATTTATCAATATCAGAAAGAATAAAACTTATAATTTATTGACCCTTAGCAATTTAATAAGAAAATATTTTTTCTTATTAAATAAAAAGAGGAAAAAAAGAAAGAAAAAAGAAAATACAGATTTAAGTCCTTATTATCAAAATACTCACCAAGAATTGGGGTATTCAAAGATTTTTCGGCACTTTATCAATAGCTCTAAGGGATAAGTGTTAAATCAATCATTTTATGGCATATGACTGTTAAGTTCAATATCTCAAGGTTTCTAATATAATGACACCTTCATTTTATGACAAATCATGACCTTTGAAATGCAGTGGGTGACCTTGAACTATTTTCAATGTCATCTTTATATTAAAACGTCTCTGAAAGATTTATACATGAACTTCTGTTCCAATATCGTGGATAGTTTGATAGAGATTTCGTTTAAATTCATCGTATCAAAACCTTTCAGCCTATTGTTGATATAGCAATTATATTTGATGCTGCTCTGTATATTAAATGACGAATTACCCCAATCAAATTTTATATAAGTGCATGGTTCAAAGATGATACTAATTGAATACTTCAAAAACTGGTGCTTTTATGAAATTTTCCTCCCTGTAAAACAGTAAAAACATGCAAAAATGGATCTCTAAGTGCCTTTTGATACCCTATTTTTGCCCAATTTTCAATCTTGTTTCAAAAGGCATCCAAGATAAAAGGAAATAAACACTTTTATATATATGATAATAAAGATAGAGTGAAAATGATCAAAGTAATTCAGGATAAAAAAGTACCTGTTTCCATGGTAACGAAGCCTACAAAAATGCCTCGTTTTAAACATTTTCCCTTTTTCTGAAATTTCAGACACGGTTTCCACGGCAACGACAACCTTTTTTGAAAAAAAAACATATTTCATACTGAACTTCCTTACTAAAAGTCTAAAAAATCCATGACATAACATGCCGTGCCAACATGTCATTGAAGTTCTTTGGTTCTTACAGAGAATTGCTGTTAATGATTTATTTTTGTTTTATTAATTTTTGCCATTTAGACATTGGATTTTAATTTCAGAAGCCATTAAAGACAAAGAAGCAGCAGAGTAAGGTTCTTTCTTAATTTGAATGTTTATTACAAGAAACATTTGCATATCTTCATTAAAATAGTTCATGACAAATATATCATGAATATCTATGTGGTTATGGCGTGTAAAACGTTGCAAAACTCTAAATATTGTGGTGCTCTACTTTATGTAACGAACTCAAATATAGTTGACCATTGAGTCAGAGAGATTGAAGGTGTAAAGGGTCATATTAGTTTCTAACGAAGTTCGGAAAGTTTATATTTTTAATTTGATCTTTAGAGGTTTGAGATTGAAAGAGATATTTACCCTTTACATTTGACGCAACATTTTATTAATATTTAAGAAAGTATATACCCCTGGAAAGAGTAGAGGAATCTTCCTACAGAAGCTTAAAGGACGGTATATATGCTAATCAAGGTAAATATGTTCATTAGATACTTTGTGGTGAATGTGATTCGTTTAATACTTTCATTTTTATGATAACTTCTGTTTATCTACGTTGTTTGTTGTTTCAGGAAGCCAATCGGTAACAAATGTGTAAGTATACATTTCATACATCGCACTGGATGCTCGTTACAAATTATCCGAGAGTTTGATACTGAGAAAATTGTATGTTGATTTCAATATATCATCAGTGTATGAGGAATTGATTATAAAGATTTTATGACTAGTTTGTATTAAAGTATTATACATTTTTTACTATTCGTAATTTAAAAGGCTAGAATACGAAGAACCAGTCAGTAACAAATACGAGAAACTTCTACCTCACCGGAAAATGTCTCCAGAATCTTCAGGTGAATATATTCATCATCGATATCGTTATTCGATTACAATATAAATTATTTTTTTCTTTCATTGAAACGTTTAACTATTTTGCATACGTAGAAAACAGTTTTGTTTTTTAAAGCGGAAATCAGAGAGTCACTGAATTAGAAGGATTAAGTAAATATAATGTACTTCATGTTTTATTGACAGGAGAAAAGGGGAATAGGTAAGGGTTTTGAGACATTCGATTTCAATGTTTGTTCAAACATACAATTATCATATGCATTATTTAACTCTGAGAAATATTATTTTTTTTAATTACAGTGTATATATAAGATAAGAATCAAAGCGTTTTACGATGGTGGCAATTGAAATCAATTTTAATCTCTGTAAATATATATTTTAGTTTGATATTTACAATATAAACAATAAAAACTCATTTTGAATTATACTAGAGAATATCAAGATCTCAAAGAAAAGTCGAGCAGTGAATCGGGTAAGAGAATCAATAAGATATATTTTTTATCTACCAGGAATGTTTTTATGATAAGAAATATTTATTGCCTTTATATAATTCTGCATATGGTCAATTCATATCGCAATTGTTGCACTCACAAACTCATCAATGTATATTTGTTTTTCAGACAGCTCCCAAGTTGACATCAGATGACCATTTGTATTGAAGATACTATTTTACGCGTGTGAAGTACCTCCAAGCAATGATTACTGCAGACAAAAGAAAAGATGCGAATTGCACTGAAATTTTAGAACAGAACATATTTCAATATTGACAATTTATAGTGACGTCGTTATTGAAACATGCAAAGAAGAACATTTTGATTTTCCAAGAATTGTGCATATCTTTTGTTGTATATTATTACATGTAGATTACTACTTGTTTGGAAAAATTCGAAAATGCTATTTTTTAATACTATTGTCGGCGTGGCTCACTTAGGAAACTGGATAAACGCGATTTTTATTGCTTTGTCATGCAAAAAATTGAAATAAAATCTATATCTTTAAATACAATAGCTTATTCGTAAATTTTAGTATAAGTTACAAGTTCGAGGGTTTATGCAATAATAATGTACAGACATAATAGATTTTTGGTGGGGCGTTTACATTGTTAAATTCCAGCGTGACGTCGCAGAGTTTAACAGTTTCTTGGTGATGCTCTGAGACTACCGTCATACGTTATTTACATATTACATCTTTTCGTACTAATGTTTTATTTTTTTTACAGTAAAAATGTATAAATGACTACGAAACGTTAAGTTCAATGTTTCTCTTTTATACGCTAACATTCTGGAAATTTATCTCTAAGCTTTCTTTGAAATAAGAACATATACTTACAGTATAGCATATCACTTTGGAATGTCACAACCTTCCTTTTAAGATGGCATAATGAACAAAAATAAAGAGGATCAAAGGCGGACTTCATTTCATTGAAATGCCCAAGAACTTTCAATTACATTTTATTACGTGAATATGATCCTTGTGTCACCAGAACGACACTCTCCATGGTGCTTGAACAACCTACGGTCTTGTAACGGCGCATTCTTACGAAATGTACTAAGAAGACGGGACTCCCTGATGGGACCTGTGCAGATCTCGGAAGAGAAATACATTGGTCTTGACCATATGTCCTCTCTTAATGTCGAGCGCCAAAATCATGAAATAATAGGGAAGTGCTTTGACTCTATGCCTTCTTGAAGAAAATTGGAAACCAGTTTTAAAGCTTCGTGTTTCGAATATCAAATTCTCATCGAGATGCTTCCAGCCAAAGAGCTTTATAAGCCGCCCAAATTCATTTCATTAGCACCCTGGTTTTATTTTTAGAATTTAAATTTGTGTATTTACTTTACAGAGTGCGCGGCTGCAAATTTTCCGTGGAGTCGATTTAGTAACATATCCAAATAAATCTTTGTTCAAAATAGCATCGGATGGATGGTGCTAAGATGTTAACCTCCTTTAATTTCGACGAAATGACAAATTTCTGAAATAGCAAAAAATAAATATGATTTCAAATTATTAAGGGCCAAAACAAAGCTTCTTTCAAGCGACAGTAAGTTGGTCCGACATTAATTTCATAAAAAAAATATGGTTGTTTTCTTAGACTTAGACTAAGAATATATATTTTAGACGATTGTTTAATATCCAGTTGAAGTGACTTACTTAAATTCGGTTCTAAACATAAGGCAGTAAGGATTTTTCTCCTAATTTGCAAGGTTATAATTTTAATTCAACCCTAACTATATCCTTGAATTTGAAATTGTAAAAATTTTCTATTAATCTTTTGATGTCAAATACAAAGTATAGCATAACATTGTGTAGTGCGTACTGAGGAATGCAAGTGGTGGGGTCAGAGGTATTTAAACCGAAATGTGGAAATAATGATGGAGGGCACCCTATTTAAACTCGAGATCGCGTGCGCTTTAAAGATAAACACAACCTTGCACTTGGAATAGAAATAGATTTGGGTTTCCCAAATTTCTTACTACTTTCGTTTTCTATTTCGATGTCATCCTTTTTAATCTGTTCATACATATACGTGCAGTATTTACTAATTTAGATTATAGTGTTGTTGTTTCAGGTTTAGTGGATAGTTGTAGTTAATTTGAAATGAACTATGGTATTCGGTTTTGCTATATCCTACCTTGGAAAGATTCTAATTTGAAGTTTATTGTCGACCTTTTTAAATAGACCGGAAGGGGAGCGGAACATGGGTACCACTGATACAAACGGACCAGAGAGGCATAGCCTATAGAGATCTCCTGGACAAGTAAGACAAATAATATTATCGACATCGACGCGTTTAGTTGCATTTGTATGTGGATTTATGTATTCATGTATACACACATGTGTATACATAGTGCGTTCGAGGGTAATATTCTCTTTCACAATTGTAGAGATGCAACATGCCCTACCCTCGGTACATTTTGTCTGGGCATAACTGAATTCTTTTCCATTGATTTTTATAATTTTTCACAGAGGTGTTTCTTAAAATCCAATTATGTTTAATGTTTTTATACCAAGGTCAAAGGTCCGTACTACAGTACATTTCACAGAATTGAATTGAAGAACAGAAGGACCTAATAATGTTATGTATAATGAACGTGAACAAGGTCATGACCCCCTCCCCCAAAAACAATGCGATAGTAAAGAGAAGTGAAAACATAAGAACAATAATTCTTATCCATGTTAACTAAATGGGCATCACATACAATATTATTTCGTAAAATTTTATGTCAGGAGCCAAAGACCCTAGCTGTGTGTCATGATCTCAGACCTCGGTGAAGATGGTCAACTTATTCTAGCCCGGAACATTTTCATTGTTTATTGGGACTTGACGATATTTTACAGAATTCTTGAAAGACATCACTTTCTGCATCCTGACCTTGATTGGATATTTCACTGCATGTGTACTCAAGGAAAGGGGGTGATCTCCAGCATGACCACCCTGCACTTATCCAGTGAAAGAAACCCACAAGAAAGTGATACGTACATTTTGTAAATGACACAAGACAAAACTACAAACCACAAAAAAGACACGACAATTTTCAATAGAACATCATACAAGACAATCGAAACAAACGTACAGAAACATCAAACATTCATGACAACACATAAAAGGAAGAGGACCAATATGCACACGGCGCCGACTTCGGACAGTCATCTACTATTAGCAAATAATGAGGTTATCCGGATTATGTGCGCACAACCCTTCCACTTATACGGTTAAAAAAATTCTCCATAGACGCACAATAGTTGTATAAACATAAAACGTGTCACTGTAAGGTGACATCACAAACAAGACAGTTCAACGCAGCG
Source organism: Pinctada fucata (assembly GCA_028142955.1). Taxonomy (NCBI): domain Eukaryota; kingdom Metazoa; phylum Mollusca; class Bivalvia; order Pterioida; family Pteriidae; genus Pinctada; species Pinctada fucata. Next base: position 40,043,372 of record AP027108.1, on the reverse strand, counting down.
ACCTCTTGTAACACAAATCCTATGTAAATGGATCTAAGAAATTATATTGCATGCGTAAAACAGTCTATGATCTGCTGACTGAGGCGAGCTCAAGATCAATCATCCGAGAAGTCTGACCAACTTTCAGGTTGGACAGAGAATCAGGACCCAGTGTTCTCTGACGAGATGTGAACAAGGCCCATCATGAAGTCCATGGAGTCACGTCGTCAAGGTTAGCCAGTGTGCAACGTTGGGAAAGTACTACACCGCAGTCATGGTGTTACTCATGTTCGTATATATTTCGTAAAGACCATATAGATGTATTCATAAATTTCCTAGTTTACTTTATATGGATGTTTTTTACATAATGTCCAAGTAACTCTGCAATTATACTTGACCAGAATGACCGTCGAGATCCCAATGTTGCCGAGGTACATTCTGGTCAAGTATTGAAGAATTAGAGGACATTAGCTGACATCAAATCCACAAAGAAAGTATACCATTTTAAAGTTATTCCTGAGTCATCAATATAAAGGATTAAAGTCAGCAAAATTCTGCATAAAAGCAATATTTCAAATATAAAACAGTCTTTCAATGAGAAAAGTATACGAACCCATAGATATATTCCGACATAAAACATGGTAAAAATGGAACGATTAAATACTCTATACCTTCATTTGATCATGCGAGAGAAAATTATCCTGGCCAGGATTTCAACACACTTATAGATTAGTATCTCGAACGTTTAGGCGCTACGCTCTTAGCAATATAGCTAACGCGAAACATTGCTTCAGTTGGCTATATTTGTTAGTTCAGTCGTCTCCTTTTGCTATGACGGAAGATGGGTTGGCGGTCATTTGAGAGAAATATCAATTTAACACACTACTGTAAGCAATTACGGTAATGAGAATTAACGATTATGTTTTCAGATAAAATACACGGTCATGATGAAGACGTCTATTGTTTTCTCAATTCTCCTTGTGACTGAGAACTTTTGCGGAGGTATTCAGATAAATGAAACCGATAGTTGTCCCATGACAGAGGCACAATGGAACGAAAAGAAAGAAGAGGTTACATGTCAGGAGGGGGAGGGTTATTTTTGTTCTTTGAATGAGAATAACGCTTTCATCACTGGATGCCTACATGCCATTTCTATCAACCCTAAAGTTGGTACGTAATACATGGTTTGATTTTGTTATTAAAGTAAACAGAACAGTCGTAAATATCCCTCTTGTTTTGCCTTTTAACAAATCCATGGTGGAAATAAAATTTCTGTTACCCTATATATTTTCTTTAGGAATACATTCTCTACAAGAACGACAATTAAGCATAAGCCCGTTTCACCTCAAAAAGATTAGCTCAAATGAGTATAGCTTATTTCCTTAACAACAGAAATGTTTGGCACTTCAAAGACTTGACTATTCGTCACCGAGAGCTTGAATGTAATTACCTCGTCATTATTTCAATAACAAGGGGAGTGTCTATATTCAAGAATATGAAGAGTTAGTTTCAAAAGTTTTCGATTCTTCTGTCCTACGGGGCTAAGTGAGGTACGATCTACCCCGTGGGTTTACACGATGAATAACTGATAACAACTTATTTCATGAATTTTAATCAGGCTCCCTCGCTAATCATCCATAAACTGTTTAACTAGCCATCACATTTCTTTAAATGGAGAGAATAATGAACATACTTGCATATCTTTGTAAAATATATCGGAATCTTTCAAAAAATGTTGCTTAAGATCCTCTAGGTTAAAAATAAAATATTTACATTACTAGTAGATTCCCCATGTTAAATGCCCATGAGGCAACTAGACTTATATTACAATAACTTGGGTTGCTATTGTGACGTCACGTTCAAGTTTTGAATGTAGGGAGAATTTACCAACGTTAAAATACATTTGACGATGTTACAGATAAAATATGCGATGTGCATATCTTTTTAAAGTTAATTTGTCTTATTATTCATACTGTGAACACAGAAATGTTGAATGTCCTCAATATAATGACAAGCAAGTTTTCAATTGTCCTTGTCTCTGTACCACAATATGTTTGTTTTCATCCTAGAACATTTGACCCTTATGGTTTTAATGGGAGACAGCTTTCAATGCAATTTCAACGATCCTTCAATGACTTATATAATTTCTACGTTTTTACATTGTGGGCTATTCGGATGTAAGATCTTATCTCAGTTATGAAACTATTAGAAGAGGGTATAAAATAACTGTCTCGACTAACATTTATTTTCCTGCTTTTACAGTGAATTGTCCGTTCGTTGTTACCGCAACGGGGACTGTTAATCTCGCCTATGAAGGGAAATACACTCCTTGTAACATCACTCTTATAGGGTGTCCACAAAATGACCATCCAGGATATACCATCTTAGAGCTTTACAAGTGTAAGTAACATATAATGTGCTAAATACTTACTGAACAAAATGTGAATATAATTGCTTTCTTCTTTCTTGGATAGACAGGTCATTGTTTCAAAATATGTTATTTTCCACACAGATATTTTAATTTTAAATGGTCTGAATATATTTAGTATTATTCCTAAATTTCCTCGGTAATGGGGTTTAGAAATGATAAAATTACGAAAATCAGATTGACATACCTGTATTAAGTACATTATGTTTATCCATTATTGTGTTTGATCAACTTATTCATATAGAAAGTTTGTTTTGAGATTGAAAAAAGATTCAGTCAATGTGGTTTCATGTACTTTTCGGTATCAAAGTCAAATTTATTTGATAGAATAGGTTGGCTTTGTGACGGAAACAGTGTTTGAAGATTTAAGGTTTCAAAAAATTTCTTATATGCAAGCCATGTCCATAAACTTCGTTTCCATGTTAACAGATATTTTTGTAAACTACAGTTACCTTGATTTTCATATCTAAATCCCATTGTCTTGACAAATTTGAAAATGAATTGTTGTGGGCCAGAATACCCCAAAACGCCAGCAAAAATCAGACAAAGACAGAATATAAATTTACAAGTTTAATTATGTACAATATATATATATTTACAATGATAACAACTTACAATACAATGTCCGGATCAAAGTGTCCGTGACGGTCCACAAAGTCTATCGAATGTATGGTTTCCGGTAATCACAAACGTTCTCGAAAGATCGATGTCCAAACGTTGTTAAATGGATTAAAGTCTCAACAAATAAAGTGTCCCAGTATATCAGAATAGATGAATGAATCGTGTCTACGAATGTGTACGAATGTCCCCTCAACACAGTTCCTCAGAGGTATTTATACTTAATAACAATGAATTTACCAGAAGCTTCTAGAACAATGACTCATTACAAATGATTAACAATAGAGTAAATTCATGTCATGTGATGATAATGATGTAACAAAGAACATACTGGAATATTCTTTAATGAGATAAACATGACATAGTAAAATCTAGAAAGAATTATTATGAAATCATTAAATAACATGACTAAGTACATGTGTACCTACACATAAAGTAAAACTAAAATAATACATGACCCACAACACCTCCCCCCTTAAAAAAAGTTTGAATGTCAATGAAAACTTAGGTGGTAAATTCTTCAAAAATCACTCATGAAACTCTCGATAGTGCATCTGCAATCACATTGTCTTTGCCCTTGATATGGTTAATAATGATATTGTACTCTTGCAACAATAAACTCCACCTTGTAAGTCTTTGATTCTTGTTTGACATTTTGTGCAAAAATGTGAGAGGGTTGTGGTCAGTATATACAAGAATGGGATGTAAAGTAACATTCAAATAAACATCAAAATGTTGTAAAGCTAACAATAATGCAAGACACTCTTTTTCAATAGTAGAGTAATTCTTTTGACATTTTGTCAATTTCTTTGAAAAATAACAAACAACTCTATCTACACCATCATCATTTTCTTGAAACAAAGCAGCCCCGATTCCTACGTCACTGGCATCAACAGTAAGCTTAAATTGCTTATCAAAATTTGGAGCTGACAGGACAGGACTATTCATGAGAACACATTTGATTTTCTTAAAAGATTCGTCACAGTCATTGGTCCATGCAAAATTCACTCTCTTTTGTAACAGATTGGTAAGTGGACCAACAACTGACGAGAAATTTGGACAAAATTTTCTGTAAAATCCTGCCATTCCTAAAAATCTCATGATCTCTTTCTTATTGGTAGGAATCGGGAACTTTGAAATAGCTTCCACCTTGGCCATGATAGGAGTAACAAAACCTTGACCTACTTTGTGACCCAAATATTCTACAGTCGCGTGACAAAATTCACTTTTCGCAAGGTTCACTGTGAGGTTTGCTTTCGCCAGTATATCAAAGAAGGTACGCATGATTCGGAGATGGTCATTCCAGGTGTCGCTGTAGATGATGACGTCATCGATGTACGCCTCGCATCCTTCGATATGATTTAGGAGCGAATGAATCATCCTCTGGAATGTGGCTGGTGCGTTTTTCATACCAAAGGGCATTACTTTATATTGGTATAGCCCATCTGGAGTCGCAAATGCCGATATTTCTCTGGCTCTCTCGGTAAGCGGGACCTGCCAATAGCCTTTAAGCAAGTCAAATTTACTGACAAATTTTGCACTGCCAATTTTATCTATACAGTCATCAATTCGTGGGATCGGATAAGAGTCAGTTTTGGTGACTGAATTGACTTTTCTAAAGTCCGTACACAATCGGAAGGTTCCGTCTGGCTTCGGAACAAGAATACATGGGGAACTCCAATCGCTATTGCTGGGTTCAATAATGTCATTTTCAAGCATGTATTGAATTTCTATCCGCATGTATTGAAGCTTAATTGGGTTTAACCGATAGAGATGCTGTTTGATAGGTGACGCATCACCCACAATGACGTCATGATGAGATGCATTAGTCTTTTTTGGAACGTCCGGAAAGATGGTCGTATATTCCTGCATTAATTGATGCACTTCCTCTTTTTGATGCACAGTCAGATGTCCGAGTTTCACTTCCGGACTTGTCAGAATTTCAGAATTCTTCAAACGGACACTTTGAGTGAAGTCTTTTTCGACAGTCTCTTCATTACATTCAGGTTCAACACAATTTTCTAATGTATTTACATTGGCCAAAGTGGAAACTGGTTTTACAAAATTTCGGTCACTTCTATCAAAATACTCTTTCAACATGTTAACATGACACACTCTTTTTTCTTTTCGCCGACCTGGTGTCTTAACCACATAGTTAACATCACTAATTTTACTCTCAATCTCATAAGGACCGAAATATCTAGCTGGCAAAGGATGACCAGGGATAGGCAAAAATACAAGAACTTTATCGCCTGGTTTAAAAACTCTGTTTCTAGCATCTTTGTCATACCATGATTTCATTTTCATTTGTGAGGTTTTGAGATTTTCTTGAGCTAATTTGCAAGCATTATATAATTTCTCTTTGAAATTAGACACGTAGTCTAAGAGATTCAAATCGCTAGTCTCAGTCAACCATTTTTCCTTCAACAACTTCAATGGCCCCCTGACCGTATGCCCAAAAACTAGCTCAAAGGGACTGAACCCCAGGGACTCCTGAACCGCTTCTCGTGCCGCAAACAACACGAGGTGAACCCCTTCATCCCAGTCTTTTCCATACTGGTGACAATATGTTTTCATCATAGTTTTAAGGGTTTGATGAAAGCGTTCAAGTGCCCCCTGGGACTCAGGATGGTACGCAGAAGATTTATACTGCCTGATACCTAGCTCATGCATAACCTGCTGAAACAACCCTGACATAAAATTCGAACCCTGATCTGACTGAATAGCCTTGGGAGCACCTACGAAACTGAAAAACTTTGTAAGGGCCTTAACTATGGTCTTTGCCTTAATATTCCTAAGAGGTATGGCCTCAGGAAACCTAGTCGAAGTACACATAATTGTCAATAAGTACTGATTCCCTGACCTAGTCCTAGGCAAAGGACCTACACAATCAACTAACACCCTACTAAAAGGTTCCTCAAAGGCTGGAATGGGTTGGAGGGGAGCAGGTGGTATAACTTGATTGGGTTTACCTACCATCTGACAATTATGACAAGACTTACAAAACTCAGACACATCTTTTCTCAACTTAGGCCAGTAAAAGTGACTTAAAATCCTATTATAAGTCTTATTGACACCTAAATGACCTGCCATGGGTGTGTCGTGAGCTGAACTCATGATGTCCCCGCGATACGCTACTGGAACCACTATCTGGTGAACGACCCGCCACACGTCATTAGGGGGTGCATCGGGTGGTCTCCATTTCCGCATAAGGATGCCATCTTGTATGTAGAAGCACTCTCCGACTTTGTCCGCTTCTTCTCGGGGAAGGGCCCTCTTACTTAGCCGGATGATCTCCGGATCTTTAGTTTGCTCGGAGAGGAGCTGCTCACGGCTTAAGGCATCTGTATCTCTGTCTAATGGCGGATGGGAATCATCACCGGGTACTGTCGGAGACTTGTCAACATGAAGTGGTACTGACGTCTCAGGTACGCTGTCATCAATGGTAGACATGAATGTGTCAGAAAGGTCTATATTTTCGGAGGGATGGTCCTCGTTAAGTGCAGAAGTACTCTCAGCCTCTTTTAGTCTGTTCCTGGCCATCGCCCTGGTAACAGCGCAGGCTGGATAAAAGTCGTCGTCTTCATCATCGGACACGACATCGGACGTGATTTTCTCACAAACAATCGGATCGGCTACAACTTTGCCGCCAGCTAAATCGTTGCCAAGCAACAAGGAAACGCCTTGAACGGGAAGAGTAGGTCGAACACCTACGATAACAGGTCCAGTAATTAAGTCTGACTTCAAATAAATTTTATGAAGGGGAACATCAATGACGCCTAGCTCCACACCCTGTAATAAAACTGACCTACCAGTAAAAGTGTGCTCAGACAAAGGCAATGAACCCTCTAACAATAAAGTCTGGGCAGCACCAGTATCTCTCAAAATCTGAACAGGCAACGCTTCGCTAGAATCACTGAGTGAAACAAATCCCTGTGATAAAAAGGGCTTATAATGATCCTCCACAAAATAATCAGAACTGGACTTAGAACCCTGAATCTCAGGAGTGTCAGAACAAATCGAATCTAAGGCTTTCCTATCATTTCTAACAGACGCACAGGCCTGTGACTTAAGTTCTTTTTTCTTCTTAAGCTTCAAACACGCACCAATAACATGACCTTTTTTCTTACAATAATTGCATGTAGGAAGCGACCCCACCCCTGGGGATGCCTCAGAACGCTCGGACCTAGGACCGGACGTAGAACCACCTTGAGATGGTGACTAGGAACTAATGGACGACTGAGACTCTTGTAAATATTTCTTTGGAAAATCTGACGTTTTAGCACTATCGCTAGATTGAGTTTTTGACACAAAATTTTTCTTATGAGTGAGAGCATACGTATCAGACAAAACAGCGGCTTCTTCAAGAGTTTTAACATTTTTGTCTTCCAAATGAGTTCTTAAATCTTGATGTACACACTCTTTGAACTCTTCTATCAGAATTATTTGACGCAAATTGTCAAATGAATTGGGAATTTTCTTAGATCGAAACCACTGATCAAATAAATCTTCATTTTCTCGAGCAAATTCAACATATGTTTGATTTTCAAACTTTTTGTACTTTCTAAACTTTTGTCTGTACGCCTCAGGTACTAACTGATATGCTCTCAAAATCGTGTCCTTGACCTTGTCATAGTCTGAACTCTCAGCAATACTGAGCGCCGAGTACACTTCAGCCGCTTTGCCAATAAGTACGCTTTGTAATAAAGTTGGCCAAAAATCGCGTGGCCACTTCAGATTGGCCGCGATTTTCTCAAAATGTGGAAAATATTTGTCCACGGACTTTTCTTGAAATTTTGGTACTAATCTGATGTTTTTGGCGGCGTCGAATTCAGACTTGACAGGCGAAGGAACAGGATTTTCCTTAGCGCTTTTCTCTAATTTTAACTTTTCTAACTCAAACTGGAGTTCTTTCTCGTGCATACGTTCCTGTTTCTCTCTTTCTTCTTTTTCTCTTTGTCTTTCTTTTTCTTCTTTTTCAAATTGTAATTGTAATTTCATTTTCTCTAATTCAAACTCATATTTTGACATTTTGGTTTCGCTTGAAACAGGTTCAACAGGAAAATCGTATGACGAAAAGATTTCCTCAGCTAAAAGCTCTTTAGCCACAATATTTCTAATTTCTTGTTTTCTCATAGAAGATTTTACATCTAACTTCAAGTGAAGACCTAAACCAATCAAATCATCTTTTTTCAATGATTCGAACTCATCTACAGTCGGCGATTTCAAAAATTCAGTGACCGAAAATACCATGATTGATTTCTGCTGGCAAACGTTTTACTAAAAAAAATTTTTCCTTTTTTTTTAACGAACTTTACGTAAAGTGCAAATATGCAGAGATTACTAATCCCGGACGAGCCCCCAATTCTGTTGTGGGCCAGAATACCCCAAAACGCCAGCAAAAATCAGACAAAGACAGAATATAAATTTACAAGTTTAATTATGTACAATATATATATATTTACAATGATAACAACTTACAATACAATGTCCGGATCAAAGTGTCCGTCACGGTCCACAAAGTCTATCGAATGTATGGTTTCCGGTAATCACAAACGTTCTCGAAAGATCGGTGTCCAAACGTTGTTAAATGGATTAAAGTCTCAACAAATAAAGTGTCCCAGTATATCAGAATAGATGAATGAATCGTGTCTACGAATGTGTACGAATGTCCCCTCAACACAGTTCCTCAGAGGTATTTATACTTAATAACAATGAATTTACCAGAAGCTTCTAGAACAATGACTCATTACAAATGATTAACAATAGAGTAAATTCTAGAAATCACAGTCATGTGATGATAATGATGTAACAAAGAACATACTGGAATATTCTTTAATGAGATAAACATGACATAGTAAAATCTAGTAAGAATTATTATGAAATCATTAAATAACATGACTAAGTACATGTGTACCTACACATAAAGTAAAACTAAAATAATTCATGACCCACAACAGAATGAATGAATGAGCGATTTTCTTACAACCTTGACCCAAAGAACAGATTTTGTCTACGACATAAAATAGGTCACATTATAATTTTTTTTTGAAAAATGTATTCAGTTAATAAGAGACATTTTGTCATATTTTTGATATATCATATCGATTTAGGGGTAATTATGCATTATCAGATAGTTTCATAATATTTCATACTAATGTTCCTAGTCTTTCTATCAAATGATATGTCACATCATTTTGAGCATCCTGTTAAAAGAAATAAAAAAAGATATGTACACATTTCTTCATGTACCTTATTATGACATTGGAATATGTTTTGTTTCTACAAAATTAAGTGCGTCATATGTGCATATGAATAAATAATGTTTCATCAGTAATGCTCGATGCCGAAAGAAGGAAATCTAAGTTCTGATATGACCAAAAATGTATGCCAAAGAGTCAGTTGAAAATAAATCTTTGTTACTAAGGAGGCACTCCTTAGTTTAAGAAAAAATGCACCAGCTTTTTAAGTATCAAAACATTTAGAAATCCTTTCTAGTCTACAAGCGCAAATATCAACCTAGTAGTTGAATCACATAAATAAATTTTCGAGGAAACGGTTATCAGTAAAAACAAAAAGAAGCGAATCCAATGTCCTTATACAAACTGTATAAGAAATGACAAATATGTTTTACCTTCCATAGATCCATTATGCCTTCTTAGACCCGAAGACAGAGATCATAATATTACGTCATACCCAGACACTACAACAAAAAGCTTGTCCACTTTGTCAACAGTAGAATCGGAAAATACAACTATAAACAACGAAGACAGAGATCATAATATTACTTCATACCCAGACACTAGGTAATTATTTTCATTTCATTTTCAAAAAAGTTCTGGCTGTATATCAACAGTCGTATAAACAATAGGAAATAAAAACAACTCTGGAAAGGCATCACTTGAGATATAGAGAAATTGTGACAAAAAAAAATGAATAAAAATAAGCAATCTGTCCAACTATAAACAACGAAGACAGAGATCATAATATTACTTCATACCCAGACACTAGGTAATTATTTTCATTTCATTTTCAAAAAAGTTCTGGCTGTATATCAACAGTCGTATAAACAATAGGAAATAAAAACAACTCTGGAAAGGCATCACTTGAGATATAGAGAAATTGTGACCAAAAAAAAAAAAATGAATAAAAATAAGCAATCTGTCAAGTATTATCAAATTTATGCCGCAGTGTTTGTTTTCTTGCATTAAAAGTTTCTAAGATTATATCTACCTCTATCATTGAATGGTTACATAAACTGTTTTAACTTACTCATAAAGCAATCATAAAACATTGCCTAAAGTACAATTCATAGCATCCTTTAAATTATGATTATTATAGGAAAGACGGTGGAAGTAACGATGCTGCAAAAGTTGCTGCAATAGTAATATCTTTAGTCCTCCTGGTAGCAGTTATAGCATCTGTAGCAGTTACTTTCGTATTATGGAAACGGAGATCACATGACAGAGGTAAACCTATAATGAATAATAAAAAGTAATAAAATGGAAGTATTCCAACACTTAACTTTCTTTGAAGAAAATTTCAATACACAAAACACTCGTTTCGAATAAACAAATTCTCATTAGTGGTACTATTATGAAAATTCTATTATTTCAAATTCATTAAGTACATTATAAGTAATACAGTGTTTTACAGGGCAGATACAGAAATATATTGGGTTGATGGAAAAAGTTGCATTTGGCGAGCCAAGTATAACTTTTTTCATCGACCAAATATATATTTTTAACCTCCCCCGTAAAACACTGTATAACGAAGTTATCCCGCCAATGGCATTTGATTGGTGTATGTTATGTTAACAGATTTGAAAGCTTCTCGGTGGCGCCAACAGCGTCAAGAGTCTAAGAAGAAACAGAACATTAATATAATATCCCGTCATTGACAGAATACAGCATTATATTATTTTGTTCTTCTTGACCAATCAGATTGCAAAAAAATTTCCAGATTTGGGATAATTATCAGTATCAGTGCCAAACAAGATAAATTGGAACAGAATCCCTATGTGCATGTATTACACACGAGAGTCATGCATATCGTATCTATTACAATCTTTCCTGCATCTGTGCAAAGAATTCAATGTAAAACATCTTCAAATTCAGTAGCATCATTTAAGAGCTGATAAATTTGCAGCATGGACCAGGTATACACGTTTCGGTTAATAAACCCTCGTCAGTGATCCTCAATTATAACATTGTTATGTAGCCAAAGAATGTGAAAGAAGTTATGTTCAAAAATGTGCCGAAAGACGTAGCAGAATGGATAGGATATGATGCTACAGGACCCACATTTTAGAAATTTCAAGAAATTTTGATAACAGAAACTTTCGAGTGCGTTGAAGAAGCGATCAACCGAAGTGATCGAACTCGGCTTCATGTGCCCTCGGGCACTCCTGGTTCGCCAGCAGTGAACAAGTGACTGTCACCTCACTATCAGGTTGAATCTGTTCAGAATATAAGATTATTACACGGGGTGTAATTCGTACCTTTAGGATAGTTTTCATTTTCGTCAATCTATACAAAAGTTTACAAATGATTTGCTAGGGATCCGTAATTTATATCAGAATGACCGTCATGCTTGCATTGTTTCGCTTGTTATCCCCCGCAACTCTGTTGCGGAGGTGATATAGGATCGCTGCCGTGCGTCCGTGTGTGTGTTAGGTTGAGTGAGGCTGTGTCACTGTGGACTTAGGCTTAAAATCCTTGCGAACAGCATAGAAGACATCAGTAATCATCATAGAAACATCAAACCCTCAATACATGCTCCCCATGGGAAGAGGATGAGCCATTTTTATTTTCAAGGTCAAGGTCAAAGGTCAAGGTCACTGTGGACTTAGGCTTAAACTGACTTTGCTCAGTGATATAGAACATGCAATTGGAAGGGGACGTTAGGCTTGCGTTGCCTTCATTGATGTTCTATCTAGTTGTTTAGTGTGCTTGCTTTATTTAGAGCTGATAAATGTTATTGTACATGTATGAGTATTTCCCGCGCCAATATCTGATAAGTATTACATGTACTTAGAGTCTACACGAAACATGGATAAAACAAATAAAAAGACCATAAAATTAGAAAGGAAAGGAAATTAGTTTCGAAATGGGACGGAGCTTCTGTGCTTGACGCTGGTGACGTCACAGTGACGGTATGATAAAACAGTAAAAGTTGAGGGATTAAATACGATACGACTTTTTAAAATATCACAGCAGTGTACCTTCACTCACAATGATTTCAATATGTAAATGAATAGAGCCGAATACAGATTTTGTGTAATTATACGACATTATGACTGTGCACATGTGTAATGATATTACTATATGGGTAAGATATATTATAAATTTCTCTACATTCAAACACTTTACAGACACCTGACTGGCATATGATAAAGATTTATATCACAGCAGCATTCCAGCAATTACATATATGTATATATCAAAGTTTTGTGTAATGATACGAAATTATGCATATGGATACATGTGAATATGAATAGTGTGAAAGGTAAAATTTCTCTACATTCAAACACTTCTGAAAAACCTAATATATAATAATTTCTAATAGATATGACATATGTATGTAGATAAAAAAAGTCATGACAAAATTTTCAAATAAGTTTAATTCCAGCAATGATTCGACTATTGTTGGTTACCATTACTTTGAAAAGAAAAGATAAAAAAAATAGGTATCTACATAAGAATGATGAAAATCTTCCTCTCGTTCAGACTCGAACCACGGTCCTCCTACATAGTGGACGAGAGCTCTACCTCTGAGCTGCAGGATCGACTTTGCCGATGGAGCTAGGACATCATGGCATTTTAAGGAGATTTCTTAAAAAATCTTGTCTAAGGCAGGCTACTGAAACGCGTGTGATATTCCGTTAATTTTGCTTTAATTTTATAGTATATTTGAGAATATGACTTTGAAAAAAGGTGCTGTGAAATCATTTATTTTCGTGGGGTCCAATTTTTTTGGATTCGTAAGATTCAGTATATTCGTGGGGACGTAATTTCGCTGTTGCAGTCCTTCCATACCATCAGGATAGGTGCCACTCACAACAAGTTGTCGTTGAAATGTGACCTTGGGTTTCGCAAGGTACGCTTGTGACGAACAGTTGTAAAAAGAGTTGACAAACATTGCAATAGAAAGCAATTTAAATGATTATTTTGATATATATGTTTTGTGTTTATGAAGGATTCTACATTGAGATTATAAGATGTACTTTGTCTAACAATAATATAAATACCATTCCCTTTCAAGGCGTTTTGCAGTTTGTTCAGGATCTTGTTCATTGCAACACTTGCAGGTTCGGATATTCCAAAACTAGCACCAATGGTAAGTCTACCTATCTATTTTCGTTTAATATTTCTCTTTATGTTTAAAATGTTGAGGAATTATACGCATACATTGTAATTTTGTTTTCTTGCCTTTTGTCAAATTTTATTCTTCTGTGTTTTCATATTTATAAATACGGATCTGTTAATGGAATATGTGTCATGACTGACTTATGTAGTCTGCTGCTGCATCATTGGGTGTTTATTCTGAGGACCATGGCATATTGATTTGGCCTCTTGATGAAATAAATCTCAATGATACCTGGTGATCGCCATTTTCATATGTTCACAAGTGTATGCATAGAAACCTTTCATAATCATTTGTTATATATCAAGCCTGTCATTTTTCTGTTTATCTGATATATCTGATATTTTGTTAGATGAGTTTGTTCATTTTCTCCTACCTAATCGAAAATCTTGTGATATGATTTTATTATCGACATTTGCTTATCAAGGATAATGTAGAACATTCTTGAGTACGACCTTTAAAATTGACCGTTTTTGTGACACAGCCGGATTTGATACGTTTCTATTTGGCATTCGCGACGGGTGTTGCATGCAGTCAGAGGACGCTCACTCCTCCCAGCCGGGGGTTCGCGTTAGCCTTGTAACTGGAAACTTACACAATTAGGCCGTATTCCCCTGGATCTTTGACTCCTGAAGTACGACTGGTACTTCTTCTCTGATATGCCTTAGGGATGATTTTGAATCATTTTACTTCGATATCTTTTGTCTAATGTGTTCTTGGGAATTTATTTACGAGTAAATTATTTCAGATGATGTAGAGCTTCAGATAGGTAAGATATTATTTACACTTTTAACTTGTTAAATAATAATATTTTTTTATTTGTATTTTTCATATGTCATACATTCATACATTTTTTAGTAAAAAAAACCATGTTCATGAAAACAAATGTAAGAATACTCATACCAATACTTTTTAGACAGATTGATGAGAAAAGGTGTTTTACAAAAAAAAAAAAAATATGCATGAAGATAAGATGAGAGAAACAAAATAACAGATAACTACAGATCTTTAACTAATCGCCAGCTCTCAAGAATACACATTTTGTTCTTTTCTGATAACATGAAAGCTGAATATGTATCTATTTGTTTAAATGATTTGATGTACTCTAGTGCTGCCTGGTAACATATTTTTCTTTTTTGACATTTTGATATGTAGATATATCTTTTTACTAAAAGCAATATCAGATTTAGATTTCTACACATTCTTATCTTCGAGTTAAATAAACCAAAGAATATACAGTTAATGTCAAAACATATTTCACTATTGCACTTTTGGCATAAAATTTCTTGGAGTGCAATTCAGATATTTCTTACTGCAGGACATAACCAAAATAAATGAACCAATGTTTCTTTTGTTTCAAAATAGAAAAAGCATAGTTCAACTTCAGATATATTAAATTTGAACAGTTTGGAATTAGTTATCAGAATTCTATGGTTAATTTGCAAACGAAAAGATGTAAGTTTTGTATTAGTAGTAGTGATGTAAGGTCTTAAGAATATTTCTTTCCATTCCTTGTCATTTATTTCTCTATATAAATCCTTTTCCCAGTTCATATTTGCCTTTTTCGGGGATTCAGATAACTTTTTTAAGAAGTATGGATAAAAAAGTTTTGTTGGTTTGTTCCTATTTATGTATTCATTTTCTACGCTGGAAGACTTTGCTTTATTTTTTATAATGTTTTTCCACTCTTTTGGTATTGCAGATATAAGACTATTGTAAAGTAGAAAATTTTATTCGATATTAAATTTTTGTTTAAATTCCTCAAATGATTGAAAGGATCCATTTTCTTTCAGTAAATCATTTAAGAAGAATATATCCTTTTCTATATACTTCTTTCGAAAAACCATTTTATTGTTAATTTTTATATTTTTGTTATACCAAAGAGGCTGACTATGAACACTTTGAGGGGCTAACAATAAATTTTGCGTAGATCTAAAAGTGTCTCTCGGGACCTTCAGTCCTTTGATTTATTATATGTTGACTTCTTTCCATCTAGTATCCTCAAAAACTAACAGTGAGAGGGGAAGTTCATCCGGGGAATCTCTTCCAGTGTCTGATATAGATGAATCGTAAGTGTCCATGCTTAAAATTTATCAGGTTTGAAATGATGCTATTGAATTTAAAGACGTTTAACATTTGTCTTGAATACATGTATGTTGACATAAAATGTTTCCACAATGATAACATTTGAACTCAATTAATATATTTAAGTTTGCCAATAAGAGTTAAGTTAAAACATGGCATCCCTTTCCAATAATTCGAAAGGTAAGTATAATATCCCCCTCGCAATTGCATGGTTTCAGTTATTCTCACTTTGTGTACAAGATTTAAATCCAAAAAACATTATTAATCGAAAAGCGATATAAGTCCCCTACCGGCATTGATGCATGTTCTGCAACTCTGCCGTGACCTGTTCTCTCTGAATGTCAGTCGGACTCCTCGGGTGATTACATACATGAGCTCGCTACAGCCGGCAGAGCATGGACTGTATTACGCATGCCCCTTTTTTATATCCATTTACATATTCATCTGTGTTTCTGGGGCCTCTACGTTTCGCGGTCTTGTTTGTGTGAGGTCATCTTACAGTGAGGAGGTTGTTTTACACCACAATTGTACGTTCTTCCAGACCACTGGGTAATTGGAGAAGTGAGAGGGTTGTGCGCACGTAATCCAGGATAACCACACCATTTGCTACTTGCGTGACAAATGGCCGTCCAAAGTCGGCAGCGGTTGCCCATGGGTCTCATCAGTTTATGTGTAGTCTTTTGTGTTTGATGTTTACATGTCGTGCGTCTCTTTTCCGTCTCGTGCTGTACTCGTCTTTTGTGTTTTTGCATCGGGTGTTTTGGTGTTTTGCTGTTGATGCTGCAACGAGGTCTTGTTGGAGATCTCCTCCCTTCTGTACACCAAAAGATGAATGCTTAGATGAAAATAAGTTTAATATGTGTATATTAGAGAAGGAATGGAAACAGAAAATTTCATGCAATCTCAACAGCACTCACAATAGAGCACCAAATTGAACACATACCAAAACTCAGTTCAATCCAGGCGTCATAACTCCTGTAAATATTGGTCAATCGAAACTAAACGCGAACTTGATCTGTATATATGTAACAGTAAGAGGTATTCAAATATAAAAAAAATAATTTCAATATCAGCAATACCATGGAAGAAAAGTCCGGAGAACTGAGAATTTCATTGTTTGCTTAGTCAAATGTCCATAACTCTTGTAAAAGTAGGTCAATCAGAACCAAGATCAATCTTAATCTGTATCACATTGAAATATACTCACATACCAAAAATTGAGTTTAATATATGTATCAACAGCGAAAAAAATGCTGGAAAACCAAAGTATGACAGATGGACGGAAGAAACTAGACCTTGATCTGTATAACACTAAGATGTATTAATATGTAGAAAATGTTTTTCATTATCTGCAATAAGATGGGGGAAAAGGCCGGAAGACTGAGAATTTTATGACAATTGCGAAGTCCAGGGGCCATAAATATACTGAAGTGTTCCAACCCTATACCTTCTTTGCGCCAGACACGTGTTTCGAATATCAAATTCTCATCAGTGATGCTTCCAGCAGAGCCACCATAGTTCATTTGAGTAGCGCCTATTTGTTTCATTTTTTGAATTTAAATTTGTACATTTGCATGACAGAGAGTGCGCCACTCCGAATTTCTGGTAGGGTCGATTCAGTTGCATATCCAAATAAAACCTATATGTTCAAAATGGCATTGGAGGGATGGTGCTAAGATGTTAACCTCCTTTAATTTCTATGACATTTTTGAGTCGAATGAAAATTTACCCAATAGCAAAATGATATATATGATGTCAAATCGATAAAATGCCAAATTGAAGCTTCTTTCAGGCTACAGAGCTGGAAAGAAGTAATCAATACCTTTCTTAACATCAAGTCGCGGGGAACGATTTCAACTGCTCCACACTTCAACAAGAAATAAGTGTTTATAATCATAAAGCGGAAATGTTCCAGCTCTTTACCTTCTTGAAGAAAATTTCAAACCAATCTCTCTTCACCAGACACGTGTTTCGAATATCAAATTCTCATCAGTGGTGCTTCCAGCGGAGCCACCATAATTCATTTAAGTAGCGCCATTTTGTTTCATTTTTTTATTTCAATTTGTACATTTGCTTTACAGAGAGTGCGCGGCTCCGAATTTCCTATAGGGTGGATTCAGTAGCATATCCAAATAAAATCTATGTTCATAATAGCTTTTGTGGGATGGTGCTAAGATGTTAATCTCCTCTAATTTCGATGAAATTTTTTAATCGAATGAAATGTTTCCGCAATAACAAAATAATATAGATGATATCAAATCGATAAAGGGCCAAAACGAAGCTTCTTTCAGGCAACAGAGCTGGAAAGAAGTAATTAAGGAGGGTTTGAACACCAAGATGGCGGCGGCATTATTTGTTTTCTCGCTTCCTAGGAAAAGTACAGTCTTAACTCCCTTAAAACATTTGATACTCTGATTGATACACGCATTTGAGTATTCTGGTGAAGTTTGAATAATTTAGGACTTTGGGAGTTTTATCCATGAGCAAACCACGACGTCATTTCAACGTTATCGGGAAAAATGGCGTCACAAACCTTCGCATTCAAAATGCAATAAAAACATTATTACTAAACGTATTGCATTGAAATTTAGCATGTATAAAATAGAAAATTAAATCTTCAGCATTGTGTATTCGTTGACAAATTTACGTTACAGGAAAGCAGATGTCACTTCATTGAAAATGGACGATTTGGAAGAAAAATTTGGAAAATATAGAATAATAGTTTAATCCTAAATTCAATTTTTCCCATTTAATCATGAAATCATCTCTGGACATTGTTGATAATTTTGGTAGTTTTTGACAAAGATTCATAAACAGGATTCCTAATAATTAACTAGCAAGTACAGTAAATTGGCTCGAAATTGCATTTCTTTAGCGACAGTGTCATATTTTATTCAAGTATCCTGCCTGTGTTTAAAACACAATTCATTTTATCTTTTCCATATGTAAGTGCAATATATTTATGGATATTTTGGAAGTTAAATCAAAATTAATTTTCAATAGCTTTACAAGAACTGGTATGGCACTTTCAATATTATGACGTCAAGAAATTCACAAAAACATCAATTAATACATATTTCAAAGTGTCGTAGAAAATTTTCCTGTGGATAGAATCAAATGTAAGTTTGTATAGTAAAGGACAGACAAGAAAGAAATAATTTCAGAATTTTTTAGAAAATTTGAATTCGGCGTCCAAGTGTTCAATACCTCCTTAATACACTTCTAAACATAAAGTCGGGGGACGATTTTAAGTGCTTCACACTGCAACAAAAAATAAGTGTTTATGATAATCATAACTTTGTGAAAATGTGTCAATTGAAACCAAACTTCAACTTGATCTGTATAACACTTAAGATGCATTCACATATAAAAAACATATTTCTATATCTAGAACAACAGCCAAGGAGAAAAGTGAAAAAAAGTGAGAATGTCATGAAATTTGCAAAGACAATTGGCGATGACTAATGTAAAAATAAGTCAATCGAAACCAGACTCGAACTTAGTCTCTCTAACACTTAGAGGTTTTCGCATATAAAAAATCGTCTCAATATAAGCAATACCATGGTCCGAAAAACTGAGAATTTCATGATATTTGTTAAGTCAAATTACCATAACTCAAAAATAGGTCAATCAGAACCAAACTCAAACTTGAACTGTATCACATTGAGATATACCCACATACCAAAAAATGAGTTTGACATATGAAACAACAGCGGAAAAAGACCAGAAAAATAAAACAGTATGACAGACGGACGGATGGACGGCGGACAGTCAAAGGGGGTGGAAACTATAGGTCCCCTCCGGCGAACCGGTAGGAGACTATTAACACTTTCAATATAGAAATACCCTCAAGCAGTTCATGTGTTTTGTATATTGTCTTCATTTCCATGCATGAATTTCGACGGCGGGTGCGGCTAGCCAACAGGGGATACTTACTCCTCCCGGGCACCCGGTCCCACTTCTAGCTTGCTGGGGTTCCGTCGATGCTCAAATTTGTGCTCTATTGTGAGTGCTGTTGAGATTATCGTCAGGAACTTCTTTAACTCATTGAAGTTGAAAAGGGTTCATC
Source organism: Pinctada fucata (assembly GCA_028142955.1). Taxonomy (NCBI): domain Eukaryota; kingdom Metazoa; phylum Mollusca; class Bivalvia; order Pterioida; family Pteriidae; genus Pinctada; species Pinctada fucata. The sequence goes on along the minus strand of AP027108.1, from coordinate 40,023,828 downwards.
TTCCCCTTAAGAAATTTCTTTAGGAAGATTGTTAAACTTACATTAAGTGCTTTGGGATCTCTGCTGCCAAGAATGTTCTTCATTAGACCTCATAGTTTCCTCCCATTTGACAATTAACCTTTGAAATCAATTATTGTCATTCTCTTTCAATGCAGCATATATTTTGTAGAAGGTATGACTATCCTCTCATAATTATTTTGTCTTCATGCTGCTAACAAAGTCTTTAAGTATGATTATGTTTTGATGATTCGGAGATGATTTCTTTGTCTTCCATTCAATTCAATAGATATTAAACATCTGGCTCATAAGTTGCTAAGTAGATGCAACACAAAATTAAACAAAAACGCGCTGGAACACTTTCATCTTACAAGTGACATAGATCTTTGACTCTTGACCTTGATTAAAATCTGTAGGACCCCCCTCTTCTTATTGGAAACATTTCTCTCATGTTTATCTTTCAAAGATCATTGCTTTATCTTCTCTGTTGTTCACTAGAAGGCTGATATACCAATAACTTATAATTAAATAAACACGAAATACACGGACGCAGTTATAGATATATTGCATGGTTTGGTTTAAACTGTATTTATTTGAAAAAAAACATAATACATGTGACTAAATATAAACAACATAAGATTGGAAAACAAGTGGAGGTCCACTTATGTGAATTCCTCTCTCTATCTTATTATATAGGCTGGTCACAGTTTCGTATGTAATCAAAGAAAAGCAAATTTGTATACATTGTGTTATCAGATAGAAATAATGAGAAAAGAAGAAAGAAAAAAAAAAGAGTGCAAATGATGAAAGAATTAAGAAAAGAATAATGTTTTCAATTGTAATTTAGATTCCTAGGATCATATGTAATGTGTACTTATAAAAACAAAATGTTCGTTCATACATGTATTTGTAGGAAAGATTAAATACGGAACTTACATGCACACAAGTGACTAAGAGAATTTCAATATCTGAAGAAATATAAACATTTTTACTAAAACGGATGATAAATATATAACGTCATTAATACATTTGTACATTCTATACCCCCATATAGATGAAGTAGGAACAACATCAATGGTATACTAAGAGGTTATGAAAGAGAGTAAAAAATCATCAACCAAGGCAATCAATATTATCATTAAATTATATGTACTAAATATGTCAATATGTATCTGATTATTAGTCCCCCACCGGCAACGCCGAAGGGGACTCCCAGTTTCCCCTCGGTCTGTCCGCCCGCCTGTCCGCCCGTCCGTCCGTCCGTCCGTCCGTCCGTCCCATCCCCAGCCTTCCGGACCCCCTTTCGCCGCCGTTGCACACATTGAACTCACCCCTGGCATGCGGATACATCCCAATGTGACACAGATCAAGCCTGAGCCCGCCCTCGATTGACCCAACTCCACAAGAGCCATGGCCCCCGGACTTAGCAAACTCCATGAAAGTCTCAGTCCTCCGGACCTCCCTCCGCTGCCGTTGCACACATTGAACTCACTTTTGGCATATGGATACATCTCAATGTGACACAGACCAAGCCCGAGTCCGCCCTCGATTGACCCAATTTTACAAAAGCCATGGCCCCTGAACTTAGCAAATTTTATGAAAGGTTCAGCCTTCCGGACCCCTTTCCGCCGCCGTTGCATACATTGAACTCACCCTTGGCATGTGGACACATCCCAATGCGGCACAGACCAAGTCAGAGTTTGCATCTGATTGATTGCATGGTTTAATTCTATATTCACGGGCAGGAACACGTTATGTCGCCTTGCAGTACCGTTGTCGGAGGCATTTAAAGTTCTTCACTTAAAACGGTACGTTGACATTATGCCACAGGTGAAGATATGAAGGAAACCATCCGTTGTCATGACAATGAGCATGTGTGGAAAGTATGGTTTTCTTATAAACTTTGACATTTTAGAAGTAATACACCCGAAAATTCAATAGGAGGGGGTTAGTCATACCACTAAGCTTATGGTTTATATGCTTTTCTGGTACTGCTATACAGTTTGAAAAGAGGAGATCGAGTTTGCGTCCTTCGATCACCTCTTCCTGCACATGTGGTATCCTTCCTTTTTCTTGAAATAAATGAACTTATTCCAGAAATATACTCATGATAAATATCAAGTCTATATCATGCTCCTCTGGTAGTGTCATGATCACGAATTCAATTTTGGACTTTTTTTACTTTTCTAAAACTGGTCCGTTGTCAATTCATGTTGCGAAAATTCTGTCCATTGTCAAATGTCCGTTGTCTGCTTTGATATTTTAATGGATAGAATGATACTATGATACCGGTGCTAATCAGACCATGATTTACTGTATATAGCTATGAATACGCAAAATGTAATTTTCAACCAATTTAGAATGGAGATTGATTTGCCCGGAATTGAATTAGCCGAATTATCCGTTTTGTTAAGATATCATGAACATAACATTTTAGTCGTCCCGTCTTAAATTCATCATCTGGGCTGTGGGCGAAAAGGATTAGATATAAATGAAGACGAAAATTTGACTGTATACAGTATCTTACTACATTTATAAGTGTATTATAGACCGGCGTAATGTAGTAGTTTTTACATAGAGAAATTATCTAAATAGTGTGTTTCATTCCCCTGGGGTTTATTCCGCTATTCATTAGACTTTCCTCATACTAGCATGGATTTTCCCCATAGAAATGAAATGCTTTATAACCATCCCCCCGTAAAGTCCGGGTTTTGTTAACTTTCCAATATTGCAAAATACAAAAAAAATGCTCCGAATCTTATGCTTAAAGTTGAGCTTTGAATACATGTATTATTGACACTTTTTAATGGAAGATGCTTTTAGATAATCACAAAACATTGTATAATATGCTTTTTTCTTGGGGGTTAGACGCACTCACATACGGGTTTTAGACACACTTATATGTTCAGATAAACACATATATACAGACACACACATTCACGAACAAACACATACTTATGCAAAAAGATATACATAGGCAGACGGATAGACAGGTAGACAGATATACACAGATGTACTCGAACACGTACTGACTTTGATTTCAGTAAATCATCAATTAATCAAAGCATGCAAGACAGACGGAAAATCAGACTAGGCCAATATCTCTAACTTGAAAAAAGAAATTCTCATTCACGCAGACAGACCCAAAGACAGACACTGATCAAAACAAACATATAAACATCATGAAAGGAACATCCTCAAAGACATACACAGATATGCGCAAAACTACAGACTGACTGACACAGGGACATACACACAGACACGCGCAAAAAAAAAAAAACCGGACAGAAAGGCATGATATAGATAGACCAAAAAGAGTATGGAATACTCAGTACAGATTCAGATAGATTATATAAACTTAACAAAGTATTTGAAATTAAAAGGGCAAAATCTTTTTATTTCAATTTCTGTGTTAAAAGAGCACTTAAGGGGGTTCGAGTGTCGTTATTTTGACACTGTTTGAATGGTCTAACTAACTTTATTTTTTCTCTAAACTAAAAATCTATCTTCAAATATTTTAAAATGTATAAAATATATGCATCGTGCAGGGCATCTTTAGGGTCTAATACTTGAAAAAAAAGTCGGGCACTCTTCGTGGAAAATCAAATTGTCCGAATTTTGAGTATATCCAAGCAAAACTGAATAAAAATTAATATAAGGTTTCTAAAGTCAAATTTTCTAATGGAAAAGACTTGTTTAAGAACTGCAGGTACTTATTATTAGCAGTAGAAGACAGGAAAATTGTAATATTTTGAGAAATAGCAATGAAATGGTAAAAAATGTCCCAATTTGTGGGCGAAAATTTGATGTCAAAATATGCCAGAGACTATATTCATATGCCCTTTAATTAAAGGAAACCCCCTGCAAGGTACCCTTTTCGTCATTTACATGTTTTAAGGGTGTAACAATTTATAAGTATATCAAATTCTAAGGAGTTTCGACCATAACTTTTAAAGATATTGTATTTGAATACAAAAATGCTATATTTTAAGCCAAAAATGCATAAAAAACCTGTATGACAAACAACAAAGTTCTAAAAATTGAAGGATTTATTATTCAAATATGATTAAATATTTGTTAAACAATCTATTTTAAACATCTGCAATTAATTAAGGCAATACAACGTTATTCTGTTATACAAAAAATGTATTTTGGAAATCAGTGATGACGTCACGCGATACCCGATCCACCTTAAGGTCAGGGTTGTGATTTTTAATAGAAATGAGGTAAAAGAAAGATGGATATGTGAACATGTAGAGGAACATCTCCTCGAAATATTCAGAGCAAAAAATCAAAATTTGCCCGTCTTGTTTTTAGGCTATATTAGTCCTTTTATTTGGCCTATTTTAACAATAATTTCGTTTTTTTAGAGAATACACCATCGTAAATTAACATTACTCTAAGAAATTTAAAAAAATCATATATACCCTGATGTTTCGGGATTCTTATAACTTTAGTATGAATACGGAAGATCGCAAATACTTCTAACCAATGTTCTCGCGCACTCTTCGATTGTTCTCCATTGTTATGACGTCATCAATCTACTTAGGCAGAAAAGGTGCCCACGTTTTGAGCAATTGTTTAGGTAGGTGACTAAATAAAAAAATAGAACGGAAACGCTGCACGCGCTGTATTTTCGATCTTGCGTATCTAAAGCTACTTTCATAAGTACTTGCCATGGCAACAACTCGTAATTTTTATTAATAGCTAGAAGGTCGACAGTTGCACATTTTTTTTACGTATAGAATTATGCAATTGCTTTATCCTAAAGCAGTCAAAGCAATATGTACCCGAATTAGTATTTGAGCAAAACGGATGATTCTACAAATAGCACAATAATTTATGCAAAAAGTCAACATTTTGACCCAAATACATAGAGTTTAACTCACAGTTGAAATTTCTAATTATCTCACTATTGAATAGTATTCATTCTGATGTTTTAATAAATGACAATTTTTTTTCTGTTTTCGGCGATTTTTCATTCAAAATATGCATTTCCCCCCAAAATACCTATTTAGCAATGAAAATGTCAAGAAGTATTATTTCTTTCTGAAATAATATAACAAACTGATCTTTTCCATTTATCGTCCTTGTCGGTTTCAAATATTAGGTGATTTGAAAATATCCCCCTAACATTACGACGAAAAAGAAACAATAAATCAAATTGAACGTAGTAGAATCCCTATATCAACAAATGCTGACATTTTCATATGATGAGCCATATCAATTAGGAAAAAGTCAAGAGTGAAAGAGAAGGTCACGATGGAATAAATGGATACATTTTGAAAGCGTTGGTACTATATCGTGTAGGATTCCATGACAATTTTAAACAAGTTTTTAGTTTGTTATGTCTCACTTCCGCATATATCGGGAGTTCGCTTCTTTTCATATGGTGGAGGTTTTTGTTTGTTTGCTTTGGTTCCTGTTTTATCCTGATTTTGTATGCCTTTGGTTTCTGATTTTCTGAATTATCGATTTTGTGCTGTATACAAGGATATGGTCATTATCCATATTTGTCATGGTACTTCGATAAATATGATTCTTTTGAATAAATGTTCAGGGTATAGATTTATGCAAATGCGTATTGTAGAAATGACATTTCAATTCAAGCGGATTAACTTTTAACAGATTTATCTCATAGGAAGTTTATTTTGAAGAAAGGAGGACAGACGTCAAGATCGACATAATTACGTGAATGTTTTGTTATCAACATATGTCCTTAATTAGGCATCATTATCATTGCCTTTCCTTTAATATGTATTTCTAATTATGAATCTGAATATTTTAACAAGGTGGCGATGTTTGATATAAGTTGTAATAAAGTGGAACGCTAAGATCAAACCTTTTCCTCTCTAATTAAAGTCCCCTAGCGGCAACGCCTCTCGGTCTGTCCGTCTGTCCGTCCGGCTGTCCAATTTTCAGTTTCCGGACTTCTTTTCGCTGTTGTTGCATATATTGAACTTATTTATAGTATGTGGATATATCTCAATGTGATACAGATGAAGATTGAGTTTGGTTTTGATTGACCTATTTCAACAAGAGTTATGGCTCTTGGACTTAGCAAATTGTATGGAAATTTCAGTTTTCCGAGTTTTTCGTCGGTTCTACTACAGAAAATGACCTGATTGGTGGTATATCAGTACATCTTAGTGTGATATAGACCAAGTATGATTTTGGTTTCCATTTACCTATTTTTACAAGATTTATGGCCCCTGGACTTAGCAAATTTCTTGAAATTTTCATTTTCCGTACATCTCTTGGCTGTTATTGCAAATAATGAATTGATATTTAGTATGTGGGTACATAATAACGTCACACAGATCAAGTTCGAGTTTGATTAACCTATTTTCAAAAGAAGTATGACTCTTGGACTTAACAAATATCATGAAAAATTTGAAATCAGTTTTCCGGGAGTTCCTCGGTTCTATTGCAGATGATGAACTGATTTTTTTGTATATCAATACATCTTAGTGTAATACAGACCAAGTTTGATTTTGTTTCCATTGACATATTTTACAAGAGTTATGACCCTTGGACTTCAATATTATGGACATTTCTTGGCTGTTATTGTAGATAATGAGCTGATACAGATCAATGACCTATTCCATTGACCTATCATCTGTACAAGAGTTATGTTCTTGGACTCAGCAAATTTTATGAAATTTTCAGTTTTGCGGACTTTTCTTGATAATGGATAGATATACAGGACGTAAATTTAGGCCGTTAGGGGACTTAAATCGCTCAGCGATCATTACATTGTTAAAAATACTAAATATATCTCTTAATTGATGTCTTAGGCGTGAGAATAAACCATTAACTTAAATGAAGGCAAATTACTTACTTTTGAAACCTATTGATTTTCTAAAAATAAAATGACATTCTAAGTAAAATTGTATTAAATCTTTAGACCGGAGTATTCAAGAATCAATTTTATTTATATTAATGATTTCAGGGAAGACATGATTCAAAAGGAGGATATAGGTCAAAGTGAATACGGGAATGGAGAGGAAGGTAGGTACCTTAAAGTTATCAAGTAATGCAAATGAAACCAAAATCATTAATTGATTATTGCTTTGCAAAATAGCTTATTACTAGAGTTCTTTATTTGTCGAATCTGGTCATATCAAGTTTTAAGTGTCTAATCATTATATTTTTAACCCAACAGAATTTTTCTCTATTATTATTACCGAAAGAATGCTACATGTATCTAACGAGGTTGAACCCTCTGAGAATAGCGCCATTTGAGTAAATGATACAAGATAAACATTCATAGGGAACATCCTATACATGTTTTATCACAGTGAAGTAAGTAAGTAAGTGGCACCGTATTAAACTATATCTATCGAATAACTATCAACAAATCAATTAAGCAGCAGTTACCCTCGCTCAGTGCATTTCGAAACTCATAAAGTCCCAGTACCCTTTTATATTGATAAGGAGATATTGGACGAAGGACACCTATAAAAGACTATATTTCATAAATTTGAAATTGATTGTATATATCCTATTTCACATCTTCCGTAAAATAATTCATAATATCGTTTGGTTTTATATTGCAGCCACAAGACAAATGTTCAAAATAAAAGTGGAACTTTTCTAAAACTTAGAAAATGTATGTTGTATATTCATATGGTTTTCATATTGCTGATTTTGATTTGTATTGACGTGAAGTCTTATTCGATACTATAACTTTTGACCTTGTGACATTTACATTTTCGAAATTGGTAAATGAGTTAGAGCTCAAGAACCATAAGCGGTAGGTATTTCACACGTAGATTCCTCATAACCATTGATTCCTTTTGGTACGATGACTTTCATCATATTCATGTTAACCATGGTAATTGAAATATAAAAAAAAAAGAATTTGAAATAACTCATCAACTATAGGCCATTGAATGAAAGTCGAACGCTAAACATAAACTCAGAATTCAAATATCAATGGACAAACAGACGGATTTAATAACATACGAGATTTATGAAAACACGAGGAAGTCATTATCTCGTGAACAATTGAACTTTCGAATTGCGGGAAAAGAATACAAAATATCGTGACGTCACAATGCTTTACCTCGGAAAAACAAGCTTCGAACCTCGGTCAAACATCGAAATTGCATTGTGACGTCATGGAATTTCTCAAATTTTTACCCGCGTTCGGAAGGGTCAATTTCCAGAGACTTATACAAGAATGGAATTCATTGTAGGTGGCGCTGTTAAATACATACGCTATATGTTAGTAGTTCAGATATAGCAGATACAAAGGGGATCGTACTTTGGTTCCGGAATCATATTAACCATTGCTTACATATTGACTTCTGATATTCTACGTTATTACATACGTAACTTAAATGAAATTTAATTAGTAATGTAAATCAGTTAAGCTCTTATACTTTCAAATGCAATTATCTATATGTTTTTTTAAAATATGTCATGGGGCAAAATCCAGTGAGATGATTAGTTGGCTTGCTGTAAGATTCAAATTTTTGAATCAAAAATGCGAAAGCACTACAAAAAATATGTTTTTATTTCACATTTTTCCAACAATTTATTCGGCATTTACAGTCTCTTCATGCAACGGTAAATTTATCTGATCATCATACATAGGTAAATACATACAATGATGAAGACATTGATTGTATAATCATGACTAGGTAATGAAATTACTGCACGCTCCTTGATGAAGTTGAGCTCATGCTTCATTGAAAAAAGAGTATAGATAGTCATAGCATCTATATGTAAAGGACATGCTTATATAAGATAATGGTCAGAAATTGAACTTACATCAGCGATCGTTTTTCATATACCAGTCACTTCAGTATGAGATTTGCGGCATAGGGGATTTTCTGAGAATGAAATTTGTCTGTTCTTAAATGATGCTTTTCAATTTGAAGACGTTTACATGTATATTCTATAAATACAAATGTAGCTGTTGTCACGATGTCGAGTGGAAATGTATACATTAATAATTTAATTTTACATGTAACAAGGATTTTCATTGGCGTAAAAGTTCAGGTTATTTTCCATAACCTGAAAAAAAAAAAATAGGACACGCCCCCTCTGCCGGAACTACTTTTTTGAAACTCAAAACAATACGGCGGATATCGCAAGGCGAAATTCGCGAAACTTTTTCAAAAGCTTGGTTTTGCTTGATTTCATGTTTTTTAAACCATCGGCAGTATGCATAAACATTGCGAAAATGAATCCGGATATACGAATCATTGCAATAACCAAATGAATATTAAATAAATATAGAAATAACAACATGAAGTCTTTTTCTGTTTTTCTTTGCTTTTGTGGGGGGTCGGAATGAATGTTTTTTTGTGAATTGCGGTATTCTTTATACTGCATATTTATCGTCTGCTTTTCCGAAAAAGAAATGGCTAATTTTGAGATAGGTTCCATTGATGAAATACTGAATTTACAACCTATGGAGACCGTAGATTTTGACGAGAATCAAGATAAGGAATGGGATCTTCTCTCCAAAATTCTAAATGATGATATGGTCATGGAAGTCACAGATGTTTCATGCAGTACTGTAAATGATGAAGCCCTCAGAGAGATGGACAAGGCACTTGAGGCTGCAAACCCAGTAACTTCCCCAGTTCCATATCACGATGATAAACAAAAGCGTTTTGAATCCATTTCTGAGGAAGAACTGAATGAACTGCAGGACAACAAACAGTCAAAATCAACTAAGAAAAACACTAAATGGGCAATTTCAGTGTTCCAAGGTACAAATAAACCCTTGTATGCTTATAATAATAATAAAAAAAATGGATATAAAGTTGTATACATGTACAGTGTGAGTTATATAAAATCAAGTCAGGAATTGAACCTGAATCTCTCAAATAAGGAATATTTGAGTGCTCTGCCTTGAGCTACTTGTTTTTTCAAATGAAAAAAAATTAAATGTAGACGAGAACAACAAACTCAAGTTTTACAACTATAGTGAGGCACGGTCCATTTGATAGTCTAGGGGGGGGGGGGCTTGGGTTTTTTTTCGAAAAGAATAATTTTGCTCTGAATTTTGATGAAAAAAATTAATTTGCTTATGGTGTGACAGAAAAAAATAATCTTGCTCTTACAAGTTATCTGAATTGAAGAGTAACTATGAAATTTGCTTACAATTCCTGAAAAATTTTCAACTCGCTTCGCTCGCCGCAGTTTTTACTTTCTATAAAAAAAATTTGCCTTGCTTCGCTCCCCATACTATTCTTCTGTAATGGCAAGTTCATATTTGAAAATATCAAAAGTATGCATGTGACTGAAACAAAGGCCTTCCTTAAATGCTTATAGATGCATTATCAATATAATTTATTACTATTTAAAATAGATACATGTACAAAATGTATCACCATAGTGTCCAATTTGATATACAAGCTTGGAAGGAGAATTTAATTCAGTTTTTTCACTAGTTTTCAACTTTTCATTTCTACATGTAAAAACTTGTCTAGAAGACCCTCCCCTCAGGTCCTCTTACATATTACATGTATGACCTTTTGTTTACTGAAAATTATATATCGCATATTGTAAAAATCTTTTATCTCTCTCAGTTTAGAAGTGAATACATTAGTTTTACATAAAAATAAAGTAATTTTTAGAGTAATTTAAGTAATAATAAAGAATTTCTATTGAAAAAAAAACATAAGCATTCTTAATATTCACATCAATTGTTATTAAAACATTTTCTTGCTCCAACTTTGCAAGAAAAAAATAATTTTGCCCCGGTCCGGTGCGAAAAAAATAATCTTGCTCCGACAAAAAACCCAAGCCCCCCCCCCCCCCAGAATATCAAATGGACCGTGCCTAACCAACATGCTAGGCAGTAGACACTTTTTTTTTAATGAATTACAAGTTTTTGACATAAAATCATGTCAGGATTTAAACCTTGATCTCAAGATGATTTCAGTGCTCTACCTTGAGAAATTTTGTTGGTTACGGAAAATAACCTAAAAAAAAAAACGATGCACAAACGTGTATAATTCGCATTTGTGCATCTTTTTTTAAGGTTATTTTCCGTAACAAACAAAAAGATTCCGTATACCAATAATTCGATAAACAACAACATAATAACCAGTATTTAACGGAAATAACCTCAAAAGCTGATGCACAAACGTGGTTTAATTTGTTACACCAGAAGTTTGAATCCACAGAACATATTTCTAGAAAAGGAGATATTAGCTTTCATTCGCAACTATGGTATGAAACCACAAAACATATATTTCAATTTTCTAGAAAAGGAGTTATTGAATTTCATTCGCAACTTAAAAAACCGGTTTCTTACATAAAGTGTAACACATCTATGTATATTGTAAGTGTATTTGAAGGGATTAAAACGTAATGCACACAACTGATGTTAATTTTGAGAAAAAAGTTCATTGTCTTTCATTGTCTTTCCCCCACATAGATATTGATACAATTCCTTATCATTTCCACAATTGCTTATACAACTCAAACACTTAACTTAAAAAGAAGTTATCTATCATTCAAAAAATATAGCCTAGGTTAAAGTTTTCTCAAGAGTAAAGTATGTTAAATTGCGAGGTCAAAAATTTAATAAGTAGAGCTAAAAATGAAAGTTTACATACTTTAAAGACAGTAAACAAATATAATAAATATCAGAAAATTTTGATAAAACAATCCTAAATCATTGCATAATAAAAATTTCAGACTGGAGTTTGGAATGAAATGGTGAACTGGTAGATTTTTCAACAATTGAAGAGGATAGGCTTGCAGAGCTTTTGCGCAGATTCTATGCTGAAGCAACACCTCGGATCAGTGATAAGCGAATTGAAGATCTAAATGAAAATTTGGCCGCAGAATATCACAAAAACACACTGAAATCTATGCGCTCTGGAATCAATCGTCACTTGCGGGATTTGGATCGAGATGTAGATATCGTGTGCGGAAGAACCTTCAGACATGCAAATGACGTTTTAGAGGGCAAACTGAAACAGAACCTGCGTTATGGAGTATCTCGTCCTACAAAACATAAAGATGTAATACATACTTCAGATCTTCAGACAATTTCTTTGTACCTAGGAAATGATAATCTCGTCAAACTGCGATATAAGGTTTGGTACGACTTGGGACTCCACTTCGTTACACGAGGTTTGGAGTTTCACGAACAACTCAACACTTCTTCATTTGACTTTCACGTTGATGAAAATGGCCGCGAGTATGCTGTTCTCAACCATGAGACGAAGGAAAAGACCCGTCAAGGAGGGCTCGATGCCAGGGAAGATTTCGCGGATAAGCGAATGTATGCTACAAATACAGAAAAATGTCCACTCGCATCACTTAAGCTACTGCTTTCCAAAACATCTTCAGAGGCCGTAAGCTTGTTCAATCACTGCTCCAAAGATGCATTGAAAAATCCTTCATTTTAATATCCTTCATATTAATGCGCGCGTACGAAATATTCCTTTATTAGTGAGCATTAACCAAATAATTTTTGATCTAAATGTTACTTACAATAACCTTATGACTTTATTTATGTAACATTTTGAAGTTTAATGTATAATTCTATTGTCTATAAACACTGTAGGAATCGGTGAAGATTGTTTGTTTCCATGACGTCACCCGTTGCTATGTTTGAAATAAATGCGCTCTTACAAATATCTTCATATTAATGCGCAGTTTGTTATTGTTATACATTGCTGATAATAAAAAAAAACGTTTAGAAAGATTCGTTCTAGTTCATCAATTAAATCATAAGGAATGTTTCTAAAAATTTTGTTGGTTATGGAAAATAACCTAAAAAAACCAATGCACAAACGTGGTATAATTCGCTACGCGAATTATACCGTTTGTGCATCGGTTTTTTGAGGTTATTTTCCATAACCAACAAAATTTTTAGAAACATTCCTTAAATATCAAAGAGATGTCCTTTTATCGCCAGCAAAGGAGATGGTTCGAAAAGCAGGAAAATTTTCATTTTCATGTGGTTCCGATTTCGGTTATATACAATATCAAAGATGTCAAATGTATGATCGTTTGAAGTACCGCATAAGTATTTCGATTTTAAAGCATTTGAAGACGTTTCACATTGCACTAAAATAAACGGCTACATAAATACCAAAAATTCGTGAAATGATGAAAAATGTACAAAAAGAGGTCAAATATCGGTGCAAATTAATGAAAAGAAGTAGGACACGAAAGACCAATCAAGATAATTCCTATTAAACTTAAAAACTATGCAATTTATCTTTCTATCTAAGTAATATTCACTTTGGTAAAGGGTTCACGTCCATGTTAATTTAAAAGAATTTTGTCTAGTATACGGTGGGTTTCCTTCATTTTCCGTTTTCATAGGAAATGACGCCATAACGTGACGTCGTATCTTACGCACTTGACTTAACAACTTCTTGAGATATGGACCTAATATATTCGTACATATTCTAGTGAAATATTATAAATAGAAAATCATTTTTCATGAAAAATGCAGGGCCAATTTTAGGAACAAGTGTACCTCATCCTTCAAAAAGTAAGAATTATTTATCGAAGTATATTTCAAGCCCTTATCACCGACAGTCGTTGTAGAATATTGCATCTGTGCTTGATGATATTCCGTGCATTGGTTATATTGGGGAAATGAAAGATGAATTTTGAATTGACATAATGAGGGGATACACGTACTGTGTTTTGTGGTTCCGACAGGTATATCCTGTATATACTGTTGGAAACGCAGTTATACCGTCGGGGCTTGTCCCTGACGTTATAACGTATGTTTCCAACAGTATATCAAACCTATACCTGTCGGAACCACAAAACACAGTACGTTTATCCCTATTCTAATTCATGTAACATATTTAACTCTTTATATCCCTCAGAGGGTCTCACATAACGCTTTAGAAGTGATGTTGCCATGGAGGACTAACAACGACCAACAGAAACTATTGCGTTGCAAAATACAATAAACAACAGCTTCGTGTTTATTACAATGGCGAAAAATAAAAGTGTTATCAAGAATAAACTTACTTGTTTTGTTGTTTATAAGTGTAGAACGCCGTTTATTTAAGAATTGAATGTTAATTTTTGCCATTTTATTGGATGAAATGTCAGTTGTGGTATCACAAATTGTGTAAAACCGCGTAGCGTAGTGAAGTCGTTTTACGCAAAATTTGTGATGCGACAACTACCATTTTATCATCCAATAAAATGGCAAAAAAAAAACATTCAATACTTATAATTACCAAACATGAATTTATTCCGAATTCGTACAAATTCTACAAACTGCTGTTCATGTTCACTTGTTGCAGTGTTCAAATCATGCGCGTAGCAACCGTTATATTCACATTACTGTGCTGTTTATATGTCGACGCATGTTGAGACCATTTTTGTTGTTTATTTCATGCGTTGGACAATTCTTGATTTCGTTTGTATTAGTTTGAAAGTAGTTCCGGTCAATTTTGTCATTTTATCATCTCATAACGGAAGTCACAATAAATTTGATCGACCAATCAAAATGCTTAGAATCATACAAACAAACACATTTGGTAATTATAAGCTCATAACTTGTAGTTTTACGTCACAGTATGACATCACTGGAGCAAATAGCACAGGGAATTGTGACGTCATTCGTAAAGTGCGTTAAAGCTTTTAACGTGCAAATTTACGTAGGAAAGCATTTTACAGTATGTCAAGTGAGTCGGTTTGCGGCATGTATATCGTCGTTCTACATGCTTGTAGAAATCATGTGAACCAATGCAGAATGCGTGAAACAAACAGAATGAATTAGAATTTGTGTTATTTACTTACTTGACACAGCAACGTCGTTTATCGTTTATCTACTATGATTTACAGTAGATTGGAATGAAACAAATTCAATAAGTTAATATGATAGATTTAAGCTTTTTTTCGTGCATGTATAGGTACATGTATAAGGCTCGAGTTGAAATCGTATACTTATAATCTACAGATCTGCTTATCCATAATATGTCAAATGAGAGGAATTCCTTTCAGAGAGGAGCTCCATGGGGAGTTTTGGTCAAACATTTTTGGGATGTGGGTGTATTTTCATGTTCAATGGTTAGAAGTTGTTTGATTAATCCATTCATGGTGTACAACAAATTGTCCTAATGTTTTATATTTTAATTGTATCGACGTTTTGTAGCAACAAAGTCATTCGCTCAGAAATATGCCCTTGGCAAAAAAGTTTTACGTTAGTCTCCTTGCACTAATGTAAATCATCTTCAAATTCAATACCATCATTTAAGAACAGTTTTAGAAATTTCAGGAAATTTTGATTACAGAAATGTTCGAATGCGTGGACGAGACGATCAACCGAAGTTGATCGAACTTGGCTACATATGCCCTCGGGGACTCCTTGTCAACCAGTAGTGACACTCACCAAGTGGGACAAATGCTAAACGTCTTCAAATTCAGTAACATCATTAAAGAACAGATTAATTTGCAGCATGGAACACACATGCCAGTTTCGGTTTCTTAACCCTCATCAGTGATCCTAAATCTAAACAATGTGATATTGCCAAAGAGTGTGAAATTATGATGTCCAAATATCGACCGAAAAACGTAGTGAAAATAAAGATGTCCAAATATGTACCGAAAAACGTAGAAGGAAAGCTGGGATATGATGCTACAGGACGAACGTTTTAGAAATTTGAAGACATTTTGATAACAGAAATTTTCGAATGCGTTGAAGAGATGATCAACCGAAGTTGATCGAACTTGGCTACATGCGCCCTCGGGGACTCCTTGTCCACCAGCAGTGACACTCGCCAGACATGCACGTTCCGGGTTGTTAACCCTCGTCAGTGATCCTAAATCTAAACAATGTGATATTGCCAAAGAGTGTGAAAATTATGATGTCCAAATATGTACCGAAA
The DNA here is from genome assembly GCA_028142955.1 of Pinctada fucata. Taxonomy (NCBI): domain Eukaryota; kingdom Metazoa; phylum Mollusca; class Bivalvia; order Pterioida; family Pteriidae; genus Pinctada; species Pinctada fucata. Next base: position 40,007,986 of record AP027108.1, on the reverse strand, counting down.
GGCATAGCATGATGGCTGGGATAGGATGCTACAGGACCCATGTCTTAGAAATTTCAAGAAACTTAGCTTCAAATTCAGTACCGTAGATTTTATATTAAAAGTGGAACATCCTGATTATTTGATAAAACAGATGTTGACTTATGTTTTTGGTCCATTCGTGACTATTCGGACCATGCCAGGTATATATTGATCTCGCCTTTTGATCGTGGGTACAGACCATACAGCGTTATTTTTTACAAGATACATGATACGATGTGATACACGCATGATACGATAGGATACACGCATGATACGATAGGATACACGAACGAACACGATATACCTCATACACGATAGGAAACGATACGAATGGATACGATGCGATGCACGTTACACGATACACGATACGAAAGGATACACGTTACACGATGCACGATACGAAAGAATACACGTTACACGATGCACGATGCGAAAGAAAACACGTTAGAAGATGTACATAATGCACGACACGATAGAATAAACGTTAAATAATGTGCATTAGCTTGCATCGTACAGCGCATAAACACGATAAAGCAAACAAATCAACTGTGCACGATACGATAGGAAATAAAATGTGTGAGTTATGTACGTTTATTGTTAATATTTGTATGATTATAAATAGTATTCGTTTTAGTTAAAAAACACACACATTTTTTTTTTCGTATATAAAATCCGTGATTTGGAATCTATTATTTTCATTTACTCTACCCAAGTCGCCAAAAAGTAATAATTATAATAACAAAAACAGTGATCTAATTGGCAGGGCACATTATCAATCAAGCGAGGCGAATTGACTGCATGGAAGTAAAATGAAATGAATGTATTTTAATTGATTTGCATGTACATGTATGAAATAGTACTGATGTCATTTTGACAGAAGGATACATCATATATGTACATTGACCATGTAACATTTGAAGGCATCGATCGGTCAAGTTACTTTACCGGCTACTCTACACCTACCTTTGAGTTTTTTATCCTCCATTACAGTTAAATTAAGTATAACGAAGTAAATACATGAAATAGGTATATTTATTGTTCCTCAACAATGCATGCTTTCACTAAAATATCCATAACGAGATCAAAACAATTCGAATATAAACAAGATAAACGGAAAAGAAATGCCGACGATTTGATTGGCTACCTGATACGATAGGATATACGTTACACGTTTCACGATACGCTAGGATTCATGAAACACGATACACGATAGGATACGATAGGAAAAGATACGATATGATACACGTTAAACGAAATTATAAACGCACGATACGATACGATACACGCATGATACGATACGATAAACGCAGGATACGATACGATTAAATTGACAAAAATAACGTTGTATGGACTGTACCAATACCTGTTTCGGTCCGTATAGTCACGAGTAGACCCATTAAAGATCAATAATTATATGTTGAATGACCGGATATATGTACTAACCAACAAATGCTGAACTAGCTGATGTATTTATTTTAATTGATATATTCTATATAAATATAATATAGACCTTATCAAACGTGAATAATTGTTTATATACTACAAACACTTCCTGAAATAGCTGGTAAAATGACTGTTTGAAAAGTACAATGCCACGAAAGGAATATTACATTGTCCAACGAACTTTTATCCTATTTCTATTTCTTCTTTTTATCTTCAGTATATCGACGCCTAATTGATATCGTCGAAAGAGGAGATGAAAGAAATCTGAGAAGATTACTCCGTCTGGAGCTTAAAGCGATTACAGAGAAGAATACTTGTTCTTTTACAGTTGAACATGTTAAAGATGCTATTTGTCGTTGGATAAAAAAGTGGGATAGACCCCAGCCTTTGGAAGAATTTTGTAAGCTTCTTTGTGCATTAGACGATAACATTTCACTTTATGACTTATCACTCCAGCCTAAGGATTACGAATATTCTATATCAATGTTAGTGTATGCTGGCAGACGTAAAAGAAAGGAAACGGTTTCGTTTCTGCTGGAAAATTCACCAACGTCAACTTTACAATCGTCTGATATGGTTGTCAATTCAATTTTGCATTATGCTGTTGATATGAAATCACTGCAACTTACCAAAAAAGTTTTGCAATTGGACAATACGTTGTTGAATAATTGTAACATTGACGGCGAAACAGCATTCATCAAGGCAGCTGAATCAAAATGCGCAGATATTGTACAGTTTTTACTAGAAAAAGGTGCCGATGTTCGAGATGAAGATGATTCATTTGAAAAAATTACTGAATTGTGTGTGAGAAATATGTGGAAGGAAATTTTTGACAGCATTCTTCTGCAAAAAGAACGCGTGTTGCTGCTACATAAAGAAGAGAAGGAATACTGCCATATCTTCCAAGCAGGCAAAGTTGTAAGGAGTATATTACAATTATACAACGAAGGGCTTGTTCATTTTGTTGAATCTACCTTGCGATCGTTTCCCGATATGTTAACAAACAGTGCTTATTACCTTAGAAAAGATCCATTGATTTGGACTGTAGGTACCAAAAATGTGAAGGCCATTGAACTTTTACTTTCTAAGACAAAACCAAAGCCGGAAGACTTATTAAACATAACAGACAATGCTCATAATAATTTACTCTTTTTATGCATGAGTAATAAAGTACCAGTAGAAATTCTGAGAAATGAAAGCCTGCTTTCCTTAATCAACTCTAAAGATAATTACAATAGATCACCAATAATGCGTGCAGTAAAACTAGCTAGGGGAGATTACTTTGATAAATTTCTTGATCACCAAGAGACAAGACTTCATCACAGGGACGAAAATGGAGAAAATATCTTGCATCTTGCTGTTAAAAAAAGATCGTATAGGACAACAAAGAAACTGTTGGATCACCGCGACAAAGACCTCCTGCTCTGTGGAAACAATGAAAATATGACCCCACTTATGTTGGCCATATCACTAATAAGTGGACCAAGAATTTTAACACTTCTTCTTGAAAGAGGTTCTGAAATCAATGATGTAGATAAAAATGGCAAAACTGTATTTCATTTGTGTGCGGAAACGTACCAAACGTATAGAAAGTATCAAGAGTCAAAACCTGAATCGGCTAATTCTTCGAAGACAGTCAAAAACGATAAGGAGGACAAGAAGAAAGAAAAAGACTGGAAACAAGAAAGAGTTAATAGCATCAAAGTGTTATTGAAATGTGAAAAATTTAGAATGTTCAGACATTTGCTTAAAGTTAAAGACCGTCAAGGATATACACCATCTGATATAGCTTCAGCGAATAATGATACCGAATGTTTGGAATTGTTTCGGGAGAGTTTGTCTAGTGAAATGACAGAAGATATTGAGTGCAATGGTTTTGATAGAAAGACAGAACTGTAGTAAATATAATTCTTCGAATACGTAATTATACCCGACAGAAAAGAAGCGCATCACTTATTCTTCATACTATGAAATAGATTTTATATCAAATAAAGGAAATCTTTTCCTTTCCATCATAAATCACACATACTCAAGACTCATACTTATTCTGTCAAACGCTATACAAATCAGTTTTCATGAGCAGATACTTGGTTTTAAATGCAAAGTCACAAAATTACTTTAAAATTTCTGTTCACACTTTGAGAATACGTAAGGCTAGAAATTATACCAAAATTGATCTATAAAGGATTTTGAATTGTTTCTTTGGTTTTACGTAGAAACTTTCGCTTTATCAAAATTTGCAAGAATTGCTTTAAGTAACTTCATCAAACTCTTCTATAGATGACTGAAGAAAACACAAGTTTTCGATAGGGATAAAAATTGCAAAATAGCGAGATCATTTATTGGAAAAAACATACCCAAATGCACGGAAATTGCTGTTCAAATTTCAGATATATTGGGAAGTTTTGTTAGAATATCAATAAGCAAACGAGAATTAAGCAATATTTCAATAAACATTTTTTTTAAGAAATTGGTCAAATAACAAGGTTGCAGCAGATTACCACATCGGTCATGCAACTGGAATAAAAAGGCAACACACTTTATTCAGCACTATCACTTTGGTGTACTGAAGAAAGGGAATAAAGATCAAATCTTTAGCTTATTTTTCATAATTTGAAAGCAAATCCTCCATAATATGATATGCGTGTCTTTTTCGTCGGGTACATATATAATCTCATGTTTTGAGAGTGTTTCACCTGAGTCAATATTAGATTTCTATTCCATTGACCACAAACGAGGTCAGTCGTTGTTTTCATAGATTGTATATTTTTTATATGGAAGCTTTATCAATTGTATATATATCAGTTTTGTCAGAGCCTGAACTTGTAGACTTAAAATGACAATACCAACGAAAGTTTTGTTTTCTTATTTTTCTTCATTTTTCTAATTTTTCTCTTAATTACTTGTGTAATCCTCTCTTTGCCTGTTTCTTTTGTTGTAGGCCCATCAGTCTGTCCTTTCGAAAAAGTTGCACGGGAAAATGGTAACAATGCATTCAAGATTCTGATTTCCATTTTACATCATTGAATCACAATACTCAAAGGTGTGTCATGGCCTTGATTCAAGTTTTAATTCGTTATCACTGTACATGTTTTTTTTTATGATTTCTTGACTACGCCATACTTTTGTACTGACTGTATGAATCCTACTTTGCAAAGAAATATAACCCAAGACACAAGGATGTGTAATGATTTTTTTATACAAGGTCATAGGTCAAGGTTCAAGGTCACACATTGTACATATTGATTGAACAGTCTTGCCCTGATAAAAAACGTCTTGTATAGTGTCTGTATGTATTTTGATAATAATAGTTATCAATGGCCCTAGTTTGTGTTATGAAATTGATTCACGACAAAGGAGGGGATCTCCAACAACACCAGGTTGTAGCACCCACAGCAAAACCCCAAAACACCCAATGCAAAAACACAAAGCTGACAAGCACAAAAAGAGACGCGCAAGGGACAAGGAACGTCAACGCACAACACAGAAACATCAAACACAAAGGACTACACATAAACCAACGAGACCAATGGTAAACGGTATGGTATCATTACATGTTTGATGGAAGCAGGAGATGCTTACTCTTCCTGGGCACCTGGTCTCACTCTCATACCGGGAGTCCGCTTGATTTCATGTGGTGGAGGTTTTTGTTTGTTTGCTTTGGTTTCTGTTTTATCCTGATTTTGTATGCCTTCGGGTTCTGACTTTCTGAATTATCGATTTTGTGCTGTATACAGGGATATGGTCAATATCCATATTTGTCATTCTTGTAAAGATTATGGCATTGAATCGTTGCAGAGAACCAAAGGATATGACTTCAACCTTGATTCAAAGTGATATATCAAAAGTGAAGGTATCAGCACTTGTTGACGAAAAATCTTGCCTTGCAAGCTTCGATGGTTTTGAATATTTAATGCAATTTTTGTCAAAGACCACATCGTACCTCAATCGTATCTCATGGCTTTGATCTAAACATAAAAGAACTACCTATTATTTATTCATAATCTAAGTCGAGAAGGTAAGGCAAAATCATTAGAATTTTAATTGGAATAGCTGCGAACCTCAGAATGAACAACGTGAGACCAGGTGTCCTAAGAGAATCAGCGTCTCTTGTTTGCATGTATTGCCCGTCGTAAAAGCCCCAAGGAAAACTTCTTAAATTTGTCTCGATGTACATGTTGATGTACATATCAGGTATACAGGTCTTGTTTAATGATGATGACAGCCATGCAATCGCAATCCAGAATGTCACTGATCATTCTGGAAAAAGGGATCTAATATGCTTTTATCATATCACAGTAGCAATAGAAGAAATTTCACAATGATTACAGCAGTCGTGTAATATAACCCTGAACAAGTAGCTAATATATTTGTAAGACGTCTGATTCTAACCATGAACTCGTCATATTTTGATCATGAGGGCATACCGTTTTAGCTGAGAAACAAAAAGAATTACGACATTTTTGCACTTTGACAAGGACATATAGTTTGAATTCAGGTTTTATAAAAGCTCGAAGCAGAGTTGCAGATCTTATAAGAGTTACATGTATAACGGCAGGGAAAAATATACCTCGGCGATCAAGAGCTTCTTATCTGAATTGACTTTTGAAAAATAATGTTCTGTTTTAGCTCATGTGATTCTAACGCTTACTGTGAGTCACTGTCAGACCAAATTGTCAAGCCAAAGTCGTCCATAAATCCGCTAATCTTTGCATTTTCGGGCTCCCCTTTAGAATTGCTCGGAAGATTTTGAAGGAGTTTGATATACATGAATTATAAAACATTCTCTTCTAAGTTGGTTCATTTCCTCAGATTCCCTCAGGGGGCGAATGAAGGCTGGTTCAAATCAGTCGGAGAAGGTACCTTTCTCTAAAACATTGTTCTACGCAATCACTGCACGGATTGATATGAAACGATATCATGGTCATCAAGAAAGTTGTACAATTCAACTCAATTTCGTTAAAATCCTATAACAAACATAAGACGCATTAGGTAGAAAAGTTTCCTCTAAATGGACATTTTCATGCTCGCGAACTTCGGACATCGCATTTCGAAGGGACTTTGTCACATACGTGAAATATAAATTCTATTCCGATGAACTTAGAGTACTCTGCGTGAAGAATTTATTTGTTTTTATTTGTATGAATACATATAAAAAGTTGTCCATTGTAATTTCGTCCATGTGTGTTCATATTCAACGTTTCTTATCGTGCCTGATTTCTTTTATATGACCCCTAAAGTGCGAATTCCGGATTGCGAAGTCCGAAGTACGTTAAAGTACTATTAGAGCTTTACCAATAACAGACGGTTGTTGGCCGACGAAGTACGTCCGAACGAAACGCGAAGAAACTCATCAAACAAAAGGGGCCGTGTATAAAATACATAATATCTTTAACAAAACAAAACGATTTTAGTACTGCAGTCAGTAATAAAAAAACAGGAATAAATACATAATTATATCGTTATATGTATAAGTTTTAATAGAGCTTTATTTCAGTTTTTGAAAGATATCGTGTTCTTTTATACACGACCCCTTATGTATGGTGTGTTTCGTCGCGTTTCGTTCGGACGTACTTAGTCGGCCAACAACCGTCTGTTATTGGTAAAGCTCTATTAAAACACATGAGATAATATTTTTTCCTAAAACTTTCTCTAAAAATGAACCATTATATACCACAAATAGTTTTGAGCTCTTACCGCACACATACGTAAATCAGTTTTGAAGTTGCTATTTTTAGCCATTTACAGAAACCCTGATTCTTTAAATGAGCACTTCCGGTAAATATGATGGAGAGACTTATGACGTAGAAAGATGTACATGAAAGACGAAAGTAGTGTAAACAATGCAATGTACCGTTGAGGTATTGAAGCGGAGTTCGCATTTAATTTTCTCAGTCTTTTGATAATTTCTTCATCATGTCGAGTATTACATGTCTGGATGTCTGGTCCATGCTGTAAATTTAATATCAGGTTTTAAATGATGCTATTGAATCGAAAGACGTTTAACATTTGAACTACTTGGTGAGTGTCACTGCTGGTGGACCAAGAGTCCCCGAGGGCACATGTAGCCAAGTTCGATCAACTTCGGTTGATCGTGTGTCTCTTCAACGCATTTGAAATTTTCTGTTACAAAATTTCTTGAAATTTCTAAAACGTGGGTCCTGTAGCATCATATCCCATCCATTCTGCTACGTCTTTTTGGTACATTTTTGGACATAATAATTTTCATATTTTTTGGCTGTATTACACTGTTTAGACTGAGGATCACTGACGAGGGTTTAGTACCCGAAACGTGAATGTCTGGTCCATGCTGTAAATTTAATATCAGGTTTTAAATGATGCTATTGAATCGAAAGACGTTTAACATTTGAACTACTTGGTGAGTGTCACTGCTGGTGGACCAAGAGTCCCCGAGGGCACATGAAGCCAAGTTCGATCAACTTCGGTTGATCGTGTGTCTCTTCAACGCATTTGAAATTTTCTGTTACAAAATTTCTTGAAATTTCTAAAACGTGGGTCCTGTAGCATCATATCCCATCCATTCTGCTACGTCTTTTGGTACATTTTTGGACATAATAATTTTCATATTTTTGGCTGTATTACACAGTTTAGACTGAGGATCGCCGACGAGGGTTTAGTACCCGAAACGTACATGTCTGGTCCATGCTGTAAATTTAATATCAGGTTTTAAATGATGCTATTGAATCGAAAGACGTTTAACATTTGAACTACTTGGTGAGTGTCACTGCTGGTGGACCAAGAGTCCCCGAGGGCACATGTAGCCAAGTTCGATCAACTTCGGTTGATCGTGTGTCTCTTCAACGCATTTGAAATTTTCTGTTACAAAATTTCTTGAAATTTCTAAAACGTGGGTCCTGTAGCATCATATCCCATCCATTCTGCTACGTCTTTTGGTACATTTTTGGACATAATAATTTTCATATTTTTTGGCTGTATTACACTGTTTAGACTGAGGATCACTGACGAGGGTTTAGTACCCGAAACGTGCATGTCTGGTCCATGCTGTAAATTTAATATCAGGTTTTAAATGATGCTATTGAATCGAAAGACGTTTAACATTTGAACTACTTGGTGAGTGTCACTGCTGGTGGACCAGGAGTCCCCGAGGGCACATGTAGCCAAGTTCGATCAACTTCGGTTGATCGTGTGTCTCTTCAACGCATTTGAAATTTTCTGTTACAAAATTTCTTGAAATTTCTAAAACGTGGGTCCTGTAGCATCATATCCTATCCATTCTGCTACGTCTTTTGGTACATTTTTGGACATAATAATTTTCATATTTTTTGGCTGTATTACACTGTTTAGACTGAAGATCACTGACGAGGGTTTAGTACCCGAAACGTGCATGTCTGGTCCATGCTGTAAATTTAATATCAGGTTTTAAATGATGCTATTGAATCGAAAGACATTTCACATTTGAACTACTTGGTGAGTGTCACTGCTGGTGGACCAAGAGTCCCCGAGGGCACATGTAGCCAAGTTCGATCAACTTCGGTTGATCGTGTGTCTCTTCAACGCATTTGAAATTTTCTGTTACAAAATTTCTTGAAATTTCTAAAACGTGGGTCCTGTAGCATCATATCCCATCCATTCTGCTACGTCTTTTGGTACATTTTTGGACATAATAATTTTCATATTTTTTGGCTGTATTACACTGTTTAGACTGAGGATCACTGACGAGGGTTTAGTACCCGAAACGTGCATGTCTGGTCCATGCTGTAAATTTAATATCAGGTTTTAAATGATGCTATTGAATCGAAAGACGTTTAACCTTTGAACTACTTGGTGAGTGTCACTGCTGGTGGACCAGGAGTCCCCGAGGGCACATGTAGCCAAGTTCGATCAACTTCGGTTGATCGTGTGTCTCTTCAACGCATTTGAAATTTTCTGTTACAAAATTTCTTGAAATTTCTAAAACGTGGATCCTGTAGCATCATATCCCATCCATTCTGCTACGTCTTTTGGTACATTTTTGGACATAATAATTTTCATATTTTTTGGCTGTATTACACTGTTTAGACTGAGGATCACTGACGAGGGTTTAGTACCCGAAACGTGCATGTCTGGTCCATGCTGTAAATTTAATATCAGGTTTTAAATGATGCTATTGAATCGAAAGACGTTTAACATTTGAACTACTTGGTGAGTGTCACTGCTGGTGGACCAGGAGTCCCCGAGGGCACATGTAGCCAAGTTCGATCAACTTCGGTTGATCGTGTGTCTCTTCAACGCATTTGAAATTTTCTGTTACAAAATTTCTTGAAATTTCTAAAACGTGGGTCCTGTAGCATCATATCCCATCCATTCTGCTACGTCTTTTGGTACATTTTTGGACATAATAATTTTCATATTTTTTGGCTGTATTACACTGTTTAGACTGAGGATCACTGACGAGGGTTTAGTACGCGAAACGTGCATGTCTGGTCCATGCTGTAAATTTAATATCAGGTTTTAAATGATGCTATTGAATCGAAAGACGTTTAACATTTGAACTACTTGGTGAGTGTCACTGCTGGTGGACCAGGAGTCCCCGAGGGCACATGTAGCCAAGTTCGATCAACTTCGGTTGATCGTGTGTCTCTTCAACGCATTTGAAATTTTCTGTTACAAAATTTCTTGAAATTTCTAAAACGTGGATCCTGTAGCATCATATCCCATCCATTCTGCTACGTCTTTTGGTACATTTTTGGACATAATAATTTTCATATTTTTTGGCTGTATTACACTGTTTAGACTGAGGATCACTGACGAGGGTTTAGTACCCGAAACGTGCATGTCTGGTCCATGCTGTAAATTTAATATCAGGTTTTAAATGATGCTATTGAATCGAAAGACGTTTAACATTTGAACTACTTGGTGAGTGTCACTGCTGGTGGACCAGGAGTCCCCGAGGGCACATGTAGCCAAGTTCGATCAACTTCGGTTGATCGTGTGTCTCTTCAACGCATTTGAAATTTTCTGTTACAAAATTTCTTGAAATTTCTAAAACGTGGGTCCTGTAGCATCATATCCCATCCATTCTGCTACGTCTTTTGGTACATTTTTGGACATAATAATTTTCATATTTTTTGGCTGTATTACACTGTTTAGACTGAGGATCACTGACGAGGGTTTAGTACGCGAAACGTGCATGTCTGGTCCATGCTGTAAATTTAATATCAGGTTTTAAATGATGCTATTGAATCGAAAGACGTTTAACATTAATATGTAAATGTTTTATGTTAGTAATTTGCATACGACCTAGCATCTGTCCACGAGAGAAAAAAGAAGGAAGGGGAACGGGTCTTGGGATGGACGATTTCACACATGATGTCACATCATATTTTCTGTCTGTCCTATTTTACTATTTGTTCTAAACACGCACGATTTGAAATAATGTTTGAATATACAGCCCGACTTGTTTCAAACACAGAAAGGGGAGGTTTACTTGGAATGCGTGCGACTGGAGTTTTAGACCGGGAGGCCCTCTGTCCATCCTTTTATTGAGCTTAGTGTACAACATAGTATTACCTTTATTCATATGTCATATACATTCAATTCAATGACAAATGGAGATATCTTTGGCATAGACGGATTCAGGAATCTAAAATAGGACTTGAAGGGCGGATCACAGTGAACATTGAAAACAATCTTTCTGAGAAGCGTAGAAAGGTGGTCGGTGTATGATGACTAAAACAAAACGTTATTAATTCATTTTTACATATATGTTTTTAAATTCAACTTTATATATAATTATTTCAAAATTCACCTGCATTAGTGCAAGGGATATAGGGTAGACCTTACTTGTATTTTACGAGCTCCCCGGCCCCGTTGGTAAAACACTTAGTAAATCTAAATATTGATATAATATAATCTGAGGAGGTCGATGACACTGAATCTATTTTAATTAAAATAAAGATCAAATTATATTCGATTAATATAGATGGTCACAATTTTAGGGATTAATAATGGCAAACGATTCGACAATATTCTATCTTTCTAAATCATTAATAGCCATTCTCTGTAAGGACCAAAATCGTTCGGCACGGCATGTCATGGATTTTGATGATTTTCGGTATAATGGGTATATATTAAGTACTGACCATGAAAATAACACTTTTCATCCGATTTGACCTCTGGTTGCCATGGTAACGAGGCCATTCTATTTATAGCACTTTTGGGACCATGAAATAAGCAAGCTCCGGAGACTTCGTTGCCATGGATACCACTGTAACAGCTTGTTCATCTTCATATAATCTATTCTTCCCTTACTTCCATTCTTACTTAGTACACTTAGTTATGTGATATTTATTACAGGAAGCTTATTGTATTAAGCCAAACTAAGTCAAAATGAAGCGAAAAATAGAGGTGAAAATAAGGGCCAATTTAGTGTGTTTTTGACCTTTTTCAATCTTAAATATCACAAAAGGCACCAATAGGAGACTAGTGATTTTCATCAATGGAAATGTATGTTTATTGACAAATAAAATGAACGAAAAATTGGAGTGGGTATTTAAGAGTTTTACCTAAATTCTGTCGTCAAAGAACGTTGCCATGGCAATATTAGACCTTTTTGCTTGTTTCATATTATCTTTGAAATTGATTTTATTCCTCTTTAGAGTTACATAAGATTGTCAAAATGTATGCATGTATAGATATGACTTGTATCTTTTACATAAGAACAATTAAAATGTTCAAGGTTATTGGCTTGATGTTCAAGGTCATTTATACTTTGAGACTCAAATTTTGCATAAAATATTGATTTTTTAATTTTTTTGTTACCGATTTTAGTGATTTTTTTATTTAAATATTTTCATAGGTCATATATATTATGAAAGCACATGAATATAAGAAAGACAAATCTTAGAATTTATTGAATTGTAGCTATTCAATAGGAAAATATTTTTCCGTCAAAAAACAAGAAAAATACAGATTTCGTCCCTTTTTTATCAACATACTCACCAAGAATTTAGATATTCGAAGATGTGAAGAAACGTAATCAATAGTTCTAAGAAATAAGTGATACATTTATCATTTTATGGCAAATAACTGTTAAGTTCAATATTTCAAGGTTTCTAAATTATTGACACCTTCATTTTATGAAAAATCAGGATTTTTCGTCAAATCTGGTCACTTAAAGTTTAATGACCTTGAAAATTCAGTGGGTGACCTTGAAATATTTTCAAGGTCATTTTTATATCAAAACGCCTTTGATAGATGTATACATGAACTTCTGTTCCAATATCATGCCTAGATAGTTTGATAGAGGTTGTGTTTAAATTCATCATATTGAAACCTTTCAGCCGATTGTTGCCATAGCAACTAAATTTGATGCTGATTTGCTTATAAAAGGACAAATTAGCCCAATTAATTTTTTATATTCTTGTAGAGTTCAAAGATGATACTAATTGGATAACTACAATTTGGACTTCAAAATTTGGTGCTTTTATGAAATTTTCAACCTTGTAAAACAGTAAAAACATGCAAAAAAGGGTCTTTGAGTGCCCAAAACAAAGCCTTTTGATACCCCGTTTCGGCCCAATTTTTCATCTTGTATACATAGGGCATCCGAGATGAATGTAAAAAACTTTACAAATATGCGTAATAATAAGGATTAAAAGAAAATAATCAAAGCAATTTAAGATTTAAAATGTACCTGTTTCCATGGTAACGAAGCCTACAAATATGCCTTGTCCTATAGATTTTCCCGATTTTTGAAATTTCAGACACGGTTACCATGGCAACGACAACCTTTTTGAAAAAACTGGGGTTGATTTACATACTAGTACTTCATATTGAACTTCCATACCAAAAATCTCAAAAATCCATGACATGCCGTGCCAAAATGTTTTGAAATTCTTTGGTTCTTACAGAGAATTGCTGTTAAGTTATGGTCACAGATAGCTGTTTTATGTCATAACATAATGATAAAAGAAGCAATAAATTTATGTATCTGAAAACAATTTTAAAAAACATTTTCATGAGAGGCAATTGATGATGGAAAAGATTGGATGAACTCTCTCTCTCTCTTATTGGTCAATAAATAAAAGACTATGTTTTAGATATTGATCGTGTTATTCTTGAAACGCGTACGGTAACCACATGCGTATACACATGTGCGCATGTGTACAGGCAATCACTTTTTTCGTGTACAACTTCTGACGTCATTAACTGAGACCCACGAGGAATACAGTCGATCCCGAAAAATTATTGGTAAACTGACAAAAATGTCGATTTCCTCTTAACAAGGAATATTTTTTCATTGGTTACAGCATCAGAAATTTCATTTTTAAAGAGCTATTGCTATATACTATTTTCACAGATGTTCTAATAGCACTTTAACTTGAAAAATGTCCAATAACAGTTACCCTATTACAATATATTCGAGATTTCTATGGTTTATACATATTGTCCCGAGTTTATTCAAGTTTTCCATTACGTAAACCGTTAAGTACCCATCAAATATTCATCCTCAAAATTTAGAGGACAAGGCAAAATCATAAGAATTTAACAAGGAAGAGATGCAAAACTTGGAATGAACAACATTCCGAAGTGAGACCAATTAGACAAATGCTCAAATAAAACAAATTTGCTCAGTCTTGGAAAAATATTATAGGGGTACTCAAATTTTTTTTAAAAACAAATAAGTGTATGTATACTTTCAACAGATTATTTTTTACAAATTCATATGAAACTGCATTTATATTCTGAATGATGATTAATATGTTGAATTCAGATATCCGGTAGAGCACGGATTGTATTTTTTTTAATCCATTTACATTCATCTGCATTTTGCTAGTCGTCATGTTAGTGCGGTGACTTTAGAGTGATGTTATTTTACACTTTAAATATGCATTCTTGGAGACCCCTCGAAGCGAAAAAGCACGTGATCTGGAATAAGCACACTATCATATATGCTACTAACGTTGCAGATGGCCGACCTAAGTCGGCTCCGATTTTTCGTTGATTTCTATGTTTGGCGTTTTGATGTTTTGGGTTTGATGTTTAGATTTCGTGTTGATTGTTCCTTGTTCCTATTGTGTCTTTTGCTGTGTATGCCTTCCCTATGTTATCACTAGGGTGATTTTGATGTGTTGCTGTTGGTGCTGCAACCGGGTCTTGTGTAAGATCCATCCGTTCTTTAACAATAACTTTTGGTAATTTTCATGTTCTAGGTTCTCAAACCATGGTCAATTCCGTTTGGAATTAAATTATCCCAAAGCCTGCCAAACATGACAATTTGTTGTTGAATGTAAATGTCTTCAAATTGTATAGCATCATTTAAGAACAGATAGATTGGCATCATGGACCAGACATGCACGTTTCGGGTACTAAACCCTCGTCAGTGATCCTCAAATCTAAACAATGTAATATGCAAAAAAAGTATGAAACTTACTATGTCGAAAAGCGTATCGAAAGACGTAGCAGGATGGGTGGGATATGATGCTACAGGACCCACGTTTTAGAAATTTCAAGAAAGTTTGATAAGAGAAATTTTAGAATGCGTTGAAGAAACGATCAACCGAAATCTGTCATTGCAAAATAGTACATAGCGAACACTGAAACAATACAACAATCAACGTAAGCATTCAATTTCTTTATTGTTATAATTTATCATTATTTTAAACTAATACCAAATTTCAGACTAACCTGACTTTAGCAACTTATGAGTACGTGTATGTGGCGCCACACAAATTTATACTGCAGCACCATCTACGATAAAGTTTGATTCTACAAAATCTTTTTTGGAGATTTGAATAATACAATCAACCTAAACATTCTGCAAAGAAGCAAAAGTGAATCCCAATGGAGATGAGATCAGGTGTACGGGGAAAGTAAGCATATCCTGAGAAACTATATTGTATTAGATATGTTACATGAATCATGTTGTATCATAATATATCTAACTTTGCAAATTGCATTGTATTATGGATATTGTTCATGAGATAAGGTGTTCTAAGACTTCGTGATGTATGTAATGTGTCATTTTCTTCGTCTGTTTGTCCGATTTTTTTTCTCTCGTGTGAAAAGTTTTGTTATATTTTTCATGAATTTCGTAAGCCTTACTACTTACTTCTGGAATCTGATTTCAGTTTCTTTATTTGACTTTCTTTCACTGTTTAATGCAAAGGTGTAATAAAGTAGTCTTGTCCCCCAGCAATCTGGCCTTCCAGGAAGAACAGCTGTATGGTGGTTTCAACCTTCCCAAGGGAAAAACTAATTTTAGCAGATTTCTTTAATGATAAAGTAGATTTTTCCAAAGGAAAAGTTAGTTTTTGTTACAAAATCTATGATTTTGAGTTTTACTTATTTCTCGCTCGCCTTTCTTCAAAATTACAGAAATTCTTGCCAAATGAATTTTTACGACACATCAAATCTGACGTTCAATATCAAAATTAGCCCGGTATAATTTGATGTTAATTAAAATTTAGTGACTTTGTTGCTCTTCTTATGATATGCTTCGTTTTAATTTTTAGAAACATCATAACAGAAAATTAAAAATCTACTTGAATATATATGAATATTTTACCATGATCTCTTTATTTTATGTATGCACTAAATAAAACAGCAAAAAGCTTAACCGGAACAAATGTCAGATTTTTAAAAGAATATGCTGCGAAGATGATCACACGATTCAGGTGGATGCAGGGCCTTGCGTTTGACCATCTTCAAACTCTGGCATACAACACTGATCTTTTGAATCTGTTTTAATTTGAAGGTGACTGTACTCACTGCAATGGAGATGATCAGCAAAAATTAGAGCTGTTTTGTATCATTAAATTTCTTGCTAGTTACAATATCGGCGTTTCCTCAAATTAACAAAAGTATTAATAGTCCGTCTTCACGTTTTATTAAATGAAGGTAACGTTATGAAATCCATTTTCATTTCATACAAGAGGTAGTTATTTTGCAAATTAGATGCAAGAAACAAATAATTATAGTGGGTGCCTGTAATAGACTATAAATATGAAAATACTGTAACAAATTCAACAGAATAATATATTCGTTTAGTGCGGTAACGTGAAAAATTGGTTATTGTTCGTTACACGAGAATGAGTAAATATGTTTTCATTACTAGGCAAGGGGATGTTATTCTTGATGTCATCTTGTATCTTAGAATGCGTTTGAGTTTGTTGATACACATGTAATAGTGTTATCAAGCTAAATGATCGAAGGTCTTTACAATGAAATTGAATATATGGTGTATACATAAAATCAATCATATTCTAATTGATTAGATATTAAGGTAGCAAACCTACATCAGTGAAAAGTTATAGGTTGCAATATACCCTTTTTCCGAGGAAAAAATGGGGGTTGAATATCATTGTATCATATCTATTTATATGGATACATCTCAAATTTTCGTTACTTATCAACTTATAAGAATATTTCATTTTTGCATGGTTTGACCTTGATGTTTTGCTTTGTGCGCCATTTTAATGGTTCTGATGTGTAATTTTACGTCATTATTCATGGGGGTACATGGAGGCGAAATGGGCGAATAATTGTCTCAAACGTTACTATAACGATGGATTATTTGCTCCAAATGAATTAAGATATTTACTAACAAAAGGTCCAAGAGGACCACAATCGCTCACAAGAAAAGTACTTAAACTAAGCATGTCAAACTGACTTCAGAGTGAGACAAAAAGTAACAACACTTCTTGAAACATCTCTCTAGATAATCCTGATGCTTTCGGTTTGTCGATATGTAATTCCGTTCTGAAGAAGTATTTTGCCAAAGGAGGGTACCCGCGCGATTTACTTTTGCCTGTGGTGGCACCAGCTGTTGATGGATCCGGACATAAGACAACAACACTTGTAGGGGACCATTAATACTTTATTCCTTCAACGTTTCATGAAAATTTGTTCAGCAGTTTTTGAGAAGTTGAATATTTATGAAAATCACCCCCTTCCTTTTTACATAAGAAAAAAAAATCATAAAAATTCAAAAAATTATTTTTTTGAGTATAAAACACAGTTCAAAGATATGTCATGAATGAGTGTGTAAAACCATACACTTATTGAGCTATTTAAAGAAAAAGTAAAAAAAATTTGCATGTCTGACAAAGTCCGAAAAGATGTCAAAAACGCGTTAAAAATTTGACTTCAGACTGGAACAAAAAACAACAACACTTCTTGAGACATCTCTCTAGATAATCCTGATGCTTTCAGTTTGTCGATACGTGCTTCCATTCTGAAGAAGAAGTTTGTCAAAGGAGGGTACCCCTGACCTATTTTTGCCTGTGTTGGTGCCACCTGTTGATGGATCCGGACAAAAAACAAGAACACTTGTATGATACCATTTTTTATTAAGTACTTCATTCCTACCAAGTTTCATGAAAATCTGTTCATTAGTTCTGGAGAAGAAGTTAAATATGAATGAAAATCCCCCCTTCCTTTTTACATCAGAAAAAAAAATAATAATGAAAAATGAAAAAGAAATAATATTTTAGTATAAAATACAAATCAAAGCATTTAGTTACTTAGATATGATAAATATGCAGTAAATGCGTGTGTAAAATCATATACTTATTGAGTTATGTAAAGAAATAGTGCAAAAATGTGCATTTTTGAAAAAGTCCGAAAAGATGTCAAAAACGCGTCAAAAATTTGACTTCGAAGTGGAACCAAAAATAACAACACTTCTTAAGACATCTCTCTAGATCATCTTGATGCTTTCGGTTTGTCGATACATGCTTCGGTTCTGAAGAAGAAGTTTGTCAAAGGAGGGTACCCCCTTGGCCTTCTTTTGCCTGTGGTGGAGTTATCTGTTGACGGATCCGGACGAAAAACAACAACACTTGTAGAGACCAAGAGTACTTCATTCCTACCAAGTTTCATCAAAATCCCTTCAGTGGTTCTGGAGAAGAAGTCGAAAATGTCGAAAAGTTTACGACGGACCATGCGCTATGACAATAGCTCACTTGAGCTTCGCTCAGGTGAGCTAAAAAGGGAAAATTCTAATGTTTTTTGTGTAACTATCAAGAAAATATTGCACGGCTTCGAAGTTTGCTTTTTTATGACATAATCCGTCCACTTATTGCTGTTTGGGGACCATAGTGTTCACCACACCATTTAATGATTAAAAAAGATAGATTGAGGTTGAACTCTTGTTGTATATTTCTTCATTTGTGATACATTGATCGATTGAAGCAGTTGAAATTCATCATATATATAATTTTTCTGATGGAAAATCCACTAAGAGTTGAGTTTACATATGAAAAAAGTTGTAAGGCCACACCAAATTAATTTTTAGTTCTCCGTAATCTGAAAATAATTTTAGGGGCGAGTGAGCGATGATGTAAATTAAAATATTTAAATTTCCAAATGACCAAAACATGGAGCGAGCGAGCAAGCGAACAAGTTTTTTTTTCACCTTTTTTTACCATTTGATGATAAAATCAGATTAATTTCCAGTTTCCAGTTTCACATAACAATTTTTTCATAACCAAAACATCATTGTACTGATCATTTCTTATGAAAAATAAGATTTCTGTGTGTTTGTTAGCTATGAAAAGAAACCTAATTGCAGTAAAATGAAACATATTACAAATACGAGACATACATGTATAACTTAATCAAAACAAGACTCTGGGAAGTACAGATTTTCTCAGTCAGTGTGAGGGCATATCTACATGTATATTATATATAGATTTGAATGCAGTGATTCTTTTTTGCCATTTT
Organism: Pinctada fucata; assembly: GCA_028142955.1. Lineage (NCBI taxonomy): Eukaryota > Metazoa > Mollusca > Bivalvia > Pterioida > Pteriidae > Pinctada > Pinctada fucata. Next base: position 39,988,837 of record AP027108.1, on the reverse strand, counting down.
CAAAAACCACCCCTACCTTTTTTTTGGGAAAATATGAGACATTTTGGGATAAAGAGGGAACTACTTCTTATATCTTTAAAACACTCAAAAACTTGTTGAAAATTATTCAGTAAAATATTTGGGCATACTGGTAGTAGAGTAAAGCATTGAAACTATAATTAAATACCATTTCAGAAGAAGATTGGTATTGCAAATAATTTATACTTCAAAACGAAAACATTAGGAGTTTAAAATTAAATGGGAATTTAAAACTAATATTTTGGGAAACCAAAGCCAAATTTTGAAAGGGGAAACCACTCATATTCGGTGGAAAATTGGGCAAAAAATCACTGGAATGGACATGATGGATATAAGCCCTTAAAAATATGTAACTTAAATTTCCTTCGGTTCAGAAAAAAATATAAGTGTCAATCAGTGAGCATTAAAGCCCGTACGGGATACTGCGACGTAACAGTACAGATACAGGTTGTACACTAAATGAACAAAACTTACGTTTGAAGGGTTATGTTATGACATATTTTAGCAACTAGTTACTAGGTCTTTCAAAATCACACAGTTTTGTATCTTGGAAGATAACATAACATTGATATATCTAGATAGAGACCTAGACCTCACAAAGCAAGGCAGAAATTTGGTCAAACATCTAAACAAATCAAAAGGTGGCTAAATCAAGAAATCCAAATAAGATATTTGCATTATCGGATCCTAGAACATATTTTGTGTGTTATTTCTATGTTTGACCGTGAATCTAGTTTTTTCAGAGTTATTAATTCAATACAGATATTCCTTGCAATGTCTCATAAACTGTTCACAGGTAAAACATTCACCTGGGTCGAGTTACTGGCCATTTGACAATGAATTATCTAGATCGTGTCAAAATTTGTGTTATACTTTACAAACCTTCTTTTATCACATATCTAAAGGTTCTATTTCAACGGGATTTTTCCCAAGACAATCACATTGAAGGTATAAAAGCCATCTAGGGAATACTATTGTACCATTTCTTCCATGGGATTTCGCCGATGTACTTTCGTTTTCGGCAGTTCAGCAGTTAAAATACGAAGAAAAACGGATATTTACGTTCCGGAATTTTCACGGAGCGGTAGCTGCCGTTTCAGGTGCGGGATTTAAATTTAAATATTTAAATTTGAAATCGGAAAAATGAGGAGCGGTAGGTAACGAAGAACTAAAGAATAAATTGGTGTGGCCTAATAGACGATTTTCACATTACCGCAGTTTACTGGCATTTAACACATCCTGAGACCCGACATACGAAGAATTGACGTAACTTTTAATTGTGACGTCGTAGCAGATTGATGACATCACAGTTAAAAATAACTCCAAATGTAATTATATCAGATCTTGGCGTGTCTAAAATGCAAGACATACGGTTATGTGAAAAAGGTATGTTGCTACTACATATTGTTCTTTGTTTGTCCTTAAATGTGTGTTTTATTTGTGTGTCATCTGAAGGACAGACGTATCTAGAACATTATAGTTTTCTTATCTATCACAATAGTCTAAAACTGATTCAACTTACTTCAAATCTATATCTGAAAATAGGGAAAAAATATATGATGGTAAAAGTCATATCTGGAAAGAACCAAATAAGAACGAGATATAATCCTTTAAAAGGCTTAAAAAGATTTAACCAAATGCCGTAACTGCGTTTTCAAAAATTGTTTCAACTTTAGAGGGATGATATACTCACACCATTAGACAAAGAGCAAACGCACAATTCTTTCTGTCAAAATGCACGAAACATTTGTTATGGGATTAGAAATTTATAATATATCAGTGTCAATATCCATATTGCACTGGACAAATTCTTTTTCTTGAAAATCTTGTACGACGAAAGAGCAATTATCACCGTTTCAAAAATATAAAAAAATATAAACTTTAATGTTTCATTTAAAAGAAGATTGATTCTTTGAAAAAAGTTGATCGTAAGAGCTACCTACCCGAACGAGTAAAGGGCAGCAGCTTCTCGTACTTATTGACCACTGGTTCTTCATATCCATTTATTTCCCTGCAATAAAATAAAGTATCTTTCATTGAATGAAGCCATTATTGAAAGCAAGAACCTTGAAGTTGATTGTATTACTTCATTCTCCATGGAAGGTTTAATAAAATAGAATTCATTTTAAAACCAATATCTGCAGTGCCCAAGCATGTAACCCGTAGATCTATCTCCCTTCTAGTTTGTCTGAAATTTTGTATGAAACTTTAAGAGTATTTAAACAAACTTAATGCTCAATTTGATTGTATTATATGTTGCGGATTCATTTTAAAATAACATTTTGTAATTATAGTAGACTTCACAAGATTTTATTATGTTTGGCAGGCATTTAGATAAATCGAATTGTTTTTTTTTTCACAAATAGTGTACATCTAATGTCTTCACTGAATTTATTCAGGGTGATGCCGCTTACAATCCTTTCTAGGAAATTGGTTCTCATACCGCGGTAAATGAGCCACCCCTAATGCTTTGATTATAACAAGCTTCAAGCTTTCTTTTTGGCTGCATATTTGGATGCTATAGTTTGCATCATGTGCTTAGCATGATTCATGTACTAAATGACTCATCGAGTAATAACATGGTTGATCTCGCTTCAGCCGACAGAGCAAGGACTGTGTACTCTGCGTTTTATTGTCTTGTTTGCATTATACTCGTACATTAAGGAAGTTATTTTACACCTCTATTGTGCGTTCTTCAAGACATATGGGTAACCGGTAAAGCAGGAGGGGTAGTGCCCAACGTAATACGGTAATTACAGCGTCTTCTACTGGCGTGGCAGATGACCGTCCCAAGGCGGCACCGGTTGCCCATTGATCTTGTTAGTTTCTGTGTAGTCTTTGTGTTTGATTTTTATATGTTGTGTTTTGGTTTTTCCTTTCACATTTGCGTCTCTTCCTGTGCATTTCTGCTCTGTGTTTTTTGGCATGGGGTATTTTGCTGTCGATGCTACAACAGAATGTTATCGGAGATCTCCTCCTTTCTTAAATATATTGAAAACTGTGCCAATGAGCACGGCACAGGGTTTTTTAGCCGACTATTATACATTCCGCAATTTCACTGGATTCTGGAGATTATTAAGTTGTCCCTTGTGTTTCTGAGGGATTATGTTATTGTTTCCATCTGTTTATCTATCTATCTATCTATATATATATATATTTTTTTTCATGAATTAGTAAGCCTTTTAATTATTATTTTTGGAATCTGACTTCGTGTGTGTTTGATTTTTATTCACTGATTTATAAAATTCTATCACTAATCTAAAAGGATGTGATCTCATTCGGAATATGATATTATGATCACATTTTGAAAGTGGAAAAAAAGCGTACCTTGGGCTAGACGATTCTGAAATAAAAAGGAAAAGCTTTCACGTGGTATGAACGATATCATTTATTTGCTTCTGCTTACGTTGAGATTAATTTCATTTCAGCACCCTTTACACACGAAATTCCCTTCTACTCTTTATATAAATGTTACAGTTCAGAATGATATGTATCAATATAAAACATACAGTTTTCAATCATTGTATGAAGCTTCTCAATATGCTAGTTTTCATTTTGTTTTGGGGTACTTTGAGACTCTGTTTTGTACGCCCCTTTTTATCATTTACACATTCATCTGTGTCGTTTTAGCCCTGCGTCTTGCTGTCTGATTTGTGTGGTCATCTAAGAGTGAGGAGGTTTTTTACACAACAGCTGTGCTTTCTTAGAGTCCATTGGGTATGCACGTGATCTGCATAAACATACCATTTGCTACGTTTGTGGCAGATGGCCGTCCATAGTCGGCACTGATTGCCAATTGGTCTCATTAATTGAAGTGTAGTCTTGTGTTTTTCATGTTTCTATATCCGATGACAAATATAGATAATGACCATATCCCTGTATACAGCACAAATTCGGTAATTCAGAAAATCAGAAACCGAAGGCATACAAATCAGGATAAAACAGGAACCAAAGCAAACATACAAAAACCTCCACCACATGAAAAGAAGCGAACTCCCGATATGGGAGTGAGACCAGGTGCCCAGGAAGAGTAAGCATCTCCTGCTTGCATGCAACATCCGCCGCTTCAATTCGGTAGAACTGTCACATCCGGTTACTTCCATTTTGGAAGAGATAGAGTTCAATCTGGTTGGATGGTTCAAATGGTCTATGACAGAATATAATCCACCATTCTGGAGTGTGGGACATCATAGTGTATGACGAGTTTCCCGTATCGACCGTAGAACTCCCTCAGTGACAATATTAGTCAGTCACAAACATATCCCTGACTGAGAAGCTTATATGAAAGACACCTAGCTCTCAGAACAAAATACGTATATATGGTACTTGCTCTGGCATAGCGTATCAACTGAGATATGAACAAGCCATAAGCAGGCGATGAAGGGATGTTGCTACTCAGACAAGGAAAGTTTGTAATGCTGAAATTGAAGTTGTCACGTTTGTCATAGAGTGAGGTGTTCATGTGACCAGCATTGTCGTAGGACAACTTTATGTTCAAATAGGATGCTGGATTATTTTTCTCTCTACTTTCTTTGACTTCAAGCTCCGAAAGATAGATACTGCTGAGGTTATCCGCGAATTTTGGATTATTGATGGACAACACATCGTCTATGTATCTGTAAGTGAAATTGAAGTCAGAAGCTAAGTATCTTTTTCCTTCAGAGACCAAAGATTGAACGAATTCAACTTCGCATGAGTCAAGGAAGAGGGGCACAATTGGTCCCCATTGGAATTCCGACAATTTGCTGGAAGACCTTTTCTCCAAACACCACAAAAATGTTGTCTTTTACGCCGTTTGTTGTGCTTGTCTACTCTGTGATTTTTTTGCACCAAGTATTTTGGTGCTTTCTTGTTCGTACTCCTTTTATATAACTGATACGATAAGCTTACACTTTGTGCTGTTAAGATTTTCCATACTTTGCCGCCATGGGTCATCAAATAAACATTTTCCTGTCCTAGACATCCACGCATTCCCTTTTGGTTCTGAAGAGCATGAATTCATGATATTGCGAAAGAATGATAAAATGATAAAGAATTTAGAATGATGTACTTGTTTGTGTACTTATTTATGAATTGCAGTCTATTAATTGCTTTAACACAGATTCAAAATTCCATTATCAATCGACGCCGTCTATCCCCAGTGATAAAATGAGTCAAAACTAGGTCACTCACATGTATACTTCCAAGACGTGTGTACTAAGGCGATCTCGCGTCATACCAGACAAAATTCAACACTGTGTATAGCCGTACACCGGATATTGGTACTATTTGTCGGCGTATTGGTACTACCGAGGCGGCAAGCAAGTATGACATAGGTATTACGTTTAGCATTTGACAATGATTTGTGAAGAAAATATGGTTTCATATGAAGTGAACTTCAAGCAAATAATTCTGTGATGGTAAACTCAACATTGAAACCCCCAAAACAAAGGATTTGATCGGACGATGATAGTAAAATAACATAAAATAAGGTACCTAGTACACATAAAATTGCACATGTATGACGTTTCTATTCTTTTTAACGAAAGAAAGCACTATTGCAGATCATGATTTTGTGCACATTCTATGTAGAATTTCAAGACTATTAAATATTAATCAAGGGTAATGTAGAAATAGCGTCTATATTTTACATACGAGCTCAACTAAGAAATTGTTTGTGTACGGCATGTTATTAGCTAACTGTACGGCTTGTTGAAATGACAAATATGGATAATGACCATATCCCTGTTCACAGCACAAAATCGATAACCCAGAAAATCAGAAACCGAAGGCATACAAAATCAGGATAAAACAGAAACCAAAGCAAACAAACAAAAACCTCTACCATATGAAAAGAAGCGAACTCACGATATGAGAGTGAGACCAGGTGACCAGGAAGAGTAAGCATCTCCTGCTTGCATGCAACACCCGTCGCTTCAATTCGGTAGAACTGTCACATCCGGTTACTTCCATTTTGGAAGATATAGAGTACAATCTTTGGTTGGATGGTTCAAACGGTCTATGACAGAATATCATCCACAATTCTGGAAAGTGGGACATCATAGTGTATGATGAGTTCCCCATATCGACCGTAGAACTTCCTCAGTGACGATGTTAGTCGGTCAGAAACATATCCCTGACTGAGAAGCTTATCTGAAAGACGCCTAGCTCTCAGAACAAAATCCGTATATTTGGTACTTGCTCTGGCATAGCGTATCAACTGAGATATGAACACGCCATAAGCAGGCGATGAAGGGATGTTGCTACTCAGAAAAGGAGAGTTTGTAATGCTGAAATTGAAGTCGTTACGTTTGTCATAGAGTGAGGTGTTCATGTGACCATCAGTGTCGTAGGACAACATTATGTCCAAATAGGATGCTGAATTGTTTGTCTCTGTAGTTTCTTTGAATTCAAGCTCCGAAGGATAGATACTGCTCAGGTAATCCGCGAATTTTGGATTATTGATGGACAACACATCGTCTATGTATCTATAAGTGAAGTTGAAGTCAGAAGCTAAGTATCTTTTCCCTTCAGAGACCAAAGATTGAATGAATTCAGCTTCGTACGAGTAAAGGAAAATGTCGGCAAGGAGCGGGGCACAATTGGTCCCCATTGGAATTCCGATAATTTGCTGGAAGACCTTTCCTCCAAACACCACAAAAATGTTGTCGATCAGAAAGTTTAACATCTGAATAATGTCTGTAACCAGGTACTAGGATTCCTTACAGATTAAAATCATCAAGCTAAAGACTCATGAAGATAAACCTATAATTTTCTTTCTTTCATTAAAGATATATATATATATATATATACATATGCGTATGAATGCTATATACAAAGCCCCAAAACCACGTAAGCCTCGAGTACTCGTAAAATATTACACGATCACTTGTCTCCAGAAGATGCAATCTGAATTTCCATGGTCATCTTCATATAGCCCTAATATTTTTGGTGTTGCCCGTTGGGAGAAAACTGCTTGGAGCAGCAACTTGAAATTTGACGTGGTGATAGACCATGATGAGACGAATAAAACTCAGCAACAAAATTTGACCTAGTGACCTTGACCTTGGACTTTGACCTACTTTTATAAAACTTTAACTGTTGAATGGTAAGTGATAGGCTTTCAAATTTCACATGTGTATTCCTTGTGATGAGACCTTTTCATGGATACCAAAATATGTGACATTATGACCTTGACCATGGACTTTGACCTTTTTATGAAAAACTTTAACGTTGGCCGTAACTTCTGAATGGCGAGTGATAGGGCTTTAATATTTCAGGTATGTATTCCTTGTGACAAGACCTTTCCATGGATACCAAAAATTTTGACCTTGTGACCTTGACCTTGGAGTTTGACCTACTTTAGAAAAATTAAACCTTGGCTATATCTCATGAACTATTGAGGATATGGCATTTATATTTCACATGCAGAATTCTTATGAACAGACCTTTCATTTGATATCATTACTTTTGACCTAGTGACCTTGATATTAACTTTTGACCTACTTTTAAACTATATGAGATAGGGTTTTGATATTTCACATATGGATTTTTCTTGACCAGAACTTTCATTTGATGTCATGGCTTTTGACCTAATGACCTTGACTTTTTATCTACTTTTGAACCATGAGAGGTTTTGATATTGCACATATAGATTCCTCGTGACCAGCAAATTCATTTGATCTTATGACTTCTGACCAAGTGACCTTGACATTGACCTTTGACCTACTTTTAAAATATAAGAAGTAGGGTTTTGATGTTTCACATATAGATTCCTCATGACCAAATCTTTCATTTTTACTTTTGACAAAGTGACCTTGACCGTGACCTTTGACCTTCTTTTGAACTATAAAGGATGGGGCTTCGATATTTCACATGTAGAATCCTCATGACCATCGCTTTTTTTCATTTCCGAATAGTATTAATGACCTTTCACTTTTTTCTCTGCATCTCATCTAATGCAAACACTTCGCAATCCGGCCTTACCGCCTTTAGCGGTTTAAGTATGGTTTATTTTTTTAAACTGGGGGGGGGGGGGGGGTGTTGGCTTCGAATATAGTTTCGGCTCTTGTGTTTGACTTTCATTTACTGATTCGAAGAAGATTCGAAAGTTCCAACAAAACGCCATCGTTACCTATACTTCGTGCCGACGAGGTGACTTATCGACGAATCGGATGACTGCGCTATATAATACCCCCCCCCCCCCCCCCCCCCCGAAATGATACTGCTAAAATCACTTATTGAAATACATGTGCTGCTTTCCACATGCAGTGGCAGATTCAAGAGTAGATGTAGGGGGCGTACGCCCCCCCCCCCCTAAAATTTGCAAATCATAGGTTAAACGATCATTTTCCATATATTTAATACCTGTCAGTTAATATAATTGTCAAGTGCATCGATTTCAAAGCTTTTATCAATTTCAGTCACGAAAATGGGTCCGAAAAGGCTGAAATACGTTAGTTACCGGTACCCAGACCCTTCGCCGTTGTACACCCCCTCTAATTCAAAAGCTGGATCCGCCACCGACATGTGTCATAACGCCGCTATTATACATTTCAAGAGTTCTGCTAGGTCAAGAACGTTTCTGTCTTCGACTTAAACTATTGAAGTACTTGCAAAAACTATGAACTTTTGATTTACTAGATGAAATGGATTGATTCATCATTTTTGTAAAGTTAAACTCAGAAAATTTATGAAAAAAGTGCATGAAATTTCACAACATTTTGACCAAAAATAGATTTTTAATGAATTTTTAAAATATTTGCATCCCATAATCTATATTTAGCCCCAAAATGACCTTGACCTTTGACCTATGATCTTGAAAATGAATACGCTTCTTCGTCTTATTACACTCAATCCACATGGTAAATTTGAAGTTCCTAGTTCAATGGGTTTGGGCTGTATCTTGTTAACAAGGGTCGGACGGACGGATAGACGGACGTACAGACATCGCGTCTAAAGACGGGCGTAGAAAAAAGGAAATTATTGTTACATTTTGTCTTAATTTCTAGAGAATAGAAACAATAAAATTAGCATATTAGGGTTCTTATCCTTCTGTGATTACCAATGTTTTATTCATATATTAACATCCCTGAACTCCTTCGTAACAAAAATGCATGAAGACAGATGATGGACGAAGTGACGGACAGGTACACGTAGTAGGTAGATGGTCATCGTCGTTCCATAAGCCCCGAAATTGCTTTGCAACTCCGACCCCAAAAGCAAGTCGCCGTACTCTACCTATTTCAACATGCCGTACAGTAAATTATTTTTCGTCCAGCAATATGCCGTACACCTGGTGTGTATCTTTTGGGGGAAAATATACGTTGTTCTTACTAAGATCTTTACAAATCGATGAAATCATGATACATTGATCAAATCGTAAAACAAAGATATATTGCAAGTCTAAAAAAGTAATGATATGCGAATTTAAATCGAACTTAAGTTCTCAGTATGGTTACGGTACTAGGTGATGCATTTTGCTTTTAGAAATTCAAAAGTCTCCTACTTTGACATTTCTTACTCATATTACTTCAAAGATAACTCTCTGTAGTAATGCATTATACAGTTGCTTTTGAAAGGAGCTGCCAGATTCAAATAACAAGAGCCCCAGGGGGCACAACGCTCACCTGATACCCATGCACGCTCTAATTGACATACTGACATTGAATACTGATAGTGCCAGTACCAGGATTTTAGCCCACAACCTTTCTAAAAAGATTTTTGCCGGATGCACAGAAGTTTTTTTTTTTCAGACAACCTTTAAAAGTACAAAAAAGAAAAAATAGTCACATTTCAAAACAATAACTTTTTTACTGATTTGAAAAGACGGATAAAGTGGTCCAACGTCATATGCCCAGCTAGTATAGTTCAATTATGCAACATCAAAAATAAAATCATATTGTACATTAATGTGCAGCAGAAAAAGAATAAAACAATGAAATGATTTCATAAATTAAGTTTATTTAAAATTGAACACAAAACCTTTCATTATTGATAGCTAGCATGCCAGAAATTATAAAGCCTGTGTTTGTGAAACGAGAATGCCCCCGGCGGCATCTTTGTTAGTATAAAGGCCATTTTCTGTTAAGTATATGAGAGGTCAGGGTCAGCGTAATATTGGTATCAATGGAACGATCTTGTCACAAGGAATACACATGTAAAAATTGAAACCTCTATCACTAACCATTCAAAAGTTATGCCCAATGTTAAAGTTTTTGAGAAGTACGTCAAAGGTCAAGGTTATGGTCACGAGGTCAAAAATTTTGGTATCAATGGAAATGTATTGTCACAAGGAATACACATGTGAAATATGAAACCTATATCACCAGCTTCCATTTAAAAGTTATGCCCAATGCTAAAGTTTTTCGGAAAACAGACAGACAAACAGACAGACGGACAGGCCAAAAACTATATGCTCCCGAATCTTCTATTCCAGGGGCATAAAAAACAAAGATTTTTCGGTTTTGCCTTTATTCATATTAAAGTATACTGAAATCTATGAATGCTTTTGAATAGTATTGATTTCATCTCAAATACATGAAACGTACGGTTAAAATCGTTTTAATCCAATATTTATCAATTCAAGTGAGTTGTGCAGAAATTGGACCAGTTTGTTTTCCAAAAAGCAGTGTATGGTGTATCAAACCTCATGACCCAGTGAAGCCACTTGAACAAATAATTTTCAGTGAATATGCTGAAATGCGGCGCTGTTTGCCTATGCATATTTCAACAGGCGAGAAGGAGCGTCGCATTTCAGCATACGCTGTTCAACAACTCAAGTGGTTTCTCTAGGTTTCATAGTTTGAAACAAATTAAAAGGCCCATGAAATTGCTAAGCTTGTCCAACTAGCAGACCTACGACGTCGTTATTTACTGTTAACAAATTGTTTTACCTCATCAAAGGACTGTTACACGGACAAGTTGTTAGCGGAGAGAGTTCATGAAATGTATCGGTTGCATAGGATTTGCCGACAAAAAGTTATTTGGTCCGATAAAAACTCATCATGTATCTATTATTTGAACAGATAAAAATTCCCAAATGTCTTATCACAGGAACCTGTCATTTTATGAGAGAAAATGTTTTATTATTCACAACCTCAGGCCTCTGTGTTCCTCTTAGAAATATTATACATACAAGATGTCGAACACAGTGGCTTATGGTTGTAAATAATAATTTATTTTCTCTATTTAAACAACAGCTTTCTGTGGTCCAACATTTCATAGGAAGATTTCAGGAACTCTGAACTGAATTATTTATTTCAAGAATTTCAGATATTAAATGTCCTATGCATTCTCAAAATCCAGAGGAAGAGATTACTCATTAGACGTTTCTTCAAGAAATCAGTCCGTAAATTACTTCATCTAAGAGAGTCTAAGACAGAGGAAATTCGAGCAAACTTTATACAAGATAACAAGTATATGCAAGTGTTCCAAGTACATGAATGAGGAACATTATGAAAGTGTTCCAAGTATATTGCACATTAAATAAAAATCTATTCCGTTTGCACTGTATCTCATGAAATGTATCGCAGTACTAAAGGTATCACATTTCTACATGGGGAATCCCCTTCGGGTACACGGCAAAACATGGCCGCTTTTGAAATCGTGTTCCCGACTTTAAAAATAAAATTCTAAATAAGTATAAAGAATTTAAATAATTGAATCATATCACATAAAATGTCAATCAATAAGACATTGAAGCATGTGTCACTTGTTGAATTATCAGCTGTAACTATTGATGAAAGGTCGATCTAAAAATGATTAATCATACAAAGAAGGTTTTATTTTCCTGTAGTTGCACCTGAAACATTGGGCATGGAAAACATACATTATACCTATGTACAATTTTAAAAAATATTCCTTAAAAATCCAAAAGTGAATATCTTGAAAAAATTCTTTCACTTGTAGGGTACCATGCATGAGTACCTCATACCTACAAATTGTCATGACAATCTGAAGAGTGGTAATAGAAAAGAAGCAGAAAATGTATGAAAATCACCCCCCTTCCTTTTTACATAAGAAAAAAATTCATAAAAAATCAAAAAAATAAAATTTAAGCATAAAATACATATCAAAGCATTAAGTAAGTTAAATATGATAAATATGAAGTAAATGAGTGTTTAAAATCATACACTTATTGAGTTATTCAAAGAAATAGTGCAAAAATGTGCATTTCTGACTAAGTCCGAAAAGACGTCAAAAACGCGTTAAAATTTTACTTCGAAGTGGAACCAAAAATAACAACACTTCTTAAGACATCTCTGTAGATCATCCTGATGCTTTCGGTTTGTCGATACATGCTTCGGTTCTGAAGAAGAAGTTTGTCAAAGGAGGGTACCCCCCCGTGACCTACTTTTGGCTGTGGTGGCGCCATCTGTTGACAGATCCGGACGAAAAACAACAACACTTGTAGGGGACTATGAGTACTTCATACCTACTAAGTTTCATCAAAATCCCTTCAGAAGTTCTGAAGAAGAAGTTTAAAATGTGAAAAGTTTACGACGACGGACGACGACGACGTCGAAGACGGACGACGGACGCCGGACGGATCGCTATTACAAAAGCTCACTAAAGCCTTTGGCTCAGGTGAGCTAATAAGGGAAAACAATTTGTTGGGGTCCCGCCGGGGTTTGGAGCCACTCCCCATTGGTCCATTGGGCATGGAAAACATACATTATACCTATGTACAATTTAAAAAAATATTCCTTAAAAATCCAAAAGTGGATATCTTGACAAAATTCTTTCACTTGAAGGGTACCATGCATGAGTACCTCATACCTACAAAATGTCATGACAATCTGAAGAGTGGTTATAGAAAAGAAGCAGAAAATGTATGGAAATCAACCCCCCTTCCTTTTAACATAAGAAAAAAATTCATAAAAAATCAAAAAAATAAAATTTAAGCATAAAATACATATCAAAACATTAAGTAAGTTAGATCTGATAAATATGCAGTAAATGAGTATTTAAAATCATACACTTATTGAGTTAATTAAAGAAATAGTGCAAAAATTTGCATTTCTGACTAAGTCCGAAGAGATGTCAAAAAAGCGTTAAAATTTGACTTCGAAGTGGAACCAAAAATAACAACACTTCTTAAGACATCTCTGTAGATCATCCTGATGCTTTCGGTTTGTCGATACGTGCTTCCGTTCTGAAGAAGAGAAGGGAGGGTACCCCCCGTGACCTACTTTTGCCTGTGGTGGCGCCACCTGTTGAGGGATCCGGACGAAAAACAACAACACTTGTAGGGGATCATTAGTACTTTATACCTACCAAGTTTCATCAAAATCTCTTAAGCCATTCTTGAGAAGAAGTTGAAAATGTGAAAAGTTTACGACAGACAGACGACAGACGACAGACGACACACGACGGACGACGGACGCCGGACGGATCGCTATGACAATAGCTCACTAGAGCCTTTGGCTCAGGTGAGCTAAAAAACGATGTTAGATAGCGGCACTCTCACCTCATTTGTTAAAATGTCTCGCCTCAGTAGTACCAATACGCCGGTGTACGGCTATACACCGTGCTCAAGGACGACCTGCAATGTCGTCTACAGAAAGATGTGATGTTCAGATGAGCGAATTCAAACATAAGTGTTTCAAATTTTGATTATTATGGAATTATACATATAAGGAATAGTTCGAGTATCAGCTAATCTTGTGTCTTGTTGAGGTAGATCATGAAAACATCGATCAAATAAACATCAAAAAGTACCTAACAGTTATTCAGTCTTAAAGTCAAGAAGGCAAGCCAAATCGTGAGAATTCCCATCGGAACGGTTGAAAACATTCCGAAGTGAGACCAGGTACGCGGGTAGAGTCAAAGTCAAAGTTACATGTATATGTATCTTTCCCACGGCTCTAAACGACTTGGAAATAAAATTATTCTACTTACTTCCAAAAGAAACAGTATGTACAGAAGTTTGAATAATGGTACCGATTATCCGGTTTAACCCTCCGCTTGTTCTTAATTATATTGGACAAAAATCGTGAATTTCTACGATTCTTTTTTATCAATTTACATTGAAAATTTCAAAATACGACCAAAAGACAAAATTCAGTTTTTCACTTTCCTACACATTTTCCGTTCAGAAGGTACTACTTTGAAGCTAGCAAAAACCGTCAAACGAACGTTTGCTGTTACGTCAAGTAACGTTATCCCTCAACGGTGATTTTTCAAATGTAAAGAAACTGGATTAAAAAAGACAGAAAAAACTTAATCAACTCGTAAAATGTGAATATAAAGATTTTTTCAGCTTTTGCGCTTTATCGGTGTTTATTGACAGTAGGGAATGGAAAGAACATACATGAAAAGCACGTCGAGCTCTACATATTTTGTTTCCATTCCGTACTGTCAATGCACAGCGATAAAGCGCAAAACCTGAAGAAAGTCCTTGATTGTTTTATGAAACGATTTGTTGTATAGTTCCTTAGACCGAAATTAAAAAACGCCGACTACAAGCTGAACTTGCCTGGATCACCAAACTTCAGACTGCGTACCCTCTTTGTTTAAACGATCAAATTTATGGACAAGAAAACATTTCCTCAGCTTCTACCAATATCAACATCTTTTCAATTCGCCCAAACACTAAAAGGAAATACAGGTCGCACGGGAAAAGACGAAACAGACAAAAAAGAAAACGATCCAGAATATACCGCTCTCTCAACGATTTACTTACTATAGCACGCAATGGCGGAAGACATGAGCTGTTACATGCTCTGTCGTCAATACCAGTTATGCACTTGAAATCTATCTTGGATGAAGCAGAGGTTGCATTCTTAAGAAACACTGACTGATTCAGACTTAATATCATTGTCTCATACGCACAGTATAAAACTTTATCCTATTGTGAAAAACACCTCACCGAAAAGACGATTCATAAAAATCCCGTTTATTAACAAAGGTTTTGATCTTCTAAACATCTCTAATATTTTTCGGGATCATCGCGTACAAAGTACCATTCCTCAATATTTTGAAAATTTAGAGCCACCTCTTATTTGTTATAAGTACAAGAAACCTATTTGAAACTTTGTTTTTAACTATAATAAAGTTACAACGGATCCTGACATACTTGAATCATGTCTTGCTTCTTGAGAATGTACAACTTCTAAATATCTCTACAAACCAGCTGGCCATGTTGTTACAGGTGACTTTTCAATTATCCAAGACAGACAGCTCCGTGGTCTTCTTAAAAAAGGACCTAAGTATAGAATCCCATCACAGATAGATTTTGTCAAATGCCGTGAAGTGCTTACGGAAGCCTTAGATAATTATACGAAAAGATGGTGTAAATCAGAAGGAGTCGAACCGCATGCATTGAATGACTTGAAAAACCTCATTTTAGATATAACGGATATTCGAATAGATAACTACCATAAAAAATCCTCATCTTTTTCAAAATCCACGTTCCAAATCAGAAAGATATTTCAAATTCCAATTAAGTAAATTACATGAAAAATATTCTTTGCACCAGCTGATAAAGCAGCTAACAACACCATTATCATTTGAAAACGTAACTACATATCAACTTTGATTTCGGAACTTTCGTCTACTAATACATATATCAAAAGCAATGAAAGTGCATCTAACATTTTAGGCAAGCATGACAGTGAACTGTCTTCATTCAATATCTCTATTTCTAAATTGGATCTCCCAACACTATATTGCATACCGAAACTGCACAAGTCTCCTTACAAATTTCGATTTATTGCTAATTCTAGTAACTGCTCCACTACAATTTTGTCTAGAAATCTGACGTCAGCACTTACTGCTATTAACGAACACATAACTAGATATTGTGAGACGGTTCTAAACAGGAACGATGTAAATTTATTTTGGTCTATTAAGAATTCAGGGGATGTGATTGAAAAAATGAAATCTTGTAATTTCCAAGCCAATACGATTTCTTCATACGACTTCTCTAATATGTACACCACACTTCCTCATGACAAAATTAATAATCGATTATCTAATCTCATTAAATGGTGTTTTGATCGAGAGCGAAAAACTTACATTTGTACATCTGAATCGAAGGGTTTCTTTTCCTCGACAGACTACAAATCATACAAATCATGGACATGTAGTGACCTGTGTAATGCCTTGTCCTTCCTCTTGGACAATATTTATGTTAGTTTTGGTGAGGATCTATACAAGCAGGTTGTAGGAATTCCTATGGGTACTAACTGTGCGCCTCTTGTTGCAGATTTATTTTTATACACTTATGAAAAAGAATTTATCCAAAATCTTCAAAAACAAAGAAAATTTGATGAGCTGAAATGTTTCAATAATACTTCTAGGTATCTGGATGATATTCTAACCATTGACAATCCTGCTTTTGAATTAGATAAGACTCAAATTTATCCACAAGAATTAATCCTTAACAAGGCAAACCTTTCAAATACAGAAACACCCTTTTTGGACCTAAATATCAAAATTGTAAACGGAAAGATTCATACAAGTGTATATGACAAAAGGGATGATTTTGGATTCAATGTAGTAAATTTCCCTTGGCTTGACGGTGAAGTTCCAAATTACCGTCATACGGCATTTACATATCACAGCTCATCCGGTACGCTAGAGCATGTACTGATATTTTGGATTTTCACAGTAGAAATTTATAAATTACCAAAACACTTTTAGGTCAAGGTTTTCGCTTTCATAAACTAGTTAAGAGTTTCTGGAAATTTTACAAAAATTACAGTCAAATTCTTTTAAAATTCGGATCTATACATGCAACAGAGTACATTACTATGGGTATTACACAACCTGTCTTTTATGGTGATATGATAAACAAAATAAAAAGGATCAAAGGTAGGCAGCATAACCATCGAAAATGCGTCAGAATCATCAAACGCCTTTTATACCGTGGATATGATCCCAATGTCACCAGACGGACACTAGGCTTGGTACTTGACCAATCTACAGTCTTGTACAAGCGCATCCTTGAGACTTGCACTCTGACTGACTGTGACGACGGGACTCCATGACGGGCCCTGTCCAAACCTCTTTAGAGAAGACAGGGCCCCGACCACCTGTCTTCTCTGAATGTCAGTCGGACTCCTCGGGTGATTACATACATGAGCTCGCTACAGCCGGCAGAGCACGGACTGTATTACGCATGCCCTCTTTTTATATCCATTTACATATTCATCTGTGTCTCTGGGGCCTCTGCGTTTCGCGGTCTTGTTTGTGTGATGTCATCTTACAGTGAGGAGGTTGTTTTACACCACTATTGTACGTTCTTCGAGTCCTCTGGGTAATTGGAGAAGTGAGAGGGTTGTGCGCACGTAATCCAGGATAACCACACCATTTGCTACTTGCGTGACAGATGGCCGTCCAAAGTCGGCACCGGTTACCCATTGGTCTCGTCGGTTTATGTTTATAGTCTAGTCAATATGCTGAAAATTATGCCAATTTTCTAACTAATTGCAACAGAAACGAAACATGCACCAGATGTTAGTATATAATCAAGGTTATATCATATTAAAAATTTAGAATTTTTCGCAAGTGGGAAAGTGACTTTTTTAAGGGCAAAAATAGGGGATTTTGAGAAAAATCAATTTTATTTTTTAAATTTGTAAAATTCTACTATAGTACAAAAAGTGAGATTATCAGCTGATTAATTCATTCCAATTTTGAGTTTTTTTCGTTTTATGAAATAATTTTTACTTTTATTCTCTGAAAAATTTATGCTGAAAATACGGTTTTAGGATTTTTTGGGCTAAAAATAGATTTTAGAGTTTCTTAATTTGCAAAAAAAAATGAAGATTTTTCTTTCTATCTTAAGAATTCAAATTCTACTTATACCCTTGAATTTGTAAAATTTAAAATGCTACATGATGAAATATTGACATACAAAAACCATGAAATCTGAGTCAGTAAAATCTGATATATTAATAACGACCATAGCACCTTCCCATTATTTAGCGCCAACAAGAGCATCACGTGACGTCATGTATGCAGAAACTGGCATGTCTATTTTGTCTCATATAATCAGATAAACGAATGATGCTGCTTGCTAAACAGTAGATGCTCAATCCTTCAATGGGCTTTCATTTTCAGTGTATCCATCTTATGATGCATATACATGTAATTTTCTTTGCACATGTAATTTTAGTGTATATCAATTGAAAATGTTTGGAATATTTTATTGAACTAGTGAATACTCCATTCAATTTGTTATTTTAAGAAAAATTTTGAAACGTTTTCAAATATGAAAGTATTTAAATGTTTTATGTAACAAATGAATGATTAAGTTTCATAGCATTGTCTGCATTAAAAGTTTTTTTCCGTCTTGACATAAGGGGGTCGAGGTGTCTCTTCAGTTATTTCCCATTGCAAAACTCAACGTTAGATTAATCTTTACTAGTCTATGTTCTCAATGTCTGATGAATTTAGGCAGTTGCCATGACATTCACTACAACTGATAGAACAGTCAATGCCATTTTTCCGACACGAGCACCGTAGAGTGTCACAATTTGTTTTACACGTGCACCTTATGATTTTGAGAAGTTTAGCTGGAGCTGCAGGTTTGATAGATTTGATAGGTAAGAGCGAATTTGCGGAATTTATCCAACCCCAATCACACGGATTTAACATTTCTCCTGTCATCCAATAATGGCACTGAAGGTAAGCCCGAAGACAGTGTTGAGTAGCTGCATCCATTGTAGGTGGTAAAGCATGAATCTGTACTGAGATTGTACCTGCAGCAACTTTTGATCCAAATTTCCTGTATCTTAATATGTCTAGGACCTCGTATGGCAAGCCGCCGTACAGACATGATATAACCTCTGTTCCTTTGGCAATAACTGTTTTCTTGTCTCCATTTGCCTGTGTAAATGTTGTCATTGCTTCACGAAATTGCTCTGACAACTTCAACTTATTAATTGGGGCCGCCTTCCCAATCCCAAACATCCTCGATGTGGTATCACATCCTGTGAGCGCATGTATCCCTGGTAAAAGCTTAACTGCTGTTTCGCCCAAAACTTCTTTAGTTTTATTTATGTCCCAAATTCTTGTCATTTGTCCTCTACGTTTAATATCGGAACCGAAATGTAAGACGTATTCTGTTGATCTGTAGTGGTGACATAAAAGCACAAGTATGTCAGTATCATCTCCAACCACTCTAGTGTGCTTCAATGAAGAACAAGACAAAGCTGTTTTGGCTAATAAAAGGTCTGCATCCCCGTCTGCGTGCAGCACTTCAAATCCCGAATCTTTTAATTTGTCTCCAAGAAGCAGAATGAATCTTTGTTTATTCTTTGTGTTAGCAAGAAACTTCTCCTTCACTGAGCGGCATGGCATATTTTCGTCAAACATAATTTGCGTTGTAGCGATTCCTTTGCTACGTCTGATATGAGTAAGATCTTTTGTTGTTGGATTCTCTGGGTAGCTATCAAAGATAATGATAGGATCATTGTACCTCTGCAATACTAAATTGATATATCGTTGACAAATGGAATTAAACGTTTCCCCTCTTAGCCAAGGAACGCGGTGGAGCAATGATCCGCCGTCAACAACATGTTTTATATCCTCGGTTGATTCTGCTTCACAATTTCCACATTTCCAAATATAATCTGCCAAGGTTGACTTGTGAGCCTCGCGCATAAGTCCGTTTCCTTCGAATAACGCTGGTGGAAAACTGCACAACTCATAAGCAAATACGTCTGCTAAGTCCTCGTGCATATTTTGAGCAGCCGTTAAGAACCTCTGAAACAGTAATTGAGGGTCAATTCTCACAGAGTCATCTCCAATTTTCAGAAGATTTCTGTCATTCATCGTTTTCACTTGAAGAGATCTCTTAAACGTATGTGATGTTATGTGCTGACCTTCCATGTTTTGTATTATACTTTCTCCGATCTCTTTTGCCTTGTCTACGTTTACAGATGTTTCTGATGTCACGCCAGTCTCAATATTTCGTAGCACGTCGATTTCCGCGAAAGGATCCCGCTCTTTCAAAAATGAAAATATCGTCATGACATCTTCCTTGTCTCTCTTCATTCTGGTTTGTCCTGTTTCTTTATGTTGTTCACTGGACGCGTAAGAAGATCCGGTAAGATCAAACATGGCATCACTTACATTTGAGCAAGCTGGCATGGACAAGGTCCACTGAAGGCGTTGTGTTTCTGACATGCCACGTCCTCTGGTCAGACCTCCAGATGTCTTCAAACTACGCATTAAAACTTGCTCTATAATCAAGTCAGTTGAAAGACCTGCCCAGGCTCTGGCAGATCGCCTCATAATATGATGACCTTCCTTGAACTTTGCATAAATTTCTGGATGGTCCTCAGGAAGATTCAGCATCTCAGTCAGATAGATGTAGGAAGATTTTGTATAAAGATTGTGACCGGAAGAAGCGAAAAAGGGTAACATATCTCTGACAGATTTCAAGTGCAGTTCCCAGTTCCCGGTTCGTTCAGCTTTGATGAAGGTTTTCAGTATTCTGATCATTTCCATGTATTGTCCCCAAAGTCGAGCCGTTGGTGTGCTTTCTATCAATGATCTCAAATCAGTCATGTAACGATTACAGCAAAGCTTTATAGCCTCCATATTGCAAAGAGCATCTGTATCTATGTCACCGCTTAGAAATCTATCGAAGATGTCTAAAGCCCTCGTTTTCAAATTTTGATCCTCAGTGTTTGGGTTGAGTGATGTTCCAGTACTTTCATCTTGACTCGTGTCAAATTTTGATTGCGCAAGCATATGAAGTGCAATTTCAACAAGCATATGAGCTCGTGTAGCTCTAGAGACGGCTTTTCCCGAGAGAATATGAGGAACAGTATTTGCTGCGTATACTAACTCCAAGACTTCTTGCAATCCAGATCCCTGCATGATGTGACCCATACTACCGAGAAAGCTCATCATCATATGAAAACCCCCTAGGCGTAAAACCATTTTCTTGAGGTCACTCCCATACTCTTCGTTTGCTCTAATTTCGAAGGCTTTCCAGTATAAAGGCTGGTCGAAGGTCAGTATTGGAACGGATCCATAAGTTTTGGATTGCTTAGCTACGAACTCCATTGTCGTATATATGCATGATGGATCGGATGGATTTAGATCTATCATTGGGAGAAAAACTATCGACGTCTTTCCAGGATATGTGGCATTATACGTCATCTGCCACATACCAGACCAACCAGGTGTGGGTGATTTCAATGGCCACGCTATGTTGTAGACAATATCCAGAAACATGGTTGTATCAACAGTTGGTAATGGTACTAATCTCCCAAATTGAACCTTTGAGACGTCATCCGATTGTGTCCTGTAGTATTTTATATTTATTTTCCCTGCTAGAAGTTCTTCTGTAGATGTTTCAGTTCTTCGAATTCGTTCTTCAGCCGTCTCTTTCATAGGAGTAATTCCTGCAACAATTCCCATCCCATGAAATGTTTCCTTTCCGTCTAAAGTTCCAATGTTATGGTCTACATTATCTGCTATGAACTGCAGACAATCTGTTTCTTCGTATCCTGGAATTTTCAAAAGACCTTGTGAAATTGCTGCGCTGCTTTCAAATTTTTGAACCTCAGCATAAGAAGAGCAGAATCCCAAATGGTTCAATTCATCCAAAAGAAATCGAGATCCAAAGTTATGATGAAGTTGAACCGCAAGTCCGAGTTGCAGTGGCGCAATCAAACTTCTGGGTCGCGAGGCTTGCATTATAGCTTGGCCAATGGATGTCATCTTCAGTTGGCTTTCGGGAATCAGCTCTCGTAAAAAGTGCTGCAGTCCCTTTGGTACGAAATCGAGATTCTTCTGTCCAGAGGATAATGTGTCTGTTGAAGGATAATACTCTCTTTCAACTGGTACAGAACGGATATCGCTCTTAATAAGTTTTGCTGCTGTTAGAATGATTCGGTTTTTCTCTTCCTCTGAGTCCTTACCTAAAGGCCTTAGAAAAAAATCATTAAGAATGGATTTTGCAGTATCCCTCAATGTGACTATCCCGCCGGTGCCATATTTCTCAACAATGATGATATCGTCCTTGTAATGTTTTAAAAGACGTTGTTTCATATGGAAGGATGTAAATGCTTCATCGCAGCATGTCTCTTTCATTCGCTCCACAAGTTGATTCACAGATACTTGTTCATCTTGATGCGCATTAAGATATTCCAGAATTTCTTCAAAATGATCTTCTTTATTGTATGGACGTCCTCGTTTTGATGCTCTATCTAAATCATTTGAAAAACAAGACGGGATTGCCTTCATGGTCCGAAAGTTACTGCTGCATGTCTGGTGGTATATTGCATCCGCTGCATGTAGATCATTTACAGATTTAATTTTTCCCAATACCTCTGTTCCCCAATTATCTCCTCTCAGTTTGCATATATCCAGGATTTTTGTTTGAAATTCATCAGTTCTGACTTGGTAGACCTCGCATGTCCTCTTTCTATCTTTTCTTGCTATCTGGCCACAAAATAAACAATGTGTCTTAAAGTCAAACTGTTCTTGAGACCTCAAGTTTGGCGTATTCAGGGTTTCACGAGGACCATCTTTGTTCAGATTTATTTTCACTTTTGCAATGTTAAAAGGATTTACATAACTTTCTCTGCATTTTTTGTGTACATATTGGCCGACGATGGTTAAAAGAGTGTCTTCACGCTTCCTAGATGCATCATTGATCCCATTGCTTCCTTTCTCCCTTAGGCATATCAAAGGCTGATCGTCACTCTTCTGGCAGATGACGCAGTGATCCATAATTGAAGAACTGCTGAAATTAGAAAAAAGTCAATGTATACTTTATACCATAAAAATAACAAGAGGAATTTATGATCAACGAAATAAATTCAAATAATCATGACTTAGTCAAATAAACATAAGGGAAAAACTCAAAACTAATTCGTTGAACTTAAAAAAATTATATGTAAAACATACATACCTGTTTCGCCTTTGCATTCTTTGATCGTTTTTTTTTATATATATACAAAGAAACAGAAAATCATTGTTAAAACAGTGAACTAAATAAAATAAACTTAATCCAAACTGATCATGAACAAAAAAAGTAAATAAAAATGCGATAGAGACATTTATAGCAAATATTTCATATATATCACAAATATAGCCATATCCCTTATGTCAGAAATGGCGCGCCGTACTTTAAAATTTCGTCGGCGAGGACCTGTTTAGGAAATGGCCAAAAATCCGCTTTTTATTGAAATTATTGATGGAATGTGACTATTTAAGTAATTATTTCATACACTTAATTTATGATATGTATATCCATCATAAAAAGTGACTTTTAATCGTTTTTAGGCACATTGAGAGAGTTAACACTATACGTAACAAAAAAGACATGAAAATAAATATAAATGATTGGACTTACCTTTGGTTAACTCCAATGTTTGTCAGCGTTATAACATATAAAATCAATAGAAGCATAGTTTATCCTTTTTCATCGCTGCGTCGGTCAGAAATACATTCGTACTACGATTTTCATAACTTGTTTACATCATAGATGACGTCAGATTGAAGAGTTCCATGGGTATGGTAGCGCAGTTGCGTCATTAAAAAAGATAAAGATTTAAGACTCAAATTCGTCACTTTCCCCTTCATAAATTTTTCTAAATTTTTTTCTCCAAACATATTTTAGTATGAAAGATATGTTACAGTTAGAATTACTTCTGTTGCAATTAGTTAGATTTTATTTGTAGATTGACTAGACTATTAGTCTTTTGTGTTTGATGTTTACATGTCGTGTGTCTCTTTTCCGTCTCGTGCTGTACTCGTCTTTTGTGTTTTTGCATCGGTTGTTTTGATGTTTTACTGATGTTTTACTGTTGATGCTGCAACGGGGTCTTGTTGGAGATCTCCTCCCTTCTTTCTGAAAACTCGCGAATCGCGAATTTCTCGAAATCAGTCGTTTGCTAGAATGTTCAAAATTTGTAATTGGAGAGGTTTTTATTCCTTTTAGATATTTCATTAAATTAAATTTTGAAAGCATGTGCATATTTATTCACTTACCATTAGAATTTACATCTTGCTGAGAATTTTGTTTAATGGTACTGTACTGTGATTTCTGCTCCTTCCGTTGAATCGGACAGTATTCTCTACGTAAGAGAATAACTTTAGATGTAAACCTTTACGTTTTGATTCTTCCTGACAACTTCAACATATTCATTTATTCGTACATAAAAAGGCGTTCATTCATATTATTTACATAGAAATTATTTGTTTCAGAAACATTCCTGTGGTAAAATGTCACTATGAGGACATGGAACGAAATCCTCAGTTAAAGCAGCTGCTTGTTTTTATGCCTTAAGTGTTGAACATATTTATTTTTTCAGAATATAATCACGCGACAAATATGCATTTCATGCGTTAAATAATGTTTTAAGAACAAAGAACGCTTACCTTTCCTCGGAAATTTCATCTGTAACATTAGAAAAAATGCTATATCATTTTTTGTGTCGCCTGCGAAGCATAGCTAAACTTAGGGATCACTTTGTCCGTTGTCCATCTGTCCGCCTGTCTGTCTATCACACTTATGGTGTCACAGCCCATAGCTTTTGATTGGTAAGTGATAGGGCTTTGATATTTCACATGTGCATTCCTTGTGACAAGACCTTCCTTGTGACAAGACCTTGCTACACATACCATACTTTTTGACCTAGTGACCTTGACCTAGATGTTTGACCTTCTTTTTCACAAAGTTAAAATTGGCTATATCTTTTTATTGGTAAGTGATACGGCTTTACTATTTTACATATTTCAAATGATGAGACGTCTCTGTTGTTACCAAATTTCTAACGTAGTGACCTTGACAATGATGGTTGACCCTCTTTTCTGAAAAGTTTAGATTGACCATATCTTTTAATCATTGAGTAATAGGAAGTATATTTCACATGTGAATTTCATTTGACTTTCCTAATACCGATGATTTTGAACAGAGTGACCTTGACCTACAAATTTCATCCACTTTTTAAAAATAAGCCGCTTCGCAGGCGACACAAGCATTCCTTGAATTGCTTATTAAGATTAAATAATATTAAATGATATTAAATTAAACTCTAGTTAAAGCAGTGTATAATACGGAAGGGTTCCAACTCTATTCCTTCTTGAAAATTTCAAACCAATTTTTACGTTTACGTTTACATTCATACACCAGACACGTTTTTCGAATATTAAACTCACATCAGTGATGCTTCCAGCCAAAGTGTTTTTCATAAGCAGCCCAAAGCAATTTCACTTAGCGCCCTCTGATGTTATTTTTTGAATTTAAATTCTGCATTTACTTTACAGAGAGTGCGCGGCACCAATTTTCCTGTAGGGTCGATTAAATGGCATATTCAAATAAAATCTATTTTCAACATAGCATTTGGGGGATGGTGCTAAGATGTTAACTTCCTTTAATTTCGATGATATTTTTCGGTGAAATGGCAAGTTTTCGAAAAGCAAAAAAAAAAAAAAAAAAGTCATATATATCCTAATTTCTATCGATAGCATTCGAATGTGTATTTGATATTCTAATTCATTCTCATTGTTTCAAGCATTTTGATTGGTCAACAGCATTTCCACAATCACGCAGCATGACGATATACATGTCGCAAAATGATTCACTTAATAGACTTTAAAATGTACTCCTACGTATATAAGCAAGATACAAGCTTTCGCTCGAATTTGAACGTATCACGTCATCATTCTTTGATCTTTAGATCAAAGATGTCATCATTTGATATATATATGGGTTCGACATATATATAAAAAAAAAACAAGCTGAGGGGAATATAGAGTTAAAATATGTCACATATGTCAAGCCTCGACGGAATGACTGCGTTTCCAACAATAAATCCAACATATACCGGTCAGAACAACAAAACACATTACGATTGTTCTCTGACTTTGAATCAGCGTATTAATTTGATTCGATGGACGATACGTTGTTGAAACAATAAGGACCTGTCAAATGCCATAATCTGTTCAATTTTCTATTATGACAGTAGCTCAACTGGTATGAAGAAATATGTGTCCTAAAAGTGAAATTATTTCACTTCAAGTGTCTTTACTCAATACTTAGTAGTATTGTATGAGAGATAACATATAATTTCATGTTATTTTGACGTAACAGCGAAGGGCAGGGGCTATAATATGACTGATATTGCGAGAAAAATATTATGATTGGTCGCTTTGGTTAATAAAATTTGATTACAATAAGAAAGAAGGAGTAAATAACTAACCCGACTCGTTTGCAGCACGTCAAACACCTGATGCAAAAACAAATAACAGAGCAGAAATTCACAACAAGAGAAGTAAAAGAGACATACGACATAGGATGACTACACATCAGTCACCGAGACCAATGGGAAATCGGTGCATACTTAGGACGGCCATTATTTCTAGCAAAAATGAGTTTCTTCAAATATTATATTCAAGATTTATCAGACGTGACGTGATATATATCACTGAACGCTCACCCTGACATTCATTGTTCTATAAACAACGCCTCCATTATTAAAACAGTTTGGTTAAGGTTTTTATCAATAAATAAAAGGACATTATTATATTAAACAATGTATAAAGGAATAATTAATTCTGTGTCGCGGAATTCTGTGTTGCGGTTGCAGAGAAGTCGATAATTCGTCAGCCAATCAGAGCCCTCGGCGGTCATATTTATTATCGATCGGTAAAAATACAAACGTGGTAGAAACCTTAAGTACTTGCTTCCTTAAATGCTTTGTGAAATTGTATGCAGTGGTTGCAGCGGAGAAGTTGAAAATACGTCAGCCAATCAGAGCTCTCGGAGGCCATATTTGTTGACCGATTGGCATGAAAAACACAAACTTGATACTATTAGAGGACCTTGAATAATTGCTTCCTGTAAGGCTTCCTGTGAGGCGTCTTGTAAGGTTACGTGATATTCTTTGCAGCGGTTGCAGAGAAGTCGAAAATTCGTCAGCAAACCAGAGGTCTGGCGGCAATTTTTGTTGTCCGATCGGCACTAAAAGACAAACGTAGTAAATGACCTTGAGTATTTGCTTCATACAAGTTTCGTGAGCTTCTGTGTAGAGGTTGTAGGGAAGAAGTCGAAACTGGAAAATGTTTACAAGGGACGACTACGGACTGACGATGGACGGTGCGCTTTGACTACAGCTCAATTAAGCTTTTTTCAGCTGAGCTAAAAAATAGATGTATACATGTATGGATTCTAAAGTCATACATGAATAACACGACGTACAACATATATGTCTTTGCCGTTTTTGAACTAGGGTCGATATTTATTCTTTTAACCTACTTGTGATGTTTATTCCCAATTCATCTAGTCCTGGCGTCTCCTGGTAATCTTGTCTGTACATATTCAATTCCACTTCCTCGATCGTATTATATCCATCAGACTCTTCCGCAAGATCATTGGGGTCTCCAGAAATCTGATTATTTATCATTGATGTTATACTCTTCTGTATTCGTCGGTTCCTACAAGAATTACTAGCATGAAACATATCACAATAGGTATTTAGATATAAACTAGTGCAATTGAGAATGTCGTTTCGTTCATATTGTGACGTACAACCCAATGATTAGTAAAAATTACTATGTTTGTTTAAATCAATAGAAAGAATTATATGAGCGGTGAAATAACAAGTGGATCCCCGAGATACCTTGCAGGGCTAGAACACGACATAATGAGACTTGGGTGCGGCTAGCCAACAGGGGATGCTTACTCCTCCCGGGCACCTGGTCCCACCTCTAGCTTGCTAGGGGTCCGTCGATGCTCAATTTGGTGCTCTATTGTGAGTGCTGTTGAGATTATCGTCAGGATCTCCTTTAAATCATTGGAATACTGATCTAGACAAATGAAATGATAAGAAACGTGAATCAATTAAATCAAACAGGAATTATAAATCAAGCTCACTTTGGCTCACAAGTGAGGTAAGGAAGGGGTGCAAGGTCGATGTCTGACTTGGTTATGCCTGATTCATGTGATAAAGCCTAACAGTTAAAATGCAAGACGCTTAAAGCATAGGATATGCTTTCTCAGCCACGTCTATACCTTCTTCCTTACCGCTTAACTGTCTGTTAGGGTATTACAGTGTGATGATGAATAAATGCTTCAATTTAAACTGGGTAGTCAACCCTGCTTGGTTAATGTGCTAAAGGCACTGATTGGTCAAGCATGAATAAATGAAGCAATCTGATTGCTGAAAATTTAGGAATTTGATTGAATGAAAGAGATGTGTATCTCAATCCACTCCTTGTGATTTGCATTCAGCTAGAGTTACCTCTGACATTGAAATCGTTTCAATGTGATAAGTATCATAATGGTAACCGTGGTGACTAAACGCTGTTACCTTTTTTTACAGATACAGATAACCACGAAAGATGAAATAACAAGGAGCAACCGCAGTGACAATCCACCTGAAATGTATAAAACATAAAACTAAAAAGTCTTTCTTCAGGTATCATATTATCTCTTTAATAGACCGATCCTTCATACCCCCTGGTCAAATAGTATCATCATTTAAAAGTATAATTTGAGCCATTAACTCATATAAACTCAACAGGAAAAATTGCGCTACATTAAAGGTAGGTAGATACATGTAGGTACTGCACATTGTATTCTAACTTTGGCAGCAAATTGTAATCGAAATTGTCAATTGGTTGGAATGGCATATTTTATAACATTGATATGAGTTTTTATTACCTGGTATAATAATCTGTAGAGTCCATTTTGATCCAACTTTAACATTTGCATTTGTACTGTGACCTTGTTACATAAAATGGAAAGAGAAGAAATACGGGTTTGATAAAAGATGTAGGTTTTCATACTTTAATTACATCTCATTCATTTTAAATAATAAAATGGTGATATAATTCTACTTTTTTTCTGGAATTAAACGGAAAATTTTTAATCAAGATTGTTCTACACTGACATCATTGGGTCAATTTCGAGGGGTGCAAAGAATATAAGACAAAGCGACTTCCACACAGAAGAGTCTATCAAACATTCAAAAACAGATGCTGCCATTGCACCAAAACATGAATTCAAACATGACTGCGTGGATTGCGGAAGAAATGCCGCCAATGGAGGACCATCCGCTAATGGTTCGATTATGAATGCGCACACCACCCCTTCTTCCTCGGATACACCGAGGCCATCTGAGTGGTCCTAGATAACACAAAATCAATGTTTATAGATACCAAATACAACAAGCATTAAAATATAGTCCGGCCATGTCCTGATGTGTAAATCGAGTTTATGACCATCCACCTTAGAAGACCTACCAACTTTCTGACAGTACAAGGCATAAGGATGAGGTACTCTCTGATAACATTGCAAAGAGCATGTGTTCAAGTCCCGTCGTCACAGTTTGTCAATTGACAAAACTGTAAAATATGTTGGTTCCAAGAGGTAAATGTATCCAGAACTATGCTGAATTTCATTTTTATGACTTTTTTTCAATAGCCTCGATTGAAGTATGAGTTTCCTTTGATCCAAGTTATCGTAAACAGAATCAAAGGAATTTTGAATGACACATGCTCTGAGGTTTGAGTTATGTTTGACGGCTTTGTAGAAGGTACGTTTAGGGAACAATTCTATCATCTTGGAAATATTTCATAAAGATAAGATTTTACCTTTATGAAAGTTGATAAAACAACAATTATAAGGTTCTAGATCCCAGGATGTCTTCATTTTTTCCTGAATTCAAATATTCCGTTTACTCTTGAAACATGTATATGTGCTGTATGTGTCCGCTCATCAATTGTAATTACATAATTACATCTTGTGTTAAAGGGCAGACTTTTAAAATCGAGATTGATAATGACATCGACGTCTATAAATTCAATAACATCAAATTCAGAACAGATAGATTTACAGCATGGACCAGACATGCAGGTTTCGAGTATATAACCCTCTTCAGTGATCCTCAATCTAAACAATATAATATTGCCAAAGAGTGTGAAAGTGACAAATATGGATAATGACCATATCCGAATACACAATACAAAATCGATAATTCAGAAAATCATAAACCGAAGGCATACAAAATCAGGATTAAACAAGAACTAAAGCAAAGAAAGAAAAACGTTATTATGTCCAAAAATGTACCTAAAAAGTAGCAAGATGGGCGGGATATGATGCTACAGGACACTAGTGTGAAGCTACCATTTGTGTTTTATACCAACTTGTCAACAAGTTTGGCCACCAAGGGCTCTTATTGAGTGACTCATCTACAACCACTGCACAGAATTAATTGCAACCTTATAGGAAGCATGTACTCAAGATTCTCTACCAAAGTTTGATTTTCCGCCGATAAGTCTACAAAGATGTTCGCCCAGTGCGACGAATTTCCAACATCTCAATGTTTCAAAATATGCAGCACTTCTGGAGATGAAACTTAAGGCGAGGGGTACATGTAGGTACCCTGTACATACCAATTTTTTTATCAAAATCCTCTGAGCCGTTTTTGGAGGAGAAGTAAGATATGTGAAGATTTAACGGACCGACGGACAATTAGATATGACAAAACTTCTTTTGAGCCTTTGGCTCAGAGGAGCTAATAAGAAATCACATAAAGATCTGTTTACAAAAGTGAAAAA
Organism: Pinctada fucata; assembly: GCA_028142955.1. Lineage (NCBI taxonomy): Eukaryota > Metazoa > Mollusca > Bivalvia > Pterioida > Pteriidae > Pinctada > Pinctada fucata. The sequence continues at coordinate 39,958,303 of AP027108.1, read as the reverse complement.
AAAATATTTAGAAATATAACATTTTCTTTCAATTATCCAGATTTATATATAAAGTGTTGCTTTGAACTGTTCAAATTCAGGATTTGACAAAATTACTAAAGTGGTGTTGAAAGATACAATAAACATTTTTAAAGAAATATAAAATCGATAAGAGACCTTGAAATAATGATGACAAATTGCTTAATGTATATGACTTGATCTTCAAATTATATGGTTGCCAAAGCAACCTTTTGCCAACAGTTGACCACGTGCACGTCATTCCATTGTTTTATTTTTAATGAAAAAGGGAGATTATTTGTAGTGATGTTAATAAATAAATAAAAGTCATCATCAAATGGTATTTTTTTCATTCTATATTCATGATATGTTGCCATAGAGAAGTCTTTTAGGTTTCTCATTTGAACCGGTTCCAACTCTATACCTTCTTGAAGAAAATGATTAATTTGAAGGAATTGCACATTTGGTGAACAAGCTACGATGAACTTCCCTGAAAGTGAATACGAATTTATGTAAACCCCTTAAAATGATGAACAAAATGCTTAGAAAATGCATCTTCTCAAGACAAGTGTACGTAATACCTTACTCCCCCTTGTCGGATGTCATACATAAAACTGCGTCTCCGTTGAGTGTCGTAGTATAGAGTATATATATACGACAAGATCAGAGTCCACATTATATTATACTTTCATATAGAAGGAAATTTGGGAGTGAAATCATTCAAACAAATTAACAAGCACTTAAATAGCTAATAATTTATACGAATTTTTAGCCTGATAAGTCTCCACTACGACCCTCACCGGAGAGTATTCTATAAATCTGAATTATTTTAACATAAAGGGTGGGGGGATTGTGATCACAAAATTAACATCTGGGTAACTGGCCATTAATCACCGAAACCCTACTGCCCTCGATGAATGTTAAACGTCTTCAAATTCATGTTTCATCATTAAATCCCCCTTTGCACTTTCATGGGATCGACCCATAATTTCGCTACGACTTAAAAATAGATCTATCCGTTGCTAGTCGGGATCTTAAAATTACGACTCTGGTACGGATTGGAACGTGTTGATACGAATCCAGTACACGGATGACATCCGGACTTTGCTATGGATTGCTACGACACGCGTACGGATAGATGAGGATATGCATGGATTGCTACAACTTCAGTACGTATTGGTAGGATTTGCGCGAATTTCATAGTTTCATAACACATCTTTTCAAATTGTAAATAGTAATTCTATTCGACTTTGGAAGATAATTTTTAAGCAAGCTTTTTGTACACTGACCTCATGTAATGCATGTAATGAAATTAAGACAACTTCTACAAGCACAAGGATGAACGATACACAAAGCAACTTTACATAGAATAGCCAACCAGACAATCAAAACAGATCGTATTTCACAAACAATATGAAACATGACTGCGTGAATTTAGGAAAACACATGGCAACATTCCCGACCTTTGATGACCATCCATTTATGGTGTGATTATTAAATGAGTTTAACATAATATGTTAAATTTGTACGGATATGCTCGGATTGTTACGGATAGCTTCGACTCGTGCACAGATATTCACTACTCGCGCACGACATCAGTGACGATTGGTAGGATTTGCTTGAAATTCTTACGTATTTTACGACACAATTATTTACTTGAACACCAAATACAATGTACTTTCAATATGATACGGTCTCAATTATTTTGCAAGAGCTTCAGTGTTTCACACAGACATGATTTGAAATAAATACAAAGACTCAATCCGTTTCTATCCGTAGCCAATCCGATGTCATTTTCCTTGTCGAATCTGTGGCTATTTGTACCAACCCATAAATCAATCGTAGCTATATGTAGAGGAGTCGTAACAATCCGTTTGACTTGACGCATAATTAAGAAATGACTGTAATAATTTTTCTGTCTATCGATGTATAGACAAAATCCGATGCACAAACTATATAGTCCGCGAAGCGGATTATATTTTGTTTGTGCATCGGTTTATGTCTATACATCGATAGACAGAAAAATTATTACAGTCATTTCTTATAATTTAATTAAATCACTATTTACCCATCTAGTTTATTTTGCAATTGATGTCATTTTAGCGTGGTTGATTTTCAAGTTCAAAACTGGCGACGTGATATTTGAATAGACCTAACGTAGCGGCGCTCCCCGTTAGTGACGTCATAATAGGCGACATTGTCTATACAGCTATAGATAAAATTTCGTGCCGTACGTTTGTATAGGCGTTATAGAGACATTACGGGAATAGTTAAATTATTTTGAAATAAATACAAAGACACAACCCGTAACTATTGGTAGCCTTTCTTTGTCTAGTCTGTGGCTATCCGTAGCAACCCGTTCTTGAATCGTAGCTATATATATCAGTATATATATATATGAATCGAAACAATCAATAGAGGCTTCATAGCAATCCGTTGAGCTTTGTTCATAAAACTGGTCCCAGATTGGTACTGGTTCGCTTCGGGTAGCTACGAATCCACTACGATTCCTCTACGGCAATTTTATCCGTAGCGGAGTTGTAGACAATTTTGAACATGTTCAAAAATTTTCGTGGCACTCCCTGATTGCTATGAATACATACAGATCCGTAGCTATCCGTGACCCGATCTTTGAAAATGTAAAGGGGGCTTAACAAACGATATGAATTATTTACCTGTTTCCTCAGTACTATCTGTAGTCCAAAATCTTTGACTCAGTTCTGTGATTTTGATTGTTGTTGCGTTGGTTATGTTACTATCAAACTCTCCATCTTGAAAGTATGGCTGTTTGGAAATTCCTGGGTAATTTGTTGATGAATTTCCCAATTTCAATGTGCTATCCCTTTTAAAGAAGATGTGTTTATTACTTTCATCGTAAAAACAAATATGATTGTTAGAAAATTCACCATACACCGTATACTCAAATTATATTTCACAGGCCCCTCCTTGCTACAGTGACGTCAGCAAGGATAGCATAAAAAATTATAAGTAGAGTAGTGTTAACGTTTTGATCAAATGAAGATCAACGCACCTTTGAGGGAATCATAAATATGTGTAATTACCATATCCCTATACACAGTGACAGTATGAATTCGATAAATAAGAGATAAGTAATGACTACTGATGGCCTTGTTGTAGGATAGAGCTATCCTATAGTATACTATAAAAACAAAACGGACATGATACCCGCAATGAGACAGTTTCCGTCCCTTTTTCGTTAAATACCTTCGTCCAACGATAAAAAAGAAATTTAATTAATTTTTAAAACTGTTAGATTTCCGTCAGTAGTTGGTTTAAATAGGTTAGATCAAAGAAAAGTATGGATAATGACCATATCCCTGTATACAGCTCAAAATCGATAATTCAGAAAATCAGAATCCGAAGGCATACAAAATCAGGATATAACACGAACCATAGCAAACGAACAAAAATCTCCACCATATGAAAAGAAGCAAACTCCCGATATGGGAGTGAGACCAGGTGCCAATGAAGAGTAAGCATTCTCTCAGCTTGCATGCAACACCCGCAATTACAAGTAGTCCAGTCAATCTAGCCTAAAATGTGACCGGAAAGGGAACTAATTGCAACAGAAGGTTTTTCAACGGTTTTGACTTCTTGAATATCCATTCCATCACCACAAAACAATCGGACATACAATGACGATTGGAAAGTGGTGAATTTGGGGCAAAAATGTAATTTTATGTGAGAAATCGAATTTTTCGTAAATTTTACGAAAAGTCAAAGTTATTATTCCAAGAGTTAATCAGTAACGATGTTTCAATATTTCACGATAAAAAAATGAACACAGCGCATGCGCAAGACTGTACCATGCCCTGATAAGGGCGGGAAATCCTAAGAAGTTGTAATATATATTAGAAAATGATTCATTTTATCGTGTTCAGTAATTCAAAGCGGTTTCAATAAATAAAATAAATATGACATTGCTATTAGGAATTTCTGTATAAAATAAATCTGACTGATTTAGGTCACATTGGCTCTAACGTTAATGTAAAAAAGAGGGGTGGGGGGGATATCAATTCTGTAAGGTAATCATTTTTTTTCTAAGATGTGCATGCAGATTTGAAGTAAGTGTAAGACAAGAATATTGGTTGACATATCAAATTAAAAGTGTGTCTTGTTTAATCAATAGAAATTCGAATTTTCTGAGGAAAAATACGGGAGGAGAAAGGGGGGGGGGGTGATTAATCATAAGTAAAGAGTAATTAATTTGTTACTGTGAACTGAAATCAACGGCGATGCTTTGTTTTTTATCTGAATTACAAAATATCTATAGTACTGTATAAAATCACCTATTCATTTCTTTTGTAGAGAGCATAGCATAAAATACGAAAACTTCGAAAGAGAAAGGGGGGGGGGGTTGGTTGGTGCTAAACATATATTTCTGTTCATTCAAACGTCAGTCAATCAATCGCACGTCAGTGGCGGATATAGAGGGTCCCAACCCGTCCTTTTTCACCAAAAGCTATTGCAATGAGATTACACAGCGGAGAAGGGACCATTGTTTTCCGACGATTATTTTATTGAATCACTGGCAAAGCTAGACCCCTTTTTTGGCGATCAAGATAATGAATAATGATATAATGATATGTTCTGAAAATAAGAAAATTTGACGATTTTTCGGTAAGGATATAAAAATGATCGCTAACTGGCTTTCTCCAATTTTCAAGACTTGCATGATCATTTCCATATATTCATAAATTCTATATATAAATATTTTTTTATACATTGATATAAAAACACTTTAGTAAGCTAAATAAAAATGAATAGCTCTAGTACTCAGTTCTAGTTTTTTTTCGCACTTGACAGCATTCCCGATAAAGCGGGTAGGCAGTTCAAATGGCTTATATTCCGAAGCTCACTATTCGTTACACCCCCCCCCCCCCCTTCACGGGGAAACTTGGTCCCCGAAGCTAACTCATTTGCGTGAGTTCTCTTTTGGGATATCCACGGCTTTCCTCTGTCACAACATGTTTCAGCTGCTACTTCTCCTGACCCAACATGGACGGCAACTGACTGAGCAGAAGTACCTTCGGGCAACATATATATGGTCCGAAACCTGGCCACATGAACCACCGAGTCACGAATGACTCGCCCAGAGGGCCTGCCACTGACCAAAAGCTACTTCGCTGCCACTAAATTGTAACGTGAAACTAGCCTGCCGGGGAGGCAGTTCAAGTGGCTTACTCGCTATTCGTTACACTATCATTAAACTATGCTTTTCAACCCCACCCCCCGCTACCTAAAGTATAGAAATATAGAATGGTACAGAGGTGAGTAATAACACTATGGACCTAGAATCAAACTAAAGATTAATCTTCTATGATGGGATGTTTCGTCACAATCTAACTGAAATTCAGCTCTCTTTATTTCGTAAACTATGTAGTGATCAAAATACTAGTAAAGGGAGCTGGATTTTAATTAGGTTGGTTAAGTCCCCGACATTCACTCACTACAAGTTAGGGTGCAATCAAGACCATGCTTCCTGTATAAACATTTTTTTGTGTCAGTCATTCTTGCATTTGCATAGATTAAAACGGTCAATAGGTTCGATTGTGCAACTGGTTTTATCAAGGACTTATAAACTCTGTTTATAAGTCCTTGGTTTTATATACAGTATTTACTACTGTTACAATATTACATTTGTAATGGGTTCCGATCGTCCATTGCAAATCTTCAATATCCAGGGACGTATCAGAGGTTCAGTCTGTAAATAACGTATGTTATGATGACTTAAAAAAAGGTTGGTTGTGTTAGCGGCTACCTTGTATACACTGTATGCAAACTTTCTAGCCAGGGTCAGTGAGACCCCCTTGCACGGGTACCAAATTGTTCCTAGGGGTCTTCAGAAACTTTTTTTTTCAGAATGTACCGTACTCAGATGTAATTGTCAATATGAAATATATGTTCTTTAGTACCAATTTTATTGTATTAGACACGTGTTTCGGATATTGAATCCTCATCAGTAGTACTTCATTTCAAACAGTTTTAAATAAAGTCAAAGTGAATTTTCCTTGCGCCATCTACAATATAGACTTTTAAATTCCTCTGGCCAAAATGAACCAATTTACACATGTAGCTATGTGTTTTTCGACAGTTTCCATGGCAAGCCCCTGATAAAGTAAAGTATGTAACGAGGAAAGATTGCTCAACTGCATGTTCAAGTTTCATTTCAAGAAATAACTATAAAGCATCTTACTTCATTGAAATATGATCTGGATTTTTTTTAAAAGCTTAGAAATTGACTTTTGTACAGAAATTTATTTTTCTTTTAATTTTTGAGATGAGCTTATATCTTTATACTGATTATATAATATCTGAATTATAAAATCGATTATTTTAACATGTTTGACTTTGAATGCACTTTCGTGTTATAAATATTTCTCAAACATCATATATGCGTATTTTCATTGTTTTGGGGCAACATCGTATTTGTTCTTTGTGGTATTTTATATTTATAAGAGATTTCTCGGTATCATCTATGAGAAAAGGCCCTGTTATCGATACAAAAACGGATTTGCAGATGTGTTTCCATGCATAGTTTTGATATCGATTTACACGTAAAAATCGGATGACTTTTCCTACTATTTTTGCGTAAAATGCATGTCGATTTTCATACATAAATACTGACTTCTGACTGAGAAACTATTTTAAATTCTTTATATTTGGAGCAATATGGGATTTGAAGCTAAGTTAAAAGTACATAAAATTGGTTAATATGACAACTTGACTACTCCGCTACCAATGTCTGAACTTCAGGGTCCTGTGTCACAGAAGCCGATTCCAATGACTGTAACTCAATGCATGAAAAGCAAAATCCAAGCGTATGAATTTATGGTGTCTATGAAAAATTCAGAACTAAAATTGTGATGCATTTGAACTCCTAGTCCTAACTTGAGCGGAGAGATGATAATTGTTGCTCGTACATCTATTATTGTTTGCCCAAGTAATACAATTTTAACAATTTCTCCATCGATCTCACTATTTACACAGTTTAAATTAACCCTTCCAACGGATTCATCAAATAAATAAAGTGAAACCTAAATCAAATATTGAAATAGAACATAAAGATAAGCATTAAAAGATAAAATCATACAAAATCATTCTAAAATCAACACAAAAGATACGATTATATACATAACGCATTAGTAGGCTAGGGTGACCAAGTGTCAAAAAGAGCTCTAGTTTTCGACTTTAATTGACACTCAAGGTACATGGCTAGAAACCATCTCAAATTAAAGCTTAAAGATTCCTCTTTAAAATGTTATGTGTCGTAAGAAAAAACTCGGGTGCGAAAGTTGCGTTTTAGGACAAAAACCCTCAAATCAAGCAGAAAAACACTGAAAATAGGAAAAAGCCTACAATTCTTTTGGGAATAAATGTAAAAATTGGGATAAAATGTTGAAGTGTCTTGATTGGAATTATCTTTCAATTCTAGTAACACTCAATTTCAATTACAGTACAGAAGCAAGTATTTTTGGACATAAAAGTTCATTTTTGGTCAAATTCAGAGAAAAAGTCAGATAAATTTTCTTATATATTTCGCTCCGTGGTCCGACATGTAGCAACTAAAGTATCATTCTTAATTTTAAAAATAGCCTCATTGCCTGCATTTCCAATAGGCAATTATACTTCTCTAATTAACTTCTTAAAAATTAACAAAATTAGTTATTAAATATCGACACCTCCGATTAAAAAGGGGGAGACCAAGTACTAAAGTGAATGTGTTCTAGTTAGAGAATTTGATTTATATTCAAGGTACATAGACATTTGATGAATGAAATCAAAGCCTAAATATTCTCCTTTAATATGTAATATGTTGAAAGATAATTAACAGGTGCAAAAGTGGTGTTTTCGGGCAAAATTCCCTATGTTGGCAAGAAAAACTCTGAAAACAGGGAATTTCCAAACGTCTACAATTTTTGGGGAATCAATAAAATGAAAATAAAATCATGCAAATGTGATGTGATTGGAAGTATCTTTCTTTTGCATTTAAAACCTTCAAAGTCAACTTCGATACAGAATGCGTATTTTTAGGTCCAAAAGTTTATTCTTCTGCAAAATGTGAGGGGAAAAAGTTGGATGGTCCCATTAGGTTCAGCTCCTTCTCTCATGCATAGCAACTTAATATAAATGAGATAATTACAATGCCTACATTTCAACAGACATGTCTTTTTTTTTTATTTTCTTTCAAAAAAGATATTCAGAATTGGGATTTTTTAAAAATTGAAACTTTGTTCGTTGCAGTGGAGAATTATTATAATGTGCTGCAACCTAGTGTTGTTGGAGATCCCCTCCTTTGTTTTTCCTCGAAGTTAAAATATTAAGCTTTTATTTCGGATGAATAAGGGAAGGAATTTATTTTTTAGTTAAAATTGATTATAATACCATGTATTTTGACTGAAATTATTAAATTTTGTGTTTTCATGGAAAATCTAATTTTTCATAAAAACGTCAAAAAACAGTAAGATAAATCAAATAAACTATTTTAAAAAATCGAATAGATTGTGCATTTCAGTCGAAGAAAAATACTTCATGAAAAAATCGTATATAATAAGTGTAAAACTAATTCTGAATATGCATTTTTTTTTTCTGTAACCACAACTGCTAATTATTGCTGAATATTTATAATTTTATTCTGTTGGACACAAGTTCAGAATATCGACTATCTCATCAATATTACAAATTTTCAAAGTGTGAATGATAGAAGTTCATTGATAAAATTATCGTAAACCAACATTCCACAGGTATAAAGAAAATGTCTACATCATTAAAAAAAAGAGTGAAAAATTGTCAAAAGAGTGATGCCAGGTGCATAGAAAGAGTAAACATGTCATGCTTGTTTTCTTTAAATTGTGAACGATTCACAACTAGGTACAATTTTGAAAACAGAGATATCAGTAAGAGATATCGGTAAAAAAATTCTTCGAACAAGTTTCGCTATTTGTACTCAAGAGTCGGTTTAAATAAGATGAAAGTCATCGATACAAATGTTAAACTTCTTCAAATTAATGATCAATAGCATCATTCAAGAACAGATAAATATGTAGCATGGACCAGACATGCACCTCTTGGGTACTTAACCGTCCGTGATCCTCAATCTAAACAATGTAATATGGCCAAAAAGTATGAACGTTACGTCCAAAAATGTACCGAAAGACGAAGCAGGATGGATGGGATATGATGCTAAAGGACGCATGTTTTAGAAAATTCAAGAGGTTTTTGATTATAGGGATTTCGAATGCGTTGAAGAAACTGTTATCTAAAGTAATACGTGTAAGTATAGTTATTTAATTATAGATTTTAAAAAGTCTTCTCTTTTAAGAAATTACCGGTAAAAAAATGTCCAGCTTGAAAAATGACTGCGCTTAGATACAAACAAACCTTCCTAGCCCGATAGAAACTATTATGTCCTTGTATAGCCCGATAGAAAGCACTATGTCCGTTTTTCCGTCTCATGATGTGCGTGTCTGCTTTGTGTTTTTGCAGTGGGTGTTTTGTTGTTGATGCTGCAACCGAGTGTTGTTAGGGATACCCTCCTTTCTTCTAAATAACGTAGTTACTCCAAAGGTCCTAGCGAAAGTCAGTATTCAAATCCTCAAAATGAACGACTGATTTTAAAATGCAAAACTTAAAAAAAAAAAATGAAATATTGACATCGAAGCATCTACCTTTGAGTTATAAACCAAACATCGGTTCTATCGGACAATTAGGAATAAACCTCTCCAGATTTGCGAATTCTGTATGATTTCTTCATCACTGCAAAACCTTCTTACAAATCAAACTATTGCTGTGAAAAAAGCAAAGTTTTAGGCAATATCAAAATCCAAATATATTTTTAAAGTATATTAATCTGACGACAACCGCAAATGATAGCATCCTTACTTCAATTGATACTTTTACTACCCGATGGTATAAGACACACTTTTGACCAAAATATAAGGTATTTTCAATCACTTTTTGTAATATAGGGCGCCTATTTCATCACAACTATGTGGAATTATTTAGAAAAAATTAATTCCGATACAAGCTGAAAGATTTTTAATGTTTTACCAAAATTCCAAGAATTTTGTTACTTTTGTATGAAAAAAAAGTGTTTCCCCAAAAATGAAAAGTTCAATTATACATGTATTTGTTATGTATTGACAAAATACCAAAATAAAAGACATTTATGAGGACTCGAACATACATTCAAGCACAACTCACTATTGAAGCGCTTGCTGTGTATGAATGAATCACCGATTTCAACAAGCTGGGTAGAATAAAAAGTTTCAAATTTGGCATATTTCGCGAAGAAATCTAAAACAAAAAATTGTATCAACAGAAAGTGCATACCTTATATTTATTTTGTAGAGCATAACATTATCATTTAGGGGCTGCATAATGATGTGGGGAGACAACTACATCTGAAACTTACTTTAAATTTTATCAAATTTTCGTAAAAAATCAAATTTATTGGCCCAAAACACACATATCTACTTAGAGAAGAATATTGATTTATACAAAATTAGAAAAAGCTTTTCAAACACTACATTTTCATATATTCTAATCTTCCAAATTTTAAGACATAAATATTTTGTAGATATTTTCCCGTTTCCAGTGATTTTCCTTCACAAAAATCATGTTTTTCCCCAAAACACCACTTTTGCACCTAATTCAATTCTTACGACACCTTACAAATGAAAGACAATGCTTTAAACTTTTATTACATGCATTTATTAGCCATGTACCTTGAATGTCAATTAAAATGAATTTTTCATACCCTTGGTCACCGTACTACATGACATTATTACACCGCAACAAATTGTAACCCTTACAGTCTTCCATACATTGAAATTTCGTCGTAAAGATAGTCCCCTTTCTTGTCTCCAACACACAAGTTTTGTAACTTAATGATTTTATAAATATTTTGTGACCTAACTTATGTCTTTACTGATCAACCGGTTACTAAATTTCACGATATTACATTAAAACTATTAAATTTTCGTCAGAGGAAATTCGACCTGAAATCGGTAAACATCACTACGCGCAGTGGGAAATCCGGTTAAAAATGACTTCAAATTATTACAACTTATTTGCAATACCAAATAAACAAGTTTTTGATTCATTGTTTACTCTTGAATGTCATTTCAATGATTTAAATTTAGTTTAAAAAAATATTCGAGCTCGGTATAACTGTTTAAAGGTTGCGTACGGTGCGCCATTGGCACAATTAGTAAATGATAGTTTTCTTCATTTTTTTTTGTCGGCCGAAAAACTATATTTCCCATGGTCCGATTTTGTCCGATTTTGTGTGTGATATTAACCACCCTTAGAACTGACGATTGCAGTAAAGATAGCTTCTGTTGCAATTAGTTCTATTTGAAATGCTCGATTGACTGGACTAAAGTTTAGTACTCACGTTTCACTAAATTCCGCATTAGAAGCGTCCACAATGAAACATCTAGGATCTGTATAGGGAAGAAACAATTTTACTTAAGGACGATATAAGCCACCTATCATTTCCAGAGAAGTTAATAGATAAAACAATATGCAGAACATACGGAAAGTATCATTGTCCAGGAATGTAGTATCTGTTTTGAGTGCATTCATGCTCCAGGGATTTCTTTGAAACGAAAACAATATCGTACAGTATATTAGCATTAAATTAATCAATCTATCAGATTATACTTGTGTGTACATAAACTGGAAAAAATCTGAAAGGGAAAAATATACACATATTTCTAAAATATAAAATAGCAAAGTCTAATTTCAAGTTTCAAGTCTAATAACTTCAACTTTAGCATGGCGCGCATATTTCTGCGCCTTGGAAACAGTGTACATGTATATTGGAACAAGAGTTCGAATCGTAGTTAGTGCTTATAAAGTTCATATCATCAAAATCAATATTAGAGGTTATAATGAAAATACTTACATAAGTAGAGATTTGATGTGATGTAGTGAGTAGTTGGACACCCATCACCTTTACAATCAACCGCGGTAATTGTCTTCTTCAAGAAAATGTCAAACCTTGGGCAAACTGTAACGGAAAAAACTTTTTTTTTCAAATGAAAACATTAATTGATTTTCTATATTTATTCAAATGGAATTATCCCCCCCCCCCCCCCCAAAAAAAAAACATTGTTTTGACTCTTTTTCAATTTCACATTGTGGCATCTCATTCTAAATTATTATCCAAATTAAAGAATCGCCCTAGCACATTCCCTGTCCCATGAAAAAAAAAAAACACATTGTTTTAACTATTTATCAAATTCACATCATACATTACTTTGCTATTTTTAAAACATGGCTTATCATACTAAACAAAGAAGGTTATCACCCTAGCACGATCCATCCTATGCTATTTTGGACATGGACTTTGTTTAACTCTACCACTGAATCGATCCTACACAAAATTTGGAGCCGCGCAAATAAGGAAACTATTGAGTCTTTACGGAATACAGAGTTTCTTCCCTTACAGACGGTATATGACGTAAAACCATTGTGACGTCATGCAAATGGTATGGTAACATCGATTTTATACCGTCATTTCCCAGACTTTTAGGACTGTTTCTACAGAATTTGATGACGTCATAATCAGTCTACGTCAGATACCGTCTCAAATGGGAAGTAACTCTGGTTTTCGAAAAAAGCGAATAGGGCGGTACTATAATACATTTAGCTGTGTCTGAAAGTAACTTTGACTTAAAGATTAACTATCCGAAACACGTCCCTGGTGTATTAATTAACCATTTGTTTGAAATTGTATTCAAAAAGGTAAAAAGCTGGAACACTTCACTTTTCCTGAGTCTGACTAGATGTCCATTGGTATTGTTTGTTTATGTGTTGTCTTTTGTGTTAAGATTTTTTTAGTTGTCTTTGTTCTTCCTTGTACATCGGTGTCCTTATGGGCTTATCCATTCTTTCTCTATTCGCCACAGGTTCCGCAACAAACCCCTTTTTGAAATCCCTAAATTATAATATTTTCATCGTCGTGGAGGATTAGTTTCCTTCCGTGTTCGTTTATTCAAATATTGAAGCCGAACGAAGTATTACAAACGTTTTGTCCATGTACATAAACAGTCTTAGTGTCTAGTCAAGATTTACTTCATGAATACCTCTACTGACAATGAGAATTTATCCTTTATATTAATTTGGTCCGTGGTTTTTATGCCTTAAATACAACTTACACAAGTACGCTATCTTAAAAGATATATGAGTGCGGCTCTTTCTCTTACCATATTGTGAAATGTAGATTTGATATTAAATTTAAGAAAATGTTTTATTGTGACAATTTCGAACTTTCCATCGCTATTATGATTATAATTGATTCAAGTTTTTGGTGTCCTGTATATCCAAACTTTAATCCGATATTTGTAACCAATCTGAATATAGAAAATCCTTGTCAATATTGACATTGAATGATTAAACAATATCTAACAATATCTTGACCGTTTAACGTTTGATATTATATCTAGAGTAAGAGATCTTTCTTTGACACTTGACATTTGGGGTTTTTTTCATGTATACCTCACATGTATACCTAGAAATTGTCTAATCAAAAATTGCTAAAGCATAATTAAAGGGACACGTCATGTAAACCATTATTACGAATAATAATTAAACAACACATGGCTTAAATACATACCGTTTGGTACAACAGCAGCCGGCTCAAAACAGAACTCACTGACTGTATCAGATGTTAGTATGCCGCAATGGTACTCTTCCCCCAGGGGACAATGGATTTCTTCTGATCTCTTTTTCCAACCTTCAGCATCCGTTGGGCAGTTGATTAGTTTTCCATATGTAATAAGGATTTGTAAAATTAGTATGACTGGAGGGATGCCATAACATGTCATGTTTTGATATACAAAAATATTGATGAACAAATGGATAAGTATCACATAATAAACTCTCACAAAAATTGTCGAACCATTGAAACAAATACTTCCTTATTAAGTTATGATAAATATAAGATGAAATCATTGAAATCATCCAGCTTAAAAAAACACAATACAGAACAAAAAACAAAAGGAAGTAATATTTACATTGTGTCAATGAATTCCGTTAAACATAGCCAGGGCGATATTTCTTTCATCATTTTATTGTTAATAAGAAGGAAAGCTTCACTTATAATTATGAGACATTAATTGCAATACTTCCGGCGTTCAAATGTCAGTTACACAAAGGGCTGAGAAACTCAGGAAAAATACAAGGCTTCAATGAATAGAACAAAACCAATCAAAGCTAGGTGATTAAGCATTCCAAGCTATCCAACCTTCTTGCTACAGCTTTCGGAATATTGCTAACATAACGTTCAAAGATTTATGCAAGATTTCATTGTTTTGGATTGCGGCTTGACAAGGGTAAAAAGCACAAAACGTGCATGTCTGGTCCATGCTGTAAATTAATCTTTTAAATGATGCTAATGAACTTGAAGACATTTAACATTGATAGTAACATCATTCACTATGTTCAATGTATGGTAGTATTCAGGTACTACTCTTATGATATTGATATATTGAATTCTTTGTTTATCTTTTCTTTGTAGTTTACAGTACAAAACGTCCGATTTCATATTATCTCCAGTGCTCTAGATAACAATAAGTCGTATCGAGATACCATTGTCATAGAACCACCTTTTTTTGCAATGAATTTAATGAACATTGACGGAGATACAGGGCAAAATCTTTACAATGAGAACATGCTCTTGTAACATGCGTTAATTCAGGAATTAATCACCTACCGTATATCTGGAATTCTTCGCTTGTGTTTCATTTTTGCTAACTTCGCGAGCATCATGTTATCGCGAAAAATGAACATAGCGAAGAAAAGACACAGATCTTAACCCTTGATCTTGTTTATAAATAAGCAAAAAAAGGGGTTCCAACTCTATACCTTCCCGAAGAAAATTACGAACCAATTTCCATGCACCAGACACGTGTTTCGAATATAAAATTCTCATCAGTGATGCTTACAGCGGAGCCACCAAAATTTAATTTTTTGAAGTTAGATTTTTACATATACATTACAGAGAGTGCGCGGCTCCAAATTTTCTGTAGGGTCGATTCAGTAGCATATCCAGATAAAATTTATGTTCAAAATAGCATTGGAGGGATGGTGCTAAGAAAAGGCACACCCTTTTAGGGTCATTTTCGCGAAATATACACGACGCAATAATTACCCGATATACGGTATTCAGAATGACTCAACGATGATAGAGGTTTGTGATATACATGTAAAAGGTGTTGAAATCTTCACGGTCGATATGAAGATATGTTTTAATCTAACAGTAATTATCAAAATATTATATGTTTACCAAATACGAAGACGATTTATCCCATTCTAAGTTTATCTTAACAATCAAACCATTTGGAAGAATGAAGTTCCAGATAACCACACCGTCTGCTGCTTGCGTGACAGGGGGCCATCCTAAGTCTGTACCGGTTGCTCATCGGTCTGCTTGGTTTATGTGTGGTGTTTCTACGGTGTCAGTTGTTCTCTTTGGTTTATGTGTGGACTTTTGTGTTTTATGTTTCTATGATGTGAGTTGGGGTTCCTTTTTCCTTTGTGTATCTTTCTCTAAGTGATTTGCACTGGGTGTTTCTGGAGTTTGCTGTTGGTGCTGCAACCGAGTGTTGTTGGAGATCCCCTCCTTTCTTCAATAAATCCATGTCGGAGAATACCTGTCAAAACGGAGTGCAAAAACTACAAATAAACTTACTGGCTAGTGAACACCAGCTAAACTTTAGGGCCCAAGTACACGGCTCCGAACCTTATTATGTAAATTATATGCATAAAATCGGAAGAATCTCGAGTCAAGATTTTACCTTACACACGACGGAAAAGAAAGTCCGTTCCTATTCTAATTTTATAGTAGTCTCGTCTAAAACATTCTCTCGTGGACTTCCGTTCGAAATTTGAACACGTAGAAATGCTTCTTTCATGCAAGTAAACCAACTGTTCAAGAGTACAGACACATGGCTCATCTTAAGGTATGTTTTTAAATTGATTTATGTATCACGTGGAACACATATGATGGGATTTTAAATTCTTCTTCTTATCAGAAATACTCGACCAGGGAGTGCTCCATGTTTTCGAGTGAATGAGTTTCATGATTAATTATCGCTGTAATCGAATATCTCACAAATATTTGTTCTTTAAAGCCATTTCTGTCTTTCATTACATCTTCATGAACTTCGAAATTTAAGTGCACACCATGAATTTGAATAAATTTGATGTCAGTGTTAGTTATGATCAGTATCAAATATCAGTTCTGTAGCCTAGCTAGTGTTGTAGTGTTGGTGAAAAAGTATTTGAATGGGTTTAAAATTATTTAAAGGGGATGAATTTCAAATCAATTGAATATTTTATTTATTCTTTACAGTAACATAACCTTAACTGCCAGACAGAAGAAGGAATATACTCTGAGAAAGTCTTCATGCGCATGTGTGCATCAGATCCAATGAAAGAAAGTGCATCAGAATAGTGGAATGCTTATAGTGCTACTAGTACTGACTTGTAAAGTTGAAGAAATACTGTGGAATATGATATTGCAATTGTACTACCATATATGATGTTGGCCACCATGGTGTGAAAATAATTCACTTGTGAAAGGAGAATGAAGAAAATTGTTCAAGTGCATATTTCTACATGTACATGAAAAACATATTCAATGTGTACATCGACCACATATTCCTTGTGAAACTGTGATCCAGTATGAAATGAGAATTTGTGCTATAATGTAGAGGAATACATCATCAATAGAAGAATTGTGAGATCGACAGATGGAACTGTATTACAGCCTGTTATGGGTCAGAATACCCCAAAACGCCAGCAAAAATCAGACAAAGACAGAATATAAATTAACAAGTTTAATTATGTACAAAATATATATATTTCAAATGATTACAACTTACAATACAATGTCCGGATCAAAGTGTCCGTTACGGTCCACAAAGTCTATCGAATGTATGGTTTCCTGTAATCACAAACGTTCTCGAAAGATCGGTGTCCAAACGTTGTTAAATGGATTAAAGTCTCAACAAATAAAGTGTCCCAGTATCTCAGAATAGATGAATGAATCGTGTCTACGAATGTGTACGAATGTCTCCTCAACACAGTTCCTCGGAGGTATTTATACTTAATACCAATGAATTTACCAGAAGCTTCTAGAACAATGACTCATTACACACGATTAACAATAGAGTAAATTCTAGAAATCACAGTCATGTGATGATAATGATGTAACAAAGAACATACTGGAATATTCTCTATTGAAATAAACATGACATAGTAAAATCTAGAAAGAATTATTATGGAATCATTAAATAACATGACTAAGTACATGTGTACCTACACATAAAGTAAAACTAAAATAATACATGACCCACAACACCTCCCCCCTTAAAAAAAGTTTGAATGTCAATGAAAACTTAAGTGGTAAATTCTGCAAAAATCACTCATGAAACTCTCGATAGTGCATCTGCAATCACATTGTCTTTGCCCTTGATATGGTTAATAATGATATTGTACTCTTGCAACAATAAACTCCACCTTGTAAGTCTTTGATTCTTGTTTGACATTTTGTGCAAAAATGTGAGAGGGTTGTGGTCAGTAAACACAAGAATGGGATGTAAAGTAACATTCAAATAAACATCAAAATGTTGTAAAGCTAACAATAATGCAAGACACTCTTTTTCAATAGTAGAGTAATTCTTTTGACATTTTGTCAATTTCTTTGAAAAATAACAAACAACTCTATCTACACCATCATCATTTTCTTGAAACAAAGCAGCCCCGATTCCTACGTCACTGGCATCAACAGTAAGCTTAAATTGCTTATCAAAATTTGGAGCTGACAGGACAGGACTATTCATAAGAACACATTTGATTTTCTTAAAAGATTCGTCACAGTCATTGGTCCATGCAAAATTCACTCTCTTTTGTAACAGATTGGTAAGTGGACCAACAACTGACGAGAAATTTGGACAAAACTTTCTGTAAAATCCTGCCATTCCCAAGAATCTCATTATCTCTTTCTTATTGGTAGGAATCGGGAACTTTGAAATAGCTTCCACCTTGGCCATGATAGGAGTAACAAAACCTTGACCTACTTTGTGACCCAAATATTCTACAGTCGCATGACAAAATTCACTTTTCGCAAGGTTCACTGTGAGGTTTGCTTTCGCCAGTATGTCGAAGAAAGTACGCATGATTCGGAGATGATCATCCCAGGTGTTGCTGTAGATGATGACGTCATCGATGTACGCCTCGCATCCTTCGAGATGATTTAGGAGCGAATGAATCATCCTCTGGAATGTGGCTGGTGCGTTTTTCATACCAAAGGGCATTACTTTATATTGGTATAGCCCATCTGGAGTCGCAAATGCCGATATTTCTCTGGCTCTCTCGGTAAGCGGGACCTGCCAATAGCCTTTAAGCAAGTCAAATTTACTGACAAATTTTGCACTGCCAATTTTATCTATACAGTCGTCGATTCGTGGGATCGGATAAGAGTCAGTTTTGGTGACTGAATTGACTTTTCTAAAGTCCGTACACAATCGGTAAGTTCCGTCTGGCTTCGGAACAAGAATACATGGGGAACTCCAATCACTATTGCTGGGTTCAATAATGTCATTTTCAAGCATGTATTGAATTTCTTTCCGCATGTATTGAAGCTTTATCGGGTTTAACCGATAGGGATGCTGTTTGATAGGTGACGCATCACCCACAATGACGTCATGATGAGATGCATTCGTCTTTTTTGGAACGTCCGGAAAGATGGTCGTATATTCCCGCATTAATTGATGCACTTCCTCTTTTTGATGCACGGTCAAATGTCCGAGTTTCACTTCCGGATTTGTCAGAATTTCGGAATTCTTCAAACGGACACTTTGAGCGAAGTCTTTTTCGACAGTCTCTTCATTACATTCAGGTTCAACACAATTTTCTAATGTATTTACATTGGCCAAAGTGGAAACTGGTTTTACAAAATTTCGGTCACTTCTATCAAAATACTCTTTCAACATGTTAACATGACACACTCTTTTTTCTTTTCGCCGACCTGGTGTCTTAACCACATAGTTAACATCACTAATTTTACTCTCAATCTCATAAGGACCGAAATATCTAGCTTGCAAAGGATGACCAGGGATAGGCAAAAATACAAGAACTTTATCGCCTGGTTTAAAAACTCTGTTTCTAGCATCTTTGTCATACCATGATTTCATTTTCATTTGTGAGGTTTTGAGATTTTCTTGAGCTAATTTGCAAGCATTATATAATTTCTCTTTGAAATTAGACACGTAGTCTAAGAGATTCAAATCGCTAGTCTCAGTCAACCATTTTTCCTTCAATAACTTCAATGGCCCCCTGACCGTATGCCCAAAAACTAGCTCAAAGGGACTGAACCCCAGGGACTCCTGAACCGCTTCTCGTGCCGCAAACAACACGAGATGAACCCCTTCATCCCAGTCTTTTCCATACTGGTGACAATATGTTTTCATCATAGTTTTAAGGGTTTGATGAAAGCGTTCAAGTGCCCCCTGGGACTCAGGATGGTACGCAGAAGACTTATACTGCCTGATACCTAGCTCATGCATAACCTGTTGAAACAATCCTGACATAAAATTCGAACCCTGATCTGACTGAATAGCCTTGGGAGCACCTACGAAACTGAAAAACTTTGTAAGGGCCTTAACTATGGTCTTTGCCTTAATATTCCTAAGAGGTATGGCTTCAGGAAACCTAGTCGAAGTACACATAATTGTCAGTAAGTACTGATTACCTGACCTAGTCCTAGGCAAAGGACCTACACAATCAACTAACACCCTACTAAAAGGTTCCTCAAAGGCTGGAATGGGTTGGAGGGGAGCAGGTGGTATAACTTGATTGGGTTTACCTACCATCTGACAACTATGACAAGACTTACAAAACTCAGACACATCTTTTCTCAACTTAGGCCAGTAGAAGTGACTTAAAATCCTATTATAAGTCTTATTGACACCTAAATGACCTGCCATGGGTGTGTCGTGAGCTAAACTCATGATGTCCCCGCGATACGCTACTGGAACCACTATCTGGTGAACGACCCGCCACACGTGATTAGGGGGTGCATCGGGTGGTCTCCATTTCCGCATGAGGATGCCATCTTGTACGTAGAAGCACTCTCCGACTTTGTCCGCTTCTTCTCGGGGAAGGGCCCTCTTGCTTAGTCGGATGATCTCCGGATCTTTAGTTTGCTCGGAGAGGAGCTGCTCACGGCTTAAGGCATCTGTATCTCTGTCTAATGGCGGATGGGAATCATCACCAGGTACTGTGGGAGACTTGTCAACATGAAGTGATACTGACGTCTCAGGTACGCTGTCATCAATAGTAGACATGAATGTGTCAGAAAGGTCTATATTTTCGGAGGGATGGTCCTCGTTAAGTGCAGGAGTACGCTCAGCCTCTTTCAGTCTTTTCCTGGCCATCGCCCTGGTAACTGCGCAGGCTGGGTACAAGTCGTCGTCTTCATCATCGGACTCGACATCGGACGTGATTTTCTCACAAACAATCGGATCGGCTACAACTTTGCCGCCAGCTAAATCGTTGCCAAGCAACAAGGAAACGCCTTGAACGGGAAGAGTAGGTCGAACACCTACGATAACAGGTCCAGTAATTAAGTCTGACTTCAAATAAATTTTATGAAGGGGAACATCAATGACGCCTAGCTCCACACCCTGTAATAAAACTGACCTACCAGTAAAAGTGTGCTCAGACAAAGGCAATGAACCCTCTAACAATAAAGTCTGGGCAGCACCAGTATCTCTCAAAATCTGAACAGGCAACGCTTCGCTAGAATCACTGAGTGAAACAAATCCCTGTGACAAAAAGGGCTTATAATGATCCTCCACAAAATCATCAGAACTGGACTTAGAACCCTGAATCTCAGGAGTGTCAGAACAAATCGAATCTAAGGCTTTCCTATCATTTCTAACAGACGCACAGGCCTGGGACTTAAGTTCTTTTTTCTTCTTAAGCTTCAAACACTCACCAATAACATGACCTTTTTTCTTACAATAATTGCATGTAGGAAGCGACCCCACCCCTGGGGATGCCTCAGAACGCTCGGACCTAGGACCGGACGTAGAACCACCTTGAGATGGTGACTGGGAACTAATGGACGACTGAGACTCTTGTACATTTTTCTTCGGAACATCTGACGTTTTTGCGCTATCGCTAGATTGAGTTTTTGACACAAAATTTTTCTTATGAGTGAGAGCATACGTATCAGACAAAACAGCGGCTTCTTCAAGAGTTTTAACATTTTTGTCTTCCAAATGAGTTCTTAAATCTTGATGTACACACTCTTTGAACTCTTCTATCAGAATTATTTGACGCAAATTGTCAAATGAATTGGGAATTTTCTTAGATCGAAACCACTGGTCAAATAAATCTTCTTTTTCTCGAGCAAATTCAACATATGTTTGATTTTCAAACTTTTTGTACTTTCTAAACTTTTGTCTGTATGCCTCAGGTACTAACTGATATGCTCTCAAAATCGTGTCCTTGACCTTGTCATAGTCTGAACTCTCAGCAATACTGAGCGCCGAGTACACTTCAGCCGCTTTGCCAATAAGTACGCTTTGTAACAAAGTTGGCCAAAAATCACGTGGCCACTTCAGATTGGCCGCGATTTTCTCAAAATGTGGAAAATATTTGTCCACGGACTTTTCTTGAAATTTTGGTACTAATCGGATGTTTTTGGCGGCGTCGAATTCAGACTTGACAAGCGAAGGAACAGGATTTTCCTTAGTGCTTTTCTCTAATTTTAACTTTTCTAACTCAAACTGGAGTTCTTTCTCGTGCATACGTTCCTGTTTCTCTCTTTCTTTTTCTTCTCTTTCAAATTGTCTTTCTTTTTCTTCTTTTTCAAATTGTAATTGTATTTTCATTTTCTCTAATTCAAACTCATATTTTGACATTTTGGTTTCGCTTGAAACAGGTTCAACAGGAAAATCGTATGACGAAAAGATTTCCTTAGCTAAAAGCTCTTTAGCCACAATATTTCTAATTTCTTGTTTTCTCATAGAAGATTTTACATCTAACTTCAAGTGAAGACCTAAACCAATCAAATCATCTTTTTTCAATGATTCGAACTCATCTACAGTCGGCGATTTCAAAAATTCAGTGACCGAAAATACCATGATTGATTTCTGCTGGCAAAAGTTTGGAGAATTTTCCTTTTTTCAAAAAAAAAAACGAACTTTTACGTAAAAATGCAAATATGCAAAGATTACTATCCCGGACGAGCCCCCAATTCTGTTATGGGTCAGAATACCCCAAAACGCCAGCAAAAATCAGACAAAGACAGAATATAAATTAACAAGTTTAATTATGTACAAAATATATATATTTCAAATGATTACAACTTACAATACAATGTCCGGATCAAAGTGTCCGTTACGGTCCACAAAGTCTATCGAATGTATGGTTTCCTGTAATCACAAACGTTCTCGAAAGATCGGTGTCCAAACGTTGTTAAATGGATTAAAGTCTCAACAAATAAAGTGTCCCAGTATCTCAGAATAGATGAATGAATCGTGTCTACGAATGTGTACGAATGTCTCCTCAACACAGTTCCTCGGAGGTATTTATACTTAATACCAATGAATTTACCAGAAGCTTCTAGAACAATGACTCATTACACACGATTAACAATAGAGTAAATTCTAGAAATCACAGTCATGTGATGATAATGATGTAACAAAGAACATACTGGAATATTCTCTATTGAAATAAACATGACATAGTAAAATCTAGAAAGAATTATTATGGAATCATTAAATAACATGACTAAGTACATGTGTACCTACACATAAAGTAAAACTAAAATAATACATGACCCACAACACAGCCTCTTGCAGTAAACATGCTGATATAGCACTGAAGGGTAAGTTGTACATATACATGTATACTAATATACATGTTATGATAATTTTGTAAATCTGATAATACAAGTACAAATGACATTGTATTTATTTCATATTTTACATGTGTATCCCTTGTAATTCACCTTAAATGGATAATACTTTTTAATGGTAAGTTACATGCTTTCATATTTCATGTGTACATGTATTGTTTGAAACAAGACCTTCTCATGCATACCAAAATTTGTGTCCTGGTGACCTTGACCTTGGAAAAATGACCTACTTTTTAAAATCTTACACCATGGCCATAACTTTTGAATGTTGAGTGAAATATAGACCTGTGCTTTCCTCGTGACAATTTCCAATGATGCCAAATTGTTGTCTTTGTGACCTTGAACTTGGAGATTGACCTACTTCACTATTATTTTTCTAAAGTAATATTATGCTTTTAAGTGATAGGGCTTTGTATTCCTTTTGATAAGGTCTTCCTATTAATACCAAAATTTTGACCTTGTGACCTTGACCTTGGATACTGATCAATTTTTGAATAACTTTAACCATGTTAACCTTGCCCTTGGTCATAACATAAATTGCAAGTGATAGGGCTATCATATTTTACATGTGTATCCCTTGTGGTAAGGCCTTCACATCAATACCTGAATTTTTACCTTGAGTTCGTGACCTTGGAGTATGAAATATCTTCTACATTATATCTGACAATAAGGGGATTCATGTTCCACAAAAAACATGGGTTTAATTTTTCTTAGTCCTAAGCCTTGACATAAAGTAGGGCTCTTACACGTGAAACACATTTTTAGCTCGAGATACTGGTCATAGTCGAGCTTATGCGGTACCCCCTTGTCCGGCGTCTGTCTGTAAACAATTCTTGTGCTTGCAACTCCTCTGAAATTATAAGAGACAGAAATGTAACTCTATTTGCATGAGACTTGGTCAGTGGTCTAGTTGTGCATTGTGCACCTGACATTTTGTTTGAGCCCCTGACCCCAAGGGTCCTAGAAAATGGATGTGGTCATTTTCTCCTGTATGATCCTATGTAATCTTGTATTCGCAACTTCTCTGACACTATAAATGATGGAGACTTGATTCTTTTTGCAATACGATGAGTCTGTGTTCAAGTAGTGCACCTGATATTTTGTTTGAGTTCCTGGCCCCCAGTGACTAAGAAAATGGATGTGGCCATATTAGAATTCACTTGTCATTAAGTGAATTAAAAAACAACCAGGAGAGCTACAGTCTTGTCAGAGACTTCTGGTTTGGATTGGATTAGACCTTTCATATTGGGAAAATTGGCAATATTTTCTTCAAAATTGAATATGATAGATTTGGATGCCTTTTCATTTTAAATTTAGCATTTTTTACTTTCTTTTTTTTTTTAAAGAATTTTCTATGAGGTAAAATTGGTCAATAAATAGGGAAAATTATACTGTTTTGCATAATTTGAGAATGACCGATTGAAAGCCCTGTAATTATATTTGTATGTTAGTACTATTACAGAAACTTTACATGTCATGTAATTTTATATACATGTACATCATAATGATAAATGTATGCAAAATTCATTCATTTTAGGCTGCTTATTTAATATCAAAATGAAGATATTAATTCATTACATCTTTTACTTTCAGAGTGAGACTGACAGCATCTTCTGTACATACATGATGGCTCATTTCTCATTCCTCATTCCTCATTTCTTGGTATCAGATTGAACATCTACCTCGTCCTTAAGTTTTACTATAGACACTAGAGAAATCACTTTTTGATGTCTAGAACATTTGAATTTTGAACATGTTTTGTGTTTACTTTCATGTGCTTACCGGTACATGTACATGTATGTACTAGGTTATAAATGCATTGAAAACTTTTTACTTGAGAATAGACCTGCACCTGTTGAATGGGGATATTTTTTTTTATTTATTTCATTATTTTCATAGCAGCAATTTATGACTTTAAATTCTAGGTACATACCAGTATAGACAGGGATGTACATTGTATATAAAGTTAAATACTTCCCTGATATAGACTAGACATGTAAACTCATATAAAATATCAATTTCGAAAAGAAATACTATGATAAATCATAGAGAAAGAAAAATATCCTTTCACTCACAAGTACAAAAACATTATGTTGTAAATTGATGATACCGGTACTATTACATTTATATATATATTGCAGTTATAATGATTCTTCTTTCAGAGTTTGAATAAAATTTACATTTAAACTTAATAAATCTTATAACTGATACTTATATTCTTCTTGAGACTAGAACACAAATAT
Source organism: Pinctada fucata (assembly GCA_028142955.1). NCBI lineage: Eukaryota > Metazoa > Mollusca > Bivalvia > Pterioida > Pteriidae > Pinctada > Pinctada fucata. The sequence continues at coordinate 39,933,100 of AP027108.1, read as the reverse complement.
TCTTAGAACACTGTGATGAAGAAATCTAGTGAGAACATTGTCATATATGAAATAATGAATATAGCAAACTTGGTTGATCATCCTTTCATCAATACTGTTTAGAGTGTCTTACCCCATACTGGTAATCATGAATAAAAACATTGATACTTTAAGTTCATTACTCTGCTACACAGTATACATTTGTGTAAGAATATCTAGTAGCCTTGACCTACATGTTCATGTATACAATTGACCTACTTTCCTAATACTTTGGATTTGCTACAACACTGGTCTGGCAAATGATAGATAGATGATATGGTATATACATGTATGTGCATTGTCAGATTGTGTCAAGAAATTACTCAAGATAGATTTTGATTCAATATGTGACCTTGAACTACACGTTTGACCTTCTTTTCGTTGAATTAAAGAATCTGAACTTGGAGAGTGATGTATATATATATTGAAGAATTTGAAACATGAATTATCATAGAATCCTGACTAAACTGAATCATTGGCAGTTGTGAAATGTCTGAGATAGTCTATTTTCACGTCTAATGCTTAAGGTGCTGGAGAAAGACGTTTTTCCTTTCATTCCTCAGAAAATGCTAGATTTTTCTGCCAGTCATGCTGAAGAATATTTTTGCAAAATATTCCGAGCTGGATTTACAAAAAAAACCCTCCCTAAAAAGCAAATGGTTGCACATGTTAACAAGAATGGACAAGAGAGAGAAAACCATGCGCATAACCAGGCGTACCGTTAGAACGCAGTTGCTTCCACGTCGTTTTGCAAAAAAAAAAGGAAAGAAACATTGACGTAGAATACTGCCTGGTAAATGAGCAAAATTCATTAGATTCTGATACTTTGCCCCTTGAATATCCACAAGGGCTTCTACCTAGACCCACTTGAGGCTGCTTACACTTGAAAAGTACTCTAGCTAAGCGCCTGAAGATGAATGCATATACATAAAATGTATACACTTCGTATGAGTGAGAGGGAAAAAATTTCCGTTATTGTACATGCATGTATTTGTTAAAACGGTCAGAATCGAATGAAATTACATTTATTTATATAAAGTACCGTGATTCTATGAGATGAAAAAAATATGTTAGTTTGCTGTGGTTGGGGGATTCATTTAATATATTGAAATTCATCAAAATTTTGGAAAAATTCAGAATATCACATCTTTTGGTCGAGACAATTTTGTAGATTACAGGATTTGAGTTTAGAGGGGGCGTGGCCGGAATACCTCAAAGTCCTGTAACAGGTTCTTTGGGGAACCCCACTCCCCAGCGGAAAATTATCTCACATGATATGTAATGTATATAGTGAGCCAGCGAATTTTTTTTCAATTATCAATTACTTTAATATATATCAGAAACAGACCGGTAAAAAAAAATAAAAATAAAAATAAAGGTTGAGTCGTGGTGTTTGAGCCCAAGTAATTCCTTATTTTGACGACTTTAGTGGAGAGGGGAGGGGGGGGGGGGCATGCCAGAGGATTGGTAGGCAAAAATCAGGATAGAAACAGTAAACTTGTTAGAGAATTTTAGATGTAGGTGCCGCCGTGTGCACCCCCCTCCCCTCTCCCCGCGCTATTGAATCGGATGGGGGCTAATGTATTAGAAATTATAAGTGTTTTCCTGCTGTTATCGAGAAATATAGAATTAAAATCTTATGGGTACAAATGTATGCAAAATTGATAATGTATAGAATCGCTCAGTATTCAATCGAAGCGGAGTAAACGAACCGCAACGATAAACTTTGAAACGAACTATAAAAAGTGAAATTCGTGATTCTTCAGTGCAGTAACGAATTATCCATGGCTTGAATATTTAAATAGCAAAGTTCAAAAAAATTTAAATGACAATAACATTGGGAGCCGTGAAGTAACACACCGATTGATGTATATGTTCACGCAAATTAAAAGCACAGGAGCTAAAAAAAACAGTCTGTGACCTGCTGGCTGGAATGAGCTCATGTATATGCACGGAGTAGTCCGACGAGCTTTCAGTGAAGCACGTGGTCAGGGCTCAGTTTTCTCTATTGATGTTTGGAGGACGGAGACCAACTCACACCATAGAAATATGTAACACAACGGACCACACATAAACAAACAAGACCAATTGGCATTGTTATAAAAATATTATAAAAAAGAATAATTAATAAAAGATGAATAAATAGAGTAGCAATGCAATGTTTAAAGTTCATTAAGTTTTACAAGCTATACGAATAATATTTGGTATTAATTGCAGTGCTGCCTTTCGTTTATTTAGTGTTATTGATGATATTCAATACGAAGACGTTTACATTTTTTACCACTTGGTGAGTGTCACTGCTGGTGGACCAGGAGTCTCCGAGGGCACATGTAGCCAAGTTCGATCAATTTCGGTTGATCGTTTCTAAAATTTCTGTTATCAAAATTTCTACGAAAAAAATCTTTCTTTTTTATTTTGACTATGATGGTTTACCTTATCTTACAAAACTTTCTGTCTGATGATTGTCAAAAAAGTAGTACATGCATAAGGCGAGTGGAAACACGGAAGCATTTGTAAAATTGATCTAGACCAGCAGATGAACATTTTAAGTGGGGGGGGGGGGCTTAAAATATGGTTCTTTAAAAAATATGGTTCTTTATAATTCATTTTTATTTTGTAAGAATAATGTTTAGGCTAGCTGAAAATAAAAAGAAAAAACAAACATATTCCGACTTCTGACAGTACGAAACCACCCGAGACGAGAAAAGCAATCAGAGCGAAACATCTCGTTTAAAAACGGAAATGTCGGATTTCCCGTGGTTACGCCGCCTTGTTGATGCTTTATCGTTACCTGATTTACGAAAAATATTTTCAATAAATTTAACTTATAAACAAAAATTGAGTATAACATATACGTCTACTTGGAGTCGACAAAAAATTTAAATGGCAATATCCAGCATCTCCGCAGCAACTCTGTCTGCGAGGGGACGAAAGTTTTTGAAAGCATAGTAGTACATTCTCATTCTTTGATTCAGCATATTTTCTCAATAAGATATGTGTATACGCGTTATCATAAGGGCGAGCTTCTCTCGCAAAGGCCCTTCGGGCCTTTGCAGCGAGCTCCGCTCGCTATTATTATGAATTATGGCAAAGCCATTGTGAGGACGCAGATGAAATATAATTTCAATGAATTAATACCCATTTTCACCATACATCATTGAACATATTTTACTAAGTTGATAAGAATAAAATATGTCATACAATATGTGTTCTTGTTATTTTTTCCAGCATCATTTTTACCGTCTTTATCAGCCTTACATTAGTTTTTTTCTTGAAATCCAGAATCATCTACAGGAGAGGGGATATTATAGACAATTCCTAAATCGACAGCATGCACATAACTCGTAAATGCGGGGAAACAATTCTCAATGTCATAAAACAATCAGTAAACAATATGAAATCGCAATGCTTAATTTTGAAACATAAATGACAGATAAGAAAAGATCAAGTGATGTCATCTTAATCTATACATTTTAATTCCTTGGACCTTGACGAAAACCAAGGAAAAGAGAACTCTTTTACTGTTTTTTGAAGTATTTATATATTGTAAGATTAACTTGTATCTTGATTATTCAATGAATTCAATTAAACTCTTAAATGTTTACTTTTTAAATTTCATGGGGTGATAAAATGTCAGTTGTCATATCAGGAATATGTACCCCCCCTTGCACCCTCCCACCCCTCTCCCCTTTTACTTTCACCGGAAAAAAATAGCATTCAAAATGTAAAAAAGAGAGAAAACTTCCTTTTCAGCGCTGTCTATAGTGTTATCAGCAATATATCGTTTTATGGGATGATCTGGAAACGGGGGTTAAAACTTACAAATTAAGTACAGTATAACATTAGTATTACAGGATTTTCCCTTCTAAATAATGTAAATGATTTTCCAATGTAATATCTGAAGACAAAATTCTTGCTCATTCCTTTACTTTAAAAGAGGGTGAAAGGGAGGGGGCGGGGGAAAGAGAGAGGGGAGGGGGAAGAAGGAAGGGTGTGGGAGGGGAGTTAAGGGGTGGAGAGAGCGGGTACCCCATGTCTGCTCCCCACCTCCATAAAAGGCAAGGATGAATGGGAGGGGAAGGAGGCAACTGGAGGGGGGCAGAATGGATGGAGGGAGGGAGATGTTAGGAGGTGGGAGAAGGGAGCGGGACAGGGGAGAGAAGGAGAGAAGTTAGTAGAAATCTATCCCTCCCCCCCTTGAATACAATCAACCCCCCTCCCCTTTCTAAAAAAATCTGAAGCCTTCACCCCTCTACCTTGGATCCGCTTATGATTTACCTCCAAGGGAAAAAAATACCCAGCCTTATTTCTGACAGAAAAAAATATACTTCATGCTTTGAACAGAGCCCCAGCTGTGTTGACCTATTTGTACTAAATACTGTAAATGATGACGTTGTGACGCGTTGTAAACAGAACCATAGGCAGCAGACATTTAGAAGTTTGTGTTGGGATTTACACTGCATAGATTTCCTGTATATTCTACATGTAGATCTTATATATGTGGAGAGAAACCACATTATTCGATCTACAGGTATCAAAATATCAGCTGCAAATCATCCTCGAAAGCAGAATGAAGTTCGGTAAGTCGCTGATCGCGTTGATATTTTTTGTTTGTTTTTTTCTCCCAGCATTATGAGTTTATCCATGGATTTTTCCGAGGGAGCTGTCGATGAAAGAAAGTCCGCGAAACAAAGTTGTATGCTGACGTCGCGTCGCATGCTGACGTCACGTTGTAATTTTCAAAGAGGATATTCGGACTAAACATGATATATGTTGGAAATGATGGTGCAATGTCAGTATTACGTGAAGCAAAGTACAAATCATACAATGGGACACTGGAGGAGTAAGCCAAACGAAGAATATTCGAAGGAGATCGAGAAATCTTGGTCATCGATGGGTTTCATTCTGTCGTCAAGTGACATTGTCAAAAAAATAAGCTTGCGCTTCACGCCGATCAAATGGGCAATGGGGAGAATGACGTCATTGACCACGATTTTGGAACCTATAGGTATAGCATAGAATTCAATTGAAAAACACGATTTTTCCTATATATATTCACGTATTACCTTGATGAGGACTACGTCCGCGCCTGCGGCGCGGACTGCGTACTCTATTATGGTTAATTATAATTATAGAAAAAAAAGAATATCTTGGTAACAAAATATTTTTGTTAATGTTAAACTTTATCGGGTACTTCCAATCATTTCTTCTTCGGCTTTATAATCACTGATAATTTGTTGAAATGGTCAAATAAGAGTTAATTAGAACATATGTTGAAATATTGATCATCATAAATGTTCTGCATAGGGAAAAATACAAACCCCCTGGTCTCATTGCAACTGGAAAAAAAGAAAAATTCCTTAACTTCACCAGATGTCAGTATCCCACAGTGATACTCCTCTTCTGATGGACATGTTACTTCACCAACCCTTCTCAGCCAAGATTTCTTATTTTCCGGACAGGACAATGCGCTCACACCAGACAACTTCGTTATCGTGAAAAATACAAAAAGTTTGATAAGCATTTCTATCAAATTCAATTCAAATAAAAGTCCGAAAGTCTATTTTCAAAAATGTCTGTTTTACAGTTTGATTGTCATAAAAAACATTAAGCAATATAGTTCAAATATCATTATTCGACTTAAAATGTACATCCTTATTTGATTCTATTCCTATTTCATCTTGAAAGCTCTCCGCTCTTTGCTTAAATTATTTCCTTTTAGCAATTATAGATAATAGAACAAAAACAAATTATAAAGTCACTCCTCGTACATGTAAGATAATATGCCCTCTTGAAAGAGAGTAATAAAATATCTATGATTGAATGGTTTAATTGGATAAGTAAATTCCAGTTGTCGTATCAGAAACTGTGTATATCCGCAGACCAAATGTATAGAAATATTATAAATATATATGTGAAATCTCTGAGCGGGTACATACAACGAGTACAGGCACGGTGGAAAATAAAGCAATGCAGAACATTAGGTTTTCATGTAGTTTAGGTAAAACTGTGAAATCATTATATTTCCTGGGGGGCTCAGTTTTCACGAATTTACATCCCCAACGGATAATTGTGCATAAAGAAAGAAAGTAGAATAACATTTAATCAATTAATGACAGAACAAGTATGCTTATGTTACAGGCAGTTGATCTAAACACCTTCCAATAACGTAGACACATACGTTAATTGCTTTAAATTGCAAAGTTTGTCAACATTGTTTTACAACAGTTACTATTAGAGATTTTTACGTAAAGTCTATGCTGACAATTGACACTGGACGCCGACGATTTGGGGGTGTTCTCAAAATAATATTCAACTTCGTTAAAAACTACCTAGTGCCGCTTCTATCTGTCTTACTTATGGTGGCTGATTTGTGCCATGTCGCGTTGTCGCGCCGCGCTTTGTCGTGTTGTCGCATTGTCGCGTTGTCGCATTGTCGTGTTGTCGCTTTGTCGCATTGTCGCGTTGTCGCATTGTCACGTTGTCGCGTTGTCGCGTTGGCGTATTGTCGCGTTGTCGCATTGTCGTGTTGTCGCGTTGTCGCCTTTTTTAAATGATAGCAGGCAGGAATGTTTCTTCAACTGTAATTGTTTAGATAGATTCATTCATAAATTAAATGTTTAAAACAAAAACGGTATATTTTCTACTTTATTTTTGGCCAAAATGCCTGTTTTCTGTTTAAAAATAACATATTTCTGGACAAATTCTATAAATTCATTATCTTAACTAGAATAAGAGATTGAAAGCTACTTTTGGACATAATAATTTTCATACTTTTTGGCCTTATTACATTGTTTAGACTGAGGATCACTGACGAGGGTTTAGTACCCGAAACGTGCATGTCTGGTCCATGCTGTAAATTTATCAGGTTTTAAATTATGCTATTGAATTGAAAGACGTTTAACATTCTAACAGAAAATAAATCATCTTATCAAATGAAAGTAAAAAGAATGTAATAATCATTTAAATCAGTATTAATCTGCCTTTATAACATACATCTTTGCCTCAAAATATCAAACAAATTCAAAAAGGATACCTAAAATTCATATACGTTAAGGACAAATTATGATATATTCAAGGTTACACTTTTGAATATCATAAATAATGTAGCATTTCATAGTAATAAAGATTTTCCAGAAGTTATTTTTGCACAAAAGTAAGGGGTTTCTTTGTCCCAAAATAGCATAGAAATTGAAATCCAGTTCTCAAATTAAATTCCTATACCTACATAATAAGAAGCATTCTATCAGAGCTAAAATGTGTCTATTCAGGCAGATTAAAAGAAATAGTAACTATTTTCTCAAAATAAGTGGTTTTTGCATAAAAAAACAACATATTTTACCCCCAAAATACTGCTTTCAATGAATTATTACATTCTTTTTACTTTCATTTGATAACATGATTTATTTTCTATATGAAAGTAGCTTTGAATCTCTAATTCTAATTAAGATAATGAATTTATAGAATTTGTCCAGAAATCTGTTATTTTATAAACAAGAAAGCTGGCATTTTTACGGAAACGTATATGGACCTCTGCTTGTTTACTTATCATGTCGATAAACTCGTATTTCTGATAATATCACGACTTTTAAATGTCAAGGAAGCATATAATTTTTCACTATGTTGCAGTTTCTTCCTCGCAATTTATTCCAAAGACGAAATAAAAATGTCAACATAATTCATCTCGTCTTCTAAATGTCGCTTTATTTGCATGTGGACAAATATGAAAAATATTTTCTCAAAAGGCGATTTTTATATTTCGCATTTTTGTATTCTGTTCATAATTTATTTTTAATGCGTGGTAGCATGAAATTTGATATTATTTCACATTTTTTTATCGATGTTTTGTAATAAATATCACAAGAAATCACATCTATTATATTGTTTATTCGTATAACATCTTGCTATTTTGCATTAAAGTTATCGTCATTTTGCAAAATTATGTCAAAATAGCGAGATAGAAATGTTGTGATGATCAATTTATAACTTTGTAATTTCACCAAGTACTTTATAGTGACGTATTTTAAGCGACATTTTCAAATTTGAGTTTCGTCTATGTCTATATTGAATGTCTAACACGAAATCTTCAATGCGAAGTATTTTGATTTTGTTGAAATGTCGTTTTAAGAATGACGAGAAGATAAGTCGACGTAACACTTTTTTGTCTTTATCGACTTGTAAAGCACGTCAATTTGAGAAAATTTCCAAAACTCGAGAATCTTTCGTCGAATTCCTAAGCTTGCTTTAGCAGATGCATTCATCATTTCCTACCGAGACCGATACATAGCTCTGAACATTAGTACATGTCTATTCATTATGCATTTGGTAAGTATTATTATCCTTTTTAGAATTCATGATAATTAAATATTCTCTCGGCTATAGAGGAAAATTTTAGTCACAAAGCTTATCTTTATCCATGATTATTCGAATATCATGCGTATTTTAATATCATGATGAAAATGTGGATCACATTGTTGGGAGACGAAACTTTCCCATTCTTTCTTTTTTTCTATTCAAAACATAACATGAAATAATTCTAAAAATTAGAATTCACTCATATAAAATTATTTGATTTCAGGTTAAGATATTGGCTGTTCTTGCATCTATAGTGGCAGCATCTGAATCTGTGTTAAGGAGCATTCTACCCATGCATCACATGAAGAACTGATCGAGTTTTACTTTCGACTTTCTTTTACAGTAGACGAAATAGTTGGCTTTTTGCTGTTTACACACAATATTGCTTCGAGCGTATTTTGACACAATTGGGCTTCAGGAGATACGCATTGAGTGTAACCTGCGCATAATTGTGAATAAAATATTGGAATTGCTCTCTAATGGCTATAGAGATTTAGGATACAAAGCTATGTGGAAACTACTGAATTCGTTCGGCATAAAGGTTCGTCAGGAGACACTGCGCATCGCATTGAAACAAAATGACCCAGAAGGAAAGGTATAGTTTGTGACGGAGAAGATACACTCACCAAGGTCCTTATTTTCTTATTCAGGCAAACGGTTACGATAAACTTAAACCTTATGGCATAGCCATTCATGGGTGCATAAATGGAGTTTGGAGACGAATTCTTTGGTTAAAGGCTGCCCATCCCCGTATTGTTGGAAGATACTACGTTGACTATTTGAAGGAAATTGATGCGTTACCGCGAATGGTCAGATGCGATTGTGATAGCGAAAATGTACTTATCAGAGGCACTCAAATTGCTATGCGTTCTTTTCACACTGACAGTATGAGTGGCCGAAGTTTTGCCACGGGTAGGTCGACTGTAAATCAAAGAAAAGAGATGTTTTGGTCGGGGTTGTCTCAGGAAACGCTTCACGCAATGTTTGCGTAACAAGTTCAAGGATATGATTGACGCAAACGTATTTAACAACCCACTCCATATCCAGTGTGTAAGATTTTGCTATTTGGCTGTTATTCAGAAATACTTCGATACTTTTAAATAAATATGGAATTCCCAAAAGATGCGTTCTGAAAGGCATAATGAAAATTTCACAGAAAAGCCTGATGTACTTTTTCGTTAACTACTCAAGTTCCAAGCTATAGACTTTTCGCAGTCGTTGCCATGCGACTCTTTAACTCTTGATGGCATTCGTGAAGCTTACACACAAAGTTGTGAGAATAATTTATTTATGTATCCCAAAAGCAAGATATTCGTTATTTCCTCTACTATATATATTATATTATAATATTCCGCCATTCGTGTTTCATATGTTGCATTTGTGGTTAAAGTTTTTTGCTATGTTTTACCTCTTGACTTTTGAAAATGACCTCCTTTCGAAAAATAAATCTTTTTACATTTGCCGTTACCAATTTTCATTGTAAATTAAGAGGTATTTGTTAAATTAACAGGGTTTTGTGTGTGCATTCCATGAGCCAAGACCTTTCTGATGATACGTGATCTCCTGATCTTCACTTTGGAAATTTACTCTTACTTGTGCGCACGTAATCCAGGATAACCACACCATTTGCTACTTGCGTGACAGATGGCCGTCCAAAGTCGGTACCGGTTACCCATTGGTCTCGTCGGTTTATGTGTAGTCTTTTGTGTTTGATGTTTACATGTCGTGTGTCTCTTTTCCGTCTCGTGCTGTACTCGTCTTTTGTGTTTTTGCATCGGGTATTTTGGTGTTTTACTGTTGATGCTGCAACGGGATCTTGTTGAAGATCTCCTCCCTTCTTTCTAAAGCCTCAACATTTGCTAAGCTATTGGTTGGAGTTTAATGTTTCACACGCAAATTCATTTTGTAAAAAACATTCTGTTGATACCAGAATTTTTGTATGTCAAGACCTAAAATCTTTTGTATTTTCCCAGTAGCATCAGTGGTTTACTGTGTGTTCATTTTATTTTCAGTGATGTACCTATTAATGTATGATTTGTGCGTAAGACGTACAGAACTTGTTTGATTTGAAATTTAATTTGTTAGCTGGTTTTATTCAATTTCTAAGTAACACTTTTCAAGATTGTTTATAAATATTCGTCAGTTTACTAAAAAATGCTTCAAATGTGATTTTTTTCCCACAAAATCAAAAATTGCAATTTGACTTTGTGTATCTCATTGTAATGTAGTCAACGATTTTTTTTAATTCAGAGTTTCAGTTGTAATTTTCATGTTTGTTATTAATCTTTTAAATAAAGACTTCTGTAGCGACCTGTGTAGTGCCTTGTCCTTCCTCTTGGACAACATTTATGTAAGATTTGGTGAGAATCTCTACAAGCAGGTTGTAGGGATTCCTATGGGTACAAATTGTTCGCCTCTTGTTGCAGATTTATTTTTATACACATATGAAAAGGAATTTATTCAAAATCTTCAAAAGCAAAGAAAACATGATGATGTGAAATGCTTCACTGGTACTTCTAGGTACCTGGATGATATTCTTACTATCGATAATCCTGTTTTTGAAAAGTATAAAGATGTTATTTATCCACAAGAATTGACTCTAAACAAGGCAAACTTTACAGACACTGAAACACCATTTTTGGACCTAAATATCAAAATTGTCAATGGAGAAATTCATACAAGTGTATATGACAAACGAGATGATTTTGGATTCAACATAGTAAATTTTCCCTGGCTTGACGGTGATGTCCCTAGATTACCGTCATACGGTATCTACATTTCACAGCTCATCCGGTATGCTAGAGCATGTACTGATGTTTTGGATTTTCATAATAGAAATCTACAAATTACAAAGAAACTTTTAGGTCAAGGTTTTCGCTTTCATAAACTAGTAAAGACTTTCTGGAAATTTTACAAAAATTATGATCAACTTCTTTTGAAATTCGGACCAATACAAGCAACGGAGTATATTACTTTGGGTATTTCACAACCTGCATTTTATGGTGACATAATTAACAAAATAAGAAGGATCAAAGGTAGACAGCATATGTATCGAAAATGCGTCAGAGTCATCAAACGCCTTTTATACCGTGGATATGATCCTAATGTCACCAGACGGACACTAAGCTTGGTACTTGACCAATATACAGTCTTGTACGAGCGCATTCTTAAGACTTGCACTCTGACTGACTGTGACGACGGGACTCCATGACGGGCCCTGTCCAAACCTCTTTAGAGAAGACAGGGCCCCGACCACCTGTCCTCTCTGAATGTCAGTCGGACTCCTCGGGTGATAACATATATGAGCTCGCTACAGCCGGCAGAGCACGGACTGTATTACGCACGTCCTCTTTTTATATCCATTTACATATTCATCTGTGTTGCTTGGACCCCTGTGTTTTACGGTCTTGTTTGTGTGTGGTCACCTAACAGTGAGGAGGTTGTTTTACACCATAATTGTGCGTTCTTCGAGACCTCTGGGAAATCGGAATAGTGGGAGGGTTGTGCGCACGTAATCCAGGATAACCACACCGTCTGCTATTTACGTGGCAGATGGCCGTCCTAAGTCGGCACCGGTTGCCCATTGGTCTCGTTGGTTTATGTGTAGTCTTTTGTGTTTCATGTTTCTATGTTGTGAGTTGGTGTTCCTTGTCCCTTTTGCGTCTCTTTCTGTGGGTATCTGTTCTGTGTTTTTTGCATGGGTGTTTTGGGATTTTGCTGTGGGTGCTGCAACCTGGTGTTGTTGGAGATCCCCTCCTTTCTTTCTGATAAAAAATTTGATCGTTATTATTATATTTATCTTCGAATAGAAGATTCATATAAAATAAAATTACATGTATAGTTTTTATACTCCTGTCTTGTGAGAGGTCGTTTATGGTACATGTACAATCCTGTCTCTCTGTCCCCTCTACCTTATTGGCGCAATACCTAACCATTCAAATTAATCCTATAGATTGTCTTTAAAAGAGGACAAACTTGAAATGATTTTGAAGGTCAGGGGTCTAAGGTCAAGGTCACTTTGAGGCTTAACCAAAACAACTTACTATTTCTGGTATTTTAAAAATTTCATTTGACCTTGAAAATTTTTTAGGATTTTTGCCATAGCTATATATAATTGGAAACATCATGTTTAATTTTGCGCTCTATTGTGAGTGCTGTTGAGATTATCGTCAGGATCTTCTTTAACTCATTTTAAACTGATCATATGGTTAAAACATATTCAGAGAACTTTTCTGGGCCTTGAAAAATGAAATTTAGGGTGAGGCTTTATTACACCAATCAGTGCCTCTAGCGGCAATCTTGGATTTCCGATTGGGTTGAAAATCCCATACTTGGTAGAGGACATTTAGTACTCGTTTCCTGTAAAGTTTGGTAAGATTCTATGTAGCAGTTTCAGAGGAGATGCTGAAAATGTTTGAGTCAATCAGAGTTTGAGGTGGCCATCTTGGATACTGGATTGGGTTGAAATAAGCAAGCTTGGTAGAGGACATTGATTTATGTCCGTGAGATTTTGTGCAGCGGTTTTAGAGGAGACGTAAAGAGTATCTCTGCCAATCAGAGTCTGTGGCGGACATCTTGGAATAGAAAACACAAACTTGGTAGAGGACATTGAGTTCTTGCTTCCTGTTAAGTTTTGTGAAAACCTGTGCAGCAATTTCAGAGGTGATGTCGTAAATGTAAAAATTTACGATGGACAGTCGCCAGACGATGCGCTATAACAATAGCTCACATGAGCCTTTGGCTCAAGTAACATAAAAAGATTCTAACTGTAAACAAATAAAGTTGCCTATTTGGTAGATCACAATTTTCTCTGTCGATGAGAAATTGCATTCTAGAAATCATTGATGCACCCTTTAGATTTGATAAAGTCTTGGCATAGGTGCTCAGAAAAGTGATCCGACATCGTTTTATGTCTTTAATTTTGGTGTTGCCTGCGAAGCATAACGACTCTTGGGGTCATTTTGTTCGTTGTATGTCTGTCACACTTTGGGTGTCTCACCCCATAATTTTTTCATGGTAATTTTATGTACTCCTTGTGACTACACTTTTTTTACATATACCTATTTTTTTTACGTTGACCTAGATACACATGTATTTGACATACTTGTACGAAAAATTAAGATTGGCCATGTATGTCTCTTTATTTGTAAGTGATAGAGCTTTAATATTGCACATTAGCATTCCTTGTGGAAAGACCTTTCTACACATGCCGGCATTTTTTCACCCAGTGACCTTTACCTAGATATTTGACTTTCTTTTACAAAAGAATTCAAATTGTCGGTATTTCTTCATTTGCAATTGATAGGACTTTAATATTTCACATGAGTATCCCTAGTTGAAAAATATTTTAACAAGTACCAACATTTTTTACCAAGTGACCTTGACCTAGATATTTGACTTACTTTTACAAAAAGTAAGGATTAGCCATATTTTTTTTATTGGTTTGTGGTAGGACTTTGATATTTCATATGCATGTTCCCTGTGATTAGGTGTTTCTAAAGACAAAAATTTCTACAGACCTTTAAAGACAATACTCTCTACATCTTTTCTTGCTGTGAATGTGGCTACCTAGAATTATCCTTCTTTGGCAAATATGCCAAAAGATGGCGATTGAGCCAAAAAGAGGGAGATTTGGTTTCATGGGAGGGATGACAGGTATGGGCTGCTGCACATATGAAGAGTAGGGAAAGGTTTTAAAGTCACAAAACCATTGAAGGAATAATTGTGCTTAGGTCAATGAATTAATGAAATGTTCTTTGGATTTCCAGCACCATATTTTTCAAAGTTCAAAAAATAATATTATAAAAATATAATGCTGGCCCGCACCTCTAAATCTCTGACTCAAGAATTTTTCAGGATCGATTCTGATTTCGGTCTCAGATTGTGCAAATTTCGAAGAAAAAAATCATACTTCCTGTGTTTGAAAAAAAAAATATTGGGATCAAATTCGTCGTCCCATATACATGGCACTGAAAGTCAAGGAGGCGGGAGTGTTCGAAAATCTTTTCCGTACTACTGAGCCAGGCTTTCTAGTCACCAGATTCCTATGGGGATTCATTTTTGAGCACAAATATTTCTGGGATAACCTATATAAAAAAAAAAATAAAGTTATTGCACTCTCTCGCACCTAAAAAACGGCAATACTTAAATAAGATACAATAATTATATTATTGCTCGCTCGCACCCTTTTTTTCACAAGAAAATCCGAAGAACATTTAAAAAAAATACATTGGACTCATCGTTCAGCCTCATACACAATTTTAACCATATTTCCATAAGATACCGCTTCAAATATCCAGTGACATGACCTTGACTTCTAATATTTCCTGAAATTGAGCTCATTTGAAATACCAACGGGTATGGGATCGGTTGCTCTAGGAAAATAAGCTCTTCTGTTTGCTAGAAGATTGATTCTTCTCTAGATCAACCCTTATAAAGTATCTCGCCTCTTAAAGCACCAAAGATGACAATTCATAATTTTATAATTTTACTTAATTACAAAAGAAAAAAGCTGCATTTTCTTTACTAAATATATCCTTTTTTAATTTTTTATCGGGATATTACCAATAAAGGGTTCATCTTTACCTAAGATTTAAATAATTGAGTTTCACAATTCAAACCTATTGAAAGTAAATTAAAACAAAAAACAAACAAACAATGAGACAAGTAAAGAAAAACAAACATATACATTTTCTTGGAATGCTATTCAAGTCTGCACAATATTCAAGTCTGCACAATTTCTTATACGATTTTTTGTAAAGAGTGCATTATTTCAAACCCTTGTCATATTTGTCATATCGCTCCACATACAATATACATGATCAAAATCACCTACAGACATTATCTTATACAAAGACATTTTATTGTTAAATAACCTTCACAGTAAAGAACAAAGACATAATATTCATCAACGTTATTTCAATATTCAAAGTGAATTTACGTAATTAATCTGCTCCTCTCCTATCAAAATATTCATTTACGTAACATTATATACATATATAAGAGATGTATATTTAAAAAATAATTCTTTGTTCAATGATAGACGATCGACTATAGACTACTATTTATAATTTTTTTGTACTTTTAGATAAAGTTTTGAAAAAACCCACTAGATATCTTCTAAATGTTATGTCTTAATTTGACTTGCTTGACATGTACGATTTTAAGGAGGCCCAAGTCTTATAAGGCTCTTCATCCAAACTGGTAATATACAACACAGATTAAAGAGTCATTCTTCCAATGAAGTCCATAAGACCATCAAAAAGACAATCAGCTTCAGACACATATTTATCGGCAATTCTAGATCTCCCAAGTTTTGTCCTGTTCCCAGTTCTGCAAGCTGTATGAATTCCTCGCTACAACCCATATTCTCACAGCTTTGTGTGTAAGCTTCACGAATGTCATCAAGAATTGAAGAGTCGCATGGCAACGACTGCGAACAGTATCTAGCTTGGAACTTGAGTGGTTGACGAAAAAGCACATCAGGCTTTTCTGTGAAATTTTCATGGTGCCTTTGAAAGCGAATCATGTAGGAATCCAATGTTTGTTTTTTAAAAAGTATCCAAGTGATTCTGAATTAAAGCCATATACTGTAAACGTTGTTATTTTCGCTGGGGGGAAATTCCGCGATTATAACATTCAAACGTTACGCGTGGAGGAAACGTTCGCGATAAAGTCGTCTCTCCCATGGTAAAAATACAGCGGTGATATTTTTGCGTGGGGCATTTTTTTGCTAAGTCCCTTGATTCGCAGAAAACGCGAAGATTACCCCACGCGAAATTTTCCACGTTTACAGTAGCAAAATCATACACACTGGATATGAAGTGGGTTGTTCAATACGTTTGCGTCAATCATATGCTTGAACTTGTAACGCAAAAATTGCGTTAAGTGTTTCCTGAGACAACCCCAAAACATTTCTTTTCTTTGATTTACAGTCGACCTACCCGTGGCAAAACTTCTACGTCCACACATACTGTCAGTGTGAAAAGAACGTATAGTAATTTGAATGTCTCTGATAAGTACATTTTCGCTACCACAATCGCATCTGACCATTCGCGATAACGCATTAATTTCCTTCAAATAATCCACGTAGTATCTTCCAACAATACGGGGATGGTTATCTGTATGTGCAGCCTTTAACAAAAGAATTTGTCTCGAAAATCCATTATCACTCCCATGAATGGCTATGCCATAGGGTTTAAGTTTATCGTAACCGTCTGCATGAATAAGAAAATTAGGACCTTGGTTAGTGTATCTTAAGTCCTTCTGGGTCAATTTGTTTCAATGCGATGCGCACTGACTCCTGACGAACCTTTATGCAAAACGAATTCAGTAGTTTCCACATCTCTATAGATATAAGAGTGCAATTCCAATATCTTATTCACAATTATGCGCAGGTTACACTCAATGCCGTATCTCCTGAAGCCCAATTGTCTCAAAATACGCTCGACTCATGTTCTACTCAAAACAATATTGTGTGTAAACAGCAAAAACCTAACTATTTCGTCTACTGTATACGAAGGTCAAAAGTAAAACTCCGTAAGTTCCTCACGTGATGCATGGGTAGAATGCTCCGTTAACACAGATTCAGGTACTGCCACAATGGATACAAGAACAGCCAATATCTTAACCTGAAATTAAATAATTTGATATGAGTGAATTCTTATTTTTAGAATTCTTTCATGTTACAATTTGAACAGAAAAAGAAAGAATGGTAATATTTCGTCTCCCAACAGTGTGATCCACATTTTCATCATTATATTAAAATACGCATAATCATGGATATAGATAAGCTTTGTGACTAAAATTATCCTCTTTAGCCGAGAGAATATTTAATTTTCATGAATTCTAAAAAGGATAATAATACTTACCAAATGCATAATGAATAGACATGTACTAATGTTCAGAGCTATTGGTCTTGGTAGGAAATAATGACTGCATCTGCTAAAGCAAACTTAGGAATTCGACGAAAGATTCTCGAGTTTTGGAAATTTTCTCAAATTGACGTACTTTACAAGTCGATAAAGACAAAAAATGTGATACGTCGACTTATCTTCTCGTCATTTTTAAAACGACATTTTAACAAAATCAAATACTTCGCATTGAAGGTTTCGTGTTAGACATTAAATATAGACATAGACGAAACTCAAATAAGAAAATGTCGCTTAAAATACGTCACCATAAAGTACTTGGTCAAATTACAAAGTTAAAAATTAATCATCACAACATTTCTATCTCGCTATTTTGACATAATTTTGCAAAATGACGATAACTTTAATGCAAAATAGCAAGATGTTATACGAATATACGATATAATAGATGCGATTTCTTGTGATATTTATTACAAAACATCGATAAAAAATGTGACATAATATCAAATTTCATGCTACCACGCATTAGAAATATCGATAAATCATGAATACAATACAAAAGTGCGAAATATAAAAATCGCCTTTTGAGAAAATATTTTTCATATTTGTTGACATGCAAATAAAGCGACATTTAGAAGACGAGATGAATTATGTTGACATTTTTATTTCGTCTTTGGAATAAATTGCGAGGAAGAATCTGCAACATAGTGAAAAATTATATGCTTCCTTGACATTTAAAAGTCGTGATATTATCAGAAATACGAGTTTATCGACTTGATAATGTCGTTCAAAATCTGAATAAGTAAACAAGCAGAGGTCCATATACGTTTCAGTACATTTTGCCCCGAAATAGATTAGTAAATATACCCTTTTTGCTTCAAACATTTAGTTTATGAATGAATGAATCTACCTAAACATTTAAAGTTGAAAATACATTACTGCTATCATTTTAAAAGGCGACAACGCGACAATGCGACAACGCGACAATGCGACAATGCGACAAAGCGCGGCGCGACAACGCGACAAAGCGCGGCGTCACAACGCGACATGGCACAAATCAGCCACCATAGAAAATACATTCCTGCTATCATTTTAAAAGGCGCCAACGCGACAACGCGACAATGCAACGATGCGACAATGCGACAACGTGACAATGCGACAACGCGACAATGCGACGACGCGACAAACGCGACAACGCGACAATGCGACAACGCAACAATGCGACAAAGCGCGGCGCGACAACACGACATGGCACAAATAAGCCACCATACTTACTGGCCGTCCAAATTACATATACATGTGAGCAGATTTGTTGGATGTTATAACAGTGAATTTATTCTTTTTCAGTGTTTCATCTTTCAAACAAAATTTTAATTCGTAAATCGAAAGACATAATTCATGGGATTTTTTATAAATTCGAAACATTGGTTTGGATAGGTGCTAAGGCTTAGGTAACCCCTAACGTATTGTCTTATGAAACATCCCCCTCATATTGATGATAGGTGTAACTACAGGAAATAAAAGCCTTTGTATGATTACAAATGTAACCATTTAGCTCGATTTCGGTGACTTCAATTTGATCTTTTTTTTCTTAGGACATCTTTGTCACGCATAAACACGAAAGAAAAACGGGGGGGGGGGGGGGGGGGGGTCATGCATACCCTTTTTTTCTGCAAAATTCTTATTTATGCCTGACCCCTCCTTCCCAATTGAAAATTTGCTAATTTTTTTATTTTCAAATCAATCTGCTGATTACATAAAAGGCAAAATCATGTTAAAAACTCAATTTTTCCCGACAGCAGGGAATCATACATTGATTTAATGTTCTATTCTTAAATTTTCATTAGTTTTGACCAATAAAGTGACACCTTTTATTCAGCCTGGTTCCCAGTCAAAAGGGAAGGGATTCACTGCTAAAATGATTTCCGGTGGATACACCGATCTTTGTTATATATTGTATGCTGGGTTTTTTTCTTGAATAAAAGCGAAAATCCCCTTCCAAGCATACACACCATACCATATGAATTGGGTTAAGCAGTTGCTCACAGTTAAAGAACAACTAAAAGATGTAAAGAGGAAATACAGTAAAATAAATTTTTAAAGTTTGAAAAAAAAGACAGTTCAAAAACACCATTACCTTGAGTTACTGGAAAATAATTGATTCGACTAGTCTTGGACTCTGGAAGTAAAATTCATATTACTGTCTGATCCCTCTCCCCTTATATAGTCGTCACCTTATCTATACTAAATCCTAGGTTATATAGTTGTCACCTAATCTATACTAAATCCTAGGTGATATAGTCGTCAACTAATCTATACTAAATCCTAGGTTTCTTTCAAAGTGTTCTTTCCTGTCCCTCAGTGCGGAAGGGGGAGGAGTTCAAGCCTGTAAAATATTCTACGCAACTCAACATGTTTGGCAAATTCACGTTGACTTGCCTGTCTCCTCCCCTCTAATCCTCCCCTCTTGATGTAAGTCCAAACGCATTCTCTACATCTCTTGATATGAAGTTGTATTCATTTTCGATTACTTGTTTTGACATCAATCCTACAGGTAAAGTATTCGTTCAATCTCAAAGCGTAGACTTAAGGTAAAAATAGAACAGTTGCATTTATTTTACTTTACCACTACTTTTACCACAACTCTACGCTTCAGTGGTCACTGTGATTAAGGATTAGGTCGTGGTATTTTTAAGATATGTGTTATCCACCCTTGTGTTTAAAAAAAATGCACCCTCCAGTTTGGCAAAATACACAAACATACAATTGGGTGTATTGTTGTCAATAAGATGTGTTATTCTGACATGGTATTTAAGGCACATATCCCCACAGGTCAGGGGGCGGGAATGTGAGTTTTAAAAGCTATGGCGGGGTTTAAATAGATCCATTTGAGCCGTATTTAGATTCGAGTAATAAAGCCGTAGTGAAACTTTTTTTTTCGGTTAGCCAGGATACCTTTGTCAATTTCGAATTGTGTGTGAGTTTATGCTTCTTTATCTGGTATTTTCTCTCAAAAGGTACCAGCCCGCACACGTAAAACGGAATATTTCACAGCCATGGCTTTACATTGTTCAATACATGATATCCTGTCCTAAGGCGATGCAACTACAGTTGCAGCTGACTTGCCACTTTTTGACCATTTAAATGTGAATGTATAATCATAAGACGGACGGACATGCAGACGGAAATATCCGAAGGATAGATACTGCTCAGGTAATCCTCGAATTTTTGATTATTGATGGACAGCACATCGTCTATGCAACTGTAAGTGAGGGTGAAGTCAGAGGCTAGGAATGTTTCCCTTTAGAGACCAAAGATTGAATTAATACAGCTTCGTACGAATAAAGGAAAATGTCGGCAAGGAGTGGGCACAATTGGTCCCCATTGGAATTCCGACAATTTGCTGGAAGACCATTCCTTCAAACACAACAAAATTGTCGATCAGAAAGTTTAACATCTGAATAATATATGTTGCAGTGTACATTTTTGCAGAATCGGACTTTTCTTTTACAAAGTAGGTTTTGTCAGAGTTAACAACAATAAACTTGTATCTGCGATTACCGTTCTTACTTGTGAGCGCATTACATATACAATTTGGATTTTTTGCGAGTCTTTCTTTCAATTTAGAATGCGGAATTGTAGTGTAAAGTGTCGAGAAATCAAAGGCTTTGATGGAATGGACTCTTCTAAAATGAGTGGATTTCAGATGTTCTAAAAGTTCCTTCGAATTCTTTAAAATCCACATCTGGTTGATACCACTGCGAAAATATACTGTCGAACAATATTTTTGAAGCACATATTTGATATCAGAAAAAACTTTTGTGAGAAAGATCGATACAGATTTGGTAGAACATTTTGAGGAACCAGCGATGAAACGTTGTTTGAACGGATTCTTATGCATTTTAGGTATGCAGTATAAGTATGGTAAATCTAAATCTAAATTGTTATTGTCGAAGCCAAAAGAAGCAAGAGCTGATTTGTGGTTATCTATTATTTCAGAGCCAGACAGGTTTGTTGGGGTGTAAGTGGGATTTCCAGGTGTCGAATTTAAACCCAACTCTTTAATTAGACTGTCGAAATAGTACTTTTTGCTAGTAAAGTGTAATTATTTGAGACTTTGTCCGCTGGTGTGATGACATAATGTTCTTGAAGGTAGGTAAGCTCTGTGATAACATCAGGGTATTTAAATATAAACTCGAATCTGGTGTTCACATTTGATTTTAATCGGTAAATTCTAGATAAAAGTAACCCTCTGATGGATTTTATCCATTCGGAAAGAGTGTCGAGTTGTACATCCTCTTTCTTTGCCCAACGTCTGGCATATTCCTCAGAAGAGTCCATGATAAATTTGACATTTTCGTTCCATGTAAAGGAAATACTGATGCTTTGGATTTTCATATAAGAAATTTACAAATTACCAAGAAACTTTTGGAACAAGGTTATCGCTTTCACAAACTTGTAAAGACTTTCTGGAAATTTTACAAAAAATATTGTAAACGTCTTCTGAAATTCAGACCATTACAGGCAACAGAGTATATTACTTTGGGTATTTCACAACCTGGATTTTATGGTGACATAATTAGCAAGATAAGAAGGATCAAAGATAGACAACATCACTATCGAAATGCGTCAGAATCATCAAACACCTTATATACCGTAGATATGATCTTAATGTCACCAGACATACACTAGGCTTGGTACTTGACCAATCTACAGTCTTGTACCAGCACATTCTTAAAACTTGCACTTTGACTGACTGTGACGACGGGACTCCATGACGGGCCCTGTTCAAAACTCTTTAGAGAAAACAGGGCCCCGACCACCTGTCCTCTGAATTTCAGTCGGACTCCTCGAGTGATAACATACATGAGCTCGCTACAGCCGGCAGAACCACGCCTTCTGCTATTTCCGTGGCAGATGGCCATCCTAAGTCGGCACCGGTTGCCCATTGGTCTCGTTGGTTTATGTGTAGTCCTTTGTGTTTGATGTTTTTGTGTTGTGCGTAGACGTTCCTTGCCCCTTATGCGTCTCTTTGGGTGTTTTGGAGTTTTGCTGTGGGTGTTGCAACCTGGTGCTGTTGGAGATCCCCTCCTTTGTTCCAAACCAAAATTCTCCAAACTCTATGACATACCGTGCAATCATGTCATTGAATCATTTTAGACCTTACATAAAATCGCTTTTACTGGATCTTGATAATGAGGAGGATTAACTATCGACCACGCATTTCTGGTCCTCGTATCCCTTCAAGATCATATTCTAAGTAAACATGGTACAGAAATTGCTTCTTCTTTTAACATTTTCCACACACGTTCATTTGCCTGTGATTTTTCTAATAAAACCTAGGCAACAGAAAGCGTAACATCTCCTCACACTGTAGGAAAATTGATGTGCCGTCTAGGCTGCATACAAAGGAAATCATTTAGTCATACTCAATAAGTGAATGAAGTTTGGTTGAGATCTAACCAAAACTGCACCATCTAGGCTTTATACAAAGATTATGACCATTTCAAATCTGTGACCTTGACCGTTGACCTATGACTGTGATAATCCATTGGGTTCTTGCTCTTGTCATGAGCAATTAGTTTAGGATCAAATCAAAACTGCTCACTCAATGTTGTATACAAAGATTTTGACCTCTTCAAACCTGTGATCTTGACCACTGACCTTGAAAATTAATAGGTTTATTCCTCTTGTCATAAGCAATTAGTGTGTGAAGTTTGAGAAAGATCAAACCAAAGCTGCCCTTTTAGGCTGTAGTGGAGTAGCTCAGTAGAGAAAAGTGGGGGCACTACCTCCCAAAAGAGAAAAGAAAAAAGCTATTGTTTGCATCAATTTCCCATTATCGCATTGCACTGTGTCTTAATGGTTAAAAGTTAGTGGCTACGTGGTATATTAAAACGATGTGTCATTGTGCTGCGCAAATATTTGGGTTAGGGTATTATTGCTTAAAAAAGTCTCACTGCAGTTAAATAATGATTTACATATTACCCCAAAAGTCGGTGTCACAAAGAGGGTTGTACCTTCTCCTACGTCCTTGTAAAATAACCTTGGAACAATGTGAAGTGAAACATTTAGTCCCGAGAAACAACATACTAAAATTTGGGGGAAAATGGAAAAATCATATTCAAGGAATTGTGGTCACCCGCTTTGGGGTGTTTGTCTTTTAAAAAATGCTTTTAGATCGCACACCCCTATTTTTTTTATAATATATATCATGCATAATCCCAATACAAATGCTAAACCTCTTCAAATTCAATAGTATCATTTAAGACCAGATTTAACAGCATGGACCAGACATGTACGTGTCGGATATTAAACCCTCGTCAGTGATCTTCAATCTAAACAATGTAATATGGCCAAAAAGTGTGAAAATTATTATGTCCAAAATTGTACCAAAAGACGTAGCAGAATGAAAATCTAAAGATAGGTTAAACTCTTAGGTAAAGGTCAATGGGTTAACATTTTGGTGTCCAGGGAAAGGTCATGTCACTAGGAACACAAATGTGAAAAAACAACATACTAAAGTATACATGTACGATTCAATAAAAGTAAAGCCCGGTCACGAAAGTATATATAATTTCGATATAAATGTACTAAGTGACCTTGCCCTTCGATCAAGGTGACTTGAAACATTTGTCTCATAAGCAACAACGTACTAAAATATGAAAGTGATCTATTAAAGCGTTTAAGAGGTACAGCCTGGACACGATAACATATACAGATAGTGCTGTATATTGTGATATTGGAATATTGAAGAGTATCGATATTTCCAATACGTATCGATACACAAATGCTGAGTATGGATACTTTCAACACATTTGATAAAGAAATGAAACAAAATCTGTAATCTTTTAATTCGTTTTTTTTTTTTTGTTGTTTCTATATTTCTTCTGAATCCTCTCAACATATAAGTGGAAATAAAGCTTACATCTAAATTATATTCATTTATATAGGAAGTCGGTAAATTCCGCATACAAAGCAGGCCGCTCATACCGCTATGCCACGGTGACAACCCTAAAAAGAATTGTTCCTATGACGTCCATATGAATACGGCCCACTCAGCACACACCGGAAGTGAAGAATTCGTTGTTGTTTGAATTTGATTGCACTGGGGCTGATCCGAGGCAGTGGACCCTGTCCTTTATCGACCAGCGTACTCCCAAATATGTGTGCAGATGTTATATATGAAGTCGGTTAACTCCGTACGGCGGCTTCGCCTAGCATACAAAGCAGGCCGCTCATACCGCTACGCCACGGTGAGAACCCTTAAAAGAGTTGTTTCTATAACGTCCATATGAATACGGCCTACTCAGCACACACTGGAAGTGAAGAATTCGTTGTTGTTTGAATTTGTTTGCACTTGGGCTTATCCGAGGCAGTGGACCCTTCCTTTATCGACCAGCGGACTCCCAAATAGGTGCAGATGTTATATATGAAGTTGGTAATCTCCGTACGGCGGCTTCGCCTAGCATACAAAGCAGATCGCTCATACCGCTACGCCACGGCGACAACCCTAAAAAGATTTGTTCCTATGACGTCCATATGAATACGGCCCACTCAGCACACACCGGAAGTGAAGAATTCGTTGTTGTTTGAATTTGATTGCACTTGGACTGAACCGAGGCAGTGGACCCTGTCCTTTATCGACCAGCGTACTCCCAAATAGTTGCAGATGTTATATATGAAGTCGGTTAACTCTGTTGTGCAAACTGGGTCTTATTCAAAAGATGTAGAGAGACGATCGTTCGCTGTATAAATTATGGCGTCTGCTATAACTTGTTTCCACTTTGCAGGCAGTTGTATCACTGCGCAACCCTCTGAACTAACGAAATATAGTGCAGTGATTGATTGTTTTTAGATCCCCCCCCCCAAAAAAAATAGTCTAATTTCCATGAGTAGATGATATGAAATGATAAAAAATGAATCTTATATTTTTCTGTTGATGCATTTATCACCCGAAAACTTGGACATAATACTTTTGCATCAACGTGCTACGCGCTTAAGTGATATGGACAAAAGTTTACCGGCCATATTGGATCTGACGTGAATCACATTTAACAATCTGCCGTTCTGCATTATTAAGTCTCCAATTTTAACCATTTTAATACTAAGTTTTCTGTACATCAACATCTTATTTTTCCATCCTTCTGAGCAAAAACTGCATCAATGTTTTTCACGATGACCATTTGAACTTCGTGCACCGTACTGCGCAGCTACAGCTCTGCAGAATTCATGATTAGTACTTAAACCTACCTTTAACGTTACTATGATCATATGTATACAAACATGTGTCCTCCAATTTTGATTAAATTTTCCCAAAATGCCACCTATATTCATTTAACACGCGTGGGGCTAGTGGTCACTTCAATATAGAGAAGAATCCAAACTTAAGGTGGATCCTCGACACGTTGCAGATTTGTAATTTGTTACTTATAATCCACAAGACTATCCCTCTTTTCCAAAATATATTATGTAAATGATTGATAGATGAATTACAAACAGTCGAAATTCTAGTAAATTACCCAAGGATGATTAGAATATTTTATGTTTTTCTGTCTATGTTGGGGCGGACCGTCACGTGAAAATGGCTACCTGTAAAAATTCGTGTTCGAAAGGACCCCTTATTGTGTAAACATGAGATTTGTAGATATTGAGATCATGAACACAAAATTGAAGGACAAATGGTTGTAGACATAGAATCAATTTCATGTTTAAGGTAAGTTATAATTATATTCATGAATTCTTCTGAGGTGCAGCTGTACATCAATTTAAAAGTGTACTAGTGTTAAAATATAAGTATAATTTTTCGTAAAAAGGATGGGAAAATGTTGCAATTGAGGTAGAGAACACTTAGGGTGAAAATAGTTAAAGTTGGAGTCTTTACTTAGTGTATGGAAAGATTTTCATTAATACACTACGTAAAATCCAATATGGAGAATTACACTTTGTCCATACCCTTAAATCATTTTGCACTTTTTACGAGGATAACTCTGTGAATATGGGAGAAATGACTGTCTTAGTTTCGGTGGTGTATTACTCGCGATTGAAGGAATTTGCATGTGACCAACCAGAATTCTTTGGTAGACAAACAGCGCTTTCCATAACTGTCATTATTATCTTTTTACTTCCGTTATTAATTTTCAAATAATGGAAAACATCCATTTAATGCTTATTTTGGTCCTGATTTATAAAGTTTTCTTTGATTAAAACATAAAACTTCATCTGTTGGTTCATTATTATGATGTCTTTGAAAAAAAAATGAAAAAAATGCCTATTGTATTGGAAATATTGAGTATTGAAGCAAAACGAATTTATTGTATTGAAAAAAAATATTTCATTATACAACACTATAAGTATACAGTTTCATCACAAATGTAGTAATTGACCTTTACCTATTCTCAGCGCAATAATGTTGTAAATCCATGGAGTTGAATTTTGTCACATGACTAATATTTTTCTATTGAGGTTGCGTGTAATTGTGTCCTATCTACATTTCTAAAAAATGGTCTATTTCCATGTTTAATTTATTGTTAGTTTTCTGTTCCATTTTTCTGAATAATAAAGCATTTATATTGCATACTGTAAATATTTGTAAATATTATCATAGAGTTGATTATCTAAGATGGCCGTAAAGGGCCGTGTTAAAGGAAAATTTGTTTCTTTCCCACGAAATAATATTTCGAGGGAACAAAATGAAATTTCGTGGGAACAAAATAATATTTCGAGGGAACGAAAACTTTCGTTCCCACTAAATAATATATCGTGGGAACGAAATAGTATTTCGAGGGAACGAAATGATTATTTCGTGGGGACGAAATAATTAATGCCTCTTAGCATATCAGAATCACCATGTCTGATTAAGAAGTTAAAAATACTTCTTTCACTCTTTGAAAGGCAATCCTGTCATGCGCTAGGAGTACTAAAATTTTGTTAACATGATTGTCGACCAAATGACTTTTCGACCTTGACCTTGTAGATTTCTTTCTTACCCTTCGTATTTATTCATACATTCCAAATAAAGGAGTACTATAATTTTTATCCATACAATCTGATCTACAAGTAGTGAACTTTATTTTGGGCTTTAACTTTGATATCTTTTATTATCATATGTATAATCTATGAATGTAATTGAACGTTTCCATATTCATATATAGCAAATATATACAGAAATCTGCACATGCGTAAACGGGAGAATTATTTCGTTCCAACTAAATATTATTTCTTTTCCACGAAATATTATTTCGTTCCCTCGAGATTATTTTATTTTTAACATTGCCCTTTGCGGCCATCGTAATTATCAGACATATTGAAAGTCGTTAAAATAAATAAGATTACATTCATTTCATTGGATTTCCTTTGAGGCAAAAGAGGGATGGAGGGTGTTCTAAACGGATAGCTGCAAGTAGAGTTTGGGCTCTCTCGTTAGGATTTAAACATCGGAAAGTGGAGAATTTGTATATTTAATATATATTCTGAAACAATTGGGGAAATTGAAAAAAAAAAAAATACGGATCGGGTTGAAGTTGGAAGGGGTTGGGATGGTAGTAATGTTGCACTGCCTTCCGTTCCCTCAAATTTGTTTTATTTTTGGTCATTGGTGTTACGGGTTTGAGAATTATTGTTTTAAATTGTTGGTTTTAAGGAACAACGTTTCTGAATAAGATTTTATTCATTAAATGAAGCCTTTATTACTCTTGGAACACTTATGGACTAAGGGAAAATGTACTCTGCTTTAGCTTGACTGTTCTATCACATGTCATTTTGAATTTCATGAGAAAATATCAAGTGTGTTATATTAAGTTATCATTCTTGTATTATTTTAATATAAAATGATTTATGGCATGGGTCATGTCATTAAGATATCAATCAGGGTGGCACAATTTTCAAAGTCGATTTTCTCGAAAACAGGAAAATGGAAGATAGAACACTCTTGTACTCAATGCGCGATATTTGATTTCAGATTTTAATTTTTGTGTTTATCTTTTGACAATTTCAAACCATTGAGTTAGTACCGCTGGTACATGTAATAAACTGTTATTTTCCAAGAAAAATATACTTACCTTTTAGAGTTGTCTCCTTTGGCATGCTTGGCGCAGCTCTTCTGTCCCTGTTCTTTTGGTCATATATAATATTTCCCTTCAGCAATCATGTACACCATTTTGATTATTTGTTTTTTATGCCTTTCCTTATTGGACATAGTTCATTGAAACGCTCAGAATGATGTAACATGTCTGGTCCATTCTGCAAATTTATCAGTTTTGTAAATGATGCTATTGAATTTGAAGAAGTTTAACATTGATCGTATTCTTCAAAATGGAATATTCTAGGCACCTTTCAGACAATATTTTTGCATATATTGTATTTAAATCAAGATTGTGGTT
Organism: Pinctada fucata; assembly: GCA_028142955.1. Lineage (NCBI taxonomy): Eukaryota > Metazoa > Mollusca > Bivalvia > Pterioida > Pteriidae > Pinctada > Pinctada fucata. The sequence goes on along the minus strand of AP027108.1, from coordinate 39,904,476 downwards.
CATCGTTCATTTAATCATATCTCAAATGAGTTTTGTTTTAATCGTGATATTTCGATCAATTTTTATTTGTTGTACTTATTTTTTTTTTCATTTTGTTATTTTTTGTCCCTTTCCCATATATGATTATTTTTCTTTCATTTTGATGGCAACAGTTCCCTTTTGAAATTAAACGTGAAATAATTTGAATAAATTCATTTATGAAGACCTGAGTTTTTTTTACGAATTTTAAAATTCATTTTGCTATTTAGACTTATAAAACTGTATACTCATACATAATTGCATTCGAAATTTTCAAGTGAAACCATAATTGACACATGATTCTCTGTTTTCAAATTAGAATATTGAAAATGACGGAAACAATAGCTTATAGCCTGTATACAAATGCCATTGTTTCCCTCAATCGTTTCCTGTTTGTTACAGATATAATAATATATACGTGTAAGTATTTCCTTGAATGGAAAACAAATTATGCTTAGCCTTTCAGTTTTATTTAGCAATTTCCATTGTTCATTCCTTTATATTTTCAAAATATGTTATGGGATTTGATGTTTCCAATAATGTCTACAAAACTAATAAGAATGATCATTATACATGTATTTTTATCAAGTACGATTCAAGCAAACGAGAGACTCAGGTTAAATGTACTTGATCATTGTCCGAGTAACGAAACATCTTGGCAAACATCGGCAAAATTATTCAATTGTTCATCGGCTTCAAATGCGCAACAATATACTTGCATTCGTATCTGGAATTATACATTGGTGGAAACATGCCTCAATCCAGTGTCTGCACAAGAGAAAGGTAATTTGTACAGAATTGTAGTTGGACGGGTAAGGGCAAAATTGCTATACAAAACATCTCAAACAGGGAATGCTTCGGCATCAATTTGTAAAGTCGTCAATGCTTGATATTTTACTTTTGTATTCAATAGATAATGTTCTTGTCATTGCCACAAGAACATTTGCACTAGTCGTGAAATGTATTCATAGAGCATTATTTGGACAGGACAAATTAAAAGAACGTAAAGACCGATCTTTTCAGTTAAGAGAGAAAAAAGAGAAAGACAATGACTAGGGAATAAAACAGATAACGGATTCCTACTTTTATTCATAATTATATTTAATCTTTTATATACAAGAACTCATAATAATTGACATATACTGCAAAATAATTCTAAATATGAAAACCGGAGCAAAAAAAAAAAAAAAAAAAAAAAAAAAAAAAAAAAAAAGAAATAAAGAAAAAGCATGGTATTTTTTCTCCAACCTTCAATAGATACCAATATGAAATTTTCAACCGGAACATACTCAGATCTATACACGAGGAAAAAATTTTATGAATATAACTTTTTATAATGACTAAAAGATTCAGGGCTTTCAATATTTTTTCCATATTTGAAAAGGATAACATCAAACAGAGTAGAAGTGATTTTCAAGTTTGGTTTTTCTTTTATACATTATTCAACGTTGCCTCAAATAGTAGAAACACAACAGTGACAATAAAAGAATAAATGTTCTATAGTTTCACTTTAAGTTTTACAAAAGGTGCGCAGAGAATCATTCCTAACTTTGATCTAATTTAGAAACTTATTTGTAGCTATTATTCTGTGAACAATTCTGTACTGAAACCAGTGAAGCCTGCAATCCAGGTTAATATTAAATATATTCCTATCAATAGTTTTTAGAGGAGAAGTCGAAAATGCGTCAACCGACCAGAGCCCTCGATGGCTATATTTGGTAGAAGACCTTGCGTAACTTCTTCCTGTAAGGTTTCGTGAAAGTCTGTGCAGCTGTTGCAAAGGATAAGTCAAAAATGCTCTAGCCAATCTGAGCCCTCGGCGGCCATATTTGTATACCGATCAGCACGAAAAACACAAACTCGGCAGAGGACTTATAGTTCTTGCTTCCTGTGAGGTTTCGTGAAATTCTGCGTAGCGTTTGCAGAGGGGTTCTCGAAAATGCTTAAAGTTTACGACGACCGACGACGGACGGACGGCGCTATGACAATAGCTCATTTGAGCTTCGCTCAGACGAGCTAAATAGTGACTCTGGCCTCTTATGATTATGATTTATGACTATAATAAGATGGTTTTGGTAGTGAAGCAAACAAATGTATTAATTTTGGAGGGAGGGGTGATTTAGTATCCCAATACGCAGTACAAAATCGAGAATTCTTTGGGTTTAAACCTGAATATTTTGCAAAATGATAAAAGAGGTCGGGGCACTCTTCAGACTTATCTCATATCCATCTAAACAGAAAATAGTGCAATTGGCATATTGAGACAAGCAGTATTCTCTTCCCACAATGAAAATTCCTCGAATATTTTTATAACTCCTAATCAAATAGCTATTTTATGCACATACATGTAGATAAATGATACAAGACAAAGGCTGGATCGCCCTGCCTGCAACCGTGACCCATCGAATCAAAAATTAGAAAAGATCTCGTTTTGGATTAGTCATGATTCATAATTTCGATCCATTTTGGAAAATTGTCCAAATTGAAAGAATTTTAGAACATAATAATGAACTTTCCAAGACACAGAATCTTTTCGAAATCGATTAATAGTATCATTCCTGGAATATTATTTACTTTGCATGTTTCCAAATTATCGTAAGGTAGCCTTGGGTTTCCCCGGAATACTCTTCCAAAAAAAAGCCCTTTTGACATATGAGCGATACAAATGGAAAGAAACATTTAACTTACATTTAAAAGTGTTAGGGATACATTCTTGGTGTACCAAGGGATTCATCCCATTCCACTTGACGCATTATTGTAATAGCGTCATAAGAGGATCCACAACACCGGCAAAGAATTATGATGTCATATAAAGTATAAAAAATCAAACAAAGCATTTAGGTAGTGTATGCTCAAGAATTATATACATATTTAGGGGCGTTTATTACCAATATAACAAGTTCAAATACATAATTATTATATAAGATAGGAGATTATTGATTCATAAATCAAAATAATATAAGTTTTTTGTCCTTTACCGGCCGACGCAGGAAATTGCGGTAATTTAAAACATTTTATTGTCATTTCGATTCTGAAAATCCTCTTATTGATTATTTTCGAGATCTTTTAGACTTTTAATAGCAGTTCTGTGTAAGGACCAAAATAATTTCATAGCACGTGGAAACAGCATGTCTCCAATTTTGACGATTTTTGGTGTGGAAGGTGGCTATGATGTACTAAGACAAAAATAAACTTTCTTTTTACAAATTAAGTTTTCGTTGCCATGGAAACCATGTTTGAAAATTTACGCATCAGTAGAATACTTGTAACATGGCATTTTCACAAGGATCGTTTCCATGGTAACAGCTATTGTAGTCATCTGAAACTTCCTTAATATTTCTGATTATATTCATAATAGTATATATATTACACAAGAAGTATGTTTCTGCCCGCTTTTCTCTTTGTCAATATGCTCAAAATGTAGGCAAAAACCTGTTTTTAAGAGGCCCTTTTTTAAGACCGAAAAAGCTCCTAATTTAACATGATTTTGCTCAAATGTAAGGGCAAATAATCTGAAATGTCAGGCTAACTTGATTTCTACTGCCAATTATCTTTAAAGTTTAATCCTCGATCTTTTAGAAAATGTTAAAATTTGAGTGGAACCTCTTCACAATTTTATTCAAAAGGGTATAAAAGATGGTTACCATGGTGACATTCTGTTCAGTGCTATTACACATAGAGTAATTTACTGGTAAATTTTCAGCTGTCCGTTATAAATTTTTAAGCATTTTTTATCAGTGCATATAAAAGAACATTATTGATAAAAAAATCACCTTAAAATTTTTCAAGGTCACAGGACCCAATGTCAAGGTCATCTTGAATGTTATTCACAAAATTTGGCATAATTCTGTGATTTTTCAAAAAATATGAGAGGCAGTTACTCAAAAATCACGTGGTATTGAGTAAAACAAGCACATACATAGTGATTTTGGATATATCCCCTATTTATTGACCAAAGTTGCAAAATCTCAAAATTAATGACATCCTTGATATTTAGCTAGTATTTCATACATACATATAAAAAATATGACATTATCATGATTTTGGTCTTGGGCTTTTTTTTAGGAGAAATGTTCTGAACAAAAAATTGTCATGTTTTTTCAATCTATCGGTCCTAAATTTAGAAAGAAGAATTTTTATACAATTATATATGACAGTCAAGCCTAAATTTAGTAACAACAAATAACAAGAAAAATGCAAATTTTATTGAAATTGGAACCTATAATTTGATTTGACCTTGAACTTTGCGTCAATGACCTTGACAAATTTTGGAAGTGCTCAAATAAAGAATAATTTCTTCTGTTGTCCCTACATAAAGCTCAAGTAATGTAAGTTATTTAATCCATGCTAAAAATCAATTTGAAAAGATATAGTCATCATGTGTCAAATGAAAAGTTGCCAAGGCAACCATTTTTGACTTTAAAATGTGAAAAACAAAACAAGGTCCCACTTATTTTTTCAGTGATTATATTTGTCACATGAAATATATTTTCTTCCGTCAACAGTAATGGTGTTATAAGCCTGACATTTTGTGTTATTTTTGCTTAAACATGGTAAAAATTGGACAAAAATAGGCCTTGATTTTGACCTTATTTTATGGCAATTTTTGACTGATTTTGATTTGATAGGATCCGGTTTATTGAAAGAAATGTCAAAAATTTGTTATTTTTTCTTAAAATAGAGGTTTTAAAGATTATAAGTTGTTAATACCAATTAACTCTGACGATGGTTTCCACGGCAACATAATAACCAAAGATGACTTATTTGACCATTTTTTAGTGCTATGAATAGACAGACCTCGTTTCCATTGCAACCGGAATATTTATTTTCAAAAAACTGTTATTTTTGTATTTAGGGCATTATACATACCATTTATAGAGAAAATCAAGAAAATCCCTGACATGCTGTTTCCCAAATATATTGGTCCTTACAGTGAATTAATATTAAATTCTAATTCTCCATTTTGAGACCATATCATTCAAAACGAAAACAAAAAAACAAAAAAAACAAAACAAAACAAAAATAAGAGTCACCTTAGACAAAGCAATATCAGTGAAGATGTTAAACTTCTACAAATTCATAGGCATCAGAGCAAGTACCAAATATACAGATTTTGTTCTGAGAGCTAGGCGTCTTTCAGATAAGCTTCACAGTCAGGGATACGTTTGTGACCGACTCACCTCGTCACTGATCATGAGGAAGTTCTAGGGTCGATTTGTCCCAGAATCTCCAGAATCGTGGATGATATTCTGTCTTAGTACTACTAACGAGGATTAAAATATCCGTAACACGTGTCTAGTACAACAGAATTGATACTAAAGAACATATATATCAATATTGACAATTTCGACCACTAGGTTGGTATCGCTACTGATGAACTGTAGGTCCCCGAGGATATCGCTCACCTAGTTTTAGTGTTTACACACTGTATTGAAATATATTCCAAATTTTCCGTCATCAAATTAGAACTTGATTTCTAAAACTAAGGGGTATATCCCTCATTGCATAGCTATGTCCTTAGCTGGGTTTCGGCATATTTTTTTTCAGTCATGTGTAGAATTAAGCGCCTTGCGCCTACCTGCCAAAGCTTTTATGCCATATTTTTCACTTAAATACGCTTTCTGAATACCCTACACAAAATTTGGAGCCGCTCATTTTGGCAAGAGGAAATTAAAGCTCTGTATTGTATATGGCGCCAAGAAAATTCACTTTGGCTTTATTTAAACTGTTTGACATGATGTACTACTGACGAGATTAAAATATCCGAAACAGTGTCTAGTACATCAAAATTGGTACTAAAGAACATATATTTCAATATTAACAATTAAACCATTTGAACCATCAAACCACCGAATATTCTTGTACCTTCCGAAATGGAAGTAACCGGATGTGACAATTTTACCGAATTGAAGTGACGGGTGTTGCATGCATGCATGAGATGATTACAATTCATTGGCACCTGGTCTCACTCCTATTTTGGGTTCGCTTCTTTTCATATGATGGAGGTTTTTTCTTTGTTTGCTTTGGTTCTTGTTTTGTTTCTTCAACGCATTCGAAAATTTCTGTTATCAATATTTCTTGAAATTTCTGAAACGTGGGTCCTGCAGCATCATATCCCACCAATCATGCTACGTCTTTCGGTACATTTATGGATATAATAGCTTTCACACTCTTTTGTCATAGTACATTGTTTAGGTTGAGGATCACTGACGAGGGTTAAATACCCGAAACGTGCATGTTTGGTCCACGCTGAAAATTTATCTGATTTTAATGATGCTATTGAATTTGAAGAAGTTTAACATTTGTTTGCCTTCGGTTTTTGACTTTTGTTGAATTATCGATTTTGTACAATATATTGGGATATGATCATTATCCATATTTGTCATTTATATGCAGATATATTGACAGCTTGGACCATACATTCTCGTTTCGGGTATTTACCCCTATTCCGTGATTCTCAATCTAAACGATAATATATGGCCAAAATATGTGGAAATTATGTCCATTATATACCGAAATACGTTGAAAGATGGATTGAATATGGTGCTATAGAACCCAGGTTTCAGAAATTTTAGAATATTTTGTGAACAGAAATTTCCGAATGCGTTCGCAGAAACGACCGACTGAAATTGATCGAACTTGGCTACATGTACCCTCGGGGACTCCTGGTCCACCAGTAGTGGTACTCACCGAGTGTTACAAATTATTAACGTTTTCAAATGCAGATAGAAGGAACGATACATATTTGTATACATGTATTTGAAAAACCCGTTTCCAATTTATGATTCCATGATTTAAGCCATCGATGTTTTTTCTTCGTTCATATCCCCATCCCAAACCCCCTTTGAACTCTATTTTTTAACAACTAAAAGAATAAAACCTTTTCCAGTGCACGGTTTGCATCCCCCCGGTCAAAATCCCTTATGCATGGAAATAACCGATCGCTCGTAAAACGTTGCACGATTTGCTGCAATCATTCCAAATTTCCTCGCTCGGCAGAGGACTTACTACCCTCCCTGCCATGCCCCCGTACATACACGTCATACCGACAGCGCATTATATGGTAGTTAATAAACATAATCCAATTCCTTTTCATGTCCATATAAACACAGTATCTAACCAAGATACTAAACATTCCGGAAATTGATGCGTTTTGAGGCGTGATTACTGAAACATTACAAGAATTTTAAGTAAAAACAACAAATATCTCAATATAAGCTAAATAATTTATATTAATCCCCTTAAAATTCAAAAGATATCGTCATGGTTAAAGTTTTTTATGTAGGTGAAACTCCAATGTAAAGGTCACAAGGTCTATTTTTTGAATCCAAGGAATCCATTATTTCAAAAGGAATACAGATATCAAATATGAAAGCCCTATCCTTTATCATTCAAATGTTATGGTCTAGGTTAAAGTTGTTGAAAGTAGGTCAAACTCCAAGGTAAGTCACAAGGTCAAAATTTGTGGTATCCAAGAAAAGGTCTTGTCACAGGAAATATACAAGTGAAAGTTGAAAGCCCTATCAATTATCATTCAAAAGTTATGGACAAGGTTACAGTTTTTGAAAAGTAAGTCAAACTCAAAGGTCAAGATAACAAGGTAAAAAAAAATAGTGGTATCCAAAAAAAAAAAAGACTCTTCACAAGAAATACACAAGTAAAAATTGAAAGGCCTATCAATTACCATTCAAAAGTTATGGACATTATTAAACTTTTTGAAAAGTAGGTAAAACCCCAAGACCAAGGTCACAAGGTTTTAATTTAATTTCTATTTTTCTGAAATTCGCATTTTTAGAGAAATTGGTAGGAGATGGACACTTGGCTCTGCTAATTTTTTTTTGTACTCAAGAGTTGTAGTGTTGTGTTGAATTTATATGAAAAGTTGATAAGCGTAAAAGTCGAATTACTTGATTGCAGAATCTTTTTCAATATTCGATCAAGTACGGTTATTATCAGTGTGAAAAATTCACAAGGAAAATGCTGAAAGGATATTTTACAAGACTTTGGAGATTTAGAATGTTTAGAATTGTCATCAGTGTCATACTGAGATATTCCTTGTTTTCGTTGGAAACTTTGAAGTTGTTATATGTTATACTTCACATACATGCCCAGAATATTAATCGAAATGAACGTCAAAATTTTACGCATAATTTAAGTTCCTTTCTTATACAAGTATCGAAAATATGAATGTAGTTTTTCTGATATTTAGCTTGTAAACAAGTCACAAGAGGCGTGAGTAGGGAGTGTATTCAATTATTTGAGGAATGTAAGGAGGTGGTAACTATTGATGCAAAATATATGGAGAACCAGCATAACAGCCTCCCTAAATTTTGTCAATAGCATGAGAACATGGTGTTCTGAAAATGATAAAGGAATAAATGAAGTTCATCGACTAAATAAGAAAGAACAAAAACATTGCAACGCGTCCCCTACTACGTAATCACATATGGGGAAATGCCATGTAGTGTAAGGAAGTCTTAACCATGAGTTTTGTCCAAAATAAGAGGAATAATAACTTTTTATTAAGCTGAAAAACGATCGGCTTGATTTAAGTAGACGAGAGGTTTTGTTTGCGTGTGTTGAAATAACTAATAATCACCTTATTTTGGATACAACTCATGATAGTAGTCATGCTGAAGTGGATTCTTGAATGTCCGACTTTATTCCCGCACATTGGAAACTGTATATGTTTTACTAATGAGACTGCAGAAATTGTTGAATGCAGATATTGTTGTTGTTAAACAAGTTCGAATTTGGTTTCAACTGACCATGAGATAAGGCCCTTGGGCAAAGTTAAATTCAGAATTTCGTTTTCCAATATTCGGGTTGTAATTATATCTAAGTTTTCATGAAATTTTTAAAACGTGGGTTCTGTAGCATCATATCCCACCCATTCCGCTACGTCTTTTGGTACATTTTTGATCTTAAAAAAATTTCATACTTTTTGGACATACTACATTGTTTAGACTAAGGATCACTGACGAGGGTTTAGTACCCGAAACGTGCATTTCTGGTCCATGCTGTAAATCTATCAGGTCTAAATGATGCTATTTAATTTAAAGACGTTTAAACTTGATACAGATAAAGCTTAAGATTGAATTTGAAGACGTTTAAAGTTTGAACCACTCGATGAATGTCACTGCTTGTGGACCAGGAGAGTCTCCGAGGACACAAGAAGCCAAGTTCGATCAACCTCGGTTGATCGTTTTTTCAACGCATTCGAAATTTTTTTTTATTAAAATGAGTTCAAATTTCTAAAACGTACCATAAGATGCCACCTATGGTGCTTCGTCTTTCGATACACTTGTGGACATAATAACTTTCACACTCTTTGGCCATATTACATTGTATAGATTAAGGATCACCGACGAGGGTTAAGTACCCGAAACGTGCATGTATGGTCCATGCTGCAAATCTACCTGATCTTAAATGATGATTTTGAATTTGTACCACTTGGTGAGTGTCACTGCTTGTGACCTAGGAACCTCCGAGGGCACAAGTCATGCAGCTAAGTTCGATCAACTTCGGTTGATCGTTTCTTCAACGTATTCGAAAATTTCCGATATCAAAAATTCTTCAAATTTCTGAAATGTGGGTCCAGTAGCATCATATCAAACCCATCCTGTTACGTCTCTCGGTACATTTTGGACATACTTATAATGTCGAAGGGTTCCAACTCTTTACCTTCTTGAAGAAAATTCCAAACCCATTTCCATGCACCAGACACGTGTTTCGAATGACAAGCATGGATAATGACCATGTACCTGTATACAGAACAAAATCGATAATTCAGAAAATCAGAAACCGAAGGCATACACAATAAGGATAAAACAGGAACCAGAACAAACAAACAAAACCCTCCACCATATGAAAAGAAGCGAACTCCCGATATGGGAGTGAGACAAGGTGCCCTGGAAGAGTAAGCATCTCCTGTATGCATGCAACACCCGCCGCTTCAATTCGGTAGAACTGTCACATCAGGTTACTTCCATTTCGGAAGACATAGATTACACTCTTTGGTTGGGTGGTTCAAATGGTCTATGACAGAGTATCATCCACAATTCTGGAGAGTGGGACATCATAGTGTATGACGATTTCCCCATATCGACCGTAGAACTTTTTCAGTGACGATGTTAGTCAGTCACAAGACTGAGAAGCTTATCTGAAAGACGCCTAGCTCTCAGAACAAAATTTGTATATTTGGTACTTGCTCTGGCATAGCGTATCAACTGAGATATGAACACGCCATAAACAGGCGATGAAGGGATGTTGCTAATCAGAAAAGGAAAGTTTGTAATGCTGAAATTGAAATCGTCACGTAGTCATTGAGTGAGGTGTTCATGTGACCATCAGTGTCGTAGGACAACATTAATTCTCATCAGTGATGCTTCCAGCGGAGCCACCAAAAATAATTTCAGTAGCGCCCTCTATAGTTTTTTTTTTAAATTTAGATTTGTACATTTACAATACAGAGAGTGCGTGACTCCAAATTTCCTGTAGGGTCTATTAAGTAGCATGTCCAAATAAAATCTAAGATAAGATATAAGAAACGTTTCTTTTTGGAGTCAGTATATAATAGTGTGATACATATCAATATTACATCTCAATACTATTGAATTATTTTTTGCAAGAATAATAGTCCTCTGACATAGCAAATCAAATGAAACGATATGTTTTCCTATTGAACGCCATCGCTGTCTTATGATGAGATATTTCAATATATGGTATGGTTTAATCAATATATGCGGTGGTAAATACATTATATGGAGTGCTTAGTACATTATATGCGGTGTTAAGAACATTATATGGGGTGGTACGTACATTATATGCAGTGCTTAGAACATTATATGCGGTGATAAGTACATTATATGAGGTGCTAAGAACATTATATGCGGTGGTAAGTACATTATATGGAGTGCTTAGAACATTATGTGCGGTGTTAAGAACATTATATGGGGTGGTACGTACATTATATGCATTGCTAAGAATATTATATGCGGTGATAAGAACATTATATGCGGTGCTAAGAACATTATATGCGGTGGTAAGTACATTATATGCTGTGCTAAGAACATTATATGCGGTGGTTAGTACATTATATGGAGTGCTAAGTACATTATATGGAGTGCTTAGTACATTATATGCGGTGTTAAAAACATTATATGGGGTGGTACGTACATTACATGGGGTGCTAAGTACATTATATGCGGTGCTAAGTACATTATATGGGGTGGTATGTTCATTACATGGGATGGATAGTACATTATATGCGGTGATAAGTACATTATATGCAGTGTTTAGTACATTATATGCGGTGCTAAGAACATTATATGGGGTGGTGAGTACATTATATGCGGTGCTTAGTTCGTAATGTGGTGATTTCGTTATGATAAACATTCTGATGACCAAGATTAAACATTTTTGAGACTCGGTTTATCATTGACCCAAAAGGACACATAAACAGAAAAGGATTCAACATTTTTCCCAGCTCTATCATGGGGGGGGGGGGGGGTTGGAAGAAAAGACCGGTATTTCGGTCAAAATAAGCATTTTTACACAGAAAACAATGGAAAACGGAAACGCTTTTACACAACAGCGTCCCCCCTCTCGCTTTACAATGCCACATTCACCAAAGGTATATATCAATAAAACACATTTTCTGGACAAGTGGGGTTCTGAAGCGAGGGGGTAAACAATGTCCACAGGCAAAAACGAAAAAAGGGGGATGGAACTATTTTAAAATTTATCTCTAGAGCGATATTAAAAGTAGGTTATAATTGCCATCTTCTACTTTTTATATCATGGAACAATCTATTCATAGTGTGTTCCGATCAAATAATCAACCGTTTGGAAGGAAATAAATTTGCGTATATCTACACTGTGTGTATTTCGCTCCAGAAAGCTACATAAGTGGCCGAGAAGAAAGAAATACAACCGTTTTTTTTTTCAGTTTCCGGATTTTAGAGATTGCCGATTACATTGATATTCTTAAAACAGGGTGACGTTAAAATTCTATATCATATTTTTTTTTTATTCTAATTATTAGAATAAAAAAAAAAATAATGATATAGAATTTTCACGTCACCATGTTTTTTTCTCTCTCTCTCTCTTAGACCACGTAAATTGAATATCACAAGCTAAAATAAAAATTATAATTTATATATTAGTAACGTAGTGTTACAGAATTAATCTACTCTTTACTAATATCACATAATTTATCTATACTGTACAAAGCTCTTCTAATAAGTACAAGCATATACAATATACGGAAACAATGCCTATTGATATCATGGTGCCTCTCACTTTAAAAAAAGCAAGACCTTTGTAAAAAGAATTGAAAAATAAAATGTACCCATGGCCAGGATCGAACTCGTGACCTTGGTTTTTTCAGTCCTGCGTCTTCACCATTACGCCACAGCACCGTTGCATGTAAGTGATGAAATTGAAGAATAGATTTCACTGACTGTCAAAGATTTAATCTTTTCACTTTTTTGATTAGAATACAATGAAATAAACCTCAATTAAACAACATAGTATCTATTTTATCTTCTCAGATAAATATTTGTGTTTAAAAGCCACAAAAACGTAAAAACGAGGAGTGCTAACGTAGCTGCGATCCGAGTCTCAGAAATGTTTAATCTTGGTCATAAGAATGTTTATCATAACGAAATCACCACATAACGAACTTAGCACCGCATATAATGTACTCACCACCCCATATAATGTTCTTAGCACCGCATATAATGTACTTAGCACTGTATATAATGTACTTATCACCGCATATAATGTACTAACCACCCCATGTAATGAACATACCACCCCATATAATATACTTAGCACCGCATACAATGTACTAAACACCCCATGTACTGAACATACCACCCCATATAATGTATCTAACACCGCATATAATGTACTAACCACCCCATGTAATGAACATACCACCCCATATAATATACTTAGCACCGCATATAATGTACTAACCACCCCATGTAATGAACAAACCTCCCCATAAAATGTATGTAACACCTCATATAATGTACTTAGCACCTTATGTAATGTAATAACCACTCCATATAATGTACTTACCACCGCATATAATGTTCTTAGCACCTCATATAATGTACTCAGCACCGCAAATAATGTACTTACCACTCCATATAATGTACTTACCACCGCATATAATGTTCTTAGCACCTCATATTATGTACTTTGCATCGCATATAATGTACTTACCACCGCATATATTGATTAAACCAGACCATATATTGAAATATCTCATCATAAGACAGCGATGGCGTTCCATATTTTCCTATCTTCATTTTTCCTGTTTTTACAAATAATGAATATATTTTTAGTACCGGCATTGTTTTCTGTGTAAAAAATACACATTAGATTTCAATGCATATAAATGAATTGTACAATGCAGAGAAATTGTTTTTCTTAATAGTTATTTCTTATATTTTTATTCCATTAATCTTGTGACTATTCGAACACAATATTTTATGCTAGGCGCAAAATAATGCGGAAGTAATTTTTGAACATCAAACCATTATTTTGCAGACGGTTGTCCCTGGCTGGAAACTCGAGAGGAGACAGTCACTGTCAAATTCGAGAAATGTAAAACAACGGTTTCAGGGTGTCCACGTCATAACGGCAATTGGTTTACAACTAGCTTCCTTTATAGATGTGAGAAAACCATCTTTCATTGTAAATATTTCGTTTCCCGTAAAGACAGTAAAAAAAGGAAGTAACAAATTGTAATGACCACTCAATCTACACAAATTTTGACCTCTCAAGCTCGGCTTTTATCAAGTGGAAAACACGAATACAAAATATCCCAACTCTGCATGCATAACTGTCGGTAAACGAAGAACACCGTTCATGTAAAATGAATAAGACATGGCGTCATATTCAACAATTAACAATGTGTATTCCACCAAAACGATGTGACATCATACCCCTTTAAAAAGACATTCAGCAACAACAGATATAGGAAAGTAGCCCCACCGCTTCCAATCATGCAGAATATCTCAACTATGAGACAAAAGACATTAAATCCCGTACTAGGCTATTTGAGAGATCATGCCTTCTCCTAGAAGTACACAAAGTTTTGAAACTTATTTTACAAAAACAAAATATATTTCTAATGAATTTCAAAACCATTCTAACCAAACCATCTATTCTAAGCCTCCAAATAACCTCGACCTTTGAATCCTGACTGTGTAAATTATTAGAAATAGTTGTTTTGCTAAATGTAATCTGTATTGTACATTTGAAGTACCTACCTCAAACAGTCTGGTTTTTATCTTGTTAACTAGATCTTAACATGGGCATACAAACCTCCCCTTCCGCTTATGCAAAATTTCTCATAAACATCAATTGATCAGGTATTTGTATTTATTGGTTTACCAAATGGGTAGGGTATGTCCGGTACTGAAATAGTTAATTTTGGTGAATTAATAACTTTATCAATATAAATAAAATATACAATATACATTGTGTATACTTTATGTATTTTGTTGGATTTCATGAGAAACGGAGAGCAGCATCGTAAAGTATGTATTTCTTTTATGTTCTTAAAGTACATCAATTCATCCTTATTTTCATTTTCCTGTTTGCATGAACAATAAGGCTAAAGAATGAACACTTCAATAACGATTTTTAAATCAGATCTTTATAAAGCCTTATTTTTATAAATGTTTAAATTTCTTTAGTTCCAGGTTGTTTCATTGATCCAGAACGAATAAGGTAAGATCACAATCAAGAATGTCTCAATTGGAATAAAAAGGATTGAACGCACACTCATCAAAATATATATGTAGTAATATTTTTGCTAGTTCGGAACCTTGTCATTTCATCAGAAAAAAAGAAGGAAAAATACAATCGAAATAAAACATGTTTATTTAAAGGAGGGAGGTGTTGCATCAATTCCCACTCACTAGATGCATTTTTGAACATAAAAACATTTGCACTTTTTGGTCTTTTTCATTGTTAAGATTGAGAATCACTGACGAGGGTTAAGTAGCCGAAACACGCATGTGTGCTCCATGCTGCAAATTTATCCGTTAGATTATGCTATTGAACTTGAAGACGTTTAACATATAAGCACCATCCCTCAAATGCTATTTTCAACATATATCTATTTTTAGTATGTTACTGAATCGACGCTACAGGGAATTTGGAGCTGTGAATTCTCTGTCACAAGTGTAACGCAAACGAACAAATCAGATTCTAAATCTAATAAATATACCAGAAAGCGCTACTAAAATGAATCTATACGGCTTATGAAAATCACTTCAGGCTCTTCTTTCACTCATTTGGCAGGAAGCATCCATGATCATAAACTGGATCTTAATTTTTTTCAAGAAGGTATAGAGTTGGAAAACTTCCGTATTTTAAATAGGTATACATTTACAAAATAGAAAGAGAACAGAAGAACGAAGACACAAATTTATAGAAAATCAAACATGAAGCCTCTTTCTTTTTTGACAGTAATCCAACACCATCAATGGTAGGAGAGACGATTCCGATTTCGAATGAAACTTCCACAGATGACGACAACCATATAACAAGACCAGCTTCTTTGTATTCATCGTCAAATCTATCTACGGTGTTAATCATTTCAAGTTCGTTGCATATTTTTTTTTTCTTAATCATTGCACTCATGTTAAATGTATTTTTACATGGAGTTTTAATTTCTAATTTCATAAAGGTATCTAAAACAGTACAATGTTTATGACGCCGTGATTTTTTTTTCTAATGAACTCTAAGGCGTGCTTCAAATTTATTAACGTAAGCTATATCTTATAGTGACGTTCGAAGCAATATCAGTGACGTTCGAAGCAATAAAATGCTATTTTATAAAATAATAAGACAGTTTACTTTGATATATTTGTACATCAATCGATTTGTATCACTTTTAACTTCATTGAGGTGACATTTCATTACTTTGGCCAGAATATAAGAAATCGTTTGACGATTGTACACAGATAAGTGCATTCCCTAAACATTTGACATTTTCGTACAAAAAAGTGCGTACAAACAGCCATAAATATTTCCCGTGTTCTTGAAATGCATAAAAATGTATGTAGAATAAATTAACGAAATATATCTTCAAGAAAGTGGACTCCAACAGATATCAGCGTCAATAGATTCTCTGAAGTAAAACACTTGATTTACAGCAGTCGATGAAAGAGGTCACCATAGTTACTTTAAAACAGCATAGCCTCTATAAAGTGCGGACGATTTCAATCCAACCATCACATGATATACTCAAAACCTGCCTCTATAAATATTTAAATCATAAGAATAAGCAAACACGCTACTTTTTGGAGTGCTGTTGAGATTATCGTCAGGATCTTCTTGAACTCATTTACATACGCCGCCAGCCACCTTCAGATTGCTTGTTCGAGCCTGGGTCGGCCGACATATAATCTTCAATCTTCTGGGTTTGTATACGAAATCTTCCTTGTGTATGTACTGTTTACATGTTCGTCGTGTTTAAACAAACAAAAAATGTATTTTTCATGCTGATTGGTCAACCAATAGCTATGATTGGCTGACGCCTGTATGAGGTCTCCATAAATGATGCTCATGATTTCACGAAACCCTAAAGGAAGCAAGTACCAAAGGCCTTTACAGAAATGTCCACTACCATTATTTGGTTTGCAACTCAAGTGAGCGATGTGGAGCCCTGTGGTCTCTTGTTCTTTTGTACATATTATGATATTTTCCTCGCAAAATCAAATCAAATAGAATGTTTGAAATACATCTGGATATACTTGACATACATGTACTTTTAATAGCCTTGCTATGCTTCAGTATGACGCTGGGACATATAAAATATCTTTATTTATTTTCGCTTTGACGGAAAGTAATTTTTTGTCAAAACTCAGAATTTTTTATTCCTCGATGGATAATATCATTTATAGATTCGATAGTCAATTCGTCGTCTCCTGCATATTATGTGATATTCCCTTTCATTTTTATTTTCAATCATATATAACTACTATTTATATTTTTATCCTTTCATCATTTGCCCATCATTTGCCCATCATTTGACAGGACCTGTATGGTACGGCGATGCCCGTCTGTCATTCTGTGTATCCGTTTTTCCGTCTGTCCGTCCGCTTATGGAATTGCACAATTATTTGCGGCTGCCCTAGATTTTTGGTATAAAGAAAATATAAAGAATTGAAAAAAATGAGATAAGAAGATCCTGACGATGACCATGGTTCGGCAACAAATATGATATTCCGGTGAATTTTGACACATTCCTTGATCTTGGATTGTTACAGAGTAAGTTTGTTCAAGGCTCAAGTATGAACTTTTTCGAGGATTCATGCCCTTAATACAAAAAAAAAAAATCAGTTTTCCAGATTTCCTTCTGCAATACATAGAGTTTGATAGATAGCTTGGCCTTGGATAGTTACAAGATAAGTTCGACTTATGAAGAATGTCAACTACATCACGATATAATTAACATAGTAAACTTCCCATCTGAAAGAATTTTCTTTGACTGTCATCGTACTATTGGTCGCACGGACATACATTTATAACTAACACCGTTATTTACGAGAGTTCGAGATCTATCCACTATATGATATTTTTATGGGAAAAAAACGTCGATAAAGGAGACAAAATCCCAGTTTCCTTATTTTTGGAGTGAGCTGCATTGACAGTAAATTTGAATTCACGTTTAATTTAAGATTTCTAAGCAGAGTTGCAGGAACTTACTGTATGCCGGTAGGGTACTTTTATCGCTTAGCGATCTTTTTTTTTTATATTGTTTTTTTCCCGTGAGGTGTAATTTGTATTTCTTTAAGGAATTTGTAAGCTTTTTGAAAGTGATTTTCTGCAATAAAATTTCGGGTGAGGAGTTTGATAAGTCCCATAGTCATTGAATGAGAGTTTGACTTTCATTCTATGACTATGGTACTTGTTTGAACAGATAATGGATCTTATATGTTTATTTTGTGACTACGATTTCTTTTCCTTTTCTAAAACCTACGTTCATTACTACGGTCGGTTAACGAAACCTTATCTGCGATTAGAACATTGGTTTTGCCCGCACAGGTTGCCATATATAAGACTGTAGTATAAAATGACGTACATGTAATCGTGTAATGTCATATGCTACATTTGTATTCATCTAAGGATCGGTATGAATACACAATTTCTCATCAACGTAATAAGAAGGTCAATATCCGTTATGTGTATAAAAGAATAATATTATGTATTGTGGTTATTTCTTTGTATCTATTCGAGCGAAACATAGATTTTATTTTAAATTTCTTAAATTCCGTTATTGCAGAAAAAGCGATTTAGCATTTACATGTCTGATTGATCCTAAGTATCCTTACTCCCAGGGGCTTAGGATTTATGGTTTAGGATATATCGACTCGGACGGACGGACAGACAGACAGACAGACAGACAGACAGACAGACAGACCGACCGACAGACAGACAGACTGACACGACAGTAGGGATAAAGTTGCAGTATAAAAATGAAGAGACTATATGCTGGCACGAATGATTTTGGAGAGCATAAAATCGGCTATTTTTACTTACATACTTCTTGGGAATTTCATAGAGTTTGACTGCTTACCAGAACTCTTTTATGTATTTCCAAATTGATTATTAGGATAGCACCCTCTGAACAAAGATCACTTCAGGTAATGCATTAGAAGTCAAGGAAAATTTGTGTTAATGATGTACACATTTAGTGAAAGTGCCGTTCTGTAACTTAGAGTGGAACAGAGTTAAATAAAACTTTTCCGTTTTCTGTTGATACTTAATATGAATTATGGCGAAGCCATTGAGAGGACGCAGATAAATTATAATTTTAATGATTTTTCACCATACATTATTGAATTTTTTTTTTACTAAGTAAATAATAAACAAAATATGTAAAAATTTGTGTTCTTGTTATTCTTTTCCAGCATCTTTTTTACTTTATCAGTCTTACATTTTTTTCTTGAAATCGTCTACAGGAGAAAATTTCTGGATCGACAGCATGCAAATAACTCGTAAATGCGGGGAAACAACCCTTAATGTCGGCCGGTTTGATGTCAGAAAACAATCAGTAGACATGAAATCGCAATGCTAAATTTTGAAACAGAAGAGATCAAGTGATGTAATCTTAATCTATGGATATATTGTAAGTCCTTGGACCTTGGAGAAAACCAAGGAAAAGAGAACTCGGGCAAGAAAACTGTTGGCACAAACCATTAAATTAAAAAAAGAAAAAAAAAAGAAAAAAGAACTTTTCTTTTTTATAAAGTAATTACATATTGTAAGATTTACATATATCTTGATTATTCAATTCAATTCAACTTTTAAATATTTATTTTTCAAATTTCATTGGGTGATGAAATGTTAGTTGTCGTATCAGGGATATGTATACCCCCCCCCCCCCCCTTGCACTCCCTTTTACTTTCACCGGAAAAAATAAACATTCAATATGTAGAAGAAAGAAAGCCTCCTTTTCGACGCCGTCTATAGTGTTATCAGCAATATATCGTTTTATGGGATGGCCTGGAGAAGGGGGTTGTATTAAAATAAAAAAATGCAGTATTTAATATTAGAATCACAGGATTTTTCCTTCTGAATAATGTTTACAAATGATTTTCCAATGTAATGTCTGAAGACAAAATTCATTCCTTTACTATAAAAGAGGGTGAAAGGGAGTTGGAGGAAGGGGTGGGAGGAGGAAGAGAGGGAGAGGAAGAGTGCGGGAGGGGGTATTGGAGTGGGAGATAAAGGGCGGAGAGAGGTACCCCCTGTCTGTTACCCAACCCCATAAAAGGCAAGGGTGAAAGGGAGGGAGAGGAAGAGGGAAGGGAGGGAGCCGGGAGATGTAAGGAGGTGGGAGAGGGGAGGAAGGGGAGGGACGGAGGAGAGAAGTATTCTAGGTAGAAACTAGTTCACCCCCTGTCAGCCCCCCCTTCCCCCACAATTGCAATCAACACCCCCCTCTATCTAAAAAAAAACATCTGAAGCCTTCACCCCTCCTCCTTTTTTGAATAACCATAGATCCGCCTATGGTTTACCTCCAAGGGGAAACATACTCAGCCTTATTTCATGCTTTGAACAGAACCCCAGTTTGTGTTTACCTATTTGCACTAAGTACTGTTCATGATGACGCAAGTTGTGATGCGTTGTGTACAGTATCAAAGGCAGCAGACATTTAGAAGTTTGTGTTGAGATTTACACTGCATACTGGAGATTTTCTGTAGATTCTACATGTACTGTAGATCATATATATGTTGAGAGAAACCACATTATTCGATCTACAGGTATCAAAATATCAGCTGCAAATCATCCTCGAAAGCAGAGCAGAATGAAGTTCGGTAAGTCGCTGATCGCGCTGATATTTTTTTGTTTGTATTTTCATCCCAGCATTATGAGATTATCCATGGATTTATCTGAGAGAGCTGTCAATGAAAGAAACTGAGAAAGTCCGCGAAACAAAGCTTTATGCTGACGTCGCATGCTGACGTCACGTTGTAATTTTCATAGAGGATATTCGGACTAAACATGATATATGTATATAATGATGGTGCAATGTCAGTATTACGTGAAGCAAAGTACAAAACATACATTTGGACACTGGTGGAGAAAGCCAAACGGAGAATATTCAAAGGAGATTGAGAAATCATGGTCATCGATGGGTTTCATTCTGTCGTCAAGTGACATTGTCAAAAGAATAAGCTTGCACTTCACGCCGATCAAATGGGCAATGGGGAGAATGACGTTATTGACCACGGTTTTGGAACCTATAGACACGATTTTTCCTATATATATATACACGTGTTACCTTGATGAGGACTACGTCCGCGCCTGCGGCGCGGACTGCGTCCTCTAATAGTATAGACGCTAGTTTTAAACCAAAAATATCGGTTGTTTTAAGAATTATATATCTAACCTGCCATTAGATTCAGATCTGGACAAAGGCAGTTAACATTTACGGTGAAAACTTTCTCAATTATTTTTTACTTTTAGTGCAGATTTTACGCAGTATTTTTACAGCTCATTTTCTTTTTCACAAAGGTGTACGGTCCCGAATGTTGCTAAGGTAGAAATACCTCATCATACGACGCTGTATTTATCTTTTTGTATGTCAAAAAACTTTGGTCGGTATATTTTAAAAACGCACCCCTAAAAGCGGAAGTACTATAGTTATCATAAATGTAAGGTCCGCCGTTTGCAGCATAATCTCATTGACAATATAATATTATCCTGCCTAGCTTGATACATCCAATTGCTTTAATAAATTGTCAACAACTGGTTACACCTTACCGGATAGCGCGAACGGACGTATAACGGATGATAAGATTGCCAAAATCCTTAGTCCTTTAGTCGTCCCTCAAAAAATCGACGCTGCCACTGCTCGAAGGTCTCGCAACTAGTTTTGAACGGATACGTGCCTTCCGAGTACCGGAAATCTACCGGAACAGTTACGAACTTCACCGTACTAATAACGGAAAAGCAACGGATAGATTCGAAATGCAATGTATATGAACCGGACAAAACGGACGATGAACGAACATACTATACTCGTCCGTTTGCCTCCGTTAACTGTCAGTTACATTGTATGTCTCCGATTTTTTTCTTTTCACGTCCGGTAGATGTCCGTTCGTGACTCGAGTCTACCGGACATAAATGGACACGTAACGGATATCAACGGACAAATACCGGAGATGTAACAAGCGACTTCCGGACAAAAAGGATATAAACGGACACCTTACGTACAGAAAACGGACGCCTTTGTCCGTTGTGTTCGGTGGCAAGTTTTGAGTATGTTAAACGGAGATAACAGATACCAACGGTTTGTTAGCCGTCACTCGTTCGTTCGCCTTATCCGATTAGGTGTGACAGAGGTATATACGATGTTGATGACGAATATTATCTATGTATATATTAAAATATTCAAAAAGACATAGAAGAAAAAAAAATGAATTTATTTACCAATAGATAGATAAATGAATGAACAAATGAATGAATTAAATGAATAAAAGATATTTAATATATATATTCAATAAACAAAAATCCCCATAAAATACGAAGTATCTTTAAATGATATCCTTATGTAGCTTCACGGCTGGACCTTTATGCTATATAGGAATTCGTACAGAATTTAAATTGTTAGCAGTTTTTTCTTATTTATTTACTCCTATCATCTTCAAGAGATCTATGGTATAGTCTGCCTCCTCTATATAACTACAATTCATGAATCAGCATTAGACAATACGAAATCATGATTTTCATCAGAATTTTATACTTCATATATACAAATAAAAAAAGACCTTGGCGTTTATCTTTGACTTAGACCTATCTAGATTTTCAGTTTTGTGTGTTTTGGATGTACAAATGAATAAAAGAAGATCCTGGCGATTATATCAACACTTTCAACAGGTAGGTTATGTCTATATAAAAACACAACTCTTTTTGTTTTAATTTGCAGGTGGTGTCGTGTTTTCCTTGATAAATTCATTCATTGTAGCAGTCATCTGTCTTTGGCGGAAGTATGTACAATATGCCAAGTTCTGTTTATCTTAATTTTCAAGAGATAATCTTTGAAATGATTTTAAAATAACAGCGTTTTATATGAATATAGAATAAGTGATGCCTTGGTATTCTCTTTTGAAACCAAAAAGAAAACCCAACTAATTGTTTCTTTTTAGAAGAATTCTTTTTAAAACTTAAAAAGACAATAAGGAGCAAACAATGGTAAATATATGTTGATTGAAGTTGCAATGTATGTCGGGTGCCAGAAGAACTTTGCATGTTCAATTATAAAAATAGGTATAAAATAGGTAAAAAATATATTATAGGAACGCTTGATGTTAGCATCTCATCTGCAATATTTTCTAACCATCAGAAACAAGAGTCTGCGTAAACTTGAAAGAGACATATCACTTCATGAATTAGGATTTGATAATCAACCGGACAATAGTAGTAGTAGTCTGTATGATTCCATTCAAAATATCAGACTGTCGGGTTCCCAGAGTCCATCGACCGTAAACGAAATGGAAAATCAGAGATTCGTTCATGTTTATGATGAGGCCGAAAGTCAAAATGAGTGTATACATGTGGAGGAGAAAATCGAAGGGAATGGAAGAGGTAATTGCAAACAAGGTAAAGTTTTCATTTGCATCTAATGTCTTAAAAGATTGTTTATGGATAAATAAACAGTAAAGTCTCAGCATGCAACTTTTTACAAGTCATCTTTGCAATTTCCAGAAATGTTCGACGATGGAGAAGAGACAGAGTAAGTTCTTTGTTTATGATAAATTATGAACTCTACCATCCCAAGTTCTTACGTTTATGGCAATGAATACTTAAATTTCAATCAAATACTAACGCACTTATTGAGTCATAAGCATTTTATAGGACCTATACAACGAACCGAACAGGTTAGCCAAAACCACACAGCAACTGCAAGGGATAAATTTTAAGGAGCTGTTAAGATAAGGGCTTGATTTAGCCCTCGTGCGCTGTTCTTCTTTTTCGGGTAAAAAATGGTCGGGATTAAGATATAAAGTATAAGAAGATTCTTAGTTGGTATTTTCTTTAAATAGATTTGATGAAAGATGTTATAATTACAGGTTGAAGAGGTAGGGGTACTGATGAGAGAAAACGTCAAATATCGAGCGTAAATTCTTTAAAAATGCATTAGTTTTCACGAATTTGATGTTTATTATACTTCTCTACCTTTTAATGTCAAACTTCAATAAGAGAAATTAACCTTGTAGTTATTATGTCAATATAATCGGCAAAAATCGCAATCCGGAAACTGAGAAACGGTTATATTTCGTATTTATCAGCCAAATATGTAGCTTTCAGGCGCGAAATACGCACGGTGTAGAAATAGACAACTTTCTCGTTCATTTCCTTCGTAACGGTTAATCATTTGATCGGAACACACTCTGAATAGATTGTTACATGATATAAAAAGAAAAAATGGCAATTTTAATTTATTTTACCGCTCTAAATACTGATTCTAAAATAGTCATCCATCCCCCCTTTTTTTCGTTTTTCGCCCGTGGGACATTGTTCCCCCCTCGGTTCAGAACACCACTTGGTCAGAAAATTTGTTTTATTGATATACATCTTTGGTGAAAGTTGCATTCTGAACCGAGGGGGGAATATTGTAGAAAAAGTTTTCTGTTTTCCATTGATTTCTATAGGAAAAACGCTTATTTTGACCCAAAAATCGGTCTTATTTTGAATAATTTATCCAACCTGATAGCAGATTCATACCTGTACCAAGTAACTTCTTATTTTTACCGAAAAATTTTCTCAATCTTTTCATTTTGAAATTTTGACTTTTCAGGGCAGATTTTACGCCTTATCTTAACAGCTCCTTTGTAATTGAAAGGTATGGGGATAATGCGTACTTGCATGATAATTCTTCTTCATTGATGCTCTATTTAATCATTTGTCTATGATTACCTTGACACTTGAAATATGACCTTGATTCAAAGTCATGACACATTCTCAGATCCTAAGGAACATTTCTGTGAAATGTTATTGAAATCTATCCACAGGGGAAGGAGTTATGGTCTGAAAAAGGTTTTACTAATGATGTCTATTGCGACATTGATCTTTGACCTTTGACCAATGACCTTGATTCAAGGTCATGGCACACTTATCTTAGATTGAACATTCTGTAAAATATTATTGAAATCCATCTACAGGGAGAGGAGTTATGCTCTGGACAAGGGTTCATTCATGATATCTCTATTGTGAATTTGATCTTTCACCTATGACCTTGGTTCAAGGTCATGACACATCCTTAGGTGCTAGGGAAACATTTCTGTGAAATATTATTGAAATCTCTCCGCAGGGGGAGGAGTTATGCTCCGGACAGAGTTTTAAAATGATGTATATTGTGACCTTGACCTAAAACCTTGGTTCAAGATCCTTACACACCCTTAGGTCCCAATGAACATTTCTGTGAAATATTGTTGAAATTCATCCATCGGGGGGGGGGATTTATGCTCTGTACAACATTGTAATAATGATGTCTATTGTGACCTTGACCTTTGCCCTAATACTTTGGTTCAAAGTCATCACACACCTTTTTATACTGAAGAACATTTCTTTGAAATATTATTGAAATCTATCCAAAGGGGAGGGGTTATGCTCTGGAGAAGGTTTTAATAATGATGGCTATTGTGACTTTGACCTTTCACATATTACCCTGATCAAATGTGTGACAGCCTTAGGTCCTAAGGAACAATCTGCGAAATATTATTGAAACCCATCCACAGGGGAAGGAGTTATGCTATGGACAATGTTATAGTAATGGTGTCTATTGTGACCTTGACCTTTGACATATGACCTTGGTTCAAGGTCACGACACACCCTTAGGTCCAAAAAGACATTTATGAGAAATATTATTGAAATCCATCCAAAGGGGGAGGAGCTATGTTTCGTAAAAGGTGTGATGGACAGACAGACAGCCAGATGGACGGACAGACAGACAGGGTGATTCCTATATACCCCCAGACTTTGTTGGCGGGGGATATAATAATGTAATGTGGCAAAAGAGTGTGAAAGTTTTGATTTCAAAAGATGTACCGAAAGACGAAGCAGTATGGGTCGGATATGATGCTAAAATTCACCTTTAAGAAATTTCAAATGAGTTAATGACGACAATCTAAACAGCACTCACAAAAGGGCGCAACATTGAGTATCGACGGGCCAGGTGCCTGGGAGAAGTAAGCATCCCCTGTTTGGCCAACCGCAGCCGCCTTCGATGTTCACAAACGAAAAGTTTCGAATGTGTTTAATAAGTGTATCGAACTTGGCTTCATGTGCCCTCGGGGACTCCTGGTCCACAAGAAGTGAAACTCACCAAGTGGTAAAATGAAAAACTTCTTTGAATTGAATAGCTTCATTTAAGAACAGATAAATTTGAATGATGGACTCCAGATGATCTTACAAAATTATGTTGGGGATCGATATATATTAGAAACGGTTTCGGAAAGGTGCCAACATGACCAAAAGAGTAGCATTCTTTGTGATTCTTCACCGAGACAGTTTCATAGATCAGAAAACCTTTTATATAATCGTTTTCGTTTCTTACTCTGCTGATCTACTCTGCTTATCTACTATGTTTTACATAAGATTTTTTTGGGTTCATTATCCGAGTCTTAATTTAGATATATTCCTTTCTTTTACATCAATCTCCCTGACGTCATCGAGAACTTGCTATGTTACTTGATGATTTATATATTATAGTTAGAATGAAATTTTCGATAAGAAGTATTTATCGTATATTGATTTTAACGACCCCAATTTGAACATCATTATGTGTCACGGTCGCATATCACGTGATACGCAAATGATATGTTCCACGCAAACCCCCTTTGGTTAAATTAGGTATAAACTGTTAAAATATCATTATCAGTTATGATGGTAATATATTTCAGTCAAGAATAGACGTATGTTTAGAGAACATTTAAAGAGAAAATTTTGTATCTACACGTCACCATATAATAAAATGTGGTAACCATGAACCATTTTCTGTTTAAGTATTCCCTGAATATAAGTCTTTTCTTGACCAGATTAGATCACCGTATAATAATGTCGAAGGGTTCCAACTCTCTACCTTCTTGAAGAAAATTCCAAATCAATTTACATGCACCAGACACGTGTTTCGAATATTAAATTCTCATCAGTGATGCTTTCAGCGGCGCCACCTTAAATAGTTTCAGTAGCGCCCTCTTTAATTTTTTTGAAGTTAGATTTTTACATTACAGAGAGCGCGCGGCTCAAAATTTCCTGTAGGGTCGATTCAGTAGCATATCCAAATAAAATCTATGTTCAAAATAGCATTGGAGGGATGGTGCTAAGATGTTAAACTCCTTTAATATCGATGATATTTATCGGTAAAATGGCTAGTATTCGAAATAGCAAAAAATAAGTAATGATGATGCTCATAACAAACATCAAAGAAGTACCCATCTGTTATTCAGTTTCAAAATATAAAAAAAGAATTGGCCAAATCATTAGATTTTTCATTGGGTCAGATGCAAACCCCGGAATTAGTAGCATCATATCCCTCCCATCCTGCTACGTCTTTCGGTAAATTTATGGAGATAATAATTTTCACACTGTTTGGCAATATTACCTTGTTTAGAATGTGGATACATAACGAGGGTTATGTAACCGAAACGTGCATGGCCGGTCCAAGTTAAAAATTTATCTGTTATTATACAGTATTTATCTGGCTTAATTGATTTGCGTATCAGATGATAAGCCGTCGTGATGTGTATTGCATGGATTATCTTCCAAATGTTTATTTATAGTTATTTTCATTCTCTGATATGAAGTATTTGTTTAAATGAACATCAAAGAAGTACCCATATGTTAATTTGTCGGAAAGTCGAGAAGGTTATAATTAGGCGAAATCAATATAATTTCAGTTGGAACAGTTGCGTACCCCGGAATAGACAACATTCTTCCTCCAACCTCCACCCATTTGCGTACATGTGTTTCAACTGCATGAATTATCAGTTCTGATAAATAAATTTATCTTTATCGAATATAATTGACCCTTCCGATTGCGGGAAAATAATGCAAAATTTCGTGACATCACAATGTTTTTACCTCGGACAAACAAGTTTCGAAGTTCGGTAAAACATCGAAATTGCATTGTGACGTCATGGAATTTCTCAAAGTTTTCCTGCGTTCGGAAGGGTCAACTGCCGGTACAGTGATGGATCCTTTGAAGATTTAGCATAGTATTACTAGTCTAGTAATTCAGTTAATTTTAAGGTATGAATTTTCTACTATTTTCATCTTTACATAAAGACGTGTTGGTTAATGGTCAATAAAGCGTACGCTCATGCAGCAAGATAAGCCCGTTGGGATTTTTTTCACAACACCAAAATATCTAAGTCCCATAACTCCATAAGGACAAATCGGATGAACCTGAAAATCGAAAGGCGGCTTCCTCTTCAAAGTCTGATTACAATGTACATTAATATCATGAAAATCTATTGACGCATATTTAAGTTATAATTATTGCATTCCATGCACCTATATTTTGCCCTTAGCTTAACATGTATGTGCATATAACCCCCCCCCCCCCCAAATTACACGTAATTTCTGGATTATGTGACAAAAAATGTAAGAACCCGTTATAATTTGTGAAAGAACATCCTTTCTACTTGAAGGATACAAAATTTGAAAACATTTTGACCAGAAATAGATTTTTGAATAACTTTTAACTATTTTAGTATATTTTTTCATTGTATTTAAAATATCTAAGTCCCTTAACTCCGTAATGACATATCAGATGAACCTGAAAATGGAAAGGCGGCTTTTTCTTCAACGTCTGATCACAATGTAGAAATATCATGTAAATCCATTGACGCATATTCAACTTATTGCGTTCCATGCGCCTATATTTTGCCCTTGGCTTAACATGTATGTGCATATACCTCCCCCCTCCCATTACACACAATATCTCGATTATGCGACAAAAAATTTAAAAACCCGTAACATAGGTCAAAGAGCATTCTTTCTACCTTAAGTATACAAAATTTCAAAACATTTCGATCAGAAATAGATTTTTTTAATAATTTTTAAATATTTTAGTATATTTTCACTGTATTTTAGAATATCTAAGTCCCATAACTCTGTAACGACATATCGAATGAACCTGAAAATTAAAAGGCGGCTTCCTTTCCACAGTCCAATTAAACAAAATGTTTTTTCATAAAAAACAGATGTCTCCCCCCCCCCCCTCCCTCTTAGTTACTTTGACCTTAGGCCAAAATGCAAAATGATGTGAAACCTTTGAGTCATGGGCAACATCATACTAAAACACGAAAGTGATTCATTACATTGTTTGAGGTAAAGGCCAAACATGATTGGCATATACAATTTCATTATAAGCATATTTAAAGAAATTGACTTTGGTCACATGACCTTGGATATAGGTGATCTGAAACCTACACTCACTGACGAGGGTTAAGTACCCGAAACATGCATGTCTGGTCCATGCCGCAAACTTATCTGCTTTTAAATGATGCTATTGAATTTGAAGACGTTTAACATTGTATGGATCATGAGCAACAAAAAACTGAATTAGTGATTGGATACACGGTTCAAAATATAAAGCCTAAACATTATTAGCATAGACAATTTCAGCCTGGACATGCTTAGCATATACAATTTCATTACCAAAGTAAGAAGCTACCTTAACCATGTGACGTTGGGACAATGTGATAAGAAACATTTAGTCCTCAGAAACAACATACTAAAATATGAAAACAATTGTAAGAAGGGTTCAGGAGATATAGCCCAGACAATATTAGTATGCACAATTTCATTAAAAAGAACTAAATGATCTTGACCTTGGGCACATGACCTTGGGTCAAGATGATAAGAAACCCTCCAATCCTGAGCAACAGCATACTATAGTATAAGAGTGATCCAGTATACGATTCCACAGATATAGCACAGACTCAATAGCATTTACAATTTCATTAAAAAATGTAATACTTGACCTTAGTCATATGACCTTTGATCAAGGAGGTGTGAAACCTTTGGGTCATCAGCACCATCATACTAAAATATGACGTGATCCAATCACGGTTCAAAAGATTAAGCCTGGACATAATACATGTAACAAATACAATTTCATTTAAAATATACTAATTGACCTTGTGTTTGGTCACATGACCTTGAGTCAACGTGATGTGAAACCTTTACGTGATAAGCAACAACATACTAAAATATGAAAGTGATCCGGCAAACGGTTCAAGAGATATAGCCCGGACAAGAATGTATGTTCAATATCATTAAAAATGCACTAAGTGACCTTAACCTTTGTCACATGACCTTGGGTCAAGGTGATGTGAAACCTACGGGTCATAAGCAACAACATACTTAGATATGATTGATCCAGCAAATGGTTCAAGAGGTATAGCTCGTACATGAATGTATGCATAATTTCATTAAAAATGCACTAAGTGACCTTGACCTTGGTCACATGACCTTGGGTCAACGTGATGTGAAACCTTTACGTCATAAGCAACAACATACTAAAAAATGAAAGTCATCCGGCAAACGGTTCAAGGGATATAGCACGGACTGGAATGTATGTACAGTTTCATTAAAAATGCATTAAGTGACCTTGACCTTGGTCATATGGCCTTGGGTCAAGGAGATGTGAAACCTACGGGTCATAAGCAACAACATACTAAAATATGAAAGTGATCCGGCAAAGGGTTCAAGAGATATAGCCCGGACAGGAATGTATGCATAATTTCATTAAAAATGCACTAAGTGACCTTAACCTTGGTCACATAACCTTGGGTCAAGGTGATGTGAAACTTTCGGGTCATAAGCAACAACATACTAAAATATGAAAGTGATCCAGCAAACGGTTCAAGAGATATAGCCCGGACAGGTATGTATGCATAATTTCATTAAAAATGCACTAAGTGACCTTGACCTTGGTCACATGACCTTGGGTCAAGGTGACGTGAAACCTTCGGGTCATAAGCAACAACATACTAAAATATGAAAGTGATCCGACAAACGGTTCAAGAGATATAGCCCGGACAGGAATGTATGCATAATTTCATTAAAAATGCACTAACTGACCTTGACCTTGGTCACATGACCTTGGGTCAAGGTGATGTGAAACCATCAGGTCATAAGCAACAACATACTAAAATATGAAAGTGATCGGGCAAACGGTTCAGGAGATATAGCCCGGACACGATGTGTGACAGACGGACAGACGGACAGACAGACAGACGGACAGACGGACAGACGGACGACGAAGGCAAAACCACCGTTGGGGGGGAGACATAATCATAATGTATGAATATCGTGAAAATCCGTTGACGCATATTCAAGTTACTACGTTCCATGCGCTTATATTTTGCCCTTAGCTTAACATGTTTGTGCATATAACCCCCCCCCCCCCCCTTCCACTACACACAATATCTCGCTTATGCGACAAAAAAAATCAAAAACCCGTTACATATGTCAAAGAACATCCTTTCTACTTGAAGAATACAAAATTTCAAAACATTTCGACCAGAAATAGATTTTTAAATAATTTTTAACTATTTTAGTATATTTTCACTGCATTTTAAAAACCTAAGTCCCATAACTCTGTAACGACAAATCGGATGAACCTGAAAATTAAAAGGCGGCTTCCTCTCCACAGTCCAATCATAATGTATGAATTTCGTGAAAATCCGTTGACGCATATTCAAGTTATTGCGTTCCATAGGCGGACGGACAGACGGACGGACGGACAGACGGACAGACAGACAGACGGTCGGACTTCGCCATACCATTATACGACCCGTCAAATGATGGGCGTATAAAAAAATGGAAAATTACCTGTTCAGTAAAACTTGTCCGATTTCAGAACTATAGATCTGATTTTAGATAAATATTCACGTCCATTTCAGGGAATACATACCTTTGGAAAGAGTAGAAGAAGCTTCTTACAAAGGTCTTGCTGTAGAACACGCTGAAAACCAAGGTACACAATCATAATTCTTATAGATGGTTAAGGTCTGTAAACCTGTTCTTATAGTTTTAAACGGAAGTATTTTCAATCTATCTATTAATCTATTCTAATCAGGACTATTTACAAAAAATGTTTAATGATAATTTCAGAAAGCATGGAAACAAATATGTGAGTACATTTGAAGTTGCATACATTCTAGATTCAAGGTAAAAAGGAATTGCTTTTGTCATATTGTATTCGACTTGTAGTATAAGACATTTTGGAATGCTATTCTTTAAATTCAGAATTCATCCTTTGTATTCACTTCGTTAAGCAAACAATTCCTAATGAGAAAGGTTTGATAAGATTTATAAAATATTCAGAGTAGGAGAAGAAAAGCTCTTCATACTTTTATTTTTTTTATTTCCTCTTTTTCGGCCTCGAACATTACCAATGAGACATAAGTTGTTGAAATGTGCACATGGTGTGCTGACGTTTTATAACAGAACATATTATACAAATATGTACTGCGTATGAGTTTAATACGCCAAAGGCCGAGGTCAAATATACTGCGTCGTAGCCGTGCAATATGTTTGTTTGTTATACCCTTATCAGTATCTCTATATAAAATCTCCATAGGAAAAATGCCTATAGATACGAATATTTGAGCAAGCAGTCAATATTTACACCAATATTGGCCCTTGGGCAATATTAAGAAAAAATATTGACCGATAAGCGGTAAATCGTTTGTGACGTCACGTCGTTGATGACGCTATATGCTCTACCTATTTTTCCGCGCTCTTTCTCTTATAGACGAAAATGAACGTTAAACGGTCCGTTGCTGCATTATTGATGTTAGGTATAACAAAACAATTATTGACTGGGAATTCGGGCAATATATGATTTGTTGGACCTGAAGACAAAATATTTTATTTTCAGGTCAAACAAATCATATATTGCCCTCATTCCCAGTCAATATTTGTTAGAAAATTGAACTCATACCCAGTCCATCTTTGTTATATTATATAATCACAATCCTCTGTTAAAATCTAAATCTTACTAGAGGTCTAATTTTACTATCCAAAATGTAATCACTTAAAATATCTATCTTTTTTATGTGAAAAAAAATGAAAATAAAAAAAAAAAGAAAAGGAAAAAACAAAAGAATCGATATCACTCTGTATTTTAGAGACTTCATATCAGTAAAGAAAACATTCTTCTCGTATCGTAGCGTCTCATTTGGCGCCGTTTTTGATCATGTGACTTCAAGTAAACATCAAAATGTACCTGTTGCACAAATTTGGTTCGTCAATAATCTTTTTGTTTCATAATTTATCGGAACCATCACCCAAACATGAGTAAATCAATTCATTTTCTCCCTATTCTAGATGTAGAATCGAAAGTGAGCCGCATAGCTGTGCAATATCTTAAAGTACGGAACTGCTAGCTAGCAATCTGATTGTTTGATACAAATCACTATATAATATGATATAATATTACCAACTAAAGCACTTATTATGGAAACATTTGAATGAGCAGTGAAAATGAACAATTGAGTTATCTATTTTACTAAAGTGTCGTTTTCATATTCAACGTAATTCGTGATTTTCATAATTTGTCTTTGCCTTTTCTATAATGCAAGGACTTCTTCATTCTTGGAGAAATTGATGAAGCGGTCTGTAACTTTGATAAGGTTTGTTTTTGAATATCTGAGTTTACCTTCGAACGTACCTTTATTCGGTTTTTATCCATTACATACGTATACAGATCAAATGTACACATGATGTCATATTTTGACAACAATAATTTTCTAGGAGTAGAAAACATTACCTATTTATTAAGAATTTCTCGCATATATCATATCATTGATCTATGTCAGTCTAGAATACGAAGAACCAGTTCTTAACAAGTACGAGAAACTTCTTCTCCACAAAGAAATATCTCAAGAAATATCAGATATTTTACATTATAATATCACCTGATAGCCTTGAATGTTTTCATCAACCGAATAACTAAAATGAAATCGGTTGCATATTTAACTAAATTCTGTTATCATACAGATAAAACTGAAAATTTTATTTTACCCCAAAAGGACGTTTTTTATCACAATATATTATTCTTCATGAAAAGGATAAAGATAGTTCCATAACTTGGTTTATGTTTCGTATTTTATTTGCAGGAGAAAGAATAAACAGGTAACATGTTTCTCAAGAAATTTACAATTGAATCTTATAATAAATGACGTCGAAATAAGGTAAGTTTTTGAAAGGCTTTATATTTGATTATTAGTTTAAACTGCATACATAAGTTATTATAGACAACATACAATTGATCGGGAAACAAGTAAAAAATATACTTCTGTTAATCCCTTTCCTTTTGATTATTACTTCAGGGAATATCAAGATCTACGAGACCAGACGAGTAGTGAAACAGGTAAACAAAAGTAACAGTAGAATTTCGTCTCAGTTTCTTCGCATAAGATCGGCTGACAAGGCTATGCCCTTTGAATTCGTTTTGTGTGTCGGTCTCTTATACAAGTTGTAAAGAAAGTGTAGCAATCAACGTACATGATTTGTCCGTCACGAATCGGCACGTTTTCAAGAAAACACATTACTTCGTCACGTCAGTTGAATAAATCAATGAAAATTGTTTTTTCTCCAAGAAGGTAAAATGTTGGAACACTTCCGTATTATCAAATGAAAGCATCATGCTGTATTTAAGGAGGTATTGAACACTTGGACGCCAAATTCAATTTTTCTCAAAATTTCTGAAATTATATATGTCTTGTCTATCCATGATTATACAAACTTACATTTGATTCTATCCACATGAATAATTTCTACGAGAATTTGAAATGTGCATTTATCGACGTTTCCGTGAGTTACTTGATGACATCATTATAATGAAAGTGTCATTCAAATTCTCGAAATGCTATGGGAAATTAATTTTGATTTATCATCCAAAATCTTTATTAATGTATTGCACTTACATATGGAAAAGATGAGATGAATTGTGGTTTAAACAAAGGCAGGATACTGGAATCAAATATTACACTGTCGCTCAAAATATTGCAATTTCAAGCCAATTGACTGTAGTTGTTGATTAATTATTAGGAATTCTGTGGATGAAAATCTTTTCAAACACTAATAAAATTATCAACAATGTCCAGAGATGATTTCATGATTAAATGAGAAAAATTAAATTTTGAATTGAAATATTACAAAGCTTAAATTTTCCAATTTTTCTTTTGAAACTCGTCCATTTTCAATGAAGTGACTTCTGCTTACCTGTACTGTTATTTTGTCGACGAATTCACTCTGATGAAGATTGAATTTTCTATTTTATACATGCAAAGTTTTAATGCGATACGTTTGGTATTGATGTTTTATTGCATTTTGAATGCGAACGTTTAATTTTTGACGCCATTTTTCCCGATTACGTCGAAATGACGTCGTTGTTTGCTGATGGATAAAAATCTCAAAGTCCACAATTTCGACAATCACGATAATTTCTTCAAATGACACCGGAAATTATTCAAGCCTCATCAGGATATTCTAATGTGAATAACAATCAGCGTATCAAATGTTTTAAGGAAGCCCCAGTCCCCTTTAGCGGATCGGGAGCTAGGGAAAAAATCAGGGCATTGACATTTTAATTGCAATTATTATATTTACTTATATATATTATTTTCAAACAATAAATCAAAAGAAAACATAATTGATAACCAATCACATCTTCTATAACATCTTAACAGCAATTCTCTGTAAGAACCGAAGAATTTCAAGACATGTTGGCACGGCATGTCATGGATTTTTGAGATTTTTGGTATGGAAGTTCAATATGAAGCACTAGTATGTAAATCAACCCCAGTTTTTTCAAAAAAGTTGTCGTTGCCATGGTAACCGTGTCTGAAGTTTCAAAAATCGGGAAAATCTATAGGACCAGGCATATTTGTAGGCTTCGTTACCATGGAAACAGTTACTTTTTTAATCTGAAATTGCTTTGATTATTTTCTTTTAATCCTTATTATTATGCATATTTGTAAAGTTTTTTACATTCATCTTGGATGCTTTGTGTATACAAGATGAAAATTTGGGCCAAAACAGGGTATCAAATGGCTCTGTTTTGGGCACTTAAAGGCCCTTTTTTGCATGTTTTTACTGTTTTGCAAGGTTGAAAATTTCATAAAAGCACCAATTTTTGAAGTCCAAATTCTAGTTATCCAATTAGTATCATCTTTGATCTGTACATGAATACAAAAAATTAATTGGGCTAATTTGACCTTTTATTGCAAAGCAGCATCAAATTTAGTTGCTATGGCAACAATCGGCTGAAAGGTTTTCATACGATGAATTTAAACACAACCTCTATCAAACGATCTACGCATGATATTGGAACAGAAGTTCATGTATGCATCTATCAGAGGCGTTTTGATATAAAAATGACCTTGAAAATATTTCAAGGTCACCCACTGAATTTTCAAGGTCATTAAACTTGAAGTGACCAGATTTGACGAAAAATCCTGATTTTTCATAAAATGAAGGTGTCAATATTTTAGAA
This sequence comes from Pinctada fucata, assembly GCA_028142955.1. Classification (NCBI taxonomy): domain Eukaryota; kingdom Metazoa; phylum Mollusca; class Bivalvia; order Pterioida; family Pteriidae; genus Pinctada; species Pinctada fucata. The sequence continues at coordinate 39,868,400 of AP027108.1, read as the reverse complement.
ACCTAGAAATATTGAACTTAACAGTTATTTGCCATAAAATGATAAATGTATCACTTATTTCTTAGAACTATTGATTACGTTTCTTCACATCATCGAATATCTTAATTCTTGGTGAATATTTTGATAAAAAAGGGACAAAATCTGTATTTTTCTTGTTTTTTGCCGGAAAAAATATTTTCCTATTGAATTGCTACAATTCAATAAATTCTAAGATTTGTCTTTCTTATATTCATGTGCTTTCATAATATATATAACCTATAAAAATATTTAAATAAAAAAATCACTAAAATCGGTAACAAAAAAATTAAAAAAATCAAGATTTTATGCAAAATTTGAGTCTCAAAGTATAAATGACCTTGAACATTAAGCCAATGACCTTGAACATTTTAATTGTTCGTATGTAAAAGATATAAGTCATATCTATACATGCATACATTTTGACAATCTTATGTAACTCTAAAGAGGAATAAAATCAATTTCAAAGATAGTATGAAATAAGCAAAAAGGTCTAATGTTGCCATGGCAACGGTCTTTGACGACAGAATTTAGGTAAAACTCTTAAATACCCACTCCAATTTTTTGTTCATTTTATTTGTCAATAAACATCCATTTCCATTGATGAAAATCACTAGTCTCCTATTGGTGCCTTTTGTGATATTTAAGATTGAAAATGGTAAAAAACACACTAAATTGGCCCTTATTTCACCTCTATTTTTCGCTTCATTTTGACTTATTTTGGCTTAATACAATAAGCTTCCTGTAATTAATATCACATATCTAAGTATACTAAGTAAGAATGGAAGTAAGGAAGAATAGATTATATAAAGATGAACAAGCTGTTACAGTGGTATCCATGGCAACGAAGTCTCCGAAGCTGGCTTATTTCATGGTCCCAAAAGTGCTATAAATAGAATGACCTCGTTACCATGACAACCAGAGGTCGCATTGGCCGAAAAGTGTTATTTTCATGGTCAGTACTTAATATATACCCATTATACCGAAAATCATCAAAATCCATGACATGCCGTGCCGAACGATTTTGGTCCTTACAGAGAACAGGCCCCCTCACCCTACAGGTTTTTCTCCAATCAAAACACGCCTTTTAGCGGACTCTGACCTATAGTCATATATAAAACACCCTTTGAAATAAACAATTTTAATGCATATTAAAGATTTTAATATGAATAGAAAAATTCCGAAGTTTCAGCTTTCTGCTGTTCAGGATTTTGGAGTTATTCAAGATATATGCCAGGCTCGAAAAAAGGCGCCAAAATTTGCATTTTGATTTTCTAATTTTTCTCTTTTATTCCGTTCTCAGAGGAAAGCGTCCAGTTTTATGTACATGAATTCACTTATTTCAAATTATTTGTTGACTGAAGAACACATTTTACGCAAATTTGATACAATTGTAAGGTTTTTATAGCATTTATGAGAAATTTAGTACCCCTACCCCCCTCCGTAGGACGTATTTTCCTATGTGTGTGTGAACTCGCAATAATTATGAGAAATTTACTGATAATGTATCTAAATGCGATTATAATCGTAAATGAAGAAATAAAAAGTCATTTTATGCAGAAAATGAAGAAATAAAATAATCCGATTTCAATTCTTTACGTCTTTCCATGTTGCAATATCATACAAAGTTTTGCCCGTAACACCACGGAGGATACTTTTATGTATATCCGGCGAATATTTTTTGAGAAATAATTTGTTTTCGATGTTCAACTAGATGTTCATACATAAAAGAACAGGTTTAATGCATATTTGCCCTGACAGAGTCTGAAAAATGTGTTGAATGAGAAAAATAATTAGAACGCGGACATTGCGCTTTTGGCGGGAAATGCCGATTTACCCATATATTCACTCATATACATAATTTTTCTATGAAAAGTGTTTAATTTTATTCTTTTCGACTTGAAAATGTAGAAAAGTACATAAAAGGAACGAAAAACATAGAAACATGACGCTAACACAAGGCCGATGTTAATATTTTGCATTTACTTGGGAAAAGCACGCTGCTCCCTCTAGGTCAGCGTCCACTAAATCATTTTCCATAGGCCGTAATGTTAACAAAATGCTGTGTAACTTCTATACCAACATTGCTTTTCATGCATGTTATATACCGATTGGTTCGTTGATTCAAGCTTTATACGAAACTAAATAAAAAAATATAGCATGACCGGCTCTTTTTCGTGCTATTTGCGTCACAAGGTACTCTGCAGTGAATTTTCAAAATTTCCCGCCTCCGTCCCCTTTAGCGGATCGGGAGCTAGGGAAAAAATCAGGGCATTGACATTTTAATTGCAATTATTTTTTACTCATATATATTATTTTCAAACAATAAATCAAAAGAAAACATAATTGATAACCAATCACATCTTCTGTCACATCTAAAATAACAGGCCCCCTCACCTTACAGGTTTTACTCCAATCAAAACACGCCTTTTAGCGGACTCTGACCGTCATTGGAAACCATGCACAGAGAGTCTAACAAGTATTAGCTTTTACAAAAAGCTTGCCGTCAGTTAGCTGACTTTAAATAATTTGAATTTAATGTTGTAAATTCTAGTAAAACATAGGATCCGTATTACTTATAGAATAACTGTCTTTTGGAATGTGATTATACTGTGATAACCTACAATGGATCCAGGAATTATGTTCCATAATGCGCGTTAGCGCATTATGAGAAACATAATTCCTGGATCCATTGTAGGTTATCACAGTATAATCACATTCCAAAAGACAGTTATTATATATATTTACATTTCAGTTTTTCACACTTTAATGATGTTAAAATACGTTTACAACTACGTTGCTAAGGCTCTGTTACTACGTATCGTCAAAGTTCAAATCAAGCCAACTTACTATGACGTCATAGTTCAAATCACGCAACTGCGGTTATACTCCTATAATCACAGTGTAAATTCTATACAAATGAATGGGCATATGTAAATATTAATTGTTACTCTTGTATTTCTGGGCTTTTCCATTTTTAAATTTATTCCGATTTAAGCGACGGGAATTACCGAAGATGTGCGATCGTTCTAGGACGTATCGCTGCAAGGACTTTTCAATGCATCTTATGTAAGAAAATGCATTAACGAGGCCCTGGACAATAAGATAACTCAAAAACAGAAATAGAGATTTTGATTAAATTCATATCATAATGTCATTTACTTATATACAAGAGTTTGGTGAAAAATGAATCAATTTCACCGCTTAGTTTTCGGGGGGACCATCTCAAAAATTTCCTTGTTTTCTCCATATGATTTCATAGAAAAACAAGATTTTTTGCATTATAATTGCAATTTAAAAAAAACTGAAGTAGAGAATTTGATAGGATTATCATATGTTGAAAAGAGAAACATAAGACAAAATATATCAGGTTCTGAGGAAGTTTGACCGCCTGTGCGAGCTTCAGGGACCATCTCAAAATCATATTTTTACATATTTGCCTTATATTTTGAAATAAAGACATCATAAAGGATGAATATGTCCTTATAGTTCTTGTTTACGGCATATAATATTTGTTAGTATATATTTCTCTAGAAAAAGACAACAAAATTCAATCCTGAAAATATATCAGGGGTGATCTCAAAGCATATTTTGCAATTTTACACATAACTTGTACTCTGTCTTTATCAGTACAATTGAAATTATAAAAAAACTGAAATAGAGAATTTGATGACATGTTCATACATTGAAAAATGAAACATAAGCCAGAATATATCAAGTTCTGTACAACTTTGACCGCTTGGTTGAGCTTCAGGGAACATCTCAAAATCATATTTTTAGCATATTTGCCTTTTTTTTTTTAAATAAAGACATCATAAAGGATGAATATGTCCTTATAGTTCTTGTTTACGGCATATAATGTTTGTTAGTATATATTTCTCTAGAAAAAGACAACAAAATTCAATCCTGAAAATATATCAGGGGTGATCTCAAAGCATATTTTGCAATTTTACACATAACTTGTACTCTGTCTTTATCAGTACAATTGAAATTATAAAAAAAAACTGAAATAGAGAATTTGATGACATGTTCATACATTGAAAAGTGAAACATAAGCCAGAATATATCAAGTACTGTACAACTTTGACCGCTCGGTTGAGCTTCAGGGAACATCTCAAAATCATATTTTTAGCATATTTGCCCTTTATTATGAAAGAAGGCCTCATAAAGTATGAACGTGCTCGTATATTTATTGTTTATGGCATATCATATTCGTTGGCATATATCTATCCAGAAAAAGACAGCCAAATGATATTGTCAAATATGTAAGGGACCATTGAAAAGCATATTTTTGCAATTTTACACATAACTTGTACTCGCAGATATAAAGTGAAATTTAAAAAAAAACTGAAACAGAGAATTTGATGGCATATTCTTATATATCATAAAGAGAAGCATAAGACAGAATATATCAAGTTTTTTCAAGTTTGATATCCAGCCGTTTTGTGTGAGCTTCGGGGAACATCTCAAAATCATTTTTTTAACATATTTTCCCTTAATTTTGAATGAAGAACGAATGTGCTCATATAGTTATAGGGTTTGTTCCTGTCACACTTCCTACTCAAGGTACTTTGAGTAGGAAGTGTGACAGGAACAAACCCTATAACGAATTTATCATACCGAGAACCATTTCGTAACATACTCTGTGAAATTCTAACGTTTGAAAATTTAGTGACCTAACTCGGCGTCAAGATAGGACACAATGTGACCATAATACTGCGACGTTATTGGCTGAAATTAGTTTGAGGCGTGATAATACGACGTATCATATCCCTCTCGGGAAAGACAGCCAAATGCTATCGCCAGAATTTACAAAATGTATGTAAGGGACAATCTCAAATCAAATTTGTGTAATTTTAAAACATATAACTTGTACTTGCAAGTCTCGAAGATAAAATGAGCAAAGCGTTTTTCTCTTATTGCCTTATCTTTTGTCCAATTTGATTCAGCAATATCGCTATCTATATCACTATTCTAAAACTTTAATACATCGTATTTTGGGGGAAACGTCTGAAAAGTTACATGGATTACTCACATATCACACATTAATCTTTAAACTTTGCATACTCCCCTTGCAGAATCGCGTACTCGACAGGTCTCGGATCTATATAAGCGTTTCTATAGGCGTTTTAACTATACTATAAAGGCGGCCGAACCCAAAACCATACTCTCCCGTAAACGACCCCCCTCCCTAGTATCAGTGACCCTCCCCCTTCCGAGGGAGGAGTTGATGTACTTAATTCATCCTTCTCTAGACGTCCACAAAGAAATCACCCTAGTTGCGCCACTGTCAAGATTAAGTATAGTATTGCATGCTCACGCGAAATTGCAAAAATAATTCGAATACGATAAAAGATCATGGATGGATACATGTACCAAATGTAAAATAAAATTCAAAAGAATAAGGAAGGTGGAAAGGGGCTACCCCCCATGCGCGGGAATAGATTGGGTCGAGTTGTTTATGATCGACTCCTATTTCCCCTTTTCCCGATTATTGCGCATAATATTTTTAAATTCATAGATTGGACCAAAGGAGTTGAAATGACCGAGCTGGACCACCTCTCACCCTCTCTGATATATTTCTATTCCATGCGATTTTATCCGACCGCTGAGCTAAAATGTACGTTGAAGACAATGATACGTCAATCATCGTGGTAATAATCATTTATGGAATGGAGTATGCTGTAGGACAAAGTATTCTCTGGTTGAACCGCACTATATATTGGTAAGAGTTATCTCAGGGGCGGATACAAGATTTGGGTTTAGGGGGGCGTCATGAATATAAAAAAGGCAAAGGATCTGGGGACCGCTTCCTCCCTCCCCCAGTGGGTACAGGACGAAGTCATGTTTTGGGTTCCTTTGACCACCAGAATGGAAAATGTATAATTCATACAAAAACGTTGAAACTATGTATTACTGAATATATCTGGCGAGCGAAGCGAACCAGCGAACTTTCTAAAATTGTTTTAGAGAGGGTTGGGGTACACAACCCAAATGGCATCCCCTTTGCTGCAAGAGTACATGTTTGTTGACTAATATCTTAGTACATATGTCAGAAAAAGACCGTCCAAATAGTCAGGTATGGAGGGCGTAGTATCACTTTATAATTCTGGCTATTTTAGCATGAAATGGTCATGCTTAGCAAATGGTGTGAAGTTAATCTAAATTGAGTTAGATGGCGAGCGGCAGCGAACCAGCGAAAACTTTCCGACATTCGACTCAAAACAGCCTGAAAATGAATATACACATAAAGGTTAAGCCCCCAAAATACCTTACTTCGACGATTTCAGAGGGGGGGGGGGGCGTGCGCCCTTTGCGCCCCCTTCAAAATTTGCTCATGTATCTATACTGAAATTAACCCCCAAAAATGAAGAATCGGAAAATGTATACATCTCGGAAACTTCTAAAACTTATAAGTAAATGTGAATTTTCGCTCCGGCTCAATTTCAGAGAATGAAACCCTGAAAATAAAATGCATACTATATATTTATACAGATACTTTTTCTGATTGCAGGACCGGAGCGCCTCGTTTCAATGAATTAATGTACTTTATTTGATATGTTATATTTATAAATTGCTCGTGAAACCTTGAGAAAAAAAAATCATGTAGCGACTTTAATCTGAGTACTTCCCCCTTTTTTCCCCTGAAAAAAAGAAAATGACATAACTCTATGTAAAATACATTTGCTTACCTTCATACGTATTACGAGGATATATTTAAAATATACTTTAAATAATTCAATATAAAACTTTAATAATTGAATATGTTCTACTCGATCATAAGAGGTATGCAGGTCCCTCGCAAAATTTTCTAGTTTAACAATGCCATCCGACCTCATGACAGCAAAAAAAAAGGGAAAAAAGAGAAAAGAAATTAAAGTATAATGAAGAATCGTCAGCGTTGTTGATTATGAAATTTGCGAGCAAGGTGAGACGATTTACTTGCTGCAATTTGGCTGATAATTCTCCCGATGAGACAAAAAGGAACATCAAGCCATTTCTGAACAAAAAAAAAATAATGATGAGAAAACATGTGCTTCCGTGCCGTGCATATGACTAGCTAGCAACCCCCCCCCCCTCCCCCAAAGCATTGGGATTATGATACGATGATTTATGATGCAAAAAAAATATGTGTACATAGTATCAGGAAAGTACATGTTGTTGTTGTTGTTGTTGCTGTTGGTTTTTTTTTTTGTTTGTTTGTTTGTTTTTGTTTTTGTTTTTGTTTTTGTTTTTTTGTTTTTTTTACAAAATTAATGACTTAAAAATTGTTTTGATCGATGAAGTTCTATTTATTTTTCTATTTGTTTCTCATTTTTTCTGAAGGCCCCCGTTATAGAATAAAATAACTATTTAGTGAGAGGAGGTGGACCAAATAATGATAATATTAAAAACCTTGAACCCATCCTAGTCTGACGATCTCATCATCTAACCATGCTTTGCATTAATCTTCGTTTATTACGAACATACACAGATTACTAGCCTATTGATTTTTAGCGCGGCGTTAAATGCTTTGTCGCGTCATTTGATTGTGACGTCATAGTATGACAGTGCGTTAGGTGCGATGTAGAGATAAAAGATTGAACCGGTTACGGGAATGCGCGAAACGATGCGCACTCGTTTTGTCCAGGGCCTCGTTAATACGATACGACTTTCAATTGTCAGATCATCTAGACTCTTGAGCCGACCTGATGTAAGGATCTTATGTACAAGGTTTGAATAACCTAGATGAATATTTGCATTTTTTTGCAATTGTCAACCAATCATATTGCCAAGAGGTATTCTATCCGTGCAAGTAGGTCTCGAATGATTACAGTATACCGTCAGTCATGACTGACGGTAATAAATTGCTTTACGTTCTTCAAATATTGTTGTATTTTATTGTTTTTCTATCATTATCTAATGGTGGTATATGTTGCATTTTATGTAAAAAGTCTGCTCGTCATGGGTATTGAATTTTACATGATATTTAGATACCTTTATATAAGACATGAGTAGACGCCGGGGCCCCATCCGTCTACAGACACAACATACCTTCTTTCTTTTGTATTTTTTATCTTTTTATTAAAGGGATATTTTAAGTTCGTATGAACCTATTGAAAGTGCTCTCATAGCACTTTTAAAAATTGACCAAAGTCCCTTTTAAATACTACCTACAAGTCTTTTATTAGGTGTTGATATCAGCGATTTCTTCTTTCCCTCTCTCAAGCATGCTGTCCTGACTCCCTGAGTCCCTCTGGATTTTTTCAAAATGAATATTTTCTTCATTTGAGAATGGATTGGGTATTTCACGACCCCTTTATTTTTTTTAATTAAGCACCTTTGTCAGAAAAAAAGAGGGGGGTGTCACAAAGTTTGTGACCCCCACTTTTCTTCTTCTTATTTTATTTTATTTTTTTTTTCTCATTTATGTTGGTCACTGAACCGTTTTCGAAAAGGAGGTAATAATAAAAGAAAAGAAAATTTACTGGGGTTTTTTCGATCATATAATCCCATTGACTCCGAATGTTTTGTGTCAAAAAAAAAAAAAAACGTCCTTTTCCTTTCTAAATGAAAAAAGAAAAAAAGAAAGTAAAGGAATTTCCTGTTTAATCATGGGTTTTAACTATACATTTTGTAGTTGTTCCGTATCAAATCTGTCAAAACAACGATTGTTTGGCGAATTTTATAATTTCATAAAAAGAACTCATTATTTCCCGGCCAAGAAGATTTAGGATTATATTTAGTGTTATTTAAAGCAATTTTTCTTCCTCCTTGCCCGCCGCCCCCCCCCCCCCCCCCTTTCCTCTTGATTGAAACACCTACAGAGTTCTACCCCTCTGTTAAATGTGACCCCTTATTTTCCCCAAAACATCATTTGAAAAATTCATAAGAGATTCCTTGCATTAAACAAATACTTTTGGGCGGATCGATAGACTTTTTTCCGTTAGGGTGTGCGTTTGGAGGGGGGGGGGGGGGGGGGTGTTCAAGTCCTTCAGAAGGTAGGTAATTTTGAAAACTATTAGAACTGTATGCGTTAAATTCTGCAATTTGTCATCAAGGAAGGTAACTCTGCATGGGAGATTGACAATGCTGAGCTAACTACAAGACAATTAGTGAACTGACGAGAGAGAAAGAAAGAAAGAGAGAGAGAGAGCGCGCGCTACTTGTGTGTTTTCATCATGCCCAAGTACTGTACATATATATGGTATAGATATTGAACGTGAGGTTTGCCGCGTTTGTTGAAATTGAGCTTTTAAAAAAGTTAGTGTCGTAAGTCATAAATGTATCTAAAACTTATTTCGATGTACACTGTACAGTAATACAGCGCAGAGTTAAACTTGCTTGTCATTCGGAAAGTCGCCGGACTGTAAAAACAATTCTAATTATATCAGGCGATCCATGAGGACACGAGTTTCAAAAAGTTGAATGAATATAATTACAGATACTTACATTATTTTTTTCTTTTTGTGCATCGCCAGACGAAATTTTTTTTTTCATTCTGATACGTTACACTGATCACCATGCAGTGATGCTTTTGTTTTGGGGGGGGGGGGGGGCTGAGCCCTCTCAAGTTGGGAAAAACACGACAATTGGATTAAATTTGGGAAGTTCTCAATACAGTTCTAAAGTATCTTTAATTTACACTGCTAATCTATTAATTTGCTAGAACTAAACAAGCGATGAAGAAAAACGTCAGGCTACACTTAGAAAAAGGACTTTTTTGTTGTCGTACCAACTTTTGAGTCGTATATTTCTTAAGTGATTTTTTCAAAGTTCCTCTTTGGGATTTCCACAGTGACTTTTTTAAATAGAGGAAGCTTTGGCATTGGGAAGGGGCCCGACTTTTCTGGCCCAAAACAAGGGGGGGGGGGGGGGGGGGGGCACTGACATGTGACTGTGGCTGTTAAGATCGGCATTTTTTTAGAGCAAGGGTGACAAAATGAGATATTCATTATTCATCACAAAAAAAGGAAGAATAGAATATCATTAAAATCGAGTAGGGTAATACCTGTAGAATTAGTTTTTTCATGTTTTTCCTTTTTTTTTCGGGGGGGGGGGGGGGTATTTGTTTGTTTGTTTTTAATATTTAATTTTATAAAGATTTGATTCTGAAATGTAAACATCCGTTTTTCGTATTCTTAATGATTTATGATCTTAACAAAAATGTGTCCTTATTATTAATTGGCGAATTAAGAGGGGGAGGAAACTGACCAAATTGACAAAATAACAGGTAAATTGCAATATACTTTGGCATTAGCAGGGTTTTGGTCACGGTCTTCCTATGCAGAGTACTCAGTAATGAGGATGCATAGTACTGAGAGATAGTTAGATACTTGACTAACGCTGCTTTAACCAACTCTGATAAAACAGCATCAGAGGGACTAATGTGTCACACAAAAATCCATTCCTGCAACTTATGTTTTTTATTTCAAAGGGCCCTTGCCTTTCGAATATGGAGAAACATACCCCCTTTCTGGATCGAACTTTGCAGTAAAATAAACACACACACAGAAAAAAAAAACCCCAAAACATGAAGCTATTGACTAGTATGACAAATATGGACAATGGTCATATACCGTGACAGTGTGTATATCTGTACAATGATGTAATATACAACGTATTTTCAGACCATTTCGATCAAGCCCCCCCCCCCCATCCTATATTTCTCCGGTCCTTTGTCAGACAAGAAAAGAGGGGCAAATACAAAAGGATGCGTGACTCATCCTACAGGACTCGTATCTGTTCTGCTACAATACAGTGATGCAAAAATTTGCTACAATTTGCCATTTCAATGATTAGTTATTTATTTCATAACACTGCCGCGTGTCATCTTGGTGCACCAAGGGTTTCATCGCATTCCGCCAGACGCTTCATCGCAAAGTACCCTTGGATTCAGGGGTCCCCAGTTTCGACAGGATTTCTGTCGGCGGCCCTATTATGACGTCACGTCATTGTAGTTGAATAACGTCGGAAAAGAACAAATGCGATTACTTTAAATTTTTGGCGCCATAATTTAGAACAGTTATTCTAACTTTATTCCTATCGTCATTATCCATATTTGTCATTCAATCTTAATTTATGTAATTTCCCTTTTAATTAATTTGAAATATACATGGGACCTAAGGGGTGAAGGCAAGGTCATATTGAGAGTGGAAAGTAGTGGAAGGAACCTATGACGTTGCGGTGGAAGACGTGCCGCGTGTGCACTTCTATGTAAACAGGAAGTGTCATTTGCCCAGCGGAGTGTCTAATTTCGAAAAACAAATCGGTAATTTTAATGGCGGCTGCTTACTCTGGATACGTCTATTACGAGAAAATTTCCTCGTAGCTACGAGAAAAAATTCTCGTAGTTACGAGAAAAAATTCTCGTAGTTACGAGAAAAGTTTCTCGTAGTTACGAGAAAAGTTTCTCGTAGTTACGATATTTTTTTCTCGTAGTTACGAGAATTCTTTCTCGTAATTACGAGATTTTTTTCTCGTAGTTACGAGTAAAAATTCTCGTAGTTATGAGAAACATTTCTCGTAGCTACGAGAAAAAATACTCGTAGTTACGAGACACTTTTCTCGTATTTACGGGAAAGAAATCTCGTAGTCACTCTAGTTGATATGAATCTCGTAACTACGACATTTTTTCCCGTAACTAAGGGAAAAGTTTCTCGTAACTACGAGAAACGTTTCTCGTAAGTACGAGAAAAGTTTCTCGTAACTACGAGAAAGTTTCTCGTAATAACGAGTAAATTTCTCGTAATTACGAGAAAATTTTCTCGTAACTACGAGAAAAGTTTCTCGTAACTACGAGATACGTTTCTCGTAACTACGAGAATTTTTTCTCGTAACTACGAGAATTTTTTCCCGTAACTATGAGAAAAGTATCTCGTAACTACGAGAAACGTTTCTCGTAACTACAAGATAGTAAAAAATTATAACATGGCACGAACTGGCTTCCGTATTTTTCTATCAGAAAATTGACATTAATGTAAATTATACATTTTTCTCTTCTTATAAGTTTTAACTTTTCAAACATTTACCCAAATCATCATTATCCTAAAAACGCAAATGGAAAATTGACATACAAAAAAAAAAAATCGGAAAATCGCAGATTTCAGTGAAATTTACGAATTGAAGTCAATGACCTTGAAAAAAATCTAAGGCTATAAGAAAAATGGAAAGTAAATTTGCTGCCTATTCATAGAAATTCACTAATGTAAAACTCATAGCATATTCAAGTGAAGACCCCTATAAAAAGGTAATATAGTTGGGGTTTTACATCAATAGTTGCCATAGCAACCATCTTTAATGGCAAATTTGAGGAAAATGGTTAATTTCCCCATTGAGTTTTCTTCCTAATTTTGTTAATCAGATTATATTTATTTCATTTCAACAAAACAAAACAAATATTATTAAGCCTGCCTTCGGAGTTATTTGTGATTAATAATGCTCTTCATTGAACTAATAACGGCGAAAAATTTTCCTTGTGTTAATGCCTGTTTTTGACGTATTTGATTTGCTGTTGTATGTATTATAGAAGAGATATCTTTAAAATGAATAGATTTTCTAAGAAAAGAAGTTTTAAAGAGTCAAATATGTCAAAGTCGTTCAGCTATTAAAGTGGTTTCCATGGCAACAGATTGTCCAAATATAGCTTACTCAACAGTCTTGTGAATGCTAAAAATAGACGGATCTCGTTTCCATGGCAACCGTCAATTACATTGTCCGAAAAAAGTCATTTTCCTTGTCAATTTACCAAAGGTACCATTTGTAGAAAAAAAAAATCAGCAAAATGTATGACAGCCAATTTTGGTCCATACAGATAATTGGTATGAAAAATATGCTCGTCGGTCAGTCACATGCTATCTCGCATTTTTATTTTCCTTTAGAGTTAGATCATAGGATATTCCCTGTCCAAAAACCGTTCATTGAAAGGATACGAAATGTCACGAGAATGACCGACAAACAATTATGATAAAACTTATGTTATTTAGCTTCATACAAAAATGCGAAGCTGAAATATGAGAATTCCATATGTACTACGAATGCTGGTAATATAGTCATCCTCTAAAAAAGCCAGGCATAGTCATTAGTCCACTGGGATATCTGTCGATTCGTACCAAGCAAATCATGTATGTTGATTGCTTCTTTACAACTTTGTCGGATCTTAAGTGTAATCTTAATAGCAGAGTGTTTTTGGCTTTTTCTGTGGCTTTCACACAAGCATAAGGCATCATATGAGTAAGAATGTTTGGAAAGTTTGATACTGAAAATACTGTAAATCATAAATTTTCTTCATTTCTTTTGTGATATTCAGTAATACTTATATCGCTAAATAATGTGATGTATTGACACTAACTTTCTCGTGATATTGAATCTTTCCAAAAATTAACACCTTTAACAGATCCATTTGTTAATTAAATGAAAAAAATATATACCTTTAAAGCACGTTTTATTATTCACCTTCACCCAACTCTTTGTTTCAGATATTTCGAATGTTTAGCTGTTATAGCTAAACTGTTGCTCTTGAAGATGATCTGAACTAAGCTGTTTGCTGATGGGTAAATGACAGATGGAACCAAGGAATATCCATACCAAAATACAGCACTGATTGATTATAAGTTATTTCGTGAAAATGTATAGACAGAAAATAAATGCAAAGATGGGCACAAGATTTTTCTCAATTAAGAGGGTTGACACTTGAGCAAGAAATGGTCCTATTTTATCTCGAAATATACGTCGCAATAGATTAAGATAATGGTGTAACAAACCAATTTATTTACTTGAAATAAGAATGTTATTGACCTTATGTGCATATTGTTTTAAACTTGCTTAACTAGATAGAGGCCAAGAGATCGATACTTCACTACGATACTTCTTGGAAATTCTCTCCATTCTTAAATATATTTGATTCTGCATTCTTATCATCCTACAATCTTGATAAAGCTGTTTGATGTATACTTGAAGAATGTCTGTGATATCTTCTTTTGTTATACCCTTAGTTAAAACATGACTATGACGACAGCCCATTGTCTAATCAATTCTTTCTATGTCATATTGTCTCAATATGATTTTTTCGTACAAAATTTTTAATACAAATGAGGTAGAAGAAAGATGGATATGTCCACCTGTAGAGGATCTTAATTATCCTCGAACCATTCAGACCAAAAAATCTAAATTTGCCAGTCTCGTTTTTTGGCTATAAACGTCCATTTTTGGCCTATTTTAACATTTGTGTCATTTTAGAGAATACCACATCATATCTTTAAATACCTCTGAAATGCATGAAATTTAAAAAAAAATCATATATCCTTATTTTCAAGATTCTTATAGCTTGTGGATGAATTAAAGGCTTTTTTGAGAAATTCTGTTAAAATTATCAGTTCTAAGAGAGTATTTTCTTATAAAAGCTATGTTGCCGGTTGTCATGGCAACAACTCATTATTTTTATGAATAGCTAGAAGGTCGCCAGCTACACATTTCTTTCTACATATATATCTATGGTATTGCTTTATCCTAAAGCAGTCAAATCAATATGTACCCGAATAAGTTTTTGAGCAAAATGACTGTTTCTATAAATAGCACAATAATGTATGCAAAAAATCTACATTTTGACCCAAAACATAGAGTTTAACTTGAAGTTCGAATTTCTAATTATCTCACTCTCAAAGAGGATAATGGATAGTAAATATTCTGATGTTTGAATCTTTGGTAGAAGAACTCATGCGAAAATAACAATTTTTTTCCTATTTTCAGCGATTTGTCATTGAAAAATATACATTATTACCAAAAATACCCATACAGCAATGAACGTTTCCAGGATTATTATTTTTTTTAAAATAATGTAACAATCTGAGCAGATACCATGTATCATTTATTTCGGTTTCAAATATTATGTGATATGAAAATAGAGATATCTCCCTGTAGTCGCAACCCTAACCTTAAGTTACATTTAACTGTCCATTATTTTAATAATGAACAGTTAAAGGTGACTTAATGGACAGTCACAGGTAAATTCCCGAACAGAAGAATCCTCATTATGATGAAACAATATCACATAGAAACAACTGTAAATCCCAACAAAAATGTATTTCCGAGCTTCTTTGAATATTTCGATATCGAAGTCCATAGCTATCATTCCGTTTAGTAAAACATCTTCCTTTAATGAACAAAGATAATCCATCGGAAATGCAGATATCGTAATTTTCACGGGGTGGCATAACAAGATCTTACGTCCGAAAAATGCATATAAAATGAGAGAGAAATAAATGAAATACACGTAAAATGAAGTAAATGAAACTATAAAATGTTGAAATCCGTCGAAATCCAAGACGAAACATCAGTTCTCTCTCGGTGTCTGTAACTTAAAAAAAAAGCAAAATAGTATATAGACAGAAAAAAAAAAACAGTCTAAACCCAAAACATCTAACAATGATAGTATTATCTCTTTTTTTCAAAGTGTTTTAGATAAAAGTAAAACAGAGTTCCGAACGAAAAAGACGTTTTATATCACGCTACATCGATATGAATGATTTTCTCAACAACACAATGATTGACCTTGAAATGAAAGTGCCCTTTATTAAAACAAAAGAAATCGATCGGTTGACTGGCCAGGAATCCAAGCAACGTGCACCTGGTCATCATATATTGACCAATGATACGGTTCTTGATTTTAAGGTGTCCAAATTTCTGCAAAAGGATTTACCTATAACTGTCCATTATTAAAACAAACGATGCCATGTTTTAAGTGGGAGAAAAGCCTCAAACTATCCAATATGTCGGGCCTCGATCAGTACTTTCTCGGACATAATGGATAGTTTTCGGCTTTTCTCCCTTACATATTTTCCCCTTAATAGTTTAAACAAGAAAAAAAGTCCAACAGAATGACTGTCAGAAACAGCCGGTCCAAACGAACCGTTAAAATCGACTGTTGGACCGATCACGTGACGAACTTTTGACCGGCAAGATATTTTAGTGTTGTGACAACAAGCTTCTTGTTTTATTTTTCGATTATTTTATTTATTTCCTCTGTTAAAGACGCTAAATAATGTAAATTTGATCATTTTCGGTCATTAATTGTATTTAAAAAAAAGAATGTTTCCCATGCAGGGCCCCTAGAATAGATCAAATATAAGAATCATTATTGCCTTTGCGACGAAGGAAGAAATAACAAAACTATTGGAGAATAGAGATGGTAAAAACACTAAGAATGCAATAAGAACTTCATTGAATATTCTCGTAGAATATTTATGCTCCATTAATCTCAAGCTGTCGCTGATTGCTGATTATACAGTCGAAAAATTGACAAAGTATAACAAAACAGTTGTAGAACGGAGCCTCAATATTCTTTTTTAAATTTTTTTTAGATCGAAAAAGGTATAACAAAACAGTTGTTGACAGGGGGCTCGGTCAACAGCTAATTTGTTGGACCCTTGGATGAACTGTCGGTCAACAGTTCATCCTCGGGTACAACAAATTAGCTGTTGACCTCAACCCCAGTAAACAACTGTATATTGATGCTGTCGTTTGATATTTTCAAAACAAGTGTTTTAATGATTTTTCTTGTAAAAGCCAACACAAGCGCGGGAAAATTGTCATAGATGTGTTGACATATTCGGATACGTTAAGTATGCCTCAAGTATGCAATCAATAGGGATTCTATTCAGATTTTAAGATGCCCTCACATATTGTATGGAACTGATATTGATAAATTTACTACATGAATTTGAAATAATATAATTATTTTCATTGGCACCGGTAAGGGGATGACCGTAATCAGTTACCTTTTCTATTAATCACAGGTTGGACCCCTCCTCCCCCATATTTGCCAGTCAAGACCAAATAAAAAATACATATTATTTAAAAAATTATGTTTCTGCTCGCCCTTACTTTTCTTTTTGGCACTGAACCAACACAACATATGCTGAATTGCCCTCATGGAAGATAAAAGAAAATAGTAAAATAAGTTTTTTTTAATTTGTAGATTGAATATTTTTCACTTAACTCTGCTTGCACAACAATTGAATTTTCTCAATTTCAATTATCTTTTACACGAGGCGAATCTAGTGTGTATAGTGACCACAATCGTATAATGGAGCTTCTTTTAGAATATTAGGGAGCATAAAGAGTCTGGTTTTCTGGCTTAGATACAAAGATATTAGTTCGACGACGGCTGGGAGAGATAGAAAAGGTAACCGGGGGTGCGGGGGTTACACTGCGGCACTGCTATGTACTTTTCATTCCGACTATAGACATTCTTGTATTTTTGAGTCCTCGATCAAATCATAATTGGAATAGACCAACCAAAATACCACAATTTCTGATAAAGTCTTAGAGAATAATTCTCAGACTGGTATTTTCTTTTCAGAGTGATAAATTTGGGAAGGGGCATAGCAAATTTATTTGCCCTATATGCATTTAAATTTTAAGATGCTTCCAGACAGGTAAAAATTGTCTTTTGTGAAAGGAACTGTAACGATAAGGCGTAAAATCTGCCAAAAACTAAGGAAATTTTAAAGTATTTCATTTCTTTAATCAAGTTGGTGAAATCCTTTAAAAGATAAAACCCCTTCAAAATCTGATTTTGTTTTCATGAAATTGCTCGAATAGAGATATTTGAGTAGAAATGTGCTTATTTTGTATAGAAATCAATGAAAATTGGAAAATTTTTCTTGAAATAGTTTCGAATTAATCAATTTTCAACAGAAATATTCGTTGTTGTTTACTTCTTCACTAACAAACTCCTTTACTTCAATTTTGGGCATTGATAATTCAACAACCCCTCGCAATAAAATTTAACAATTAGCGTTGACGACTGAAGTACCGGTCTATATTGGAAAATACTCAAAACTTCATCGGTAACATTCAAAAAGTATTTCGAAAATGTAATAATGGAAAATGTAAAAGAAATATGATTTTATATACTGAAAAAAGCTTATTAAGGGTTTACTAAACACAAAGTTAGCGTGTCAGGAATATCTCGATTATTACAAAAACTGTAGAATTATTCGGCAAAACATCTCCAACAACGAATTAACTGATACAAAAATATTTGGCTTTCATTAAAATTATAGTTTGTACAATACTATTTTGTGAGTACAGGCATCAATCGAGTTGCTGATTTTCAAAAAAATTGAACAGACCGTAAAAGTCATTAAACAATATGATTTATGCATATATACCTTCTTTGATTCCTTCCCGAGGGCAAGCTAGCATTCAATTTGGGATACTGATTTGCAAATCTATATTTTCCCTATTCAAATAAACCTACCCCTCTCTCACACCTACACTTGATTATCGAACACTCTACCCATTGTGTATAACAATGAAAAGTAATCGCTGTGCATGCTTTGTACATGTATCTACACAGGTGTATACAAAATGTATATACATATTGTAGGGTTACACATTTAGGAGTTGGACTACACTTTTTTAAACAATTTGAAAAGTAGCTTGCCCTCGGGAAGAAATTAGAGGAGGTAACTATTCACAAATTATGTTGTTTTACAACGTTTAAAACGAGTTAAATTTTTTGAAAAATTGACGACTTGTTTAAGACTGTGCGAACGAAATATCAACGTACAAGCTAAAATTGTAATGAGAAACATTAAGTTACATGAAGATTCACTCACAAATGTGGCTGATTTGCTATATTATTTCATACTTTTGTGATACTCGGGATTTTCTTTTTGCGTAGATTTCGTGTTTAGTAAACCCTTAAAACTATTTTATAACGGCGGCGTTGCTAATTGTTCAATATAGTGAGAGTGAGTGTTCGCTTATATATTTCTGGCCACGTGTTTACGGTCTGATAAATTCGGAATATAATAGTTTAAGAAAATCATGTTTTAGCACGATATTTCTTATTGAATCTTCTCATTGTAGTTCATTTTGACATTTTGATCAACAAAAGCGACCAACTTACAGAAAATTTTCGACATTTCACTCGCATTTTTTATATCATAAAAAGACCCCCACCCCCACTTCTACGTGAAAATAAAACCAATTTCTCATAATTATGTCAACTAGAAGTCTCTGATGAGACTGAAGCTCTCCTGGTTGTTTGCTTAGATTAATCTGAGTGACACAGCCATTTTCCAAGACCCTGGGGATCAGGGGCTCAAACAAAATACAAGACTAGAGAATGATTAATATTACTGAAAAAGAATTAAATCTCTATCAATTATAATTGTAGAGAATTGGTGTTGAAATGATTCAGATTATGATAGAGCTATACATGCATAGAAGGAAACTACCAAACCCATTTTCCATGAACCTGGGGATCAGGGACTCAAACAATACAAGGTGCACTTCTAGACCACAGGCTGAGAATTATGCAAAAACAATTATCTTTCTATCAATTATACTTACTGAGAATTGGTGCTCACAAGATAACATAGAGTTATATAGGAGAAAATGACCATACCCATTTCCAAGACCCTGGGGGTCAAGGGCTCAAACAAAATATCAGGTGCGCATCTACACCACAAACTGAGAATAATGCAAAAACAATCATCTTTCTATCAATTATACTTTCTGAGAATTGGTGCTCACATGATTATATAGAATTATATATAGGAGATAATGACCATACCCATTTCCAAGACCCTGGGGGTCAGGGGCTCAAACAAAATATCAGGTGCACAACTAGACCACAGGCCCATTATAATGCAAAAAGAATTGATTTTGTGCTTTTCACAGATTCAGAGGATTCGCGCTCACAAAAAATGTTTAACGGACGGACAGACAGACGGCCGGACGCCGGACACAGGGCGATCGCATAAGCTCGACTGGTCTTTGATCAGTAGAGCTAATAAAATTTAGAAAAAAAATTAAAAAAAAATAGCATTTGATTAAAGATACTTGAAATGAAATAACTTTACGTACAGCACACTTTTTAAATAATACTGGTGGAGCAACTACTGCAAGTAAAAATTGGGCAGATTACAGCTCTTAACGTTACAGATCCTTAGTGATGTAAACTTTGCACAGACAGAGAAGATCTAGGATTTTTTTTTCACACAAGCTGCACGCTGTCGTAGAGGGAACTCGGGAAAGTTATAGGACACAGATCCCAATTATTGCATATTTATGTCATTGTCCTGTCAAATAGTTCCTATCATTTCACTTTTTTTTCAACATTATGTGGAAAATGTGTTTACTACACAGAAGTAATAAAATTGTGAGAATAGCTTCAAATGTGAGAGAAGTCTACATGTGTAGAAGAATATGATTGAAAATAGGTCCTCAGATAAGTAAAATTCGAATAATTTCGTCCGGACCAAGGTGCATGACTTTGAAAATATATTTTCAAAAGTTTTGTAACAGGTTTTTGAATCTTCACGGATTTTTTCTATGTGAGTAAAATAAAATTTCTGATCATTGATGATGAAGTTAAGCATACATGTCGAAATGCTGGAACCAGCGGACCCCCCCTCCTTCCCGAGTCATTATCATTTTTTTAAGTCCCCTACCGGCAACGCCAGATAATTTTGACACACTTATCGTAAAAAAACAGCAATTGGAAAAAATAAGAGAAGAAAAACTTGAAGGTAGCATTGTCCGCTCACGTGTCCGCTCACGTGCAAAATGGTTGAATGATGGAGAAAAAGTCAGTAAATACTTTTGTAATTTAGAAAATAGAAATTATGTAAGCAAAACTATTCCAAAAACAGAAAAACCTAATGGAGAAATCATCTGTAAACATTAAGATATTTTAAAGGAAACAAAGCATTTCTACTCTAATCTATATAAAGAAAGAGAAGATATATGTGATATTGATCTAGAAGACTAATTTCGGGATTATAATCTACCAAAATTATCAGATGAGGAGTGAAGAAAAATTGATGGACCAATAACATTACTGGAAGCAAGCAATGCTCTCAAGTCCTTCAAGAATAATAAAAGCCAAGGTTCTACAGGTTAGGCCATTTCTTGTTTTTATTCTGTTTTGCGTTCTTTTGAAATTGAGAAACCTACCAGGCAGCCAGGTAGAAAAAAAAACAAGCATATAAAACAAGGTTGCAATTTCATATTGTGTGACTGTGTGAAATCTGACAGAAACTTGTTTCATTTGATCATCTTGACATATTTTAGTCAACAAAAGAATGATAGACAATGAGTCATTGCAGTACCTTTAGATGTTAACTTGAAATATAAAAATTATACAATTTTTTTTTAATTTTTGTAGAAAGCACATTTAATATGCTAAAGATCTTTTTATTTTAATTTTGTTTTGTTTTGTGACTTTGGGCTCATAACCTACCAGCTCGAGGACGCAAAACAGAAAATAACAAAGAAATGGCCTTATACTAACGAATTCTATAAATTCTTTTGTAAAAAGTTAGGTCCTTTAGTAGTACGATCCTTAAATTATGCTTATGAAAAAAGGGAGCTCTCAGTAACACAAAAAGAAGGTATCATTACTTGCCTACCAAAGGAAAATAAACCAAAACATTTTTTTTTTAAATTGGTGACCTATCAACTTATTAATTACAAGCTATAAAATTGCATCTTCTGTGTTAGCTAATAGAATTAAGCCTATTATGAGTAAACTGATTCATGAGGATCAGACAGGTTTCATTACAGGAAGGTACATGGGGGATAATACCAGACTAATTTATGATATTCTTAATTATACAGATGAAAAAGATATTCAAGGACTTTTACTTCTCATAGACTTTGAAAAAGCATTTGATTCAGTTTCATGGAAATTTGTATCTAAAGTATTGCAATATTTTAACTTTGGAGAATCGTTTCAATATTGGATAAATACTCTATATAAAAACATATTCTCGCGGGTCAACCAAAGCGGAAAATTATCTGATATAATAAAGGAGAAGGTACGTTATGGGCCAAAATCGGCCCTATCTGAGAAATGAAGCAAACTTTAAACAATAAAAATACAAGATTTACAGAATGTAAATCAGTTTAAATTCTAAGAATCGGATATTCCATTGCGATTTTGTAGCAATTTGAAAACACGTAGGTAAGCTTTCTGTTTCACTGACTTTGACGTCATTTGACGTTATGATCACGTCGTGATATAACATTATCAGATGACAAATTGCTGTATTCTTATATTATTCATAATGATTGTACAATTTCATGAATCCTCGAAACTCAGCGATTGATAAAGTATTGTATGTCGTCTTTTAGCTTCTGGGTTATTCTTGGAGACTGTCTCATTTTAATACTATAATTGATTCTAGAATTTAAGGGAACTACGATGTTTTTAAAAATCATATCGTGCAATTATTACACAGTCATTCGAAAGAACGAAAAGACAGAGATATTACCGCTTAAATTTGAGATGGGGGATGTAGTGAATATCAGAAAGTCAAAGAGTCTGGGAGAGCGACTAGGGTCCCTGTCCAAGGGGTCCAGGGCGTTCCTAAAGGGGGTAGGAAGATTATCTTACGGCGATTGACCGTTTTGCTTGATGAAGGCAGTATTGAAATAGCCATTTGAAATCTTTATCATGGTTATTGGATTGTTATGAAAAGCTATATTTTCATATGATCGAGAATTATCTGATGAGCAAAGCAAGCCAGCGATTTTTAGGGGGAGGGGGAGTTACACACCCTTTATCAGAAAAAGGCGGAGTTTCTTTTAGAGCAATTTGATATGCAAACAACAAACAGTTATGTGGCGAGCGGCCGGGAGCTAGAGAAAATAATGTTCCGAAAGTTCGACATCAAAACTCGAGAATAAGCCCACCTAATGCGAATGTATCTTACTTACCGATTCTTTTTAATTTTTTTTTGGTGGTGGCACCCCAAACGCCAAACCTAAATACGCAAATATGCATTAATTTAAAATGAACCTTTTAATTTATGTACATTTATATATCTAGCTGCATTTAATGAATTAGGAATATACGAATAAAACATAAAATGAAACAAATGAATAGAATAAATCTTGCGTATAAAGTTATCACAGCCGTTGCAAGAAACTGAGATAGATGGCGCCCCTGAAAGAATTCAATAAAATCACGGTGAATAACAGGGGCTACAGTACACAAGGAGTGCAGTATAAATACAACCCCCTTATAATACATTAACATTTTCTTTTGGTTTATGAATTTATATATGTGTACTGTAGCCCCTGTGAGTAAATTTCGATTTATTGATGTATTTACGAGAAGTCACAAGATTGCGAGAAAGTTACAAAAAGACAGACGCAGACTATATTTTTCTTATGGCTATACTTTTCAATTCCAATTACTGATTTGAAAATTTTATATACATAATAGCTATAATGTATAACAGGGTGATGTACTTTTCCAAAACAGTGTGTATTTGGTTTGGTTTGGTTTTTCTTTCACAACACCCAAAAATGCACATGGTTCACTTAATGAACAGTTTGTAATTGTTTTACATTTTTATCGAATCGCTGGCATATTTTTTTAAATATAAAATCGATATGCTATTTCATAATTTAAACGCGGAAAACGCTGGTGATGTTGGCGGTGGTGGGGTTGGGGGGGATTCGGAACCCTTTTAGATCATATAGTACGACAGTCTTTCAATTATACTAACGATAACACAATTTAAGTGAGTGATAACGTCAGGTCTGAATATGCGATAATTTGCGATTAAGATCAATTATTCTATTTCCTTCGTATGCGAATGTAATGTTCTAATAAATGCCTTCGTATGCGAACGTAATGTTCTAATAAACACATCATACATGTATTCACATTCAAGCCGAAAGAAGAAAAGTTTAAAATAATATCCTGTAGTAACATAGTCAAACGCGCATTCAGAGGGAGATCGGTCACTTCCGCTCGCAAGAACTTTATTACACACGTTATTTTGAAAAGATGCTGCGCTGTCCTCAAAGGGTCCCTGTAGAGTGCGAAACGAAACAAAAATGAAACGAAACGAAGCGAAACAAATCGAAACGAAACAGATCGAAACGAAACGAAACAAAACGAAACGAAACGAAACAAAACATAAAACTAAAAGAATAAGAGAAAAAGAGAAAAAGTCACTGAGAACGGGGTACCTGTAAAGTGCGAAACGAAACAAAAACGAAACAAAACGAAACAAATCGAAACGAAACGAAACAAATCGAAACGAAACGAAACAAATGGAAACGAAACGAAACAGATCGAAACGAAACGAAACAAAACGAAACGAAACAGATCGAAACGAAACGAAACAGATCGATACGAAACGAAACAAAACATAAAACTTAAAGAAAATGAGAAAAAGAGGACCCCTGAGAACGAATATATAAAGACATAATCAGCATGTAATATTACCTTAATCCAAGAGTTCTACATTTGTAACTAGTGCCGAAAGTTGACAATTAAAAAAAGTAAATGTCAAATGCCATTCATGTATTCAAGAGGAATAAAGGGGAGGGGATAGAAAGCCATGCTATGACACCGTAATGAGATCATAAAACTGCGGTCGGGGGGGGGGCACATTTCAGGGGAAAAAATCTTATCCTTTTTCAAACGAAATGTGCCCCCCCCCCCCCCCCCCCCCCCAGTATTTGTTCTCATTTTTCTGATAAAATTTTCAAATACACATAACGGAACAGTTCCGTTTCCTCTGCGCTAGACTCCTCCCTGCTAAATAATTATTTTTCCGCCTATGACGAGGTTATTCATCCCGTTCACTCTCCTTTTATCCTTTCAAATACAATTGTGATATATACCGTATATATTATGTTTAAATCGTCAACTTTGACCCATTAAAAAGTACCCCTATCAGTTATAGTGGATTTGTGATCTTTGAATCATTCTAGTTAACTTGCTCGTTTTTTTTTTTAAATATTTTACTCCTAAAATTCAACTTATTTTACCGGCGGAGATTTTATGCGACATGCTCGGTGAACACCTACCCTCTGTGTAAGTAAAATATATCAATGTTCACTGTTCAGCTTTTTGTTTGTTTGTTTTTACTACAAACGTTTATAAATAAAACCGACATTTTTCAAGAGAAAACCGATTCCTGATTTGAATTCGTCACGCCAGTGCATGCACCTGCGGTGTCGAGTAAATGACGTCATTATAATGACGTCATATTACGCCGTGCCGACGTGGTCCATGCATTTTCCATATACATTCTACGCAAGGCAAATCATTAATTTTCAACTAGAGCAAGAGCGTCTGCTACTACTTTTTCACATTCAATCTACAGATATGGAGGTTATTGATTCATTTTTTCTACTTTTATTTTTAGCAGATCGTCTTGCTCTATATGAAATTCTCGAAAATATATGTGAATTTCTAGAGAAAAATCCGGATTTGTTAATCCTTCCTTGGTTTGATGAGCTATAATTTTGTAAGGGTGCATCAAGATGAAAAGCGCATTTTATGTATATATGTAATTGATCTTGTAGATAAATAAAATAAACACAGTTGATCAATTTTAACGATTTTAATTTCTCAGGAAACAACAGGGCCGATATAGGGTCTTAATGTACCTTCTCCTTTGCAAAGGGGCTGTAGACAAGGGGACCCGACCTCAACATACCTTTTTATTTTATGTGCGGAAATATTAGCTATTAAAATGAGGAATGATAAAGATATAAAAGGTATATGCATTGATCGATTTGAAAATAAAATATCTC
Source organism: Pinctada fucata (assembly GCA_028142955.1). Taxonomy (NCBI): domain Eukaryota; kingdom Metazoa; phylum Mollusca; class Bivalvia; order Pterioida; family Pteriidae; genus Pinctada; species Pinctada fucata. The sequence continues at coordinate 39,842,828 of AP027108.1, read as the reverse complement.
AATATGTGGACGACACAACATTATTACTAGATGGTTCAGAGAAATCTTTAAATAAATCATTAGATACACTTGCTTGGTTTGAGACAGTTTCTGGTCTTAAAGTTAATTTTGAGAAGACACAAGTAGTTTGGATAGGGGGTAAAAAGTATAGTTCAAGTACAATGTGTAACCGGTGGAAACTCAAATGGGGACAATCATCATTTGAATAACTTGGAATAAATTTTGATGTTTACATTGGGAAGATAGGAGATATAAACTATACTGAAAGATTAAAGAGAATGGAAAATACTATAAAACAATGGAAGAAAAGAAGAATAACTCCGATTGGCAAAATTGCAATTGTCAAGTCATTTCTCATATCACAATTTAACCACTAATTTCTTTCATTACCAAATCCAAACGAAAATATACTATTACAGCTAAAAGGATGCATTTTAAAATTTATCTGGGATAATAAAAGAGATAAAGTTAAAAGAGAAACATTATGTAAAAATTATGAAGAAGGAGGGCTAAATATGATAGATACAGATGCATATATTTCTAGTCTTAAACAACATGGGTAAGGAAAATCCTCAAAATAGAAGGTATCTGGCAGAATTTACTATTTCAGAATATCACGAAAGACTTTTTAATAAAATGTGGTGATGACTATATTGAGAAATGTATCTCAAATATAAAAAATGAGTTCTAGAAAGATGTTTTCTTGGCATGGAAATGTGTGGTCAATAAACAAATCAAAGCTTATCAAGAGAAAATCAATATAGCAAAGATGCCTTTGTGGTTTAACAAAAATTTTAAGGTTGGAGGAACTAGTACGTTTCAAAAACAAATGTATGATAATGGGTATGTATATGTCAATGATGTTTTAAAGGAAAATAATTCCTTGTTTGCGTATGAAGAATTTAAGTCAAGAAATAATTTAAATCTAAACTTTATTGATTTTCTTAGTATCAGATCAGCAGTCTTACATTTTGTGAGGAAAAATAAAACATTTGAATAGCAGAAAAATTTTGGACCTTTTAAACCCATTATGTTTGAAATAATTATAAAATCAAGAAAAGGAGGAAAAGATATGAACAAAGAACTGACATTTAATTCATTCTTTACTTCAACAGTTCAAAAATGGTCAAATCTTGTTAATCCTAGTGACTTAGATGAATGGAAAGATATTCACTTATCAATAAAACATATTCAGGATCCAAAAATGAAATGTTTTCAGTATAGAATAAATCGCAATATATTGACTACAAATAAGACAGCATGTCAAATGAGAATAAGAGATGACCCAAATTGTACATTTTGCAAAAATTCTATAGAAAGAATGATTCACCTTTTTTGGGACTGCCTATTTGTTAAAGAATTGTACCAAAAAATCGAGGATTTATTAATTAATTCTGATCTTCAAATATATTTAAATTCCACCAAACTGATTATTTTGGGACCAAACACAAAATATAGAAAGTTTAATTATAGTAAGTTTGAAATACTTTATTTATGTAACAAAATGTAAAGAATCATCACTTAATCTGCAATCATATATTCTGTATCTGAAATCTTTATATCAAACATACAAATATGCTCTTAAGGTACATTGCGGCGTTACGGCACGAAAAACTTTGCGAGAAGACATAGCCTGAAAATTTGTCTACATGAAATTTAAGATTTGATCAATCTTTGATATAATTTTCATGTAATCATTCCACGAAGTTTTCGAGATTTTAGGCCTCAAAGACGGCATTGACGTTCTAATTCGGAAATGTGCGTTTTCTGAACTAAAATAATTTTAATTTAGAAAATTTACGAAGGAGAGTGAAAAGGGAGATCGAAAATATTATTGCCATGTTGAGTATTGTATTTATACTGATTATTGTGCATCTTAGGGGAAATTTTCAAATTTTATCGCCATTTTGCAACTTATTATTCAAAAATGCACACTCATTCAAAAGGCAAAACACGGCTTGCTTCATTTCCACTTTATCCATTAAGTTGTGGAAACCCTTAAAGTCCTTTTTTCACGTAAAAGTAGAGAATGAGCTGAATTCGAATATATAAAAATATCGATAGGTCTTCTCGGCAGATTTTTTGCAATTTAAGATTGAAAATTTGTTTTGCGTGTCTTCGGCGTCAATTTTACTCGCAACGTCAAAGTCACAGCGTGTTCAGATCGCATGTGTCAACATGACGTCAAGGAGTATGCGGAATATTTGTTTTTCTGTAACGATCTTCTTTAAAACATCCAGAAACCAAATTTTCTTTTTAGATAATTAAGCAACAATAACATGGGCCGTATTCGGACGAGACCTTATTTTTTATTTTTATCTTAATTTATCTTAAATTCATTCTCCGTACATGACATTTTTTCTTCAAATATTTGAAAACATCATACGGAACAGACGGACAGACATGCTCATTACTACCGGTATTTAATCCGATATATTTTGGCGGGGTATACAATAAAAATACCCTCTTGTTTATATGTACATGTACTTTATAATATCGGAAAAGGGTTGGGGAGGGGCGGGCCATTTAAAATATACATTGTGATTTTCATTTCATGCTCGTTTTTAAAATCATTACGTTCAGTCGCCTCGATTGTCGTTATATATATATTATCAAAATGAAATTTCCATTTCAATCTCCGAGTTCAGGAATTCCTCAAGAAGGCAGTACGGTATCTTTTTTTCTGATTACAAAAAAAAAAAAAATCCAAACAAACAAAAAACTTGCACGTATGTAGTCTCTTTAGCAAAGACCTTGCGTGGATCCCAAATCTTTAACACTGTAACCTTGACTCCGGAGTATAATCTACTTGTAAAAATCTTTGGTTTCCCATATATTTTTATCAGGGTGCGAAGCAAACTCCGGTCTATGAAATGGCGAAGTCCCCGTCTTTCTGTCCGTCCGCCAGCCCTCCGTCCATTTTTTGTCCTTCAACATTTTTGGGGAAGCTGTTACATTATATGAGGGGGTGGACAGGGAAGGGAGAGAGGAGGAGGGAGGGAGAGAGGGAGAAGGGTGCGGGAGGAGGGGGCCGGGGGTGGAGGTAAGGGAAGGATGAAAAGGAGGGGGAGGGAGCGAGAGGGGGATGTAAGGGGGTGGGAGGAGGGAGGGAGGTACCCCCTGTCCGCCCCCCCCCCTTATTTTCTGCTGAATGAAAACTGATTGGATCAGCTTATAAAACAGACCATACTGAGACAAATCTAACGCATCAATATGACCTTCAGATAGAACATACATATGTGTTTTAGTCAACAGCGGGAGAAAAAAAATATAAGGAGCATTAAGAAGTAACCGTACATGAAGATAAACAAAGACGGAATTGACCCTGCGTGCTAATATTTTTTGTCCCATCTTGGAACTTGTGACCTTGACCTTGGCGTTCTTTCAAAACTTACATCTTCATTTAATTTGTTGAAGGGATACATAATGAGTGATACATTTCTCACAGGAATTCCTTGTGACAGGATCTTTCAATGAAAACCTGGACCTCTGACCTAGTCTCACAGACCTTGAAGTTTGACCTTATCAAAAGCTTTAAACTTTAATTGATACAGCTTCAATATTTCACCTTTAGATTCTCAGCCCGTCCTCCTTTTCTGTCGAACACGCCAATTGTGGACAGAAACAAACAACAAGGAGAGCGAGAGAAAGAGTGATCAAAAGTAAAGCCTTCATCAGATCCTATAGAAATTTGGAATTACACGTGTATGTTCATTGTACCTTGTGATATAAGTATTTAAACAAAATTACGCCATTTGCGCCCTATCGATAGATGTCGCGCAATGTAGCGTGACGTTACGATCAAGTAAGGTTTATGACGTCATAGCGTAGATGTGCACATAAAAAAATTCGAGGGTGAAACCTGCGTACACATTTGATTGTGATGAAAGCTTCCCCGCGAGCTACGTTAATGCAATTAATAAAACTGAATTATTTCAAACAAAATATGCTTCACTTGGAATCTTATTTGAAGATTAGTATCATACTTTCATAAACAAGAGTTATAAGCTAAACAAGAATATGATTTTAATAAGTTAGTGTTACTGTGTATGTTTATGCCATTGTGTTTGATGTGTACCAATGTATATTATGTTGCTACGTTTAATGTGTAATCATATGTGTGTCCTATCAATGTGTTCTATGTGTCATTATGTGTGTTGAGTTTCTACATTTGATTTACCATACTATATCACTCAAACATTTAACGTTTAACCAGTAATGTTGGGTAACTATGATGTTGCAATATGTGTCACTTTGTTTGATGTGCAATTGCGATGTGTGTGTTGTGTTACCGTTTTCTATGTGTCACTTGTGCAAAATGTAACTATACGCTATGCGCTTGCATTTATTATCATGGCACCTCAAATACATCCTTGTGTATGAATACTAAATATTAGTTATATACATGTACGTAGTGAAAACCCTTTTATTTATATTACTAAGAGATTGATTTTGAATAATGTATATCCTTCAGTTTTATAATATCATTCCTCATTTATACAATAATCTCATCTATTCTGCAATACTATTTTTAAGAACCACGTACATTCCCTGACAAAGTTCTTAAAGTATAAGAATGTAAAATAACCCTGTATTCTACTTATCGATCAAATTCTACAGTAATAGCGAAACAAAACTTTTCAATTTATTGGTAAAGTCTAACCTATAGTTAGATTTATACATGTTTGTATGTCTCAAATTACATATGTCTAGTTATACAAGATGTGTGTGTGTGGTGTTCAGTCATATGTATGTCATTTATAAATTGTGTGTCATTGGTATGTTTACATGTGATCCTATATGAAAAAATGTAAAAAAAAAAAAGGTTGAGTTTGCGTTTGATTAACCTATTTTTACAAGATTTATGGCCCTTGGACTTGGCAAATCTTATGAAAATCTCAGTTTTCCGGACTTTTTTTCGCTGTTGTTGCATATATCAAACTAATCTTTGGTATGTGAATATATCTCAATGTGATTCGGATCAAGTTTGAGTTTGCTTTTGATTGACTTATTTTACCAGAGTAATGGACCTTGGACTTAGCAAATTTTATGAAAAGTTCAGTTTTCCAAACCTTTTTTCGCTGTTGTTTTGTATATGAATACATCTCAGTGTGATACAGACCAAGTTTGAGTTTGGTTTGGCCAATTTTTACAAGAGTTATGGCACCTGGACTTAGCAAATGTCATGCATTTTGCAGTTTTCCGGACTTTTTCATGTCTTTTATTACAGATGATGAATTGATTTTTTGTATGTGAATACATCCAGAGCAAGTTCGAGTTTCATTTAGATTGACTAATTTTCACAAGAGTTAGGGCCCTTGGACTTAGCAAATTTCGTGAATTCAGTTTCCGAGACTTTTCTTGGCTGTTGTTGCAGATCATGAACTGATGAACTATAAGAACTGTAAAATAAGAGGGGCGTTTTTGCCTTATAGCGAATATTTATATCGATATATGCATACTTTTTTCACCGAATAAAGTTTGTTAATGGTCACGAACAAAGAGCAACGAAAAGAATTACAATGCAAAGCCAGACATGTCTATTATTGGTTGATTTTACGCAATTTTACATGTCTTTTTTATCCCTCTAGGGCCTAGAGGAAAAAAATCATATAAATTCTAGAAATACAGCATGATTTTTTTTTGCATTTAAAATATCCTTAGATCAAAGTTGAAAGAAGACAACACAATTTATTTTATGTAAAAACAGTGGGCAAAATAATTATGAACTTACAGGAGGTACAGCAAAAACAATAGTGTCATCACATAGAGGATACCCAAATTAGTCAGTATCTACATCTCGTTAACCTGTGGCACACCTGTCACCTGAGATATTCACCTTGATTACAAAAATATCCTGCGGGAAATTTAAAAATCCTACTGGAATTATCAAAATCCTGCGGGAATTATCAAAATCCTGCGGGAAATTGATGAAATCCTGCAGGATTTTTTTTTCCTGCAGGAGGTAAAAAATCCCGCAGTAATTTTTTAAAAAGAAAATTCCTGCGAGAGAAAAAAATTCAAGCAGGATTTTTTTCTTTAAAAAATCTTGATTATGGTGTTATTGCGGGAAAAATAAAAATCCTGCTGGAAAAATTTTGTACTTAGAAAATTCCTGCGGGATATTTTTCCCCGCAGGATTATTCAGCATATTAAAAATTCCTGCAGGATTTTTTTTATTCTAATAAAATTCCCGCAGGAAATTTAAATTCTCAAAATTTCCTGCAGGATCTTTATTTCGTAAGTATGTTTGAAAATAAGATAAAAAGTAGCAAATTTACACATTGTATCTTAAATTTCTACAATCCTTGAATATCTTGGGTACAATGAAGCATTATTTGCTTTCGAATGTTAGTAATATGTAATATTCCAATCTGACTGATATGTCCAGTTACTAACCAAAAGTAAGAAAAAATTATAGCTATTTCACAGTGGTACCATTATTATGATGTAATATGAAGTCGACATCTGTGAAGAAAAAAAAATATTAAATACTATATGCCAACAATCATTCCAAGGAATGCAAGTGTCGCCTGCGAAACGGTGACACGTAGGAATCACTTTTATATAGGGTGTGACATCCAAGTGTGACAGACAGACAGATATACAACAGAAAAAGTGATCCCCAAGTGTCGCTATGCTGCACAGGCGACACATGTTCATTTAGTTCTATCAAAAGTAAGGGGAAAAAACAGACAACAAGGTTTGAAATATTGGGATTTTTTGTAGGAAGAGCTATGATAATAACTTATAAAAGGCTGATTCTGTTATGAAGATTGCGACAGAATTCATTAAGACAATATTCATAGACACATGATAGAGCTCCACTCTTTGTCAGTTTGAAAACATGTGTTGCAAGTTAAAAAATTCAAAGTTTAAGGATATGTATTACGGTGAATGGAAGTTATAGGTACATGTACAAAAAATCCCATGTTTAAGCGCTTAAACACACAATACAGTATTGTCCATGGATTCCGAGTCAAATTCAAAACAATTGAGCGAAAATGGGTATCAACTCGACTCCCCTTCTTAATCTGCTACTGGTTGAAAAAAAATGCTAAAGCTATACTAAAACAGATACATAGTGATTGTGAAATCTGGTGTACAGACAGGTCCGGGTGAAATGCAGAAAAAAAAAAGACAGAAAACGCAGTGTATTTATTTCAGGTGTTTTCTACAGGTATATCAGAAAACAAAGTGTTATTGTAGTCCCCCTCTGTCACTTTTATCCCCCTCTGTAGCTGCTATATGCCCCTCTGATGGAAGGTGTGAAAATCGCTCAGGTGTTGAAGTTACCCTGACAAAAAGCCAGGTAGTGGCATTTATACTAGAAGGAAATATTAGATACCATTACATGTATGAAGGCTGTTTTCTGTTTATTTTTCAAAACTTAACAAACACTTGAAGTTTTAACATGTATAAAAAATTATTTCAATTTCATAATTTAAACGTTGTAATATCACTTAATTTTTTATAATAGATTGAAGTTTGTTATTGGACATTCAAAAACCTAAATTCAAACATGCTAAAATACAAGATAGAATTATTTCATAATTATACATTTTTTTTCTTTCCGATATCTGTAATTTTCTTTTTCATTTTTTAAGTATGGATATCTGAAAGAAAAAAATATACATAAAAACAAAACAATGATTATAGAAAAAAAATATTGTACTTTGCAATTATATTAAATTTCATTCAATTTAAGAAAAGCTTTTTACGAATTGAAAACATATTTTTCAAACATGTTAAAGAATCGATCGCAGGGTCAGTGCGCCCCCCCCCCCCCCCCCAATTTGAATTTGTCCAATACTTTCAGCCAGTAACGCTGTCCGTGCAAACAACATATACTTCTGCGTTAATCCGATTATCTGTTTAGCTTAGGTGACTTCTCCGGACAATGATTTCCCATGCTTCAGATTATGAACTAGAGAAAACACGGAAATCTTAAATTTTAGAGTCCTCACAATTACGGCCGGGTTATTGGAAGTAGATACATATTTTATGTCGTTTAAGCAGTCATATAAAGTGTTTGTTTATCAAGCTCTCCCAGATTTTAAGTAAAAAAGTCTAAAGATGGGTAAAATAATGTGCACCTTTAACATTCAGATTTTTTATGACTGACAAAGACGGCGAAGACGGGTTATATGTTGAATGTTAAAGACAGATGAAGACGTATACCATTTATACCGTTACGCTACAAATTTATGACATGTGCCGGTACGACGTGAATCAAGCAATGTATGTAAATGTTTTCTTGTAGCGCGGGGTTGTCTATATACAATATACATGCACATGTATTGAAATATACAATGTACACATGCATTTTGATAATGTAACACGTTTCATCAAACATTTAATGAACGAAAAGTACGGTCTACATGTTTAAAGTACGACGGAAAATGAGATTAACGTACGTGCGTAGTACAGGTAGAAGCCACAAAAGCCGTTTTTCTGGTAAATACACGCTTGCTGTGGACTAAAAGACGTTTAACACCTGGAACCAGGTATAAATTAATAAACACAGAGCGGTATTTCTTTTAACTACCCGTCTAAATAGGACCTTATATAATATATTGATCTTTGAAATTTATCATCACGGACAATTGTTATCATGAATTTCACTGACGTTCAATCGTGTGCTTATCCCACAGACTATGAATTTACAGCATGGAGTACATCGAATACGAAAGGGGGGGGGGGGGGTTGTACCAATACTATTGTTCTCAAAACCTGACAAGTTGGGCGATTACGCTATTTGGTGTCTTCCCGGAATGTCCACATTTTTAATGAAATATATTACCGGAATGCCCACATGCAAAAGACATTGGGTGTTGTTTTAATCAATTTAGAAGGTCTAATTACCGTTTATGATCAGAAAAATAGCAATCCAAGGAATGCTTGTGTCGCCTGCGAAGCACTTTGATTATTATTCTAGAAAGTGGATCAAAATTATTGGTATCAGTAGAAAAGTCTTGTCATATGAAATTCATATGAAATATCAGACCTCTTAATTACAAATTAAAAGATATGGTCATTCTCAAATTTTCAGAAAAGAGTGTCAATCATCTTGGTCAAGGTCACTACGTAAAAATTGGTAACAAAAAGGTCTCATCATAAGAAATATCAAAGACCTATCACCTACCAATTAAAAGATATATACAACCTTAGAAAAGAAGGTCAAATAGCTAGGTCAAGGTCAAAATGTAAAAAAAATTATGGTATGTTTAGAATGGCATTGTGACAAGGAAAATACATGTGAAATATCAAAGCCCTATCACCTACCAATCAAAGGATATAGCCAATATTACTTTTCTTGAAAAGTAGGTCAAATATCTAGATCAATGTCAAAAGTCATATTTTATGGTCTGTGTAGAAAGGTCTTGTCACAAGGAATACACATGTGAAATACCAAAGCCCTATCACTAACCAATCAAAAGATATATCCATTCTTAATTTTTCTGCAAAGTAGGTCAAATATGTAGGTCAAGGTCAAAAGGTGAAAAAATTATGATATGTGTAGAATGGCATTGTTACAAGGAAAATTCATGTGAAATATCAAAGTCCTATCACCTACCAATCAAAAGATACAGCCAATATTACTTTTCTTGAAAAGTAGGTCAAATATCTAGATCAAGGTCAAAAGTTCAATTTATATGGTCTTTGTGGAATGGTCTTGTCACAAGGAATACACATGTGAAATATTAAAGCCCTATCACTTACCAATAAAAAGATATATCTATTCTATTTTTTTAAAGTAGGTCAAATATGTAGGTCAAGGTCACTTGGTCAAAAATTATTGTATGTGTAGAAAGGTCTTGTCACAAGGAATACACATGTGAAATATCAAAGCCCTATCACTTACCAATCAAAAGATATAGCGAATCTTATATTTTTTTCAAAAGTAGTTCAAATATCTAGGTCAAGGTCACAAGGTCAAAAATTATGGTATGTGTTGAAAGGTCTTGCCACAAGGATTGCACTTGTGAAATATCAAAGCCCTATCACCTACCAATCAAAAGATATATCTATTCTTAATTTTTTTGAAAATTAGGTCAAATATGTAGGTCAAGGTCACTAGGTCAAAAATTATGATATGTGTAGGAAGGTCTTGTCACAAAGAATACACATGTGAAATATCAAAGCCTTATCACTTACCAATCAAAAGTTATGGGCTGTGACACCCAAAGTGTGACAGACAGACAGACAGACTGACAGACGGACAGACGGACAGACGGACAACGGAGAAAGTGATCCCTAAGTGTCGCTATGCTTCGTAGGCGACACAAAAATCAGGTAAAAAGATTTTCAAATTTCTACAGTATTTTTCGTTGTATTGATGAATCTGACGACGATTTTTAAAAGAATTTGATAAGAGAAGCATTAGCGTTCATTTTGAAATAGTGAAAAAAAAAAAAAAAAAACACGAATTTTTTTTTTCAATAATAATTATATATAGTATTTGAATTTAATTTAGAAGGGATACCGGCGCGCATGATTCGGTCAGTGTCAGTAACGATAATTAGTGTATTTTCAAAAATTTTGACATTTTCCGATGCTGTATTGTTTTTTCACGGCATACAGAAGTCAACATATTCAGGATTTCTAAGGAAAGGGCGGGGAAAAAATCAGCAATTTTTGCAAATTCCAGGCTGGACCTGACCCAGCTTCAATTCATTTCACTTGCGCCACCGACAATGTATTGAGTTTTTAGAATAGAGGTATATGGGGATTTAATTATTAAAAAATCGACAATATTATGGTCGTTAGGTAGTACTAGGCACCGCATATTTTCAATTAAAACTTTTTATTGCTCCTTTTATCCTCTATCTAGATCCTTTGGAATAAATTTTACGTTTTCAATAATATTTATTTTCAGGGATACTGCACCTTTAAAAAAATGAAAATGTAATGATCGCTGTGCGATATAAGTCCCCTACCGGTGGCATAAATTCATGCCATTCATCTCTGTTCATCAATTCATTATCTGCAAGAACAACCGAGATAAAAGTCTGAGACTGAATACACGAAATTTGCTAAGTCCAAGGGCCATGACTCTTGTGAAAATTAAACTCGAACTTGATCTGCATCACACTATAATGTATTCACATACATTATTTGCAATAACAGGCACGAAAGAGTCCCGAAAACTAAAATTTTCATGAAATTTGCTAAGTCCAAGGGCCTTAACTCTTGTAAAAAAAGGCCAATGGAAACTAAACTCATACTTTGTCTGTATCACACTGAGATGTATTCATATATCAAACATCAGTGCATTACATGTATTTGCAATAGAACCGAAGAAAAAAACCGGAAACTGAAATTTTCATAAAATTTGCCAAGTCCAAGGGCCATCACTCTTGTTAAAATAGGTCAATCTAAAGCAAACTCAACCTTGATCTGTATCACATTGAGATATATCCACATACCAAAAATGAGTTCAATATATGAAACAACAGCGAGAAAAAGTCCGGAAAACTGAAATTTTCATAGAATTTGCTAAGACCAAGGGCCATAACTCTTGTGAAAATAGGTCAATCTAAAGCAAACTCAAACTTGATCTGTATCACATTGAGATATATCCACATACCAAAAATGAGTTCAATATATATGCAACAGCGAAAAAAAGTCCGGAAAACTGAAATTTTCATAAAATTTGCTAAGTCCAAGGGCCATCACTCTTGTAAAAATCGGTCAATCTAAAGCTAACTCAAACTTTATCTGTATCTCATTGAGATATATCCACATACCAAAAATGAGTTCAATATATGCAACAACAGCGAAAAAAAGTCCGGAAAACTGAAATTTTCATAAAATTTGCTAAGTCCAAGGGCCATAACTCTAGTAAAAAAAGGTCAATCTAAAGCAAACTCAAAGTTGATCTGTATCTAATTGAAATATATCCACATACCAAAAATGAGTTCAATTTAGGCAACAACAGCAAAAAAAAGTCCGGAAAACTGAAATTTTCATAAAATTTGCTAAGTCCAAGAGCCATAAATCTTGTAAATATAGGTAATCACAGATTACGAAGCTCACCTCGTGACAGCAAAATTCAATTCAAACATATTTCTTAGTACATGTATATTGGCTTTTAAAGGCAAAACCACTCAAGCAGAAAAAGTAGGTCAAGGTCATTTTATGAAAGTTTGATCAAAGATACATCCAATATGCAAGTTTGGTACATGTAGCAGTTTATTTTGCTCAGTATTGGCTTTTAAAGGCAAAATCACTCAAGCGGAAAAAGTAGGTCGAGGTCATTTTATAAAAGTTTGATCAAAGATACATCTAATATGCAAGTTTGGAACATCTAGCACTTATACTTTGCTCAATATTGGCTTTAAAAGGCAAAATCACTCAAGCGGAAAAAAGTAGGTCAAGGTCATTTTATGAAAGTTTGATCAAAGATACATCCAATATGCAAGTTTGGTACATGTAGCACTTATACTCTGCTCAATATTGGCTTTTAAAAGCGAAATCACTCAAGTGGAAAAAGTAGGTCAGATGCTGCATCCGATGCATGGGTCCATCTCGCCATCCAAAGAGGAATCACTTGTGCAAGTTTGGTTACTGAGGCATTAGTACTTTGTCAGATACTGAGCTACCCCAAACTTCTTATCAAAATCACTCAAGCGGAAAATGTAGGTCAGATGCTGCATCCGATGCATGGGTTCACCTCAGCATCCAAAGATGAATCACTTGTGCAAGCTTGGTTACTGTAGCATCAGTACTTTGTCAGATACTGAGCTACCCCAAACTTCATAACCAAGTCACTCAAGCGGAAAATGTAGGTCAGATGCTGCATCCGATGCATGGGTTCACCTCAGCATCCAAAGATGAATCACTTGTGCAAGTTTGGTTACTGTAGCATCAGTACTTTGTCAGATACTGAGCTACCCCAAACTTCTTAACCAAGTCACTCAAGCGGAAAATGTAGGTCAGATGCTGCATCCGATGCATGGGTTCACCTCAGCATCCAAAGATGATTCACTTGTGCCAGTTTGGTTACTGTAGCATTAGTACTTTGTCAGATACTGAGCTACCCCAAATTTCTTAACCAAGTCACTCAAGCGGAAAATGTAGGCCAGATGCTGCATCCGATGCATGGGTTCACCTCAGCATCCAAAGATGAATCACTTGTGCAAGTTTGGTTACTGTAGCATTAGTACTTTGTCAGATACTGAGCTACCCCAAACTTCTTAACCAAGTCACTCAAGCGGAAAATGTAGGCCAGATGCTGCATCCGATGCATGGGTTCACCTCAGCATCCAAAGATGAATCACTTGTGCAAGTGATGCGGACACGGACGCGGACGCGGTCGCGGACGCGGACGCGTGGGGTTATAGCATAAGCTCACTCAACTTCGTCGAGGTGAGCTAAAAATAGGTCAATCTAAAGCAAACTCAAACTTGATCTGTATCTCATCGAGATATATCAACATACCAAAAATGAGTTCAATATATACAACAACAACGGAAAAAAGTCCGGAAAACTGAAAATGGGACAGACGGACGGACAGACAGACAGAGAGACAGACCGAGAGGAAACTAGGGTCCCCTTCGGCAATGCCGGTAGGGGACTAAAAAGTCAATTGTATAGAAGTTTTATCGAAGATGTGGTAAATAATGTGCGTGTTTTATGACTTGCATGGGACTGTTATTCCCGATTCATCCCTCAGATGAAGAAAATCCTATATGAACATGATTCCACGAAGGTTTTTTTTCCGAAACGTGTACATGTATTTTAATGTACAGACAATAGTGAATAGACATTGCAGCAATGCATCCTTGCCGACTTTGTAATAGATCTATCCCCGATCAAATTTCGGAAAATTTGTTCATGTCGGTGGTTTCTGGGGATGTTTTTGGGCCATTTCTGACTAATTTCATAGATTTATCTAGGAAACAGTAGTTTAATGCTTCCAGAAACATGTCATAAATGCCCCTACGTTGGGCACTGCCGGGGATCGGGGGCACGTACCCCCGGCTGAATCCGCTACTAACTGTATTATCATGTAATGTGAAACATGCATGTTCTTGTAGTGCTACAAAACAAATATTGTCGACAAAAATGCAGAAACTTACAATAAAAATAGTGAAATTAAACATTTCTGTATGATTTCTTTATCATTTTGCGCATTGAAAAGTTTTACGGTTATAGAATTAATCGCCACAAAGTGTTGTTTTAGTAATTTCATGTATTCCCGGAATGCACACAAAATAATTCAATTCTACCTGTCGGTACATCAAATAATGTGGGCATTCCGGGAATAAACTAATGAAATAGTTGGTGCTGTCTACGTCTCCGGAGATTATCAATGTGGCGTTCAGTGAGCCGTAAAGGTGTGAGAGAGAGTCGTGATATCGACAGATATTCCTTATCAAGATAAACATGATAAATAGACAATCCCTCCTCTTTACCCTTGCTTTTTCTGTAAAATATTAGGGAATGAAAGAGAGAGTTACGTGAAATGTATTTGCGGCATCTAAATATTTCTGCAATAACATTTTTGGCCGGATTGCAAAGCAATTCCGGCCTATAGATTGACGATGTCCGTCCGTCCGTCTGTCTGTCTGTGTGTCGTCAACATTTTGGTTAAAGCTTCCGTCAACATTGTGGTTAAAGTTTTTGTTGAGGCAAAATCTAAAGAACTACACGCAGTATAAACTTTATATTATACATGAAGCTTGCCCATGACAAGACCTTTCAATTTATGCAATAACATTTGACCTAGTGACCTTGACCTTGGACTTTGACGTAGTTAAAGATTTTGGTTAAAGTTTCTGGTTGAGGCAAAATCTAAGTAACTATATGCAGTAGAAACTTTTTATTATACATGAGGCTTGCCCATCACAAGACCTTTCCATTTATGCAATAACATTTGACCTAGTGACCTTGACCTTGGACTTTGACCTAGTTAAAGATTTTGGTTAAAGTTTCTGGTTGAGGCAAAATCTAAGTAACTGTATGCAGTAGAAACTTCATATTATACATGAAGCTTGCCCATGACAAGACCTTTCAATTTATGCGGTAACATTTGACCTAGAGACCTTGACCTTTGACTTTGACCTACTCAAAGATGGAACTGTATGCAGTAGAAACTTTATATTATACATCAAGCTTGCCCATGACAAGATCTTTCAATTTATGCTGTAACATTTGACCTAGTGACGTTGACCTTGGACTTTGACCTAGTTAAGGATTTTGGTTAAAGTTCCTGGTTTAAGCAAAATCTTTGGAACTGTATGCAGTAGAAACTTTATTTTATACATGTAGGTTGCCTCTGACAAAACCTTTCAATTTATGCTGTATTATTTGACCTATTCACCTTAACCCAGTTAGTGACTTATTTTGCAATCCGGCCATACCGTCTTTAGTGGTGTTTTATTTTCATAATATTTTTATATAATAAAAGTAAAATAGCGAATATAACCTCGGCGCTTCGGGCCGGTAATTTTGTTTTTTCGATATGCTTTTTAGCTCACCTGAGCCATAGGCTCAAGTGAGCTATTGTCATAGTGTTGCGTCCGTCGTCCGTCGTCCGTCGTCGTCGTCGTCCGTCGTCCGTCGTCCGTCGTCGTAAACTTTTCACATTTTAAACTTCTTCTCCAGAACGGCTGAAGGGATTTTGATGAAACTTGGTAGGTATGAAGTACTCATAGTCCCCTACAAGTGTTGTTGTTTTTCGTCCGGATCTGTCAACAGGTGGCGCCACCACAGCCAAAAGTAGGTCACGGGGGGTACCCTCCTTTGACAAACTTCTTCTTCAGAACCGAAGCATGTATCGACAAACCGAAAGCATCAGGATGATCTAGAGAGATGTCTTAAGAAGTGTTGTTATTTTTGATTCCACTTCGAAGTCAAATTTTTGACGCGTTTTTGATGTCTTTTCGGACTTTGTCAGAAATGCACATTTTTGCACTATTTCTTTAAATAACTCAATAAGTGTATGATTTTACACACTCATTTACTACATATTTATCATATTTAACTTACTTAATGCTTTGATATGTATTTTATGCTTAAAATTTATTTTTTTGATTTTTTATGAATTTTTTTCTTATGTAAAAAGGAAGGGGGGGGGGGGGGGTTGATTTTCATACATTTTCTGCTTCTTTTCTATAACCACTCTTCAGATTGTCATGACAGTTTGTAGGTATGAGGTACTCATGCATGGTACCCTAGAAGTGAAAGAATTTTGTCAAGATATCCACTTTTGGATTTTTAAGGAATATTTTTTAAGATTGTACATAGGTATAATGTATGTTTTCCATGCCAAATGGACCCATGGGGAGTAGCTTCAAACCCCGGCGGGACCCCAACAATTTTTTTTTCCCTTTTTCAGTTTTTTTTTTCTCTTTTTATTTTCATATTTATCGCTAGAAATGAAACTGTGAAAGAATTTTGTCAAAATATCAACTTTTAGATTTTTAATGATTTTTTAAATAAGACAAGCTATAGCTAGTTTGGCTTTGTGTACTTATTTTCATACTTCGAATTAACTTGGCCACATACGCTATCAAATATACGCTGAATTTATTTTTAAGATGTTGACTTTTTGTGTCGCCTGCGAAGCACAGCGACACTTAGGGATCACTTTGTCTGTTGTTCGTCTGTCCGTCCATCCGTCCCTCTGCTGTCCGTCTGTCTGTCACACTTGGGTGTCACACCCCATAACTTTTGATTGGTAAGTGATAGGGCTTTGATATTTCATATGTGTATTCCTTGTGACAAGACCTTTATACACATATCATAATTTTTGACCTTGTGACCTTGACCTACTTTTCTAAAAATCTAATATTGGCTATATCTCTTGATTGATTAGTGATAGGGCTTTGATATTTCACATGTGTATTCCTTGTGATTAGACCTTTCTACACATATAATGTTTGACCTTGTGACCTTGATCTAGATATTTGACCTACTTTTCTACAAATCTAATATTGGCTATATCTCTTGATTGGCAAGTGATAGGGCTTTGATATTTCACATGTGTAATCTTTGTGACAAGACCTTTCTACGCAAACCATATTTTTTTACCTTGTGACCTTGACCTAGATATTTGACCTACTTTTCAAAAAATCTAAGATTGGCTATATCTTTTGATTGGTAAGTGATAGGGCTTTGATATTTCACATGTGTATTTCTTGTGACAAGCCCTTTTTTCACATACTATATTTTTTAACCTTATGACCTTGACCTAGATATTTGACCTACTTTTAAAAAAAAACCAAGATTGGCTATATCTATTGATTGGCAAGTGATAGGGCTTTGATATTTCTCTTGTGTATTCCTTTTGACAATACCTTTCTACACATACCATAATTTTGACCTCATGACCTTGACCCAGATATTTGACCTACTTTTCAAAAAAATTAAGATTTGCTATATCTTTTGATTGGTAAGGGATAAGCTTTGATATTTCATATGTGTATTCCTTCTTGTGACAAGGCCTTTCTACAAATGTCATAACTTTTGACCTCATGACCAAGACCTAGATATTTGACCTACTTTTCAAAAAATCTTAGATTGGCTATTTCTTTTGATTGCTGAGTGATATGCTTTGATATTTCACATGTGCATTCCATGTGACAAGACCTTTCTTCACATACCATCATTTTTAGCTCACCTCAACGAAGTTGAGTGAGCTTATGCTATAACCCCACGTGTCCGCGTCCGCGTCCGGTTAAGAAGTTTGGGGTAGCTCAGTATCTGACAAAGTACTAACGCTACAGTAACCAAACTGGCACAAGTGATTCATCTTTGGATGCTGAGGTGAACCCATGCATTGTATGCAGCATCTGACCTACATTTTCCGCTTGAGTGACTTGGTTAAGAAGTTTGGGGTAGCTCAGTATCTGACAAAGTACTGATGCTACAGTAACCAAACTTGCACAAGTGATTCATTTTTTGATGCTGAGGTAAACCCATGCATCAGATGCAGCATCTGACCTACATTTTCCGCTTGAGTGACTTGGTTAAGAAGTTTGGGGTAGCTCAGTATCTGACAAAGTACTGATGCTACAGTAACCAAACTTGCACAAGTGATTCATCTTTGGATGCTGAGGTGAACCCATGCATCGGATGCAGCATCTGACCTACATTTTCCGCTTGAGTGATTTGGATAAGAAGTTTGGGGTAGCTCAGTATCTGACAAAGTACTAATGCTACAGTAACCAAACTTGCACAAGTGATTCATCTTTGGATGCCGAGATGGACCCATGCATCGGATGCAGCATCTGACCTACTTTTTCCACTTCAGTGATTTCGCTTTTAAAAGCCAATATTGAGCAGAGTATAAGTGCTACATGTACCAAACTTGCATATTGGATGTATCTTTGATCAAACTTTCATAAAATGACCTTGACCTACTTTTTCCGCTTGAATGATTTTGCCTTTAAAAGCCAATATTGAGCAAAGTATAAGTGCTAGATGTTCCAAACTTGCATATTAGATGTATCTTTGATCAAACTTTCATAAAATGACCTTGACCTACTTTTTCCGCTTGAGTGATTTTGACTTTAAAAGCCAATATTGAGCAAAGTATAACTGCTACATGTACCAAACTTGCATATTGGATGTATCTTTGATCAAACTTTCATAAAATGACCTTGACCTACTTTTTCTGCTTGAGTGGTTTTGCCTTTAAAAGCCAATATACATGTACTAAGAAATATGTTTGAATTGAATTTTGCTGTCACGAGGTGAGCTTCGTAATCTGTGATTACCTATGTTTTACCTCGTGCACTTGCCCTATATATTTGACCTACTTTTCAACAAATCTATGATTTGCTATATCTTTTGAGTGGTAAGTGATAGGGCTTTGATATTTCACATTTGTATTCCTTATGAAAAGACCTTTCTAAACATTCCATAATTTTTAACCTAGTGACCTTGCCCTTGATATTTGACCTAATTTCAATAAAAAAAAAATCCGCTACGCAGGCGACACAAGCATTCCTTGGATTGCTTTTTTTTCATACATGCATATTTCAGAACAATTTCCCTATTTAATGATTATTTTCTCTGTCTTATTTCTGTATCTATGGTAAACATAGTCGCCATATATCTTGTGTTACAGATTTGATTGGTTCAATACCTCCTTGCCCCTTTAGTAGGGGTAACTACAGGAAATAAAAAGGTGCACACTAAAAATTTTGACTGACTTGAAATGCCCAGAAGTCTGTAAAATTGGTCTTTTTTGATTGCGAATCTTTGGCACGCATAAAAATGTAAAGAAAAAGGGGGGGGGGGTCATGCATGTCCTTTTTTCGCAAATTTCACTTTTTTTACAGGAACTCTGCGTCCTCATCGAAAATGTTCTGAATTTTGCATATTTTCAAACCTATCTGTAGATTGCATAAAAGACAAGATCAAGTTCGAAGTTAAATTTATCACGACTATTGATTTGCTAAAAATACATTTCCAAGCGCCGCATTTCAGCATATTTACCGAAAATAATTTGTCCAAGTGGCTTCACTGGGTCATGAGGTTTGATACACCGTACACTGCTGTTTGGAAAATAAATTGGCTCAATTTCTGCACAACTCACTTGAATTAATATTGTCCGCTAACAACTTTTCTGTGTTAATTGGATTAACACGATTTTGACTGTACGTTACATGTATTAAGATGAAATCAATACTATTCAAAAGCTCTCATTCATAGATTTCTGTATAATTTAATATGAATAAAGGCAAAACCGAAAAGTCTTGGTTTTTTATGCTTCCGCAATCAAAGATATGGGGGCATATAGTTTTTGGCCTGTCCGTCTGTCTGTTTGTCCGAAAAACTTTACATTGGGCATAACTTTTGATAGGAAGGTGATAGAGCTTTCATATTTCACATGTGTATTCCTTGTGACAATACCTTTCCATTGATACCAAAATTTTTGACCTCGTGACCTTGACCTTGACCTTTGACCTACTTTTCAAAAACTTTAACATTGGGCATAACTTTTGAATGGTTAGTGATAGGGCTTTCATATTGTACATGTGTATTCTTTGTGACAAGATCTTTCCATTGATACCAACATTACTCTGACCCTGACCTCTCACATACTTAACAGAAAATGGTGTTTATACCAACAAAGATGCCACCGTGGGGCATTCGTGTTTCACAAACACAGGCTTTATTATTTTCTGGCATACTTGCTATTAATAATGAAAGGTTTGGTGTTCAATTTTAAATAAACTTAATTTATGAAATCATTTCATTGTTTTATTCTGTTTCTGTTGCACATTAATGTGGAATTTTACAAAATGATTTTATTTTTGATGTTGCATAATTTAACTATACTAGCTGGGCAAATGACTTTGGATCGCATAATCCATCTTTTCAAATCAGTAAAAAAGTTGTTGTTTTGAAATGTGACTATTTTCTCTTGTTTGTACTTTTAAAGGTTGTCTGAAAAAAAACTTGTCTGCATCCGGCAAAAATCTTGTTAGAAAGGTTGTGGGCTAAAATCCTGGTACTGGCACTATCAGTATTCAATGTCAGTATGTCAATTAGAGCGTGCATGGGTATCAGGTGAGCGTTGTGCCCCCTGGGGCTCTTGTTTTTAATTATTAACAAAGTACCTTCCCTCCAAAAAAAGTAAGAATGTGGCAGAGTCGGAGAATGGCCTGGCCTAAAACGGCGGAATAGTATGATATTGTTTTTTTAGATTTTTAAAGTAGAAGCAGATTTCATGAAATGTTCCGGATTTAGCAGTGACAAATATGGATAATGACCATATCCCTGTATACAGCACAAAATCGATAATTCAAAAATCAGAAACCGAAGGCATACCAAATCAGGACAAAACAGGAACCAAAGCAAACAAACAAAAACCTCCACCATATGAAAAGAAGCGAACCCCCGATATGGGAGTGAGACTAGGTGCCCAGGAAGAGTAAGCATCTCCTGCTTGCATGCAACACCCGCCGCTTCAATTCGGTAGAACTGTCACATCCGGTAACTTCCATTTCGGAAGACATATGTACAATCTTTGGTTGGATGGTTCAAATGGTCTATGACAGAATATCACCCACCATTCTGGAGAGTGGGACATCATAGTGAATGACGAGTTCCCCGTATCGACCGTAGAACTTCCTCAGTGACGATGTTAGTCGGCCACAAACATATCCCTGACTGAGAAGTTTATCTGAAAGACGCCTAGCTCTCAGAACAAATTCCGTATATTTGGTACTTGCTCTGGCATAGCGAATCAACTGAGATATGAACACGCCATAAGCAGGCGATGAAGGGATGTTGCTACTCAGAAAAGGAAAGTTTGCAATGCTGAAATTTAAGTCGTCACTTTTGTCATAGAGTGAGGTGTTCAGGTGACCATCAGTGTTTTGCTGATAATTTTTTTTTCAGCATCAGAGTTGCTCATAAAAAATGTTTTGTCCCATAAAATCTCACGTTATATCTTTTATTTGGACAGATAAAAATCCCTAAATGTCCGACATTTTATTGGAAGATTTCAAGAACTCTGAGAAGAGCCTCCCCCCTTCTTAGGACCTTATAGTTTAATTTTGATGTCTTTCTTAAAGTACATACATAACAGCGATAAACAAATTAGTTCCATTACCGCACGTAGACCTGAACACCCTTTTTCAAAAGAAATTGTAAACTTAGCCACCCCTCGCCCCCTTTTTTGTTAATCCCCTACCGGCAATGCTCTTTTTCTTCTTAATTTTGAAGACATGTATAAAAATGATCAAAGACAGTCGTTATACTCTGCGCAGTCAGCCAAAAAGGTGTGAAAAACAAATTGATTGTCAACCCCTCTGCCAGAACACGCGAACACGCGAACAGAGCCTTTTACATGTACGTTTGTAATCTTCATCGACAAGTGGCCAATAGTTATAAATCGTCAACGTGAACAATATCTTTAGAATTCATTAAAATATTATTTACAATGCGTGAATAAAGTTTTTAATAAGCATTCTATTCTATCGTACACCTTATACTCGCTGATTAGACGTTGCCGTAAAATGACTTGTCACAGCGCGCTGATTGTACGTTGGAACATTTTTTAAAGACGGATTTACAGGACAATGTTATTTTTTCAAATAAATAGATAGATAGATAGTAACCAGCGATCGGAAATTAACCAGCGATCGGTAACTAGGCATAACGGATTTTTTTTCATGAAAACGTACGTCTCGTCGGTAAAAAATAATAGCGTGTGGCGGTGTCTGGGAAACAAAGAATGAATTTTATATGGCCATGCCTAAATAAAATAAATATGATAAATAAGAGAAACAAGAGGAGCTCGAATACCGACTTCTTTGAAAATTAGTCGATCGGAGTCCATGGCCGAACATAAATCACAAATATTTCTTTCATTAAAATTGTTTAAACCTAATTATAAAGTCCGTAGGAAAGATGCCAGGCACCTGACACGTATGCAAAGATGGAGTTGATCTATAAACTTTCTGTATATGGTCCGATAGTTAAACTGGTAAACTGTAAACAAATCAAAATAATTTAGGCCTATTTGTGTATTTAAGAATGAATATTTTGTTCTATTTCCAGTTACTCTATGGTTTCATTCTTCCTTTTTAAAGAAATTCATATATAAAATCAAAATAATAAGTTTGTAAGAATACCGGTATGATTTTTATTTTATTTCTACTCACCCATACAATTTCTTTTTAATTTAGAAAATCATGAATAAGGATAACTTTAATTCAAATAATATAATAAATATGACTATAATTTTTAAGAATATGAATAATAAAATAATAAAAATTGGGATAACTTAAATTCAAAATATGAAAAAAGAAACTGGATAAGTTGTATTTTTTATTATTATTTTTTTGTTTGTTTGTTTGTTTGTTTTTTTTTTTTTTTTGTTTTTTTTTTGGGGGGGGGGGGGGGTTTGTTTTTTGGTTGTGTTATGTTTTGTGTTTTTTTTATTTCTACTGAATTACTTATTAACAATAAGAATTCTTCCTTAGAAAGGTGACAGTACAACTGTGTCCTATATAGGTGAGGGGAGTTGTTAATTAGCTCAGGTAATAAACATCCCAAATAACACCCTACTACAGGTAAAGTCGCTCTAGGATGGCTCAGGTAAAACACCTGAAAAACACTGCGTATTCTGATTTTTTCTGCACTGTGTTTTTTTGTTTTTTCTGCATTACACCCGAACCTGTCTGTATTACCGTGATATTATCTAAGTATAATACATGTATGCATGTCAAGTAAAAAGGTAAGAGAGAAATTTGAACCTTGTAGGTAGACCTCCAGTACTTTATTGTAGCACTATTGAGATCATTCTGTTAGTATAAACAGCAAAATAAACTGATGATTTCAAAAATAAAAAATGTTCAGTCTTGAATAATTTGCAAATGTTATGAAAAATGTGACAACTAGATGAACATACAACTTCTAAAATTTTGAATGTACATGTGGAACGAATGTCAACCTATACTACACATGTTTGCTACACAACTTGCAGCACGTCATCTCATGAAGGATTCAAGGAAATTCGAGTTAACAATGTTGCACGTATCATGTGTTTCGCAGCATTTACTTGGCTATCGTATTAGAAGTAAGTCAAATACGATTATCAGTAAATATCATATGAGATCGTCTATCTCTACCAGTTTTCAAAAACTCGAAAGTTGTCAATCTTCTTCTTTTTTTTTTCTTTTTTCTTCTCAGCTCGCTTTGTCATCCAACAATTCGTTCCGTATCATCAGTAAGTATTTTCCCCTGCTATTCGGAGAACCAAATGGGTGTAAAAGAAGAGAAAAGAAATGCGCAATTCCCTTTACTATCAGTCAGAGCAGATCCAGAGGGGGAGATGAAAGGGTAGTGAAACGGTCGTCAACACTAAGATTTTTATGCTGTGTTTGTATTTCAACTATTTGTTGACGATCAGCTGATCACGTTTTATGTGCATTTCTATGTTACGACCTGTGTATTGTTTAAAAATGAATTTTATTTGTTGTGATTAATTTACAGAACCAGTAGTATGTGTGTATTCCTTGTTATGTATTGTATTGCTACACGTTGTGTATTCGTCGTACTTGCCGCCATGTTTTCACGATCTCACTTCGTGTTTACATTCGTTACGTATTTATATTTTAATTACTTTTTGTATTTATCAGTATAGACAGTTATTATTTTATTATAGAAGTATAATGACATTGTTTGATAATTTTTATAATTAGCGATTAGGAAAACTTAGGAATAATCGGGCATGGGAACACATTCCAGCAAAGGTCATTCCCACGTATCTGATTGGCTGGCGAGTTTCGCTGGAAAGGTCAACGCGATATGATTGGTGCACGTGCTACCGGCGTATTATGTCAGGATATAAATGTAGGTTACTACGAGTAGCAGTGCCTTTCTTTGTAGTATTGAGTTCTAGTAAAGTACGTTCTGTCTCAGAGGTGTTTTAGACTTGAGTTTTATTGGCGATTCAGGTTAGCATTTTACTCCGTTGATAACACATTCAGTTTTATCTATTTACTGAGTGATCTTCTGAGTTTATTTAGTAAACGTATTTTCAGTATATTTTAGAGTTTTATTCCGTTTGACAACATGGGGGCAGTCGGTCATATACTTGATCTCTTATCAAGTGACCGACTGGTTAGGTTAGGAGATACATATAAGAATACTAGCGTTAGGAATAGGTTAGGAGTTTTATTTTAAAACAGTGATCAGCTTGATCGGGTTTTAGTGCAATATTGTACGTTTTGTTATTTTATTGTTGTTATAATGAGTTTGTTATGAGCAAGAATCCTGTGTGTTAAATAAGTAAAGAAACTGATTCTAAGTGGTCTTTTGTCACTTTTATGAGAAACTTTCTGGCATCCCCATATACTGTAGTAGTCTTACGGTTGGCGAGCCAAAGTGTCGACGTATAGAATATTGAGTCGTGAGTCTGTCAGTACTGTGTGTACTCTGTGTGTCAATAGTCGTCAGAGTGTGTCGTTCGTCGTCACCCTTCTCTTTACTATATAGCTGCGTTACATTTTGGCGTCCCCGGTGGGATCAAAATAAACAATCGGATCCAGTGGTCGAACACAGGAAGTAAAAGAAACTCTGAGACATTCTTAGTTGTTCTATTAAGTTTATTTTTATTTCACAACATGGGTAGGAAACAGAGGAAGGTCAGAAGTAGAACATCAGTCCTTAGTCGGGATGTGGATAAACAGGGTTCAGACTCTGAAGTCGGTAGCTCTCGTCAGAAAACCCCTGAAAAGAGAATTCCGGATTTAAACTTAAATGTTGTTGAAGTTACTTCAAATTCAGATGTTGAAATTACTATTACTAGTTCTACAGCTTCTTATGCTAGTCTCAATACTAGCCAAAGAGTATCAACAAGTCTACCACCTTTATATTACTATGGAGGTCACCTACCTGAATGTAGGAATAAACATGGTATGAATGCAGTCAATCCGAAAGTCCCTTCGGTCTGGTAAAATATTTCATTGTTTTCTTAATAAACATGTTTGAATTTCTACAAAAATTCAAAAATGTCTAGTAAGTTGTAAAAACTTTCGCGATGTCTGTAAATGTTGGACCATTGCAGACCCAAGTAACTGGTTATTTACCAGTTGGCCCAAGTTCAAGTTCATTTACTGGTCAAAGTTCATTTACTGGTCATTTACCAGTTGCATCTAGTACCAATATGGGTCAAAGTTCATTCACTGATCATTTATCAGTTGCATCTAGTACCAATAGAGGTCAAAGTTTATTTACTGGTCACTTACCAGTTGCATCCAGTCAATCTCCATTTACTGGTCATTTACCAGTTGTGCCAAGTGACAACAGAGGTCAAAATTTATCTACTGGTCATTTACCAGTTGCATCCAGTCAAACTCCATTTACTGGTCATTTACCAGTTGCATCAAAAATCAGTATAGGTCAAGCTTCATTTACTGGTTATTTACCGGTTTCATACAATATCAGAGTAAGTCATACCGGTTCCCCACTTACCGGTTACTCCCAAGCTTCATCCAGCAATCCCACCCCGCATACCGGTAATGTACCGGTCAATCAGAATATAAACTCTATACCGTGCGGACATAATGGCTCAGATGTAAATTCAGGTACAGGCAATACTAGTATGTCTCAGCCAGCTACTGATAATATTGCAACCTTAATACAGCAGGAATTACTGCGAGCAATACAGGCCTCAACAATGGTAAACCAAACGCAGCAGAATGATACAAATGCAAATCATAAATATACCAGTTCTGAATCTTAAACCGACATTCTGTCAATTCCAAGACGCAGACGTAACAACAGTGAATTACCACAAATACCATCATTCACAGGAAAGGAGGACTGGAAAATTTGGCTCGGACGATTTGAAGAAACTGCTGAAAGGAGAGGCTGGGGAATGGAGGAGCGTTTGGATCACCTGCTACCACTTATGCTAGATGATGCCGCAGACTTCGTTTACGGGCAGCTTTCAAAGGCAACTAGGAGAGATTACTGCAAACTGATATCAGAATTAGGCAACAGGTTCAGAGTTGTAGAGACCAGAAAGACATATACAGTTAGATTTTCGAATAGGCAACAAAAATCAGTAGAAAAATCAGAAGCTTTCGTCGAAGACTTAAAGTGTCTTTATGATAAGGCTCATCCAGATAGGAATATGGAAACAAGGGAGGAAGACTTACTCAGACATTTCTTAGATTGTCTGTCAGACCCAGATGCATAATGCATATAGAATACATAAAGGACCCCACTACTATTGACGAAGCTGTGCTGCAAGTCGTAACTTTTGAGGAATCAGGGAGACAAGGACACAAAAGAGGGAAACCATCAGGCAAGTTAAAGCCGATTCGCAGAAGAGTTACTCTGACGGGGATGAACCTTCTCAGTTAGGGAATTATCCAGATTTCATGAACGGGAAAAAGGGAAATAACTCTTACAGAAATAGCCAAGTCATAAAAGAATTGAATTCAGAAATTCAAAGCCTCAAGAAGGAGTTAGAGAAACTTAAGAGTGACAAAAATGAGGATGGTGGGTGCAGTATATTTGCATTTGTCCAAAAGTGATTTACAGTATTTCAATGGTGAAATTGCATTATTAATATGAATTTTTGAAGAATCGCTATGCAACAATGTATGGTGAATGGATTCATGTGCATGTGTGGAATATATACGTTATGGTGTAATGTATGGTGCAAAATGGGTTATGAAGCAGTATATAGTGGTACAAATACTTAATAGTTATAATACTATGGATGGTACATAATGATGATGTTTTATGTAGCTATTGCCTCATTTGTTGGAAACATGTGTACACATTCTGAGTAATACTGTGTGGTACTCTGTGCAGCTGTGTGGTGCATAATTTTGAAGTTTTAAGTAAGCATGGTTTAACTGTTGAATTACACATGTTATCTTTGAAACATTACATTTGTGGTAATCCTGTGAGGTACTTAACGTTTATGAAGTTTTAGGTAAGCGTTATCATGACTGTTTGAAATACATCATTACATGTGCTATTTTTGAAACAGTAACTGTGTGGTGCATAATATTGATATATATTATTATATGCATTGTTTCAATTGTTTACAATATACATTGATTTTTTTCTATGCAGAAAAGGCTATTTTCAGCCTGAAAATAACCTTGAACTTGTTAACAATAGTGTGATATACATGTATGATGATCTTCTCATAAGCAGCCAAATACATGTACCTATACATTCTCCTGAAGCTATGTGAAATACTCCTCCGCCCCCTTTCAGTACACAATTTCTATCAATGAAATAAAAAAATTCATAACCCATAAGATAATATTTTAAAAATATGCATTTTCTATCATTAATACTAATTTCAGACCATTTGGACAAAACACAAATTTCTAAAGAATTTCTAAAATTTTTATAGCATAAAAATCTATTTTTAGCCCTGAAATAACCTTGACCTTTGTTGATGGACCTTAATTTACCTTTGTCCCTAAGGAACTATCCTAGTGATGATTTGTGTGAAATATGATCCAAGTAAACGTTGAAATCTGGAAATCGTTGCTCTCTCACCAGAGTTCAAGTAAAATAAGCCTGTTAACGGACAAAACGATAACTTTCCATAAATTTTTCGGAGAGCATAATAAAACCTACAAAGAATTTTTAAAATCAGGTTAGAAAGTTTTTTAACTGAGAATTCCTCAGAAGCTTACCATGTTACATTGAGGATTTAGTGTCTGTGTGAAGGATTTTCATAGAGTCTACAAAATCTGACACAGTTAGCTGAGTGTGATGGTCTGAAAACTGACACACTGGATACATCTGTAATACACACATAACACAGAATTACACAAAATCTGACACAGTTAGCTGGGTGTGATGGTCTGATCACTGACACACTGGATACATCTGTAATACACACACAACATAGAATTACACAAAATCTGACACAGTTAGCTGGGTGTGATCCTCTGATAACTGACACACTGGATACATCTGTAATATACACATAACAGAGAATTACACAAAATCTGACACAGCTGAGTGTGATCCTCTGATAACTGACATAATGGATACATATGTAATACAAACATAACACAGAATTACACAAAATCTGACACAGTTTGCTGGGTGTGATCCTCTGATAACTGACACACTGGATACATCTGTAATAACCACATAACACAGAATTACACAAATTCTGACACAGTTAGCTGGGTGTGATCCTCTGATAACTGACACACTGGATACATCTGTAAAACTCACACAGAATTACACAAAATCTGACACAGTTAGCTGGGTGTGATCCAGTGTAATAACTGACACACTGGATATATCTGTAATACACAAATAACCAGAATTATACATGTACAAAATCTGATACAGTTAGCTGGGTTTGATCCTCTGATAACTGACACACTGTATACATCTGTAATACACACATAACACAGAATTATACAAAAACTGACACAGATCTGACACAGTTAGCTGGGTGTGATCCAGTGCAATAACTGACACACTAGATATATCTGTAATACACACATAACACAGAATTATACAAAATCTGATACCGTTAGCTGGGTGTGATCCTCTGATAACTGACACACTGGATACATCTGTAATACACACATAACACAGAATTACACAAATTCTGACACAATTAGCTGGGTGTGATACAGTGTAATAATTGACACACTGGATACATCTGTAATACACATATAATACAGAATTACACATAGCTGGGTGTGATCTTCTGATAACTGACACACTGGATACATCTGTAATCCACACATAACAAAGAATTACACAAAATCTGACACAGTTAGCTGGGTGTGATCCAGTGTAATAACTGACACACTGGATACATCTGTAATACAAACATAACACATAATTACACAAAATCTGACACAGTTAGCTGAGTGTGATCCTCTGATAACTGACATAATGGATACATCTGTAATAACCACATAACACAGAATTACACAAAACCTGACAAGGTTAGCTTGGTGTGATCCTCTGATAAATGACACACTGGATACATCTGTATTACACACATAACACAGAATTACACAAAATCTGACACAGTTAGCTGGGTGTGCTCCTCTGATAACTGACACACTGGATACATCTGTAATACACACATAACACAGAATTACACAAAATCTGACACAGTTAGCTGGATGTGCTCCTCTTATAACTGACACACTGGATACATCTGTAATACACACATAACACAGAATTACACAAAATCTGACAAGGTTAGCTTGGTGTGCTCCTCTGATAACTGACACACTGGATACATCTGTAATACACACAGAACACAGAATTATACAAAAACTGATAAAATTGGCTTGATGTGATCCTCTGGTACCTGACACACTGGATACATCTGTAATACATACATAACACAGAATTACACAAAATCTGACACATCTGGGTGTGATCCTCTGATAACTGACATAATGGATACATCTGTAATAACCACATAACACAGAATTACACAAAATCTGACAAGGTTTGCTTGGTGTGATCCTCTGATAAATGACAGACTGGATACATCTGTTATACACACATGACACAGAATTACACAAAATCTGACACAGATTGCTGGGTGTGCTCTTCTGATAACTGACACACTGGATACATCTGTAATACACACATAACACAGAATTATACAAAAACTGATAAAGTTGGCTTGGTGTGATCCTCTGATACCTGACACACTGGATACATCTGTAATACAAAAATAACACATAATTACACAAAATCTGACACAGTTAGCGTGGTGTGATCCTCTGATAAATGACGCACTGGATACATCTGTAATAACCACATAACACAGAATTACATAAAATCTGACACAGTTAGCTGGGTGTGATCCACTGATAACTGACACACTGGATACATCTGTAATACACACACAGAATTACACAAAATCTGACACAGTTAGCTGGGTGTGATCCACTGATACCTGACACACTGGATACATCTGTAAAACACATACAGAATTACACAAAATCTGACACAGTTTGCTGGATGTGATCCACTGATACCTGACACAATGAATACATCTGTAATACACACATAACACAGAATTACACAAAATCTGACACAGTTAGCTGGGTGTGATCCTCTGATAACTGACACACTGGATACATCTGTAATACACATATAACACAGAATTACACAAAATCTGACACAGTTAGCTGGGTGTGCTTCTCTGATAACTGACACACTGGTTACATCTGTAATACACACATAACACAGAATTATACAAAAACTGATAAAGTGGGCTTGATGTGATCCTCTGATAACTGACACACTGGATCCATCTGTAATACACACATAACACAGAATTACACAAAATCTGAAACAGTTAACTGGGTGTGATCCACTGATAACTGACACACTGGATACATCTGTAATACACACACAGAATCACACAAAATCTGACACAGTTAGCTGGGTGTGATCAACTGATACCTGACACACTGGATACATCTGTAATACACACATAACACAGAATTAAACAAAATCTGACACAGCTTATTTTCAATGTAACTTTAATTTTTGTTATAACTGTTAAGATTAAAAAGCATATACAATGTAGACAATTTGGATGTTTTATACTTTACCCTTCATAAGAATTTTTTCAGTGCTAAAAATGGAATCAATCTTTCTTTTGTGATTCATTTGTTTTTAAGAAATATAATTTTCTGATTTACATTTAAATAGATAATCACTCGATTTACCCTTTCCTGGATTATTCTCCAATTATCGATTTCCAAATGTCCTCCGATTTTCGATAACAGTACAAGTTGTATTGAGATTACTTCAGATTTGTTGGTCAGGCAGAAAAAAATCATTGAGAGAGAAGTTTTTATTAAGATTAAACTTTCCCAACTTTTTAAGGTAGAGCGTCCCTCAGGTCTCAGATGTTCATCTTTCCTACACAACAACTTTTACAATATTTTCATTTCCATAAATTCAAAGCTTATGTTACACCTGATAAATCGACAAAATATAATTTGTGGATTCATGAATATACAGAGAACTTCAGCCGTTTGAACTTTAACATTGGTCCCAAGGGAAAAGTAAGAAAATTCCCTTTTTGGAGGTGATAAAATGTAACTAGAAAAGTTTCTTTTCCCAAAACCATATTAGTTTAATAATTTGAACAATATTCTGAAGAGAAACAATAGGGTATCCAGGCTAAAAAAATTCTGACCTGAGGGATGCTCTACCTTAAGTCTGTTCTATAATCAAACAATACTACAAATTTTCATTAGGATCTTCTATTGCCAATATACATGTGCATGTATGTACATTGTACATACAATGAGTTGCTGCAGAGCTCTGATATCTTTGCTGAATTCATACTGTCGTTAAAGGATGTCCTTTACAGTGGCTTCTTCAGATAGTGCCTTATTGTAAACTGTTTTAATTTAATCCTGGGGCTATCAGAAAGATGTTATAAGGCCTAATCATTTATCATGCAAAAGTAAAACCCAATGGAGTTGAGATCTGTACCCAGTTTCACAAAAACATTCTTATGAAAATTTTTTTAAATTTTCGTAACTTTCATCATCAAATAAAAGCTTTAATTGTTTTTTTTTTTTCAATTGAGATTTTATTGTATGTTCGAATATTATTTCTACATACAAAATATAAATTCAGAAATAATTCACCGCGATCTTTAGTGTATAAGAAGTAATACGCAATCAAAAGTTACAAAAATTCCTAGAATTTTTCATCAGTATTTTTGTGACACAGGCTGCAGATGTCTGGGGAGTGTAAGCATATCCTACTCGATAGCAACACCAGTCACTGTGCTCATTGGACTTTGTCACTTCAGTAATCTCCTAAAATGGAATTATACTGTAAATGTGGTTAATTTTGCACATCAAGGCATTACGCTTGGGGGAAACATTCACGATATAAACGTCTCAGCCTTTGTAAGAATATAGCAGGGTTATTTTTGCATGGGGAAATTTTCGTGTAGAAACTTGATTCGTGAAAAACGTGAAAATTATCACACGCAAAAATGTCCACATTAATTTTACAGTATTCAAATCACAGTTCACAATGAAAGGAGTACTTCCACTGTAATGTAACGTCTTTCAGAATTCTTGATAACAAGATGTAATGGTCCCCGATTATCGTACGTCAGACAGAATTATCTGCAACGCCAGATGTTTGTCTCAAACACCACACTTTGACGTCGCATACCTTTGCAGAAATTTAACTCTCTTTCACATGATATCATGCAAGTGTTAGTTTGGAATTATGTAAAATCAGCAAGTGAGAGAAAAATAAGCACCCCTTTCTGAAGGGACAAGGAAATCTCATCCTCATACGTATCAAAGATTTTCAATATTCAAGACTCGGCAAGTCTCATCGTGGACTGCAAACCTTTGACACCCGGGAGGGATTTCCCTGTCCCTGTACAAAGGGGTGATTCTATTAGTCTTGTGTAACATACTTTACTCTGTTCTCCATACATATTTAACAAATAAGATAACACATACATGAACATGTATATATACAAAATGCAAAGCTCACAAGATGAAACATGAACATGACGAAAGACTGACGGACCTGTATTGATTGGTTCCAGTCCTCCATGTACCCTTTATCGGGGAAGTCCTAAGTAAGTGACAGATACGCCTTAAATAATCCCACGTAATCTGTGAAGGACAGCTTATTAAAGATGTGGATCTGACGATGGGAAAACCGCGACTTCACTCTCTTCTCTAGGAGCTCTATCACATCCTGTAAACACAGTTATCATACAATAGAAATACATGTACATGCACTAAAATTAAAGTCAAGTACTAAAAGGAGCTGCTTACAGCAGTATTTAGTCCTGAATTGATGCCGTATTTCTTCTGCATGTAGATTCGTATGCAGAAAAAATTAATAATTATAAAATATATTAAATTAAATGTGTTTGACTTAGACCTCTGATATGTTACAATGCTCTGGAAAACTGTCTTGTTTTTCATTGATTTCTATAGGAAACAGATGTTTTGACCCAAATATAAATAATATTATACAAACCAGATCTTACATAACTTCTGTTGGCGTCCGGTTTATGTGTCAAGTTTATGAGTAACAGTCTCGAAACTTCCATTTTCAAAATCAAATTCTACACCTTATCTTATCAGTTCCATGATAATCTTAATTGAATTATTTATATTATAATGCCCACAAAGATAACCTTTCCTTCTTTGCAGAGTGGGATACGTCATACAAATAATAATTCCTAGTATACATGAGTAGAACAAATGTAAGAGTCTGAGTACATTGGGCGATATCAAACAGGTTGTATAATAAAGTCTGGTTTTTGTTATGGGTAAATAATTCATACCTTTCTAATATACCTGTGCCCAGTGGGCTACACGATATAAATCATACTTACCAGTCTACATGTTATGCCAATAACACATATAGGGGCCTAGGCAGACTGTGCGATGTCAAACAGGTTGTATAATAAAGTCTGGTTTTTGTGATGGGCAAACAGATCAAACTCATCAAGCATAAACAGTATGGGCTTGCTGCTCTGGTACGTCACCTAAAAAAATATCACTTTAGTACAGTCATCATTTCTTTCATCCTACGTTAAAGAAGATCCTGATGATGATCTCAACAGCACTATCAAAAAGCACCAAATTGAGCATCGACGGACCCCTAGCAAGCTAGAGGTAGGACCAGGTGCCCGGGAGGAGTAAGCATCCCCTGTTGGCTAGCCGCACCTGCCGTCGATGTTCATGCATGAAAATGAAAACAATATATAAAATACATGCGCTGTCTGAGGTTATGTCTACATAGAAAGTGCTATGGCGACCATGTCAGGGAAAATATTCAAAACACTTACTGTCAAACCCCTCATGGGAAACTTTTTTAGGAGCTCCACATGGCAAATGTACACAATACGCGTACAATTAAATTAAATGCTGAGAACAAACTTCGTTTAAGCATTACTTACATGTAAATACATTTTATCATACTGTTAGCAAAGGGATTTCTAAAATAGCCATGAAAAACAAAGGAATTTTACCACCTCAAACTGTACCATAATGTATACATAGTTGATGTTTTAGTCAATCTACTATCTTAGCGTATAAACATGCTTTATGTAAAAGAGGTTAGAAAGAAGGATAACTCTTCTAGTTACTTGTTTATTCTCTTCATGAAAATTACAAAAAAAAAATCATTTTGTTCCACTCAGTATTTTTGTTCTCTATTTGAAGTATCAATAATGTGTTAATTCCCACATCGCCATATTTCCTCCAAATTTGCTAGAGTTGTCTCCCTCCTTGGATTACAACTCTCAGATTTTATCCATCTCTGCTATGTTTAAATTGCTCTACTTAACCAATTTTCTGAAGTTTTCACAATTGTATACATCAATATCTTGAAGAGAATTACAAACAATAAGATATTTTTTTAAGAATAGTCAGAGGGTTAGACTAAAATGATGAAATCTCTTCTGAAAATATGTTTATAAATCTTTCACAACATTTTGCATGGTAGAAAGAGATAAGGTCCAAGAGCTGTAATCCAATATGGCGGTTGTCTTGAAGGTATAACATCATCATTGGAAGACACTATATAAGAAATTAATTCTAGCTTTAAAATGAAAACTAATAGAATAAAATTTCAATTATGTTATGTTTATTTAAAGTTAAGTGTTAGCATCATTCTACGGCTCTGAAATAATCAAGAGGTGCATGAGATTTTGACTATTATAGAGAAATATGATACATGTGTATATGAACTTGAGATTCTGTTTCCCATTTTTTAACAAAATACTTGAACTGGATTATGAAATGAAATAGACCTTCTTCATATTACCGTTATTCTTGAATTTTAGACACTCCAAGACCCGACATCACTACTTTTGACGTTATTTCTAATTGTGACGCCATAATTCAGTTACGACGTCACAGTAAAAGGTTAAGTCAAATGTTGTCATGTCGGGTCTTAGGATGTGTAAAATACAAGTCAACTGCGGTAATATGAAAATCGTCTATTGAAGAACTTACCACTTTTTAATGCCTCTAACAGAAACTGTAAATTTTCAGCAAAACTTCCCTACAAGTAATAATTTCAAATTTGGCGAAAAGAAAAATATCAGACATGCATTTAATTTAGCATGATCAATTAGAGTGTCCATATCTACTTTTAAAGGTCAAAAAGTTCCTTAAAACCTAGCTTGAAGATGTTTGATAAGTAGTGAAAGGTTATACATTATGTATGTAGTAAGAAAATATCCTTCAAAAAGACTTACAAATACTTTGTCACCGACAGAATTTTCAAGATGTAGCTGGCGAGTTATTTCTTTCAGTACTATTTTGTCATCTGTTTGTAATAAGCCTACAAAATGTAAATGTAAAGTCTGACTCAGCATTAATCTAAATGAATATTCACATAATTAATAAGGGTCTTCTAACAATTTTTTTCATGGCAGTTAGATTAAACGTTAGTCCAAATGTTTCACTTAAAATTTACATTTTAATAATTGCATCTCTCGGTATCAGTACAGTCATATAATATCCACTTGACCTTGTTTAGTGAAGAGGAAATAATCATATGATTTTTAAAGCAAGATCAATTATACAGTATCATGACCAATATAGACACGTACTTGTATACATTGTATATCAATGTGCAAAATTCAGTCATCATGTTTAAATGTTTGAAAATTTACTGCTTGGATAAGTTTTATTATAATTTTATGATTTTTACTAGCAGTATGCAAACAAGTGGAAAAATTCATAATTTTATGTGACAGATTGTAGAATATATTAATGTTTATCTTACTAGCAAGTTTGATCAGAAATTTGTTTTTGACTCAACTGTATAAAACTCCTCAAGTTGAGAATTTCCTCAATTGCCAGTATTTGACCTTCTACTTCTACATGTAGCTAACCTTGAACTTATATCATTCAAACTCACACAGCCAAGAAAGGTAGTAAAGAAAAGGTTTATAACGTCAATAAGTTTGAAATATATCTACATGTAGCTGGCTTAAGGTATGAGGGCTATAATAACAAATAGAAATTATTTACTTCCATATCTTACATATTTTTTAATGTTCCATACAACTCCCAATGAAAATGTATGACACTTAACATTGCCAAAGTTGTGCATCTTCAGCCAACTTCAGGGTATTTTATATTTTTTCTGTTATCAAAACAACTAGAAGTAGAGTATTATACCCCTAATACCCTAATGGTCCTTCTAATTTGAGATGTAAGAAACAGACCTGCCTTCCTCTTTCTTACCAAAAGTGGAAACTTTTGCTACAGAAAGTGTAATTTAGGAGAGTGAAGTGTGAATAAACAATTGATTGTCATTTTGAGAAAAGAATCATCGTCTTATCCCTACTTTTTTACAAGTCTTAGGTAATCATTTTCAAAATTACTTATACATGTTATATGATATCAAACCCTCAACTTACAACCAATTTATAATGGCGAATCTATTCCTTTGTTTAAAATATTTCTAAAAGTATTATGATTGGAAATATGTTCCAGGCGTAAAAATGAGCAACAAAAGCGTAGAGCGTATTTGTAGGTCAAAAGTCGTAAAAATGACGCCAAAATCGTAAAAGTAGGCAGGTCTGAAGAAAGGTCAAAACATGAGAAGCTTTATACAATTGACCCTTCCAAACGCAGGAAAAATTTTAGAAATTCCATGACGTCACAATGCAATTTCGATGTTTGACCGAGGTTCGAAGCTTGTTTGTCCGAGGTAAAAGCATTGTGACGTCACGAAATTTTGCATTTTTTTCGCGCAATTGGAAGGGTCAATTAATACAGGCTAAGAACATTGAATGGAAAGATTAATTTTTCTTGGTTCACATGAAACTTATATTCAATTTGCCTAGTTCTGAAATCCACTTATCTAAAAATTTATTGAACTTTCAGAAATCTTATTTCAACAGATTAATACTTCATCTTTATCTTTCTAACACCCTTACCATTGAGATGAACTTGTAGAAGGTTATCTGTGATATCTTCTTCTGTCATCAAATCATCAAGTACACTCTTCAGAAGCTGTAATATTGATCAATTTAATAATAATTATAACATTCTAAATTTGTTGCGTTTGTAAAACATAAAGATTTCTATCAACAGAATTTGTTAGTATAAAATCTGTACTCCAAGAAGTACCTATCAATTTTTCAGTCTCAAAGTTGTGAAGGTACGGCAAAATCATTAAAATTCCATTGGTTGGAATGAACAACACTCCGAAGTGAGACCAGGTGCCAGGGAGAGTCAGCGTCTCCTGTATGCATGCCGACTGGTAGGTCAATGTCACAAGGCAAAATACGCGGCTGCGTTAAGGTGCTCCACGCTGACGTCGCGCTGAAAATATTCCATTTTTACGGTGCCTGGCATTCAACCCTCAATTACAGCTTAAACGTTCTTTCTTTAGTTCAAAGCTGTATATTTTTAATATCTGGTAGGTGTCTGGTAGCGAAGAAAAAAAAATCACCAGGGGGATTCCCTTGTGTCACGTGACAGCCCTGAATATAACTATACAGTGTTGTCTCGGCTTTAAATTGAATTTTGCAAGTGGTAAATAAGGAAAAAATACTATAAATGTTATACCGTTTTCTTCAGTAAATCCTGTAGATTTAGAAATTTGCTGGGCATTGTGACACTTAAAACGATTAAGAGGAGAAAAGATACCAAGAAGGAAAACAAGTGGTAAAAACACTGCAAAACTCGACTTTAGATCCACATTTTACACAACTACTAAAATTTCTATTAAATGCGCAGCAAAATCTGGGTAAATTGAAGTGTCCTCTATAGATTCTGTATAAAAATATCGAAATTGTACAAGGGTAGTCACCTGCAAATTACATTTTTTAATAACTACCCTATATCAGTCTATTTTCAGATGGGACCTAAACGCACAGGTGATCTGGATTACGTCATAGAAATTTAGCGGGAAAGCATTAGTTAACATGCAACACATATACGTGTGTACAACATAATAACACGGGTTTTTAATATCTGATACAATGTAAAGTGTTTTTTTATTTTAGTATTATTTTTACAACGATGAGAATGTAATATACATATATTAAGAAGGCAGGCCCGGCCGGGGGGGGGGGGGGACTGACCCGGGAGGGTAAGCCTCGTCCGGGCATCCGCTTTTAGTATATATGTTTTTCAAGTTAAAACATTATATATTTTCTTTGTGGGAAAGTTTGTGGTAGGGAATAACTCTGGTGATAAAGGTTGCCGCTAGACAATAAAACTTCTGCTGATCAAATATTGAAATCTATGTATCAATGCAATATTTCCTCGTTCTGAATCCAACCCGGCGGACTATTGGGACTGCGATACTGACCGTCTTCTAATTTCGTATTTAACAAAATTGATTGTGAACTTGTAACAGTGCTTTCGTGAGCAGAGCTCTATCGGTGACAAAATAATCATAATAAAAAAATGTATATAACTTGAATAAATAAAGGAGAGAAAGGGGGGAGGGGTTTCCCGGCTAGGCTAATTATGTTTCAGTCTAATTATAATCCGCCCGATCTCTTGCTGATTACAATTTGTTTTATTATTATTTTTATTTGTTCTTAGATTTAGTCTAGCACAAGTTGACCGTACGTGAAGTCTCAATATTGTTCTGTTGTACCGGCTATGTATACGGTGCCCGCCGTATAGCCATTTATTGACACATGTAATTTAGCACCGTATTCGAAATGATATGTATTTTATATCTTTTAAAAATAATGCTTGAGCATAAACTGTATTAATGTGCATGAGCTCGCACCCTAGCCCCCCCCCCCCCCCCCCCCCCCCCCACGACAGCAACAACAACTAAATGAATATAAAAAGAATAAGAAATAATTATTTTAAAGCCGGTAAATCAGTAAAACTCCATTAAATAGCTAAATATGGACAATATCTAACAAAAAATCTTAATAAGAATTGTGCTCCTTTATGAGGAAACCATTATCAATTCCTTATATTGATTTACTAATTGAAAATCAGCGATTCCTCTGTGAATTAAAAACGGTTTCTCATCCAAAGCTTCCCTTTAACCCTGAACTCAGACTGCGCATGCTTGACCTACAATGACCCGATGTGCAAAACTGTGGAAAAACACGCATTCTTTCATTATTTCTCGTAAATAAGATACTGGGAACATTTAGAGTTGATGTAAGGAATAGGATGAAAGCTCAATAATATTGAACATCGATCCAGTACAATTTATCCATTGAAATACCATTAGCATACGATAACTGATGTGACGTAATTTTCTCTAACGTCATTGCGTGGAGCACCTTAACATAGCTGCGTATTTAGGTATTACCAAAAGAAAGATAAAAATTCTAATGCTTTATATCTCTTATCTACCTCTTATACAGAAAGAGTTGGGGGTGGGGCAGTCACTTATACCAATTTCTCTCTGTTGAATTGACATCAATATTGATCGAGATTCCAACAGAAAGCACCTATCTAAAATGTTTCTGTCTAACATGACAGAAATTGAGAGTACAATACAAATGTATTCCTGATCTTGTATTTGCTTATTTAAAGTCAACCCAAATTTCTAACTCACCGAACTGATACATGGCATACACACAAGTAGGATATAACTTACCACAGACTTGCCGCTGCCCCGAGGTCCTATAACTAAGACAGAGTTACTTTCTCCTGTTGTCGCAGTTCTATGAAGTAATTCGTATAGTTGTCTGAAGAAAATAAAAGGTTTTTTTTGGGGTTAATGCAAGATCTTACCGACTGTACTCATGGTATGGTAATACAATTACCATTGTACTAGATTTTGATAATTCTACCAGAAATTAATGCATTAATTATGATGTAAATGATTCCTACCTTCCTCCTGACATGACATACAACTAAACTCAAAGCATAGAACATGTATATTCTCACCGCTTCTCTTGCTCTAGTCCGTGTATAACAGGAGGAACTCTCCCCTGAGATAACCGTAGCCGTAATTCTGTCTGTACTGTGTGGATGGAACACTCAACAGATGGCACCACTGTCCTTTCTTCGGCCTCAGCTGCTGCTTTACTCTTCCGTCTTTTACTCATTATCTAAAAATAAAGTGAACATCATCTTGTAACAGGAATAATACTGGAACATAATCAGGGGTCTAGATTTTTTTCAAAACCTATACTTGCCACGGGCAAATCATGACATGGAATTTACTTCCCTGACCCCAAAAATCACTTGCTCATCAAAAATTATATGTAGAGAAGGAAAAGTATACTGCAACTAACATGTATTTCAAAGGTAAATACATGTTGAAATGTGGCATACCTACTCAGTACATGTACCTATAAATTGAGTGCTTAAGAGAGAAAATCACTCCCCATCGAGCATTCCCTATGAAAATCATGGAAAGTGCAAAAATTTACATTTCAAATTTTCATATTTCATCGAAAGAAAATGTAGGATTCTTAAACAAAACGGTGCATGATATTGATATTAAGTCAATTTTTCATAGTTTTTATGGCATTTTAACAGCAATTCTCTGTAAGAACCAAAGAATTTCAAAACATGTTGGCACGGCATGTCATGGATTTTTGAGATTTTTGGTATGGAAGTTCAATATGAAGTACTAGTATGTAAATCAACCCCAGTTTTTTCAAAAAGGTTGTCGTTGCCATGGTAACCGTGTCTGAAGTTTCAAAAATCGGGAAAATCTAAAGGACAAGGCATATTTGAAGGCTTCGTTACCATGGAAACAGGTACATTTTAAATCTTAAATTGCTTTGATTATTTTCTTTTAATCCTTATTATTATGCATATTTGTAAAGTTTTTTTTACATTCATCTCGGATGCCTTATGTATACAAGAGGAAAAATTGG
Organism: Pinctada fucata; assembly: GCA_028142955.1. Taxonomy (NCBI): domain Eukaryota; kingdom Metazoa; phylum Mollusca; class Bivalvia; order Pterioida; family Pteriidae; genus Pinctada; species Pinctada fucata. Next base: position 39,801,526 of record AP027108.1, on the reverse strand, counting down.
GCCAAAACAGGGTACCAAAAGGCTTTGTTTTGGGCACTCAAAGACCCTTTTTTGCATGTTTTTACTGTTTTACAAAGTTGAAAATTTCATAAAAGCACCAATTTTTGAAGTCCAAATTCTAGTTATCCAATTAGTATCATCTTTGAACTCTACATGAATATAAAAAATTAATTGGGCTAATTTGTCCTTTTATATGCAAAGCAGCATCAAATTGAGTTGCTATGGCAACAATCGGCTGAAAGGTTTCAATACGATGAATTTAAACACAACCTCTATCAAACTATCTACGCATGATATTGGAACAGAAGTTCATGTGTACATCTATCAGAGGCGTTTTGATATAAAAATGACCTTGAAAATATTTCAAGGTCATCCACTGAATTTTCAAGGTCATTAAACTTTAAGTGACCAGATTTGACGAAAAATCCTGATTTTTCATAAAATGAAGGTGTCAATATTTTAGAAACCTTGAAATATTGAACTTAACAGTTATTTGCCATAAAATTATAAATGTATCACTTATTTCTTAGAACTATTGATTACGTTTCTTCACATCTTCGAATATCTAAATTCTTGGTGAGTATTTTGATATAAAAGGAACGAAATCTGTATTTTTCTTGTTTTTTGACGGAAAAATATTTTCCTATTAAATTGCGACAATTCAATAAATTCTAAGATTTGTCTTTTTTATATTCATGTGCTTTCATAATATATATGACCTATGAAAATATTTAAATAAAAAAATCACTAAAATCGGTAACAAAAAAATTAAAAATCAATAGTTTATGCAAAATTTGAGTCTCAAAGTATAAATGACCTTGAACATCAAGCCAATGACCTTGAACATTTTAATTGTTCTTATGTAAAAGTCATAAGTCATATCTATACATGCATACATTTTGACAATCTTGTGTAGCTATAAAGAGGAATAAAATCAATTTCAAAGATAATATGAAACAAGCAAAAAGGTCTAATGTTGCCATGGCAACGGTCTTTGACGACAGAATTTAGGTAAAACTCTTGAATACCCACTCCAATTTTTCGATCATTTTATTTGTCAATAAACATACATTTCCATTGATGAAAATCACTAGTCTCCTATTGGTGCCTTTTGGAATATTTAAGATTGAAAATGGTCAAAAACACACTAAATTGGCCCTTATTTTGACCTCTATTTTTCGCTTCATTTTGACTTATTTTGGCTTAATACAATAAGGTTCCTGTAATAAATATCACATATCTAAGTGTACTAAGAAAGAATGGAAGTCAGGAAGAATAGATTATATAAAGATGAACAAGCTGTTACAGTGATATCCATGGCAACGAAGTCTCCGGAGCTGGCTTATTTCATGGTCCCAAATGTGCTATAAATAGAATGACCTCGTTACCATGGCAACCAGAGGTCACATTGGCTGAAAAGAGATATTTTCATGGTCAGTACTTAATATTTACCCATTATACCGAAAATCATCAAAATCCATGACATGCCGTGCCGAAGGATTTTGGTCCTTACAGAGAATGGCTATTAAGTTGTTACCATGGATACCACTATTTTGTATATATCAAAATGTCTAAAACAGCAAAATGTACACCATGTTTTCTTTAGTTTAAATGAAAGATGTCATTATTTCTTAAATGTGATATCATAGTTTGAGGTTTGGTCTTTAAGAATGATTATAAAAAAGTCCTCTGCATATATTGAATATGTTGCTATGGTAACCGGAAGTTGACATAGTTTTCATAAAAGGCCTCAACTATATTTCATCATTTTTTAGGGTCAGCTAGTTCAAATCTGCAACCAGGTAAAAACAAAAATAAACTGATTCAGTATAGTACTAAAGTTAATTGAGTCTTATGAAAAATAAAATTGGGAAGCCTCCTAACCGTTGCTATGGAAACGAAGCTTAAATTTTCTTAATTTTGTGTAAAAACAAAACGACCAAAAATGATTTTTCACTCTGTATTGACTGGAATCATTCGTCATTTTGCCGTAAAATCAATTTATAAATGTTGCTCTGGCGTTGAATGAAATAATTTAATCCTTTTATATATTTTTTTGTTTCCATAGCAACCATTTATTCCATAGCAACTCCTTAAAATAAGAGTTGAACAGAGATTTCGAGACCAAAAATTTAGATTGTGTTTTAGTTTTATTCCTTTTTAGAGTGAAACAGTGACACACAACCTATGCACTGTATAGCAACCATTCATGGCATCCATAGCAACCATGAATATCCCATAGCAACCGTTGTTGTTTCTTGAATTAAATGCGATGTAACCATATTCATAACAATCTTAAATCTCGTTTTGCTTAATTGTACCATTTACGTTTTAAAAGACTTCAAGAAAAATGCAAATTAACCCCCATGCCCTCCTGATTAGTATTTTATATGTCCTTAGCAACGGATTAGAGTGTAAAACAAAAGGCTATAACGACTCTGTTTATAAACCAAAAGCTGATATGTCTGGGAATAAAGATCGAGAATAACTGATATTACGTACGAAAATCGATAATCTATTTAAGATAATTAAATTTGCTGCAGAAAATAAACATTGAAAACACTGTTGAAGTCTAAGATTTTCAAGGTCAAAGGTCAAGGTCACAGATCGGAAATGTTCAAAACCTTTGTATACAGCCTAAAGATTGCACTTTTCATTGGATCTGTATTCAACCGCATACAATTATTACCCATAGCAAAAGGAAATACAAAATGTACCCTATTTATTTTCAAGGTTTTAGGTCAAAAGTCAAGGTCACAGGTTGTAAATATTTAGTATGGATTCCCTGTAAAAACCTTAAACAGCTGGCCACAGCATGTCATGGATTTTGATGAAAATTTCTGTAACTATCAAACTTAATGTAAAAACAATGAAAACAAACTATATTACTGTGTTTGAACCATGGTTACCATGGCAATGGGGTCTATCTATTTGACACCATCAGATACATGAGAAATAAGACATATTGTGGCATTCTATTGTCATGGAAACCATGTCAAAAATAAGGTCTATTAAGGGTCATTTTATGCCTGTTTTTGACTATTTTGAAGGTCGAAAACCATAATTTGGCACATGATATGGGTATTCGATGTCACCTTGACAAAATTAATGTCCATTGCTAAAAATTCAAGAAATAAAATTTAGGGTGAATCTCGTCATTTTGTTATGAATACTAATCAAAAACCGTTGCTATAGCAACTTGGAATCAATATTTCGGTGTACCTCAAATTTAAACATTTAAAAACATTGTTTTTTTTTTCATTTTTGAGTCCTATGATTATGAAATAGGATACCTATATACAAATTGCGTTTATCATTATCACTTGACATTCTAATTATTTCAAGGTCATCTGCCCAAAGCTCAAGGTCATTTCTAACTTTAGACTCAAATTTACACAAAAAACAGGATTCCCAATTATGTTGAATTGATTTCTCTAGCTTGTTTCATTAGATATTTTGATTTTGAATATTGACAGTTGAACAATCTATCAAAAGAAGTAGAATCCATCACAGTTTTGTTAAATTATATTCACTTCTATGTATGGCATACTTTCAATAAGAGCATAAAATTGAGATTTTCTAGATTTTTCTCGTAAAATATGTGACATTTACTTGGGTCTTCAATGGTATTCGATATTTTTTATACTCATCCCAACAAATAATTCAGTTATCATACTTTAACCCCTTATTGATTGTTCCATACCGTTTACTGTTAATCATGTCTTTTTTAGTGAAAAATCACAACATTTGGCCTGAAAGTAGCAAATATATTTCATTGACCTTGAAAATTGATCAAATGACCTTGACATTTTCTCAAGGTCGTGTTAGCATCATATTATCTTTATACATCTACGTACCAAGTTTTGTAACAGTAGCAGGGATACATCTTTGGAAATTAGCTTTTTATTTATGAATTCGTACCAAATGTTACCATAGTAACCTATTTCAAAGGCAAAAAGCCCCCCAGAAAAATCTCATATCTACATAAATTTTCTTCGATTCTCATGAAGTCCTAGGGTAGTTTTATTCAGGATATAGGCAACTGTAATTCTAATCTTGTGCAACTGCATTATTACTCATGTCAAAATTAAGTGAAATACAGGTAAAATCAGGTCTAACTTTGCCTAAAATGGCACATTTCGAAGGCCTAAAATGGAACATTTTGAATAAGCAATTTTCTTGAAATTGAAGTTTATATGGCCTACATTAAGAAGTAGCATTGAATAATCAAATTATATTAACTTAAGAGGGTTTTAATAATCTGTTCAGAAAATTGCATATAACATCTTCCAATTTGATTTGACCAATTCCATATGGTCAAATTGCTTTGTGTGTTGTTAATAGTCTTTTATCTGAACAAAATCATCAATAATTTATATTTCATATTCTTTATTTCAGTACATGTATTAGACTGTAAATACGAAGAAACAAATTCAATAATAATCGGATTTAAATTTCAGAATCTTAATTTCCTAACAACTAGTTGTTAAGATAGACTACACTCAGTCCTTCACACATGCCTAAGAGCTTCATGTTAAAAGCATCACAATAAGATTCAGTTTGTATCACTAACAACTGGTTGTTAAAATGGAAATGCTTCTTAAGTATAAAACTACATAATTCGTTACCTTCTTGACAATCAGTTGTTAAAATTCAGAATCTTACAAGCAATATTTTCTTAACAACTGGTTGTTAAAACTTCTGCTGACTAAATCTAGAATCCAACAAGGAGAACTAAATCCCTAACAACTTGTTGTTAACAATCCTCTCTTGACAAATGTTTGTTAGGATAAAAGCGCTTAATGATTTCAATTTCATACTTTGCATTTACAGTATGAATTTTACTTATTTTGTATGTTAATTAGTAGATAAGTAAGGGCATTTAGAAAACAAATACAAATAATTCCTAACATTTTGTTATGATATGTAGGTCTATCAATATTAAAACATTATCTCTGATGTCAGTAACAACTTGTTGTTCAGATGTGAGTGATCTTAATTTTCGAATTATTGTTCTTAGGAACTCTTGGATAACTTTGCAATATGTTTGAATATCCCTGTAAGTTTGATGCAAAATGGTAAAACATCGAACTGTAATAATTACTAGACAACTTTTAAACAGTGAGATGAAAATCAAGGTATGCACAAGAAAGTTACACATTAACGGCCATCGTTCACAATTGTCGTTTAACTGTACATTTACATATACAGCATGGATGACATCTGTTTTATTTTAATATGAAAGATATTCTGAATCCTTTCTCCTTACATTATTCTGTCCAAAGCAAGTGTCTTGTATAATACATTTCAGAAGCAAATGTTTTCATTCCTCATTATGATGTCGTGTCATTGTCCTCACACATATGGTTTTTTAATGGTTCTTGGCATCCATTTTATATATATCATTTTGCTAATTTTAGCTCTTCCAATGTTCGTCTGCATGCTTAGTGTCTTCTATTTGGGCCTCTATCATTACTGCTGAGACATAATTTGTTGAAACGCCTAGTATATAAATCACGAATATCATTGAAGAACATATTGTTCCATTATTCTTTGGAACCACTAATTTGGTAGTCCGGGTGTTTGTACTTTGACTCCATCCTTCTTGCCTTCAATTAGGTTCACACAAGATAAAATTATCCCTGATTAGTTGATACATCAAGTAAACTTGCTTGAAACATGTAAAAATCAAAGTACTCGATAAGGCACGGTGTTTAATTCATTTTCAAAAGGTGTTTTCAATATCCCATTGTCCTGAAGGCGTTTGCAAGAATAAAACGGTCTCCTCAAAAAATTTTAAGTGCTCTGCAGATGTATTCCATTATTCTTTCTACAGTTATTCTTCTCCTGAAACATTACAGAATATTGTGTTACAATTTGGTTGTCAATAAATATTTACCAATGTCTTCATGCTTTGTTATCGTGTACGCTTATTACACTAAATGATATTATCATTGTCTAGAGATAATAAGAGAGTAAAGAAGTATATGGTAAGTATTGGCCATCCTACACCAAAAAAAATAGCAATATAAGGAATGCTTGTGTCGCCTGCGAAGCGGCTTATTCTTGAAAGCGGATAAAATCATTGGTATCAGTAGAAAAGTCTTGTCAAATGAAATTCATTTATGTGAAATATCATACCAATTAAAAGATATGGTCAATCTCAAATTTTCAGGAAAGAGTGTCAGTCATCTAGGTCAAGGTCGTTACGTTAAAAGTTCGGTAACAAAGCGAAGTTATCATAAGAAATCAAGGTGTGACATATTGAAGCCTTATCACTTACCAATAAATAGATATATTCCATCTTCATTTCTTAGAAAAGAACGTCAAATATCTACGTCAAAGTCACTAGATCATATATATATTATTACTTTTTTGAAAAGTAGATCAATTATGAAGGTCAAGGTCACTTGGTCCAAAATTATGGTATGTGTAGAAAGATCTTGTCACAAGGAATACACAAGTGAAATATCAAAGCCCTATCACTTACCAATCAAAAGATATACCAAATCTTAACTTTATTTTAGATTTTAAAGAGTGGCTCCCATCAGCCACTTACCTCAACTCACTTAGACCCGAGACTAATTTAGTGTTTCGGTGGTGTGATACGTACGAGGTTAATTATGAATATTCAAAGTTTTCTTTGTATTTCAAACAATATATTTTTCAATATATTGGAAATACGCCATCGTCAGGAGTCCATTTGCATAATTATTTAATTTTTGCGGAAGTGAACATATCGCTCAAACTTTTTTGCCTGCGGTATGCAATGATTGGCATGTTTGAAAAGACTTTCTTACAATGTGTGAAAATTGTCAACCGGCACCACGTATGCGACAATATGAGGACGTGACACCTACCAGTGTTTCAGGCACTTTTAGGTCATTTACAAGGGTTGCCACTCTGAGGTCCGTCCCAGAATTTAAATAATTAAAATTTTAGTTAATATGTGAATTTGCAACAAACATGTATTATTATGAATGTTGTCATATTGTTGCACTCAATGTTGTCTTGTTTGTTCAATGGCAAAGTAACTTTAATCACATCAAGTTGTCAAAAACTGTAGACTTAAACTAGCGCAAAGTCAGGGCAATCAAAGGTTAATAACTCCTTGGTGTGTGGCCACTAGGAGGTCGAGTTGATTGATTGTGTATTGATGATTGAATCGGATAAAATGATTATAGTTTTTTGTTCAACAAATTATCTTGCTCTTCTTAGAATATGTATATATTTACATACTGAGAATTCAAATTTGATCATAAATGAAAAAAATGTCACTCTATTAGTGACAATATGATATGATAACTTATTATGCAGAGCATTTTCCGTGGTTTTAGCTCATTTACGGATGTTCTCTATCTTATTTGTGCAAATCGTTAATGTTAGGTGGTATTGTAGTATAGGTGGCTGATGCATTTATCTATGGAATGTCGTCTGAATTCAATTGACCGTTATTAAGTCATTTTATGACCGTCTGTGTACCGGTACGGTTTAGGCAGCTGGTGATGGTATGTTAAACTCGCATCAATTTGATCTACTTGGAACTTCAGTTCAGAAGAAACGTGTGAAGCGCGCTTCCATGCACAAATCATATTGTTTAATTATGTTTTATATATTTATTTTTCTCCATATTTTTATAATACTCAAATATGTGGTACAATTTTGTCATTTAATAGAGGTTTCGATTCATTCTGCATTATTTGTTTAACTAGGCAGTGTCATAATTACTTGGAGACCAATAATGATATTCGATGCAATACAGTTTGAGGAAATTTATGTCTGTCTGCTATTTGCTGCCGAGCGTGCGTCAAGGTCAATTTCTTAATTGCCCCACGTTGATTCTAGGTATATAACAGTCCTATGAGATTTTTATTTTCTTGTAAGGAACTGTCGGTGGCTTCTGGAAAATCTTGCATAATTCGTCATTGTTTCTAATTATGCCCAACGTTTGCGTAATATTGTACCCAGTTTACGTACTCTTTGATTGAAGTGTGTTATAAATACAAGAGGTAGTTCTTGTTTTCTATTTTTGTCATTTTTGTTTAAGTAATTAATTTCTTAAATACTTTGCTGATTGACTGATTATTTTATCGATTTCCTCTCTATGATATCCGCGATGAGGATTGTAAGAAAGTCTTTTCAAACATGCCAATCAATGCATACTACAGGCATAAAAATTTGAGCGATATGCTCACTTCTGCAAAAATTAAATAATTATGCAAATGGACTCCTGTCGATGGTGGATTTGCAATATATTAAAAATATATTGTTTGAAATACAAAAAAAAAAAAACTTTGCAAATTGCATATTAATAATTAACCTCGTACGTATCAAACCGCCGAAACACTTAATTAGTGTCGGGTCTAAATAGGAGAGTTGAGGTACGTGGCTGATGGGAGCCACTCTTTAAAATCATGGTACATGTAGAAAGGTTTTGTCACAAGGAATACACAAGTGAAATATCAAAGCCCTATCATTTACCAATCAAAAGAAATACCGCATCTTAACCTTTTTTTAAAAGTAGGTCAAATATGTAGGTCAAAGTCAATGGTGATAAATTATGGTACAAAATTATTTGTAGAAAGGTCTTATTACAAGGAACACACATGTGAAATATCAAAGCCTTATCACATACCAATCAAAGGATATAGCCAATCTTCATTTTTTAAAGTAGGTCAAATATCTAGGTCAAGGTTACAATGTTAAAATCGTGTTATGTATGGAAAGGTCTTGTCACAAGGAATATGCATGTGAAATATCAAAGCCATCTCACTTACCAATCAAAAGTTATGGGCTGTGACACCCAAAGTGAGACAGACAGACAGACGGACGGACGTACGGACAGACAGATGGACAACGGACAAAGTGATCCCTAAATGTCGCTATGCTTTGCAGGCGACACAAAAACTATCAAAATGTCTAATTTTTCGTTACATCCAAAATATTCTCAAATTGCTGAAGATATGGTTAAAATTATACCATATATAGTGGACAAAATGATTCTAATAAAGTCCCATCTCTGACCATTATCTTTTGCATATTAGCTTGAAGCCATACATATCAAATTGCCAATATTTCACTTTGACCTTATGACACAATAAAGATCCAGGCTTGGTATATTTTTCATTAGAAATCTGGTCTAAAGATTTTATATAATCTACTTTAGTAAATACTATGTGCGGCCTTGAACTTCGAACATCGAAGAGGAAAACAATTATGATTATTGCACATAAAGTAAATACATTTTGATGAATTTCTATAAAATAAAATGCGCCCTCTCGAGAGCATACAAGAACTTTAGGTATATCAAATCTGTGAACTTTGCTTTTGAATCAATAAAAAAGGAACATATCTATGAGGGGTTGGACAGAGTGAAAGGGAGGGGGAAGAAGGGGTGGGAGTAGTGAGGAGGAGAAATAGATATAGTGTGGAGGGTAACAGTACATGTAACTAAAAAGGGAAATAAATTTAAATATAAATGATCTTAATCACTGTTCATGTATATTTCTCGACTTGAAGAATTACCACCAAATTTACAATTACATGTATTTCCATCAAGCTTCGCACGCCGCAGTTTCCAATAATCATATTTTTAAAAATGTTATGCTTCCTTTGCTCGACATCGAAAACAACAACACCTGTAAGGGACTATGTGTACTTTATACCTATCAAACAAAGGAGGGGATCTCCAACAACACCAGGTTGTAGCACCCACAGCAAAACCCCAAAACACCCAATGCAAAAACACAAAGCAGACAAGCACAGAAAGAGACGCGTAAGGGACAAGGAACGTCAACGCACAACACAGAAACATCAAACACAAAGGACTACACATAAACCAACGAGACCAATGGGCAACCGGTGCCGACTTCGGACGGCCATCTGCCACAGAAATAGCAGAAGGTATGGTTATCCTGGATTACGTGCGCACAACCCTCCCACTTTTCCGATTACCCAGAGGTCTCGAAGAATGTACAATTGTGGTGTAAAACAACCTCCTCACTGTCAGATGACCACACACAAACAAGACCGCAAAACGCAGGGGCCCAAGCAACACAGATGAATATGTAAATGGATATAAAAAGAGGGCGTACGTAATACAATCCGTACTCTGCCGCCGCGAGCTCATGTATGTTATCACCCGAGGAGTCAGACTGACATTCAGAGAGGACAGGTGGTCGGGGCCCTGTCTTCTCTAAAGAGGTTTGGACAGGGCCCGTCATGGAGTCCCGTCGTCACAGTCAGTCAGAGTGCAAGTTTTAAGAATGCGCTTGTACAAGACTGTAGATTGGTCAAGTACCAAGCCTAGTGTCCGTCTGGTGACATAAGGATCATACCCACGGTATAAAAGGCGTTTGATGATTCTGACGCATTTTCGATAGCGAAGTTGTCTATCTTTGATCCATGATGTCACCATAAAATGCAGGTTGTGAAATACCCAAAGTAATATACCCTGTTGCCTGTATTGGTCCGAATTTCATAAGAAGTTGACAATAATTTTTAATTTCCAGAAAGTCTTTACTAGTTTGTGAAAGTGAAAACCTTGTCCTAAAAGTTTCTTGGTAAATTGTAAATTTCTACTATGAAAATCCAAAACATCAGTACATGCTCTAGCATACCGGATGAGCTGTGAAATATTTAAGATACCATAGGACGGTAATCTAGGAACATCACCGTCAAGCCAGGGGAAATTTACTATGTTAAATCCAAAATCATCTCTTTTGTCATACACACTTGTATGGATCTCTCCATTAACAATTTTGAAGTCAAGTTTCAACAAAATCCCTTCGCTGGTTCTGGAGAAGGAGTCGAAAATTTGAAAAGTTTACTTCGGACTGACGACAGTCGACGGACGGACGACGGACTGTACGCTTTAAAAATAGGTCGTTTGAGCTACGCTCAGGTGAGCTTAAAACTGAGAGGTGACTGGTCACGGGGTATTCACATGTTAAATAACTACGATGTTAAATACCTTACAGGTTTTTTTTTTCAAGTACATATAGTTCAAAGGTCAATGTCAACTAGTCAAAAGTCTTGGTATGAAAGCTCTTGTCATGAAGAATGTACAATGCATAATAACTAATCCCTTACCTTTTATGCTTTGGCCTTGATTCTAATGAAGATATTTTGAATCTTACCATTCCTTATTTTATACAATTATGACATTATACATTGACATGATTTTCGCCGCTATACACTAAATTGGGTTACATGTATCTTACCTTAAAGTTCGCTTTTTTCTTTCTTGATTTAGAATCGGATTTCATTCATTTTCTTTTGTACGTCTACCAGTTATCCAGACAAGGAAGATTTCTGTTTCAAAAAGAAAAGATAAGGGAAAATGTATAATGATTTCTAAGAGAACTATTTGCTTTTGTTTACTTCATCCAAATGATTTTGTATGTGCCAAATAAAACACCAGCCATGCAAAGCGTGCATCCCCTCATAGAACAACAAAAATTCTGTTATTTTATCTAATCAGCTTAAAATGCGTTTCCTTATATTCCCCATTGTGATCTTGATTTCAACCTCTGACCTTGAAATGCAAAAAAAAGTTGTCCTCTCACTATGGGAAACTTACATGCAAAAAGTCTTATGAATGTTGGAGGTAAACTGTGGTTTTTAGAGTGTCCACAAAGTTTTTCTTTTACCGTCCAGAATGACCTTGGTCTTTGACCTCTGACCTTGAACATCGTACATTGGGTGTCGTCCTCTCAACATTTACAACTTGCATGCAAAGTTTGATAGAAACTGAAAGTGAATTGTAATATTTAGAGTGTCCATAAGGTTTTCCTATCAATAGTGACCTTGACCTTTGACTTCTAACCTTGAAAATCAATGGGTTTCAACATCTCAACATATTCATGTCCAACTAACATACAAAGTTTGATGAAGATTATCACACTCTTTGGTCATATTATATTGTTTAGATTGAAGATCATTGATGATCACTAAGTACATATGTACCCGGAACGTCCATGCCTGGTCCATGCTGCAAATTTATCTCTTCTTAAATGATGCTATTGAATTTGAAGTCGTTTTACATTGGAAATGGTAGTTTTATATTTCTGTATGCAGAGTTTATAGATGATAAATCATTTTGTACAATTTTACTGCATGAATATTAAAATAAATTATTTCTCATATGATAAATCTTTAGACATGAATTTATTTTTCTAATTTCATGATAATTTCTGGTTGATAGCTGATAAAGTTGTTTAATTGGTTTTGATTATTAGATTTTATATTCGTTTCTATTAACATTTTCACAGATGTGAGGGATTTTTATCTTGACAACTTGTTAAACACAAATTGCTTTCTTGCGATCGTAGGGATCTACACTTATCAATGCACATCTGATCTTAAGAATCAGTTTCCTTTCTATTTGCTTTGGTTGTCAAACATAATTTTCAATGTGTAATTAATTACTTTTGTCTGGCACTGTTCTTGACCGTATTGTGTTCCCTATTTTCATTGGTCAAATCATTGAGAGAGAAGGAGTTTTGTATAATTAAGATTATGTTACTTATAATGTTTTAGTGAGTGTTTAGATCATCTTTGCAATTGAATGATTAAGAATTATTTACTGGACTTAAACAAAAATATAAAAAAAATATGTTTGGATATGAATAAAATATGAAAATACGCATTATGACGTTTTGATTGATGCAGTGCAAATGAACAACTAGTGTAGAGAAGAAACATAATGAACTTTGGTGGTGAAAACTTTATACATTTGCATAAACGTAATAATAGACCTTTAGAGTGTCAGCAAGGTTTTTCTGATATCACCGATTATGACCTTCGACCTCTGATCTTGAAAACCAACATGATCAATATGTGACGTTTCATCTTGAAGTTTCATCGCTGTAGGTCAACAATTATTGATGTAATGGCTTGGAAAAACTGTTTTAAAAATGCTGTTGTCCACAAATGCAATTATGTTTGAACTTGATTTTGATCTCCCTTTGACATCAAAGCCATCAGGGTATCTATTTAGGTATGAATTTATCTTAGGCCAGAAGGATGAATATTCAAACAAATATAAGTTCAATATATGTATCAATTAAGTACGGGATACTGAAATTTAGTGAATGAAAGTCACACAAATTGTGAAAATAACAATGAAATGAGCAAAGCCCAAAGGTTATTACCTTTGTTAAAACGGTCAATAAACAAGAGGCCTAAGGGGGCCACATCGCTCACCTGAGTTTCAGACAAAGGAATGATAGTGGAAATTTGTATACGTAGGAGGCCCTTGAGTATTTGCTTCCTTAAGGTTTCATGAAATTTTATGCAATGGTTGCAAAGAAGTTTAAATGCACCAGCCAATCAGAGCCCTTAATAGCCATATTTGTTGACCGGTCGACACACACAAAAAAAGACACAAACTTGGTAGAGGACCTTGAGTATATTCTTCATGAAAGGTTTCATGAAACCATGTGCAGCGGTTGCAGACGAAGAGTTAAATAAGAGTCCTTGGCAGCCATGTTTGTTGTTCGATCAGCACGAAATATACAAACTTGGTAGAGGGCATTGAGAACCAACTTCCTGTAAGGTTTCTTTAAATTCTGGGAAATGGTGACAGAGGAGAAGGCAAAAATTCGTCAGCCGATCAGTCCTCGGCAGACATATTTGTTGATCGATCGGCATGATAGGGAACCTTGAGGACTTGCTTCCTGTGATGTTTCGTGAATTTCTGTGCAACGGTTGATCAGGAAAAGTCAAAAATGTGTTTGAAAAACAGAGCCCTCGGCAGCCATTTTTTTACCGATCTGCACGAAAAACACAAACTTTGTAGAGGACCTCAAGTACTTATTTCCTATTAGATTTAGTGACATTCTGTGCAGCGGTTGCAGATGAATAGTCGAAAATGCGTCAACCAATCAGTGCCCTCGACGGCCATATATAGTGACCGATCGGCACGAAAAACTTAATTTTGGTAGAGGACATTGAGTACTTACTTCCTGTAAGGTTTCGTGAAATTCCATGCGGCGGTTGCAGTGGAGATGTCGAAAATGTTAAAAGTTTACGCGGGACGACGACGGACGGACGACGGACGGCGCGCTATGACAATATCTCACTTAAGCTTCGCTCAGGTGAGCTAAAAACTAAACTTGAACTTTACTTGTTTACACTATAATTAATGTATTAAACATTAGTTTGCTCCAAACCAAATTCGAACACACGGGGATACCATCAAATAAAAAAGAATAGTTAAATAACTGTAACAACTATGAAAAAATCAAATCTGCTGAAGTGTAACAGACAGACGGACCAACCGAAAACAGGCTGGAAACTAGGGGACTAATGAGTGACGGTATGAAAAACAGACGTTGCTTTCTGGAAAATCTGATCAGATTATTGTTCTGGTATTCCTTTTCCCGAACAAAGTTTGACCTCCAAAACAGTCGTGGTCCTCTTTAGACTAAAAGCAATCAACGGCATTTTACCAGTCAATGCACCAGAATTCGGATACTGCACTGCTATCAGAAATTGTAGAATTTAGTATGTATTTTCGTTTACACACAGCAATATAGCAAACTCTGCATAATGACCGAACTATTATAATCCTGATAAAATTCCATTCAGAATCTAAATTTGAAATTATTTCTTAAAAAAGCTAGACAAATTAACGTATCATAGATACTGAAGACATTGCGCACGTTTAAGGATAAATAATAGTTAAGGGGCTTTGCCCCCCCCCCCCCCCACACACACACTGCCAGACATATATCTGATGAATGATAAATTAGAGCAAAGTTTATATGATGAATGCTACATCATTGTGCAACATTTTTCGTATGGTTTCATAGATATTTTTCATTTCGCTCTAATATTTCATTATCGTAAATTATTTAATATCATTTTTGAGTAAATTTATTTTATTTTGCAAAGTACATATCCCCTCTAAAGCTACTTTTTTATTGCTAAAGCCCTCCTTTTCAAATGAAACCATTACCCAGACAGTAATGATTCTCATGATTATGCTTAAAATTCATTTCTGTTAACTATATTTCCATGACACATTATCGTGATCACAAGGAAAATCAATCGAATCTAGTCGTCGTGGTTTCTTCAGATCCCTGCTAAATCACCCTTGTGTTTAAGATTGATTACGCATGTATTCCCTTAGTGGCATTCCCTAATCGTCCCATTGGTGAAGCGGAAATCTTTCTCACGTGCCGTTCGTGAAAATACTTTTTTTTTCTTTTTGATAATCTTTATTTGCATATTTGCATGTAGATAATATTTCTTATTACAAAATCAAAAATTGTGCTTATGTAAATGAATTGATAAGAAAAAAAAACCGTTCTTAGCAGGCAGTAAAGCTGCAGTTACGAAAACGTATAGGTAGATTTATTTGCAAAACGTTTGCAAGTACTCGTTATAAATAAACTACACACTCGTATGATACATATAATATCTCCGAAATAAATACACGTTCTTGACCTGTATTAATACCTTCTAATGTGTTATTAAAAGATGATACACAAGTCATCCGGGTTACATAAAGAAGATGTCTGGTTAATTATACTTCGACAACTATGCTATGTTGAAATAAATCGGGTCAAAACATGTGCAGACGTGAAAAACTTATTTGATTTTTATCTATGAAACCTCTATGTGCTCTGCAATGTAAAGTCTTGTGTAATGTGAATATATTTAAATCGTCATTATTTTCTCATTCTTTACACATGTTGGAATCGGTTATGTTCACTGACCAAAGTTTGCGCATGGACAGAAAGCAAGCTGAGAAAGGTCAACGTAAGGGCACATGAATTAAAAGTTGTTGGGGCTGTAAGGATTCAGAAAACCACTATTCTTGTCCTGAAAGGCATTAATCCGACGTTTTTTTGTTTTTTGTTTTTTTGTTTTTTTTTTTTAATCAACCTTTTTATCAAACCTCCGTCATTTGCTATGAATAATAACATGCGTGAAAATATGCAAATAAAAAAAGGCAATTACTGACACCTAATACATGTATATT
This sequence comes from Pinctada fucata, assembly GCA_028142955.1. Classification (NCBI taxonomy): domain Eukaryota; kingdom Metazoa; phylum Mollusca; class Bivalvia; order Pterioida; family Pteriidae; genus Pinctada; species Pinctada fucata. The sequence continues at coordinate 39,785,535 of AP027108.1, read as the reverse complement.
GCTTTAATCAATTAGATAAAAAGTAAATGAAGATCCCCCACCTCTTACCTCAAAAAAAGAAATTAAGGTTGTCATTTAGAAACCCAATACTCAAAGTATGACATAATTAAACAGCGTTAAGATTGTAATGATATAAAGATTAATATGTAGTTATAAAGTGTAACATTTTAAAGGGATGATAGTAAATGCGAGTTTTACACCGTACGTCTTTCATAACTGACCAATTGCTTTTGATTTTGTACAATGAGAATATGATACAATCTAAAAGAATAAATTTGTATATAAACAAAATATCTGACGATAACGATAAAACTTTTATTGACCTTGTCTACGAATTTATCGAGCAACCTACTTTTAATAGATTATATCAATTTTAATGCATAAGTATATCATCCCGATTGAATGTTTTACTGGACAGAAAATATCACACGTGAAATCGAAAGATATGAATTTGATATATCTATTCAACGCACCTTTATCCCTTCTCCACCATCTCTCCTCATGGTGAAGTATTTAGGGCGGATTTAAAGCTCTATCATTTCTAAACTCCGATGATAAATCAAAAGAAATCACCACAATACTAGTGCTCCATTGCCATTATTAATTTTTCATTCATTAAGATGTAAAATATTTTTCTGTGATTAATTAATCTTAAATATCTTACCTCCTCACTGCAACAATCCGAGCTGCTTTCCGTTTCAGAATTTTGATTCAGAAGAAATTGATTTGAAATGATTGGCTGAAAATGGTAACCGGAAGTCATGGTAAGCCAATGAGATTTCATCTCTGAATTTGAATGATCACTGGCAATGGTACTAATGGAGGATGAGTTGTGCAATTCAATTGTTGAGCAAAAAGCGCAAACAAGGACAATTAATTGGAGTTTAGTAACAAGAAAACAAAGAGTTGGTGAACATTATGAACATGGTAAGTCTTCTTATTTATCTCCTTGGCTTCTTTGATAGATTGTCAGATATGACTTTGCGCTTGTTTACATTAAGTGTATTCAAAGTAAAAAGAATGTAAAATATGGAAGTTTTCTTTCTTATGTTAGTGTACCATGCGGATAAACTGTCGATGAGACGATGGAGTCCTACCCCCCCCCCTCCCCCTACCCACCCATTTCGTTTCTCACTTTTAACGTGTTTTTACGCAGAAACAGCACTGTGACAGTATTTTTTATTTTTCTTTTATTCAGATAATATTTAAATGACATTGATTGAAGTGAATAAAAAGTCTTAGTGTTGTATACCAAGCGAAGGTTACCTTAACCCCCCCTCCCTGAACGTTATCGGGATCTAGAGCACTTAATATGGGGATACCTTAGGAAGGGAGATAACAGATTCCAAAATATGAAACAGAAATTGCTAACACCCCGACTACAGAATCAAATAAACATATAATGCAAAACAAAACACTTAAACTAGATTTTAACAGTTTAAGGTGACCCCCTCCCCTACAAAAAAAGAAAGAAGGAAATTAGATAGAAAGAAAAATTAAAATAATCAAATATCAAACTTCAATTTAAATAATCTTTGATAGGGAGCAATCAGTAATTCTAAATCTGAATAAAATGGCATATAAATTTAGCGTTTTGGTAATAATAACTGATGCTCGCGTTAGGTCATTATTGTAACATTATATTTCTCGTGTGAAAACTAGTACGACTTTCATTTTCTGATTTCCCAATACAGATTGCTTGAAACGCCACTTAGAGCATCACTTGAATTGACATTCCCATAAATTAAAGATGGACGCTGATCATTACTTGAATTAACCATATCAAACTGATAACCCATTGGGGATGTAAACTGATAGGGCACGACGGAGTTCCGAGGCCATCCCGTGTTTTGTTGTTTTATCTATTTCTATCTTATTTAGATATTCTGACTCATACCGGATCTAGAAATATTTTTTGAAGGGGGGAGGGGGGGGTCCAAAACATCGGGCTAAAAAGTGAGGGTCAGGTATTTACAGTGCAACGAAGTCGCTGTTTTCGTATTCGGTTAACCGATAATAGCGTCTTCGTTGCACTGTAGCTAGGGATTGGGACCCCCCCCCCCCTTTCTAGATCCGCGCTAGTAAAAGCCGCCTATTAGCTTTTACTGAATTTCACTGCTTACAGTATGGAATTAAAATAATACAGACTTTGTTGTCAATATACTTTAGGGGACTCAAAATATATTTGAAAGAATGCATAGAAGGAGATCGATGAACCTAAAATCAAGCGAAGCTTTCAAGAGCGGATCGAGTTGGAAATCTTTTGGAATACAGATTATCTCTAGATAGTTAAATTTCGATTAAAAGGCATTCTGTCTTTATATATTACATTATGATACATCCTTTCTATTATAGAATTATAACATTATTGGGTCCGTGTACTAAACCACAATTCAATTTTCCATTTCGGAAACATTAATGAAAAATTGAAAATTGAATCAATTTTTCATTTTCAATTTAGTAAATGAAAAATGGAAAATTGAACCAATTTTCCATTTTTCATTCAAAAATTTCAAATTGAAAAACGAAAATGGAAAATGGACTCAAATACGCTGTATTAAACCACAATTCAATTTTCCATTGCAAAAGTAAAAAACGAAAATGGAAAATTGAACCCATTTTCAATTTTCAATTTTCATTTTGAAAATGAAAAATGAAAAATTGGTTCAATTTTTCATTTTTCATTATAAAAATGAAAAATGAAAATTGAAAATGGGTTCAATTTTCAATTTTCCTTTTTAAAATTTTATTTTCTTAATGAAAAATAGAAAATGGACTGTAAAAGGCTGTACTAAACCACAATTCAATTTCCTTTCCAAAATCCGTAATGGAAAATGAAAAATTGAGTCAATTTTCCATTGTTGCAAAATTGAGTCAATTTTCCATTGTTGCACTCCGCGCGCTAATGCAAAAATGAAAAATGAAAAATTGAATCCATTTTCAATTTTTCATTTTTCATTTTTCATTTTCGTTTTAACGACACACGACCTGCACACCCCTATCTCTATAATCCAGAGGTCCAGCGATTAGCCAATCAGAGCGCTCGGTTAAACGTAAACAAGACTCTATCGACAGTTTGCCCTTTCTCTCGTTTCGCAAATAAACAGTCGTAAGAATTTTGTGGAAATAACATTTTATATGTTTTGTTTTTTGAAATGATATTATGAAATATGTTATCTTAGACAAATTTATGCAGCTCTCTCGTATTTTTTATAACATAGCTAATTGACAAGGCAATGCAATAAGCTTATTAAAAGATCATGGACTTTTAAAAAAAGTTTCCTTGTGTTATCGCCTATATTTCGAGTGAATCTACCAGAATTGTGCTTTTTTGCATAAAAAGAACTATGGACACTTAATTCGTATGAAGTTGAAAGTAATCCCTTTTTGAATAATTCATAACACGGTTGACGTCTGTGTTGTCAAAAGGTTATTCTACTACCACCGCTGTATATCCGGTAATCCTTTGGATGGTTGTACACTATCAAGGGCGGATCTAGAGTGGAAAGCGGGAGGTTGGGTGTTGCATCGGCCCAAAGGGTCGATCCGAGGCACGAAATGCCCAGTGGAGGAGGGTACGGGAGGTAGATGTTCGGGGGGCCTCCCCGGGAATTAAGAAAAAAAAGAATAAAATTGTGCAATCTGAAGCATATTTTCTCCTTATCATCTCGAATATCAGGACCATTTTAGGGATACCCTTTCAAATTAGTAGGGAGAGCCTGGGTTTATCTCGATCTTTTTTTTTTCAGATTATTTGTACTTTAATACTTATTGTTTATTTGTCCCCGCAGTTACATGGATATAGAATTAGAATATTGGTATGATATGGTGCAAAAATTGTTTTCTTCATTTTGGTTTGTTTGTTTGTTTGTTTTTACATAATTTCCAAATCCAATGTTTAATACATGTACATTTATATGTTTTAAACAAAATGTGAAGATTAAAAAAAGATCCTTCTATAAGCATAAAAGCGTGAAGGTTACTATCCCCGTGCCATTTACATGTTTTGTAAATCATTTGACATGTTTATATGATTGTTCATTTCCGATAAAATGTAGAAATTGAAATGAAAGATATGATTACTACTTGGAATAAGGACCAATTTTCGGGCATACCAGAAACCCCCTGCGCGATGTACATTACAAAACTACTCAATAAAATATTGTTAGTACGACCAAATTTAGAACCTAAAAAGAATTGTATTTACAACCTCAATAAATTCTCTATTAAGGTGAATACATTAAAACAAAATCTTTCTAATTGGTGAATTGCTGACCATTGAGCAATTTCTACTGATGCTTTTGCAGGGTTTTTTCGATTGCTGATGTTACCAAAATAAAGCGAAACCCGGGGGGGGGGGGGGGGGGTTCCATGGGGGGGGGGGGGGGGTATTGCCCACCACCACCACCACCACCCACCCCTAAATCCGCCCTATTGAAACTTAAATGGTTTGATAGATATTGATTTCTAGTATCTAGATAGTAGATATCTAATTTTCATTCCGATATTTTGATTACGTCATGGGAAAATAAATGTTAAACATTGGCGGAATCAAGGGGGGGGGGGGGGGGGGGGGCACGCCCTACATTCCTCTACATGTTATCCACATGATAGATTTACTGTAGTAGTGAAATTGTAGATTTCTTGAATGATATTAAGTTTCTTAACAAGTACTATCAGGGACGATAAGTGCCTGGAACTACATTTGTATATTGTATTTGGTTTCTTTTATAAATAAATTTTAATCTGTAATAATCAAATATTCTTGTGCATATTGCATATCAAGATATATGGTTAAAAATGGGGGGGGGGGGGTTGAGCACTTTGCCGAATTTTCACTAAAATATTAGTTTACCATCTATTATATTGATTGATCAGTGCCGGGCGTAGCTTCGATGTGGACGGTAAGCAGGGGCCGGCGGGCCTAAATCCTCAAATGGGGGGGGGGGGGGAGGGGGTGCATAATCATACACTTTTTGTGGAATGACTCGCAAGGCATGAGGGGTCTATGTGGGGAGGGTATAATGGAAGTTGATTTCCCTACATCTGGAAAGGGGTTCGGGGGCCTCCCCGAGAATATTTTGAAAAAAAAGTCAAGCAAATCTGTACTCTCTGTCCCATGAATGCGTCATGTCATGGTTTGGCAAACCTACAAACGGATAACTTTTGCGCCAAAAAAAAAAAAAAAAATAAAGCCTGCAAGTAACATTCTTCATGGAAAAAAAATATTTAAATCACAAACCCCTCGATTTTTTATACAAGTGAAAAATCTGTGAAGTCCGATTAAATTTAAAAATCAAAATATAGGGAATGTAAAACGATTTTTAAAAATGCCTCGGATTACACCATTTTGTCATAAAAATCCGAAAATTTCGTGTACGATTTTAGATTTTTTTTTTTTTGGTCTCTTTGTTCATTTTTTTCCAAGATATACAAGGATCATTGAATCGATTTATTTTGATTTTGACCATGCATAGCACCATAACCTTTAAAATCGGCTTGAGCAACGATCATGCCGGCTCGCTTGATGTCAGTGACGCTGCGCGTGCAAACAACGTCTACCCCTGCGTTAATCCAATTATCTAATTAGCAGTTACTCCGTTTATTGAATCGCCAATTTAACTTTTGACTGTCAGAGTGAAACAAGTATTAATATTCAATGTCTTTTAAAACGACATTATTCAAAGCGTGTTCACGTTACAAAACCGTTGGACTTCATGTGCAAGATGTGCCCTCTATGTTGATACAATAAAATCAACAGAAAGTCTGAAACATGGGCTACTTTTATGTAACTTTCACGGTGGTTTCAGTAACACATTTAAAAAATTTTATTTTAAAAACAAAACATATAACATGTTATTTCCACAATAGCAACTGTTTATTTGCGAAACGAGAGAAAGGGCAAGCTGCCGATAGAGACTTTTGTTTACGTTTGAAACGAGCGCTCTGATTGGCTATTCGCTGGACCTCTGGATTATAGAGATAGGGGTGTGCAGGTCGTGTGTCGTTAAAACGAAAATGAAAAATGAAAAATTGAAAATGGATTCAATTTTTCATTTTTCATTTTTGCATTAGCGCGCGGAGTGTAAAAATGGAAAATTGACTCAATTTTTCATTTTCCATTACGGATTTTGGAAAGGAAAATTGAATTGTGGTTTAGTACAGCCTATTACAGTCCATTTTCTATTTTTCATTAAGAAAATAAAATTTTAAAAAGGAAAAATGAAAATTGAACCCATTTTCAATTTTCAATTTTCACTTTTAAAATGAAAAATGAAAAATTGAATCAATTTTTCATTTTTCATTTTCAAAATGAAAATTGAAAATTGAAAATGGGTTCAATTTTCCATTTTCATTTTTTACTTTTGCAATGGAAAATTGAATTGTGGTTTAATACAGCGTATTTGAGTCCATTTTCCATTTTCGTTTTTCAATTTGAAATTTTAAAATGAAAAATGGAAAATTGGTTCAATTTTCCATTTTTCATTTACTAAATTGAAAATGAAAAATGAAAAATTGATTCAATTTTCCATTTTTCATTAACATTTCCAAAATGGAAAATTGAATTGTGGTTTAGTACACGGACCTTATTGCCTCCTTAAATTTCATTGTTACCCAAAAGATAAGGATCTTAAGATTGATACATTTTTTTTTGGGGGGGGGGGGTTGGGAGGGGCCTGGTGTTGCAACCAGCGAATAATTACCGATAAAATACAGATATTTCATCAAATGTATCATGTTAATATCATGTAAACATTTTCTCGATACAAAAGCTTATATGAATAAATAACGTTTCCGTTTACCCTATCGTCAAATACTTTCAAACTTTTCCGAGTGCCCAAGGGGTGAGCCCTTCTCCCTACCTCTTTTCGCGCATGTGCGACGACCATTTTGAATTGCCTCTATATCACAGAATGTTTTGAGTGAAATATGAATAAAATTTGCGATTGCATAATTCTCTTGCAAAATTCCTGTGTTAAAACCCCGTATTTTGTGGGTGGATTTTTTTTGAGGGGGGGGGGGGGGGAGGGAGGGTTGTTTTTTTATTTGTTTGTTCTTGGTTTCTTTTTTTTTCTTTTTTTTGCAGTATGCATGTAAGATTTAGAGCAATGAGAGGTAAAAATTGCTTTGTCCCGATATGGGCAGAGGAAAAGTAGGAATACGATCCGTCAAATTGTAAGCACCATATACTTAGTATTTGTTCTTTTATTTATTTTGGGGGGATGTTTAAAATAACTAACCCAGTATTTTCAACATTTTAAACGGTTCGCTACTTTCTATCTCTGTATCTTAAAAACAACAAAACGTTTGACATGTTATCGGTCAAATAATAAGAAAGTTCGCAGCTCGGACGTTTGTAATCCCCCCCCTCTTTCCATTCACTGATAAATCAAATAGGATAAATCGAAAACAGAAGAAAAAAGACAGTGAAAAAAAATTAACCAGAGAGATGAAAGAAAATAAAAGAACTCTCGATCTCCTCTCGGGTCAATATAATATTTTAAAATATATTATTCTTTAAGTCGGAAGAATTTTGTCTTTATCCCTTGTTTGTGTCTGTCCCTTTAACGCATTTGAAATTTTCCGTTACAAAATTTCTTGAAATTTCAAAAACGTGGGTCCTGTAGCATCATATCCCACCCATTCTGCTACTTCTTTTGGTACATTTTTGGACAATCATAATAATTTTCATACTTTTTGGCCAAATTACATTGTTTAGACTGAGGATCACTGACGAGGGTTTAGTACCCGAAACGTGCATGTCTGGTCCATGTTGTAAATTTATCAGGTTTTAAATGATGCTATTGAATTTAAAGACGTTTAACATTGTAACTCTCGGATTTCAGACACATATTTCACGCTTTAAAAAAATTAAATGTTTTTTTTTTTCATAGAAATATTGATTAAATCGAAATTATTATTGTTTCAAAGCCGGGCCGGGCAGAGGGCGTTAAGAAAAATGGCAAAGCTCGAAATCATCAATAATTTAATTTAGATTTAAAATATTAAAAAAAAAATTTATTGATATTTCTAAGGCGAAAAAGGAAAGTCTTTTGGGGAGGGGGAGTTGTTGCAGAAAAACTAATGGAATCTTAGGTTGCAGATGAATAAGCATGATAAGAATTGACGTCCCATTAATTAAAGATTCATCCTCACGTAGTGAACGCGCAGTAGAATAATTTACCCACTGCTGCTATAAATTGATATGGCTCACTGATAGCCTACGGATCGCTAACGAAGAACTTTGTAGGGCATCCGTCCACTTACAGATAAGAAAACCAAGGGGATCACGAACAAATAATGATGTGTTTGTTTTGCGGGGGGGGGGGGGGGGTTCTTTTCGCAAGAATTAAACAAAACTCTTGATGTTCGGTACACTGACTTTCATTATAACAACTTTTTAGATGCACACAGGTAACATAAGGTGTCTCAAGTGAGTACGGAAGCCCATTAGTGCCAAATATGAGAAATAAAAAAGAAGCGAATGAGAAATATATTTACAAAAATGAAAAATAAATATAGGAAAATGAGAAATATACGTGCCAAGGAATCCATAGCGGTTTAGTTTCTACAGAGTAAACCGTTAGGCACGGTCCATTTGATATTCTGGGGGGGGGGGGGGTTGTTGGAGCAAAATTATTTTTTTCGTCCCGTACCAGGGCAAAATTATTTTTTTCTTGCAAAGTTGGAGCAAGGAAATTTTTTATAACAATTGATGTGAATATTAAGAATATTTGTGGGTTTTTTTTGGTCAATAGAAATTCTTTATTTTTACTAAAATTACACTTAACATTACTTTATTTTTCTGTAAAACTTGTATTCACTTCTAAACTGAGAGAGATGAAAAATTTTTACAATATGCAATATATAATTTTCAGTAAACAAAATGTATATAAGGTCATGTAACATGTAAGAGGGCCTGATGCAAGTTTTAACATGTAGAAATGAAAACTTAAGTGAAAAACTTATTTAATTTCTTCTTCCAAGCTTGTACCGGTATATAAAAGACACTAAAGTGATACATATGTCTATTAATTTAATAGTAATAAATTATATTGATAATGTATTTAAGCATTTTAATCGCTGCAGTCACATGCATTCTTTTGATATTTTCAAATATGAACTTGCCATTACAGAAGAAAACTATGGTGAGCGAAGCGAGCCAAAATTTTTTATAGAAAGTAAAACTGCTGCGAACAAAGGGAGCCGAAAATTTTTCGGGAATTTTAAGCAAATTTTATGGTTATTCTTCAAATTCAGATTACTTTAAGAGCAAGATTATTTTTTTCTGTCACACCATAAGCAAATTTATTTTTTTTCATCAAAATTCAGAGCAAAATGATTTTTTTCGAAAAAATTCTCAAGCCCCCATTTATCATCTATTATGGTACCAGCTGCTATAATAATCTACCGTATCGGGACGACCGGTAGATTCGGACAGAATTTCTTGGCATGGCTATTTCTAAGCACGCAATATCTGGCAAAATTCATTGAATTTTCAAAATTCTCCTGTTCTCTTCCAAATGGAGATATTTACGTAAAATAAATTGTGTTGTCTTCTCTCAACTTTGATCTAATGATATTTTAAATGCAAAAACTTCCTGCTGTATTTTTTGAATTTATATGATTTTTTTCCGCGAGGCATTAGAGGGATAAAACAATCTGTAAAACTTGCGTAAAATCAAAAAGAAAAAGAAAGCTGTGGCTTTGTATTGTAATTCTTTTCCTTGTTCTTTGTCAGTGACCATTAACGAACTTTATCAGGTGAAAAAGTATGCATATATCGATATACGACTTGCAATAAGGCAAAAACGCCCCCCCCCCCCCACCTAATTTCACAATCCCGGATTTTTCTCAGTCCCTATGGTATAAGCTAAAATGAAGCTCAAACCCGTAGGCTTGACTCTGAACTTGCAGGTTTTTCACTTATAAAGAAGTTGATATCCATTAAATGAAAATAATATTCAAGTTGAATACAAAAGAGTGGCCGGGAGTTGGGGGGAGGGGGGTTGTGCTGCTTCTAGCATTTCTACATTTATGAATAACTTCATCATCAATGATAAGAAATTATATTTTTTTTAAAATCCGTAAAGATTCAAAGAACACACTTTTAAAAATATCTTTCCAAAGTCACGCACCTGAGTCGGAACCGGGATTATTCGAATTTTACTGATCTGACGACCCATTTTCACTCGTATTAACACTTTAAATTATTTCATTTATTTATTAAACATTGACAGGGAGACAATTCAAGATACGCAGTATGCGCATTTTCCACATATTGTGGAAAACAAAAAATAAATGGACCTTTTTGACAGGACAATGACCTAGATATGCAATAATTGGAACCTGTATGATCCCGATAACTCTCCCATAGCGGTTTAGTTTCTACAGAGTAAACCGTTATAAATTATCATCTATTATGGTACCAGCTGCTATAATGATCTACCGTATCGGGAAGACCGGCAGATTCGGACAGAATTTCTTGGCATGTTTAGGAAAATGAGAAATATATTTGAGGAACATGAGAAATTTATTTAGGAAAATGAAAAATATATTTAGGAAAATGAGAAATAAATTTAGAAAAATGAAAATAATAAATTTAGGAAAATGAGATATATATTTACAGAAAGTGGAATGTGGAAACATTTCACTAGCCCTTAGCCACTCCCAGAATATTAATGAGATGCATACAGTCTCTTATCGACTTCACTTCAAAGCAATCCCCGCTGCTTGATTATTTTTACAAGATCAAGATGCATGGTAAAAGTATTCGTCTCTGATGTAACAAAGCGGCGTGCCAGCCGACCACTGGTCAAGGATATATATCATACATGTATAATGTTAGGATCTCTCTCTCTCTCTCTCTCACCTAATACTTTAAAATAAGATTGAACTCTGTATCTATGGAAAGCCAAAGGGGTCACAATTCTAACATTGCAACTCTGCAATTGTATATTCGTAAATCAAGATTTGTGATTTGTTGTTCTGTAAATATACATTTGTAACATTGTAACTCTGCAGTTCTAACATTGCAACTCTGCAATTGCAAATTCGTAAATCAAGATTTGTGATATGTTGTTCTGTAATTTGTACATTTGTAACATTGCAATTCTGATAATAAATAAATGTGATTTATCTTTCAGTAAATGGACATTTGTTCTCTGTTCATAATTGAAAATTCATTATGTAAACGCAAAATGCATACGACCTAGATGATTGACACTCTTTCTTGAAAATCTGAGATTGAACATATCTTTTAATTGGTAATTAATAGGTATGATATTTCACATAAATGAATTTCATTCGACAAAAATGTTTGACAAGACTTTTCTACTGATACCAATAATTTTCATCCGCTTTCAAGAATAAGCCGCTTCGCAGGCGACACAAGCATTCCTTATATTGCTATTTTTTTGGTGTAGGATGGCCAATACTTACCATTTACTTCTTTACTCTGTTATTATCTCTAGACAATGAGAATATCATTTAGTGTAATAAGCGTACACGATAACAAAGCATGAAGACATTGGTAAATATTTATTGACAACCAAATTGTAACACAATACTCTGTAATGTTTCAGGAGAGAAACAGCTGAAGAGACGATGATTTAGTTAATCTGCAGAGCACTTAAAATTCTTTGAGGAGACCTCTTTATTCTTGCAAACGTCTTCAGGACAATGGAGTATTGAAAACACCTTTTGAAAATGAATTAATCACCGTGCCTTGTCGAACACTTTGATTTCTACACGTTTCAAGCAAGTTTACTTGATGTATCAAGTGATCAAGGATGATTTTATCTTGTGTGAACCTAATTGAAGGCAAGAAGGATGGAGTCAAAGTACAAACACCCGGACTACCAAATTAGTGGTTCCAAAGAATAATGGAACAATATGTTCTTCAATGATATTCGTTATTTATATACTAGGCGTTTCAACAAATTATGTCTCAGCAGTAATGATAGAGGCCCAAATAGAAGACACTAAGCATGCAGATGAACATTCGAAGAGCTAAAATATATAAAAATTGATGCCAAGAATCATTAAAAACCCGTATGTGTGAGGACAAGGGCAAGATATCATAATGAGGAATGGAAACATTTGCTTCAGAAATGTATTATACAAGACATTTGCTTTGGACAGAATAAAGTAAGGAGAAGAAACGACAATTGTGAACGATGACTGTTAATGTGTAACTTTTTTATGCATACCTTGATTTTCATCTCACTACTAAAAAGTTGTCTAGTTATTGTTACAGTTCGATGTTTTACCATTTTGCATCAAACTTACTGGGATGTTCAAACATATTGCAAAGGTATCGAAGAGTTCCTAAGAACAAAGAGTCGAAAATCAAGATCACTCACAGTTCTTACTGACATCAGATATAATGTTTTAATATTAATAGAGCTACATATTTTAACTAAATGTTGGGAATTATTTGTATTTGTTTTATAAATGTCATTACTTATCTACTAATCAACATACTAAATTAGTAAAATTTATACTATAAATGCAAAGTATGAAGTCATTGAGCGTTTTTATCTTAACAAACAGTTGTTAACAACCAGTTGTTAGGAATTTAGTGTTCCTTGTTGGATTCTAAATTAAGTCAGAAGTGTTAACAACCAGTTGTTAAGAAAATATTGCTTGTAAGATACTGAATTTTAACAACTGATTGTCAAGAAGGTAGCGAATTATGTAGTTTTATACTTAAGAAGCATTTCCATTTTAACAACCAGTTGTTAGTGATACAAACTGAATCTTATTGTGATGCTCTTAACATGAAGATCTTTGGCATGTGTGAAGGACTGAGTGTAGTCTATCTTAACAACTAGTTGTTAGGAACTTAGATTCTGAAATTTAAATCCGATGATCATTGAATTTGTTTCTTCGTATTTACAGTGTTATACATGTACTGAAATAAAGAATATGAAATCTAAATTATTGATGATTTTTTTAGATAAAAGTCTATTAACAACACAGAAAGCAATTTGACCATATGGAATTGGTCAAATCAAATTGGAAGCTGTTATATACATTTAACATTCGTTTCCACGGTAAAGGGATTCATAAAATTGCCTTATTTAAAGGGGTTTTTTTTTATACAAAACCTTGGTTAACATGGCAACGGAACGCCAGAGAAAAAAAATAGAAGGTCATTTCGTTTTGAGGACATCATATACAATTTGTACACAAAACATATCCAAAATCTGAGACATGTCGTAGCAAAACATGTCAGATTTTTTTAGGTTTTACAGAGAATCAATATTAAAATCCTTGTATACAGCCCAAAGGTTGCAGTTTTGATTGGATCTTCACCAAACTTCATACATACTTAGGACATAGAAAGAACCCAATTAATTTTCAAGGTTAAAGGTCAAGGTCACAGACTACTAATGTTTAAAAATCTTTGTATACTGCGTAGAGGGTACATTTTTGAATGGGTCTTCACCAGACTTCATACACTTATTGCTTATTACTTTTACTTATTACTTACTGTGTAAGATTACCAATGATTTCAAGGTCAAGGTCACAGATTGGAAATGTTCAAAATATTTGTATACAGCCTTGATGGCACAATTTCGATTGGAGCTTCTGACGAGCCAGTAAGGCTCGTCATGGAGTTCACTGAAGCATATCCTGAAGAAGAGGAGGAGGGTATGCTTCTATCTTACACTATTTCTATAAAAGATATCGATCGGTCCCTCAACTTTGGGTGAGGAAGGCCAATATTTCCCATTAACATGTGAGGGGCTTGTGGCACAGAACTGTCATTTCCTGTTAATTATCAAGGTAGATGAATTATTACTATACAATGACATCTCTTAATTCCATTATTCATACAATACATGCAATAGTACACATAATTTTACAAAAAAGGAAACACTTAACATTTGAAAATTCCATCTGACGGTGCTTAGCAGAAAAACGTAAAATGGTTGCTAAGGTAAAAACTTAGTTGCAATGGAGAATTTTGTAATCTGCCAATTATTGTAAGTCTTTCCATATATAAATATGAGATAAAAATCCATATTTGGTAATATGAAATAAATCGGTATTATGAATCTATGGAGCTGAAAGGTATGGTAACTAAGGTGTATATCTCGTTGCTTGGTAAAATGGGCAATTTCTGTGATATTTTAGATAAAAGATAAGCTCCATCTTAAAAATCGCACATATAACTAGATAAAGCCCCGTCATAAATAGTTAATTTCAATTATTGGAAATGGTTGCTATGGAGTACAATTGGTTGCTATGGAGGATTTTTCGCATCTTATATATATAATTTCTCGTGTTTCTGCATATCACTGTAAGTCTTTCCATATATGAGTATACAATAGATATCCATACGAGGGAATATAAATAAACTGGTATCATGCATCTTCTGAACTGAGAGTTATGGTAACAAAGATGTACATCTTGTTGCTAAGTAAAATGGGCAATTTCAATTACCTATTTGATAATAAATACATTATTTGCAACATAAGAAAATATCCTTTTATGAGCAAAATAAAAAAATTGCATACATAACTAGATAAAAGCCAGTAATAAAATGATAAATTTAATTCATGAAAATGGTTGCTATGGAATAAAATTGGTTGCTATGGAGGATTTATCACATCGTATGTATGGAATTTCTCATGTTTTGTAATTTTCGTATTTTTGTAAGACTTTCAATACATTTGTATGGAATAAATATCCATACTTGGTATTATAAGATAAGCCGGTATTATGCATCTACAGAACTGAAAGGTATGGTAACTAAGGTGTATATCTCGTTGCTAGGTAAAATGGGCAATTTCTGTGAAATTTTGGATAAAAGATGAAATATTTGCAACATAAGAGAATATCCTAAAATGAGCCAAACAAAAAATCATATACATAACAAGTAAAAAACTTGTCATGAATAATTAAATTTAATTATTGAAAATGGTTGCTATGGAATAAAATCGGTTGCTATGGAGGATTTTCCCATCTTACATAGAAATATGTCTCCCTAAGTCTATTTATAACAAAATAACAGGTAAAATTCATTTGTAAATAGGAAAAGTTATTTAAAATTATTTGATATTGAAAATAATAAATTTTGAATTTTACTGAAAAAGGGACTTTTTAAAACATTTTTTCCGAGTTTCCTCAAAAAGGCTTCCCGATTTTTTTCATGATTATAATAAAGCTATGATTGGTTAATCATACGCAATCTGTATTATATGCCCTGACTGTTGCAGATTTGAAATATTGAATTATGTTTTAGAGACATAATTTCAATTTTTCAAAATTGAAAAAATAGGCCTACTTCAGGTTACCATAGCAACGGAGTCACTTCAATTTAATGTATGTTATTCAATTTTTCTTTAACACTATACATGAGACATTTGTTTGAAACTAAATTGAATTTAATTGAGCAGTGGGAAACTTAAAAAAAATACGTTGGAAATCTTACAAATTTATAGAATTTTTTGGTCTCAGTGGCAGGTTTCCATAGTAACAACTAAAACACAGGCAAATATTCTTTTAAAAAGTTAAAAAACCTTTTTATTGCTATAAATGGTCAAGGAGCATCAAAATGATTACAAAAAAGTTGAAAAATTGAAAATCAAAATTTTGAAGTGTCCATGCAATGCTCGATGGTCAGTGATTTTCTCTCTTAATTCTTTAGAATAATTCAAGACCCTGTCTTAGAAGTAGGAGATAGGAAAGGAATCTGAATGAAGAGGGAAAACATTCAGCTAATCTTGCTTTGCACTTTCTCAATCTACCTTTTAACTTGCCCCGGGCAATGAGAAAAGGGAAATCTAGGGCCCTGTAAATACATGTATGAAGAGGTCCAAGCTGTCAGAGAGGGGTTCCTGGAATCTCGAGTGTATGATTGTTGTAAAAAAGTTTATTGGTTTTGGAATCAACAGGTCAAAGGTTTTACAAGTATTTTATAGATCTGGTTCACTGTGGCTTTTTCTTACTCTGCTGGCACATATCCCTTTGTCTAATGATTCATATGATCAAAGTTTATCTATCATGACTTAAGCATGTTAAGTGTTGTGGGATAAATCTGGTACAAATGTATAAAAGCATATCGCAATATTTTCCTACCCAATACTTATCACCATACCTTTTACTGAAAAACCAGTACATTAATATATTTTCTGAAAGCAGCAAATCGAAATATTGAAAATACCTATTTGGGACATTTTCATCATTTTAACCTAACTTTCAATAAACAAGATTATTGTAATTGTAGTGAGGAGGCATGACAAATCTATTTCAGGCATGATGACATCAAGTACATATTTTCATAGGTTCTTGCTTAGACATAAAGCAAAATACATGTACGTCTTTGAATCCCTTTTCTTTGTAGAAAGTATTGCAATAAATAGCAATATTAATTAGGCATATCACAATATATCATAATACGGTTTCAGCTGCACTAAGTAACCCTATTTGTTACCTATCAATGTACTGGTGTCAGAACAGATTCCGGACAGTAACAGCTTCCGGATAGTCGTCCTTTTCAAGTTCTTTGAAGGAACTTATTTTCAAAATTTTGTGACAATTTTGTAGATTCTTAAATGGAGAATTCAAATCATGTAAAATCATAACAAACTTTTGTAGCTACGTTACTTTATCACACCACCTTTTCACTCCTTTCTGCCCCCGTTTAATATCATGCACTGAAGTTACCGAGAACCATCCTTTTTCAATCTACATCTTTATATGATTTGAGAAGTTTTGGTATTATTTCCAATATAATTTTTACACAGTCATTTGTAGAAAAGATTGAAGAAAACAATTGCCAAAAATAATCCACATTGGCTGAAACTGATCGAGATGGACAGCTTTAAAATCAGATGCCTGGAAACTGTTCTAAGGATTTGCGAAAAATGGCCAATTGAAAATATACTGGGTCATAAAAACTATCTATAAACCCTATTTCTTGCTACGTTTTATTATTTTCTAAATCAATACTTGTCAAGTACCAGTGGCCACCCAGTACCAGTTACATGTATACCACCTACTGCATTTTAAAGGGCCTCAAGTTTGGAATAATGACAAGAAAATTTGTCGCATGTTTTTTACACGTATGTGTTTCCTGTTTATACTATTATATTAATATTAATCTTATTTGGTGGCTAGATTTGTTAAAATAACAATAAAAGATAATTGACTTGATTCATAACGATCTCATAGACATAAAACGCCGCTAGGCTGCAAATCTCATTTGTATTTGCGAACTTAAGACGATGCGGACAAAAAGACGGTTTACAGTTCTCGAGACTCGTCAATTTTTGTTGGGACCCATTGTTTTGGCTCGGGACGTCTTATTAGTTGGCAAATATTGTAATTTGTAAAAATTTCATCAGGTCCAGAGGACCCATTCAGATGAAATTATAGATTAATCTCTGCAAATTAAAACATATATTAATTATTTCATTTTAAAGAAATAGGAGCAGAATTGGCGGTACTGTAACTGGTACTGGTGTCAGAACAGTTTCCGGACAGTCGCCCTTTTCAAGTACTTTGAAGGAACTTAGATCAAACTTTTGTGACAATTTTGTAGATTTTTAAATGGAGAATTCAAATCATGAATCATATAAACAAAATTTTGCATCTAAGTTGGTTTATCACGCCACCCTTTCACTCCTTTCTGTCCCATTTCATATCGAGCATCGGGGGAAGTCGCCGAGAACCATACTTTTATAATCTACGTGATTTGAGAAGTTTCGGTTCAATTCCCAAGATTATTTTTACATAGTCATTTGTAGGAAAGATTGAAGAAAACAAAATTTTAAAAATCATCCAGTTTGGGCTAAAATTTATCGAGAATGATAGTTTTAAAATCAGGTGTCCGGAAACTGTTCCAGTGATATGCAAAAAATTGCCAAAATTTAAGTAATAAAATCGGTCTAGAAACCATATATCTTGAAAGATTTATTATTTTCTTTCAACATGAGTATCTGTGGGAAGGGCATAGCATTATTTGAGAGAAATTAGAGTGTTTTCCATTGAAGACAGACGAGTTATCCCCGAAAAACCTTCAAAATTGTCCGGAAACTGTTCTGACACCAGTACAGCAGTCTTGCAAAAAAAAGTTCAACTGAACTCACTTTTAGACACTATATAAACAAAACTCAGACAATCAAAAAGTCACCAGACATACCAGACAAACCTGGTAAAATTTGCTTCAGTCTAGTAATACATGTATATTTAAAATTTATAAAAAAAATTTAAAAGTGTCTGGTAAGCATTGTAAGTTGAAAAAACTTTCAAGATGTCCGAAAACTATTCAATTTTTCAGGGAAAAAATATATAATTTTTGCTTCAGTCTAGTAATATATTTAAAATTTATAAAAAAAATTTAAAAGTGTCTGGTAAGTTGAAAAAATCTTTCAAGATGTCTGAAAACTATTCAATTTCTCAGGGAAAAAATACATAATTTTGTTCATAACCCAGTGTAATTGTAACAGTGAACTCTTATGTCAAATAAAGAGGCTGCGTGAGTTCATCATTTATTTATTCGCCAGGATACGTATGAACAAATAAACCCTACAAAACATATAACACATTTTGAATATTCATTCATGACAATAAAGCATTTTATAAAGTATATGACACACAATCATCATGTTCATTTTACAAATATATATCATCAATAAACCGAGTCGTTTAGATAAAATAGAAATGCAAGAGTTATCTTTCTTGTCAATATGAATTAATGTCAAAAATACAAAGTTACGTTAAATGGGATACTTTATGATATTTCATCAAGTTTCGCATAATGAATGTATAGTTATCATAATAATAAAATATCAAAAATAGATTTACTAAATGAATTTGACAAGTACCTGTTTATGGAACAAGGTGTATTATATGTGAAAAGTCGTAGAATATCTACAGAGATAAAGTGTCCACATGATCTGAAAGTTTAAATGATATAACGATATAGAAGATTTCGGAAAACTTTACAAAAATTAATATAATTACAAATTGTCAGACAAGTTACGAAAAATCACATTATTCACGCGATCTCAAAAATGACATGAAAATATATAACACGAAATATACGACACAATTATTCTTGTATCAAATAATAGATATGACAAATAAATAAATCTTCGTACATAGATTTTATTCAAATAAGAAATACATTCTGTTCAACTTTTCGGATCAAATTCTCTCATTCCATTTATCAATATTTGTGTTAATCGTAGAAAATATTATAGATAAAAGAAATAGATAAGAAGAGAAAATAACTTACAGATATGTCATGTGTTATCGACGATCGTAAAGATATGTTCAAAAGTATGGATGGTCAACGCCCAACTCAACTGTCAATGTCGGACCCTCTCGAGCTTGTGAGTAGCTAGAGTACTAGCCACTGGTTCTACTGGCGGTAAAATGTATTTGACCAATGGATTTCACTGACCAGTACCACGTCATAAGATATATATAGAGGAACAAGATATTAATAGAAAAACTTGCTTTTCATGTTATGTAAGTACGTTTAAAACACAGTGAATAGTCGGACTTGTTGGATAAAGTTTAAGGTAATTATAAAAGGAAAATAATAAATGATTAGAACCTGGTATGAAATATAATGTCAATATCTGTATGAAATATCATGAAAAATAAATAAATTATCGCCCTATCACATACTCCCCCTGTTTGTAAATGACGCCCACGTCATTTACACACGTTAGTAACAATATCAATGCTCAAGAATCATACAAGCAATAAGGCTAACTCAAAAATTCATACAATTGAAAAGATTTATGTGATTATGACAATGTTCAAATCACACAAAAATATCAAAATTTTGATTCTCATTACTGGGTCAGAATCAAACATTCAATGCAAAAATTAAAAAATTTTAAAAACATAACTGAATAGCTCTATCTTAATCAAATCTGACTACTTCTTTCCCAAGACAATATCAATGAGCGCTGATGAGACAGAACTATCTACTGAAGTCAGAAAAGCAGACTTAACTAAATCTTGAAGAAAATCGGCTCTAGCTTTCCAATCTGGTAATGTTTGTTGCATAAGAACGTAGTCTCCACTTTCCATCCATCTTGGCTTTGCTCGTTGTCTACCTGATCTTCTTGATGGAATACTATCATCTTCGAAATCATCATCATCGTCATCTTCAGCTTCTTCAGTACCTGAGTGATCTGTGCGATTACTACTGGTAGGTTCGACCTCGTCTGTTTCTGCTAGGGTAGAGTCTCGTGGTTCATCTGATTGCATGCGATCATGAGCGTCCTCATCTTCAACCCTATCAGTGATGTAAATGGTTAACTGATCGTCATCAGCGTCATCCCCATCTTCTTCAATGCTGTCTTCTGATCCCTGTGTCCTAATTATAGTTTCCGGAGGATTAGAGATTTCTCTAATCTCACTAATCTCAACTATTTCCATATCTTCATCTGAATCTGAGTCACTTGTATGTTCAGTATTTCGCTTTGTTTCTAACTTATTCGAAGATGATATACCTTTTCTAGGTGTTGGTGTCGGCTTCTTTCTTGATTTCTCCGTAGACGTTTCGTTAAAATCTATGTTAAGCGGTAATAAATTGTTTCTGTGCAATGTTCGTTTTCTTCCTTCTCCATTCTCTTTTTGAACTATATACACTGGAATATCGGGATTCGGTTTCGACAAAATTTTGTATGGATCCTCTTCCCATTTGTTAGCAAGTTTGTGTTTCCCGTCAAACGCAAGTATTTTGACTAAGACTCTGTCTCCTGTCTGAAGAACGGCACCTCTTGTTTTGCTTTCATAATGAATTTTTTGTCTTTCTTTTGCTTTCGCTGTGGATACTTGAACGATGTCGTATGATTTCTTCAATTTCTTCTGAAATGACTCTACGTATTTTGTTTTCGATTGATTTTGACTGTTTGTCTCTGTTTCCAGTTCAAATACTATGTCTACAGGTAATTTAGGCTCTCTTCCAAACATCAAAAAGAAAGGTGAAAATCCTGTTGATTCTTGACGCATACAGTTATAAGCGTGTACAAGTGGTCTTATGTAGCTCTTCCAATCTGTTTTCTGTTCTGTTTCAAGTGTTCCTAACATGTTCAGTAAAGTTCTATTAAATCGTTCGCACACTCCGTTCCCTATTGGATGATATGGCGTTGTCCTTGACTTATCTATGTTCATGATGTTACAGAGTTCTCTGATAATGTTGCTCTCGAATTGTTCGCCTTGATCACTATGTAATTTCGATGGTATCCCATAGTGAAGAATGACATTGTTGAAAAGAGCTTCTGCTGTGGTCCTAGCTGTTTGATTTCGTGTCGGAATAGCCTGAGCATACTTTGTGAAGTGATCTGTGATTAATAGGATGTTCTGAATTCCAACTTTTGACGGTTCTACAGTCAAGTAATCTATGCAGACTAGTTCCAAAGGTTGATATGTTTGTATGTTCACGAGTGATGCTCTTTCGGGTTGCGTTTTTGAGTAAGCAGTTCTTACAATTCTTGATAAAGTTGTCAACATCGACTGTCATTCTGTTCCAGAAGAATCTGTCTCGAATAAGACTCAAAGTTTTATCTCTGCCTGGGTGGCCCACTTCGCTATGTACGTATGTAAGTACTTTGTCCACGCAGTTCGAAGGTAAGACTACTTGATGTGTTCTTTCTCCATTATCTCCTATCCTTTCTCTGACTAATACACCCTTGACTATTTTCAGTTTCTCAAAGTTTTGTACAAGAGTGAATGGCACTGACGGTCGTTCTGAGGCAACTGACGTCTAGAAGGTTTGTATTGATCTTTGATACATCCAATCCAATAACGTAATATTTCGTCTTTCCATTGCATTTCTTTCAGGTTTATTTTAGGTAAGTACATGGATGTAAGGTAAGTATCATCTGAGTCATCTCGTGATGTTATAGACAGACATTCAGCATACGGAGTGATCGTTTGATTGCAAATTGACTGTATGGAGTCCTTCGGTTATTTTTCCTTCACGTTCTTCTATGATTCCTGGTAAACGTGATAACGCATCAGCATCCCTGTTGTGATTTCCAGAACGGTAAGTGATGGAGAAGTTGAATGATGCTAGCGAAGCAACCCATCTTTGACCAGTCGCATCCAATTTTGCAGATGAAAGGATGTAAGTAAGTGGGTTATTGTCGGTAAAGACGCTGAATGTGTTTCCATATAAATAGTCATAAAATTTCTCTGAAATTGACTATTTCAACGCAAGGAACTCGAGCTTGTGTACGGGATAATTACGCTCTGATTTCGTCAATCCTCTGCTTGCGTATGCGATAACTCGTTTGACGCCATCCTGCTCTTGATAAAGAATAGCTCCTAGACCTTTTGTCGATGCGTCAGTGTGTAACTCGAACGATTTGCTGAAATCTGGATATCCAAGAATGGGAAAAGATGTAAGTTTGTCTTTAAGCAGATTGAATGCGGTTTCTTGCTCCTTCCCCCATTCCCACTTGTCCGGTTTGAAACTGTTTTTAGACTTTCTTCTTGCTTTCTTTGTTGGTTCAACGATCAAGTCTGCTAAAGGTCGAGATATCTTGGAAAAATTTTGGATGAATCTCCTATAGTATCCAACGAACCCCAAAAATTTACGGTTGTTAGACCCTTTACTATATCAAAATCACTTAATAATACAGCATAGCCAACCAAAAACGTAATGGTTTGAACATTTGCTATAACAAAATTTTTAAATAACACTGCATAGCTACCCAATAACTTAGCATTACCACAAAATAACGTGATGATTTGATCCTTATCTTAGCAAAACCGCTCAATAACACAGCATAGCTACCCAATAACTTAGAAGGTGATTGTTTGATCTTTGGTTATAACAAAACCACTCAAGAACATAGTATAGCCACCAAATAACTTAGCATTCTTACTCATTAACGTGATGATTTGACATTTTATTATTACAAAACCACTTAAAATCACACCATAACCACCAAATAACTTCTCAATAACGTGGTCGTTTGCCTCTTTTTTTATAATGAAACCACTCAAGAACAAAGCATGAGTACCCAATAACATTACAAAACCACCAAATAACGTGATGGTTTGACCCTTTATTGTATCAAATCACTGATAAGCATGTCTGTTTGACCCTTTATATTGCTAAAATCCACATTAAAACAGTCCTGGTTCCATAGAGGGAACGAGGAAAGATTGTTATTGAGTGGTAATGCTAAGTTATTGTGTGATTATGCAGTGTTATTAAGTGGCTTTGTTACAATAAAGTGTCAAACAATCATGTTTTGAGTGGTAATGCTATGTTATTGGGTACTTATGCTGTGTAATTGAGTGGTTTTGATATAATTAAGGGTCAAACGACCACCTTAAGTAGTTATGCTAAGTTATTAGTCGGTTTTGTTATAATAGAGTGTCAAATCGTCACACTATGGATTAGTAATGCTATGTTTTGGGGTGGTAATTCTGTTATTGAGTGGTTTTGTTACAATAAAGGATCAAATCATCACGTTATTATGTAGTAATGCTAAGTATTTATGGTGGATATGCTGTTTTATTACAAATGTAAGTGGTTTTATTATAACAAATGGTCAAACCATCACGTTATTGGGTGTTTTTTTCTGTTATTGGTTGGTTATGCTATATTATTTAGTGATTTTCATATAGTTGAGGGTCAAACATTGTCTTTATTGAGTGGTTTTGCTATGTCATTGGGTGTTTACACTCTATTGAGATGTGTTTTTTATGTTATAAAGGGTCAAATTACTATGTTATTGAGTGATTTTGCTATGTTACATGTATTGTGCGGTTATACTGAATTATTAAGTGGTAAGGGTTGAAAGACCATGTTATTGAGTGGATTTGCTATATTATTGGTTGATTATACTGTATTGTTGAACTGTTAATCATATTTAGAATATTTCTCAGAAATTTGAAATTTAATATGAAAAACCGACAATTTAATCAAAAATAGCAGAAAAAAAGTAACATTTTTTACTTCAAACACAAAAACCGATCTTAGAACCATGAAATTACATCAGTATTTACGTTTCATTTATAGATTACAGGAACTGTTTGCCTTTTATAGATAATATCCAGATACCTGTTGTTTTTTACTGAAAAATACGGTTTTTGTCCCAAAATTACCAAAGATACATATATCATGTTTTGTAAACATTTATTTCATGAGAATGACATGTCAATACACCAGAAAACAGGTTCAGATATTCGATTTTATAAGTAATAAATATCTTATAATTAGTATACAAAAATCAGCTTATCTTACATAAAATAGCCATTTTTTCTGTAAAAACATCAATTTAGAAGCCATTGAACTAAAATATTGAGCCAAATATTTTGTCATTGGAGAGAAAAGACTTTGTATGTATTTATTATATAATCTAATATCGATCATAGATAAAACTTTAGAGTTTAGGAGCAAAAACTAAATGAAACGTGTCGATTTTTAAATATTTTTCAAGCATTTTTATTTCAATTCATGAATATTCATGAATATGCAAATTAGTTATTTTGCATATGATCACATGATTAATAGAACATCCTTTCCTCATTATATTGATACCAGTTACAAATGTTTAGCTCATCATTTGGCCAAGATATGGCTATTTTACTTAACCAATAGTGCTCTCGTGACTTTAGCAGGGGGTTGCCATGGAAACGGTCGAAAAACACATAGCCTAAATGTGTTTAGTTTTGAGTACATCCTGAAAACAGACTCTTTAGACCCTAAGGAACATTTTGGCACCCGTGAAAAAAAGTACTCAAGGGGGTGCATGGGGGTGCCCACTGGCTCCCCGACTAAATTTATCTGTTATTAAATGATGTTATTCAATTTGAAGACGTTTACATTTCTACTGCTTTGAATAGCCATATTGTCTGTGGCAGTATGTCGTCCATTTATAATAAGTCTCTGTGGATTACCAGGTTTATGATCTTTGGATTCGCCTGTACTCTACCTCTTCTTGGTTCATTTGGTAATAAATATTTTCTCATGTTTTTTGTTATCATTCCTCTTTTATGCATGTCATTGACCGTTTTCTTGATCTCTCGTTCGATTTTCTTAACTTTCGTTTCTGAAATTAGTTCATACGTTTCGTTTTCCAGTAACTCCTTTTCTATGTCGGATTGGTATGTGTCCGAATCCATGATTAAATTCCTGATCCTTTGTCCGCCGGACGGATAACAACAGAATTGTCATTCATTAACGCTTTCAAGGCCTGTTCTTCTAGCTTTGTTATGTTCATCTTTAAATCTCTTTTTAGTCCGTTTATAATATCATTTTTCACTTCTACTATGTATTGATCGAGCCATCTATTTCGTCCCTCTGCTGGTGTCCAATTTGACTTCCTTACCTTTTTCTTTATTATATCATTCTCGTCATCATCATTTTCCTCCTCGTCGCGGCCATAAAAGTACTCCCGTAATCTCATCCTTCATTCCCACACTTTTATATCCGTAAGCAA
Organism: Pinctada fucata; assembly: GCA_028142955.1. Taxonomy (NCBI): domain Eukaryota; kingdom Metazoa; phylum Mollusca; class Bivalvia; order Pterioida; family Pteriidae; genus Pinctada; species Pinctada fucata. The sequence continues at coordinate 39,760,096 of AP027108.1, read as the reverse complement.
TTTATTTTTGTCCACTTTCTTTCTTGTAGGTACATATTTAAGCCCTTTACTCAACAATCTGGTATCATGTTTAGTCAATTTTCTTTTCGAAAAATTATAAACCTCGGTACATGTATCTGTATTATTACTCTTGTGCGAGTATCATCGCATTTTGCTGATGCACTTTTATTTTTTATACCTACCTCATCCTCTTCATTTGACGACATTTTGACAATTTTAATATTGTTTGTTTCGGTGTTCTGTGTTCGATGCTCATTTCTAAAGGCTTTATCTTTGCACTTTACATAGTTAAAATGGTTATATTTGTAATGAAGGATTAGAAAGTCCCGTGCAATTGACGTATCGTCGAGAGCTGAGTATCTGCTCCACGTTGTTGGATTTGTCAGTTACATAGTGACACTTACAACAGACGTTTTAACCTCAAAATGTTAAATCAATAATTTCATCTTACTCACTTGTATCTAACTATACTCACATGTATCTAACTATATATGCTAGCGATTTGTATATCTTGCTCCTATTGAACAACGCACTTTTGAAGACGCTACTTTAGCGCCGTAATTTTATGACGTCACAATATGCATTGCACATAAACATAATAATATCCGTCGAGGAAGGCCGTTGGCCGAAACGTACGGAAAAAATATAGCGTTTTTATTTTATTTATTTATTTATTTATTTATTTACATGAATCGTAAAGTCATTGTGAGGACGATTAGATAAAGACAAAACATAAATACTATAAATGAATATGTACAATAGTAGTAACTGTTATACATAATAAAGGAATATTTAAAAAATATTGTGATAGGTCAATAAAGAAGAAAAAAAAAAACAGAAGAATGAAAAAAAAACCTTTATTATTAGAATATGGCACGTGTTGACAAAATGTGAATTAGAGGAGCGACACCGATTTTTCTTCGATGGGTACATTATTATGGTCTTGGCTTCACTCAGTTGCCGCTTTGATTGCCCTCCAGTAAGTGTGCAAAAAGAATAAAATGAAACTGGAAAAAAATGAAATTAAAGGTATTCAGATGAGAATAAAAAGCATAAAATGCTGACCAAATGGAAAAAAAATCAAAAAGGAAGAAAAACAAAATGGAGTTTTTGGACTAGAACCCATAACCCTTGGGTCCATGTGCACAGTAAACATATCTACTCATATTTTCAAAAGATCATGAACATTCCAAAACAGAGAAGATTATAGCATGTATTATCAAAGCAAATAGTAACTTAAATATGACAAATATGCACTAAACAAGGGCGCAAAACCACACATTTATAGAGTTTGTCAAAGAAACAGTTCAAAAATGAGCATTTCTGACAAAGTCCGAAAAAATGTCATAAACACGTCAAAAATTTAACTTTGGGATATAACCAAAAACAACAACACTTGTTAAGACATCCATCTAGATCATCCAGATGCTTTCGGTTTGTCGATATGTGCTTCTGTTCTCAAGAAGTTTGTAAAAGGAGGGTACCCCAGTGACCTACTGGTGGAGCCACCTAATCAAGGAACCGGACGAAAAGCTAGGGGACAATGAGTACTTCATTTCTCATCAAAATCCTTTCCGTGGTTCTGAGTAAGATGACCAAAATGTATGAAAATACCCCCCCCCCCCTTTTTCTTTTTTTAACATCAGAAAAAAAGAATCATGAAAAATCATGAAAATGAAATTTTCAACCAGAATCAATAAGAAACCACTACTTGCTTTAAATATGACGAATATACAGTTATTGAGGGCATAAAACAACATATGTTTGGCGTTATTCAAAGAAACAGTTCTCTCTAGATCATCCTGATGCTTTCGGTTTGTCGATATGTTCTTTGGTTCTGAAGAAGTTTACGGTATCAAAGGAGGGTACCTCCTGACCTGCTTTTGCTTGTGGTGGCGCAACCTGTTGACGGAACCGGACGAAAAACAACACCGTCTGTAGGGAGTCATGAGGACTTTATTTCTACCAAGTTTCATCAAAATCCCTTCAGTGGGTCTTGAGAAGTCGAAAATATGATATGATATTTTACAACCACGCCTTATTCGTATTATCATGATTATATTTTTGATTCACGTAGGGGCTTAATCAAAAAAGTTATCATGATTACATTTTTGGTTAAGCCCCTAGGTGAATCAAAAATGTAATCATGATATTATTAAAAATTGTTATCGACCTTTGAGGAAGGGACGCAAACATTTTATTTCTTAGAACTTCAAGCATGAAATCTGTAACCTTTTCACATTTTTTTTACTATGCCGGAATAGCATCTGGTACAGAAAATTTGACGAAGAAGAACCCCCCCCCTCTCAAAGTTTCAAATGCTTCAAGAACTGTTCATTGAAATGAAAAATATGGACAATTACCATACAATAAACAGTACAAAATCGATAATTCAGAAAATTATAAATCGTAAGCATAAAAAATCAGGATAACACAGAAATCAAAGCAAACAAACAAAAACCTCCACCACATGTAAAGAAGGGAACTCCCAGTGAGAATATAATTCCCGTTTCTTTATTTTCACCTTCTTTATTATTCTCTTTTCATTTCTCCTTTATTTATTTATTTATTTAATTATTGATTGATTGATTGATTGATTTATTTATTTATTTACATGAATGGTAAAATCATTGTGAGGACGATTAGATAAAGACAAAGAATAAATCGCTATAAATGAATATGTGAAAAATAGTTATACATAATAAAGGACTATTAAAAAAATATTGTGATAAGTCAATAAAGAAGAAAGAAAATACAGAAGAATGAAAAAAAATAGAATATTAGAGTACGGCACGTGTCGTCAAAGTGTCAGTTAGTTGAGCGACACCGAATTACACCATTTTTCTTCAATGGGCACATTATGATCCTCTGTTGTCTCTTTGATTGTCCTCCACCATTACTTCAATAATTCGCTTTATCGCCGTTCCCATCTCCTCCACTTATGACCCTCCTTCTATGTTGTTAAGAAATATTCAAATGTTTGAATTATGTAGATAGAAGAGAATGTAAGCGTAAAATGGTATACAATCGAAGGTTGCGGTTCGAAACTATGAAATTCAATGAGAAAACAAAAATGTCATTACTTTCCACCCTTGTATTCTTGTAAGTTATCTGATTCAGAGTTATATGTATATGTCAGGGAACACTCTTTCATCAATGTTACATATTCCTACATATTGTAATTCATACGTATGGCATATACTCATAATTTGAAACGTCGGGGTAGAGGTACGGGTTACACACGGACATTTAAAACTCGGGATCGTGTGCATAATATAAAATATATCTGTTAAAGATAGATTGGGGTTTTCCACAAATAACGTACCTTATATACTTTCTTTTTCTATTTCGTTGTAATGTCAAAGGGTCGGTCGTTATAATAATATATATCTACTTCTTTTAAGAGATAATTGGCATCGGGAATAGGAGAAGCAAGTGTATTTACGCCTTTTGAAATAGTTACCGGTTCATTTACTTTTAAGAGATATACTCATATCTATTGACATCGACATGTGTATAGGCTGTATCCTGTATATCAGGGCTGTGTAAAACATTGTATTCGCGGGATAATTCCTACTATCACAAGAGCATTAATTTTGAATGGTGAAGAAAATGCACATTCAGTAAGTATATATATCGTACTCCTCCTACGTCCTAGACGATACTGCTCTTACGTGCAACACATGTTATACGTCGGGATTTTTTGATAAGAAAATGCATTACACATAGGATTGTAGGGCAACTTGGGTAAGTTATTAATCACAATTAATCTTACTACAAGCTAAAAAGAACAAATGGGCGTATCAAGATAACTGTTTTGTGGAAAGCAGGAGAGGTCAATTTCTTCCAGAAAGAGGGGCTCGTTTCAAGCCTATTATTTACAGCAACTATTTTTAAATGTAAAGTTAGAAAACTGGATAATGAAATCCCGTCCATATTCCCGAGTACTGATACATTAAGAAATCTCTGGATTTTTTTCTCGCGCACTGTCCTTCCATTTTAGACAAAAGATGCATGGTTATGATAAATATTAAAAGGGTAATAAGATGTCTAGGTGGTATTCTATTTTAATAGGTTTCGTGACAGATCTTGTGAGTCACTTGCTAACAGAAAACGTTAAACATGAAAATGCACAATTTTACACAAAAATTTGAATAATTATTGTGTTCTGATTCTGTACCTTTTCATGATTCAATCGATTCGAAAAAAAAAATTAACTTTGAACTTGTTGGAGATAGTAAATCAAAATATTCGGCAAATTGAGCCAGCGATCTGGAAACTGAAATGACATTTTGAACAACTGAATGGGATTGTGTACACCCTTGACACTCTCGGCTACAAGTGGGTTTATTCTGCATACATCTCATTGTGATGATACATATATAAGTGGCATAACAGGATGGACAAGAATTATACACCCATAAACACCAGAAGTAAGACAATCATTTCTTATATAGCGATTTACCACATAAAAGGTATTCTATCGTTGGTAAATTCTCCCTATGTTCAAAACTTGGACATGGCGTCACATTATTGGAATATAATTCAAGTTACCTTATGGGAGTTCAACATGGGAAATCTACTAGTAATGATTGTCCTAAATAACGGTGACATGATAAACAAAATCAGTGATGAAATGTTGTCTTACTTTTTAGGTACATTCATATTATTGCTAACTAGATTGTCAAACGCATGTGCAAGTGTCTCATGGTATCCACCCTTTAGGCTTAACATTCAAGCGCCGTTTTTTCTTCTTTCAATTCAATCATACACATTACCGTGAAAAGCAACTAAGGGGAGAATCTGCAAAACTAATTCCTTGTAGTAACCGCACTGATAATGTTTTCCTCTACTTCAGTAAAACTGATTTAACATTACCTTTTCAGGTAAGGCGAAAGCTTCAAAATGAATGCGCTGATTTTGGGCTTTCTCCTGTTTTCGATGGAGTATTCATGCCAAAGTGCAGAGATAAATGAAACTGATGTTTGTCCCTTGACGAAAGTACAATGGAAAGCAAAAGAAGCATATTTTAAATGTGGTGATAAGGAGGCGTATTTTTGTTCACTGAACGAAAATAACGCATTTATTACTGGATGCTTACTTCAATACACGATACCACCTGGAACTGGTAATTGATAAACTTTTAAATAACATAAGATACATTGTAAGATGAACTAGTATGTAAGGGTGAAACGTTTAGTACACGTGTAAACGGAGACGTTTCGTTTTGTGGCTGTAAACGTTTACATAATTTCTAAATATGTATACGGACTTCTATATATATACTTGAAAGATCGTCTTAAATATCTTTATTACTCTTAAAAAAGTTATTAAAACACGGAGATTCTTTAGCATAGTTGGGCAGTGGCGTTGATCATTTCGGAGACAACGTTTTAAACCGGAAGAAGACAACATTGACAACCCCGCTACCGTCTATTTCATCGTCATTGTTGCCTTATCACGTCAAACAAGATGATTCCTTAGCGTAGTCAGGCAGCGACGTCTACCAGAAGAAACGCTATGTAGCCATTGTAGAAGAGCCGATTGACATCACCGCCATTGTCTCTTTCTCCATCGATCATTGTTGTACATGTATATTTCCCCCGTCACTGCTGCCCCTTTCTCCATGTACAATGTATGCTTTTGAACCCTGAATCCGACGTTTTTGTAGCATGTACTTTTAAATTGTTGAAATTTTTCAATACTATAAAAGTTTGATTAATTACAGATGTAAAGTTTCCAGCTTTGAATCTTAAAAAAGTTGTTTTATTGTCTAGCGAAGCATCAGCAATATATGTCTGATCTTACTTATCTAGTTACGCATTACTAACTACTAAATCGTATTTATATGTCAACTTTGACGACGTCTGCAAATATTAACAAGACAGGAAATCACTTGTCACAATAGAAATACAAAGAAGCGTTTAAACGTTTACATTTCGTTTACATGTTTAGGAAATTTAGTAAACGTTTCACCCTTACTAGTATGTATAATCCAAAAGTTTTAAATTGCTTGTTCAATAGATCGATGGAAGCTCATAGCTTTCCTTCGAACATAAAAATTGTTTCCCACAAAACTACATCATGCTAATTTCCAAATAGAGAATAAGTGCTTTAATTTGTGTTTTGTTACGGGTATACAACACACTATCGCGCACATGTACGATAAATGCACTTGCTGTGTGTTGTATGCCCGTAACAAAACACAAGTTATGACTTTTATTCTATATATAGGCACCATAATAGTCCATTTCATTCTTGTTTTCTGAAATCGCGTTTTCTAGGTAAAAGGGTGATGTTAAAATTCAAGTCACCGCGGGCTCAGTTTGCAGGTTAGAACAGCCGTCGCGGCATGTTTCTATAGATTATATGCATTGTGACGTCACAAGTGTTAATAAACAAATTGCAACACGTATCTTTCAATAGTAACATCTCATGGAATTACATTGGTTGTGCATATACATATATATATATATATATTTGTTTACATGAATCTACGAATTATGATTGGTCAACTGATCTTCGAAATACACGTTCATAGTAATTACCCGAATGAACGTACAAAATACCGGAATCGGTCGGAGCTACTTTCATCAAAATCATTTAACGTTGGAAAAATCGGCTTTTGAATTGATAATTATGCAATAAAAAGTATTTTTGTTAAAGGTAGTCCTTAGATATAAATGCGATATCACAATTAATGAAATATTCACGACAACTTCAATTATTATTTTCTTCAAAATTACATTCCCACCGTAACTGTTGTTTAGTCGAGCACCATACATTTGAAATTTTGCCATGCCAACGGCAATGTGTGCAGGATGATGCGCAAAAGTTTTGAATGAAAAGAACCTAAAATCACAGTTTTAAATTTTGATTCTATGAGATAAAATCGCACTAAGCCTATGAATTTTTAAAACCAAAAGCTTTCCTAGTTATGTATTTTCACCGAGATGAAGAATTTCGAAAAAAAAAAACATTACCAGTGAACAGAAAATGAGAGATCAAAAGTAAAAAGACGGCGACTGCGACCTACCTCGATCACATTACAGCATCGTCATAAATTGTCACAATTAACTTGTCACTTATGAAATAACTAAATCCTAGGAAGACATTCTGATACCAACTGATTGTATTCATGCCGTGTTCTACCAATTTTAGATCTATAAGTACAGAGAATCTGCAAGCATAAACTATCAAACACATAACTACCGTGCCGGCGACCTTGAACTTCAACTGCAGAACGCGTCATCATACAGCAACGTTATATTATAGGATGATGTAATGAAATGGTAGATGGCGCTCCAGATGGGGAACAATCATGTTTGACGTATTGAACATAATATTTTTAACTTTTAATAACATATAAATTAGTTTTATTTCATTTCGGAACTACTTCGCCTACGGAGTTGATATCTCCATACGCGATGTACTAAATTGACTACTTTATAGAGTATATTTTTTAAATTTGAAATGAATTAGGGATTGGAAATTATAAAATTGACTGTTCAATTTTAACAGTTTATTGGAAAATGAACTTTGGTTTGTAGCATTACAAATTTTGCTTAAAACCGCTTCGCTACGCTACGCGGTTTTACGCTATTTGTGATGCGACAAACCAAAGTTCATACTCCAATAAACTGTCAAAATTGAAAAGTCAATTCCTATCTAATATACCATACAGTCATAGTAAAGAGGAGCAAGATAAAAGAAAACTTACGATAATTCAAATATAGAACATTCTTCCTTATTCGAATAGTTGGCTGCCCTTTTGTGGTTTCTGCTACACAGACGCTTGTCCACGATGGCGGGTACACGCCATGTAACACGACCTTTGTTGGATGCCCACCAAAGGATCATCCGGGATACACCATCGCTCAGATGTACACATGTGAGTAATGATTTGTTAAATCTATATCTGCCCTATTCAAACCAACTCTTTTGACAACTTCTTTCCTGATGATTGTCTTTTAAGTAGCTATCGGAAAAATTGCCGTTAATAATGCTTGTAGTCTCAAGCACGTATGCCGAGTATTACATATTATTTGATATTTCAACTGTAAGGCCATTTCTTATTTTTATTCTGTTTTGCGTCCTTTTGAAATTGAAAAACCTACCTGCCAACCAGGGAGAATAACAAACAAGCTCATAAAACAAAGTTTGTGACATACTTGTACCATATGTGAAATCTGACAGAAACTTGTTTCTTTTGAATATTGATTTAAGTCAAAATAATGGTAGATAATGAATCATTGAAGTTTTTGACATGAATCATTGAAATATTTTACATGAATAATAGAAAATTAATCATTAATTATTGTAACCATACACATTTAATAAATGCAAATAATTTTATCATTTCAATTTTGTTTTATTTTATGACTATGGGCTCCAAACCTACCAGCAGGAGGACGCAAAACAGAAAATAACAAAGAAATGGCCTAAGGGTAGAAAAAGAACAGTCATGATATCTTGTTCACTCAGTTTAAGATAAAGAAGTATATTGTTTAATTCGATATATTTTGCAATAATTATACCTACCTGTGATGAAATCTCTTTGTTATATAACAAATCGTGCTGTCATGTAATTTTTGGTTACGCTCGTGTGTCTGAAAATGTCTCGGAAATGTATATCTATACATGTATGTCTGTTATACCACATTTTGCGGCTCCATCATTGTTTGATACAGTAGTTACTATTTCACCGCATCACAATACCTTGAATAAGGTGTGTTTGCTGTTTTATTTGGACATAAGAATAAAATATGAAAGTATTATTCAAATAGATCCATCCTGCCTCTTACAACCAGAGGAAAGGAAGGGCGATTTTGCGGTACTGGATGAAACCACCACGGAACGAAATACCGCCACATCAAATCACCCAATAAGATCTGACAAAGGGTATGAAAATTTTGCTTCTTTTTTGTCAATAATCTATGCAGAAGCAGTGAGTGAGTGAAAGTGACACACAGATTAAAAAACCCCAGGATTTCGGAACTTACAATTGATAGACAAACAAAGCCATGTAAAATACACAACAAAACGAAAAAAAGAATTGAAGATAGAACTTTCATCAACAAGACAAGCCTGTATTGACCACAGTGGGAAACAAGGAGTAGAAGGCCGGGTTAGCGCAGTGGTAGCACGCTCGCTTCTCACCTTTAAGGTCCCGGGTTCGAATCCCAGATTCAGCGAAGGGTCTTATGTGGGTCTTATATGAGGGAGGGTATGTGCTCCACGACCCAGGCCTCTGCAGGGGGGGGGGGGTCTCCGGGTACTCCGGTTTCCTCCTGCTCTTCGGACCCTCTCACGTCAACATCTGAGCCGACTTGAGGCATTGATATAAGTTATGTCACTTGTTTTTTAAACGTCGTAAATAAAAAAAAAGTTTATAAATCGCAAGCGATATAAGTCCCCTACCGGCATTACTCCATGTCCTTCAACTCTGCCTTGACCTTTACTTACGCTAAAAGATGAATCCAACATCAAAATAAGTTCAATATGTGTTTTAGAAAAAGGTCTGGAAAACAGGAAAATTTAATGAAGTTTGCTATTAGGCCATACCAAGAACAAATAAATCAATCCTAACTTCACCTTATTCTCTATCAGACTATAATGTATCTGCATACCAAAAATCAGCTCAATATCCACAAGAACAGGCATGAAAAGACGGGAAACTGAGAAGTTCATGAAATTTGCTAAGTGCAGGGGCCATAACTCCTGTAGAAATGGGTCAATAAAATTGAAACACGAACTTGATTTGTACCACACTGAGATATATTCACATACCAAAAATGATTTCAATATCTGCAAAACCATGGAAGAAAAGTCCTGAAAACCGAGAATGTCATTAAATTTGCTAAGTCCAGGGGCCATAACTCTTGTAAAAATAGGTCAATTGGAACCAAACTCGAATTTGATCTGTATAACACTAAATGTAATCACATAGAAAAAATTATTTCAATATCTACAACAACAGGCGACAAAAGTTCGAAAAACTGAGAATTTCATGAAATTTGCTAAGTCCAGGGGCCATAAATCTTGTAAAAATAGGTCAATCAGAACAAAACTCGAATTTGATCTGTATAGCACTAAATGTAATCACATAGAAAAAAATATTTCAATATCTACAACAACAGCCGAGAAAAGTTCGAAAAACGGAGAATTTCATGAAATTTGCTAAGTCCAGGGGCCATAACTCTTGTAAAAATAGGTCAATCGGAACCAAACTCGAAACTTGATCTGTATCACATTAAGATAAACTCACATACCAAAAATGAGATCAATATCTGAAACGACAGCGAAAAAAGTCTGGAAAACTTAAGTGTGACAGACAGACAGACAGACAGACAGACAGACAGACAGACAGACAGACAGACATACAGACGGACAGACAAACGGTTGGAAACTATAAGTCTCCTCCGGCGAGCCGGTAGGTGACTGATACTAAAGTTTAGTTTAAAAATTAGTATGTTAAGAAGTTTTATTTCTCTATTATTGGTCGATTTCAAGAAATCGACCTTACTAGATTTGTAGACCGGATGCTGTCAATAGGAGAAAGTTCCTAATTGAGTCCGTCAGATTCAATAATGCATCATTGAATAATCCTTATGAAAGAAACGTTTTCATGACTAGTGAAAAACACATGACCAGAGACAGGCATTCCCATGACCTCCCACTTTCATGACTAGTGAAAAACACGTGACCAGAGACAGGCATTCCCATGACCTCCCACTTATTTATCCACAACACAAAAATAGGACATGTCGTCATGACCAATTAGTGAGTATTACAGTGAACCCTATGCCTTCAAAATTCCTACGGACGACATTTCTGGATCCTTGGATCCATTGCAACAAAGAAATACGCGATCACAACGTATCAGGGGTGCCAGTGGCTAAAAAGGTTCTAACCGTTCATCCGACTAAGCTTTTTCTCGTTAAGGATATACCACTTTGTTTGTTTGTTTATTTTCTTACCGAAGACAAATTGATAAATGAAACAAAGAAATTAATGAGCGATAAAAAAAAGTCGACAAGACTGTACGAGTCACAAAATTTGAAATTTTTAGAAGTTTCTCCTTATTTCCCTCCAAATTCAGTGGCGGATCCAGCACCCCCTTTCGACGAAAAAAAAATTATTGTGGGATTAAAGAGATGTTGATATCGACCAAGCTTTTTTGGAAAGCTAATACTTGTAAGTGCTAGGAAGTTTAAGGGGTATCGACAAACCGTTATTCGCCATATTGGATTTTTTTGTAGTGTGTTATTGAAAATCTTTCCTTACACCGAGTCATGGCTCCAACTTCAACTATTTTAATCCCAAGTATTCTCTACCCCAATAGCTACATTTTCCCATATTTTCTACGGCAAATTACATTAAGGTTTTAACATTAGAAACTTTTTTAAATGCACCTCAGTAGAATTTATGAATAATACTATAACTTACCTTAAACATTACATTGATACTATATCTGCAACCATTTGTCCTTCGATTTTGAGTACAAGGTTTCATTATCATATAAATCTCTTGTTAATACAACACGGTGTCTTTTCGAACACGAGTTTTTACATGCAGCCATTTTCACGTGCCGATCCGCCCCAACGTAGGTAGAAAAAATGAACGATTTTTAAGATCCTGGGGTAATTCACTAGAATTTCGACTGTTTGCGGTTCAATTATTAATTATTTACATGATATATACATGTATTAGAAACGTGGGATAGTCATGTGAATTATAGGTGACAAATTACAAATGTGCAACATTCCGGGGATCCGCCCCTTGATTCATTTCTATGTTGATATGGCTACTAGCCCCTTGTGTGTAAATTGAAGATACCCGGTATTTTGAGAAAGTATGATCAAAATTGGAGGACAAATGTTTGTAGACATATGATGATAGTAACGTTTAAGGTAGGTTATAGTATTAATCATGAATCCTGCAAACCTGTATCTGCGCAGTTCTGTGCACTAAGTTCAAATGGTTGTCGTGTAAAAATTGTTTAAAATGATGGAAAAATGACGATGTTGAGGCAAAGAAAACTTATTATTGAAATGGTTAAAATTGGAGTCTTAATTCTGCAGAACGACAGATTTTCAAGTATGCTTCACGTCAAATCAAATATGGCCGATAAAATTTTGTCGATACCCCTTAAACTTGCACAGATGATGCGTCTTTGAGAGTAGATCACAAATCTACGTTCAAATGTAGGTCATGACCTATTTTTTCCTCTTGAGCGGACATTTTAGGAAGATTTGGGTATCATTACTAAGAAGTTTTATTTCTCTATTATAGGTGCTAGGAAGGCCAAACTTGCACAGATGATGCGTCTTTAAGAGTAGATCACAAATCTACGTTCAAATGTAGGTCATGACCTATATTTCCACTTGAGTGCACATGTAAGGAAGATTTGGGTATCAATTTTAAGAAGTTTAATTTCCCTATTATAAGTTCTAGGAAGGCCAAACTTGCACAGATGAAGCATCTTAATGAGTAGATCACAGATCTACGTTCAAAATTAGTTCATGACCTATATTTTCCGCTTGATTGCACATGTTAGGAAGATATGGATATCAATGATAAGAAGCTTTATTTTTCTATTATAAGTGCGAGGAATTCCAAACTTACACATATGATTGTGTCTTTATGAGTAGATCACAAATCTTCGTTGAAATTAAAGTCATGACCTATATTTTCCATTTGAGTACATATGCTAGGGAGATTTGGGTATCAATAGAGTACACCCATTCATGCAGAATTTGGGTCAGGAAATGAAATGCTCTACTTCCCCTTGCTATTTTGTTTTTGTGTGGTAGCATTTTTGTTGTTTTTCAGTAGGACAGATTTTCAAATTAAAAACTATGTAATCTTTGACTTCTTTCTGTTTGCTGCCATGATAAAATGCTGCCATGAGGTGAGAGGTGTAATCTTTGATTACACTATGTTTTTAGAACTCTGCGTACAACCAACATATATTCAACTTTCAAAATGCAAATTGTTACAAGAAATGTGCTCTTATTGTGTATGATTTAAGCACTACGATTCCCATTTTAAAAAATGATTTTCTCTGTATGATATGATTGATTGCAAATTCTCATTGTAAGGTATTACCAATAATTACCATTTGTAATTATAATTGTTCTAAACTGTAGTAAAAGTTAAACGAGTAAGATCTAAGTGACAAACTGAAGCATGGAAAATGTCAAGGATCGGTCTGGAACAGGACAAATTTATAAAAATGCTTCTTGCCCACATTTTTTTTTTCAAATTGCAGTTCTGAATAAGTCCAACACAAAAATCATAGCCGCTAACACCCAAGAAAAATAGAAGTTTGATATGCGTAGGATGCCACACTCAATAATATATTTCAATTATAAACCATAACCTTGAAGTTGATGAGGATCATCATTCGAAAAAAAACATTAAAAGATTCTGACCAGATGACATCTCCATGCATATGACGGCAGAGTATGGCTCTTCGATATGATCATAATGGCATTGGTCAAAAGAATTTAGGATCCGCCTGCAGAGGAACACAATTTTAAGGATTGGTTCTAAATATTTTGTTATATTTTGATATTTACAGCAATAAAGGAGATCTCAGTACCGCTGGCATAGTTGGTATATCTGCCGCAGTAATAGTGATCGTCGCCGTGCTCATCGGTGTCGTAGTTTTTGCTGTATGGAGAAAAAGAAGGAAAAAGAAAAGAGGTTAATATATGTTCATTATGTCTGTATACGTAATATTTTTTGCATGTTTCATCCATTTTGTAATGTGGAGGTTCAATAGATTTACTCATGAAACAAAATGTAAGATGCATCTTAGAATCTGCATTGACTAAAGTTTCACTGAAATTTATGAATGATTTTTATTTGCTTAAATCGTACTTCTTTGAAATCTGTGTTTTTAATGTTCAAAATAGAAAACGAACTTACTACCTTGCAAAAGGCAAAGAATGACGAATCGCATGAATAACGAGATGATGTTGTATTTAACATGGTCAGTTTTCCATGGCCGGACGGTGATATTTCGATTCCAGACTACAGTTATACGGTGTTTACATATCTCAATTAATATGATCATGATTCGCTAGAGCATGTTTTGGAATTTCACAGCAAATACATGCAAGGTACCAATAATACGGAAGTGTTCCAACTCTATACCTTCACGAAGAAAAGAAACGTTTAAGTAAAAGATTCAGCACTAATCAATCGCCATATATACAGTGGATATGTTCATGGTATCACCAGAAGGACACCCTGCATGGTACTTGACTAATCTACAGCGGCTATGTATTATTGTTCATATTTAAGACTTATAGTATTATTGACTGTGACGACGGAATTTTGAGCAAACCCTGACAAACGTCGTTCTAGGCGACAGAACAACGATATGTCATCTCAAAATTTGGTCAGTCTCCAGCCTCAGGGTTTTTTTACGTACTCCTTATGCGTTGTATGTCCATTTATTTACTTATCTGTTTCGTAATTGGGTCTTTGTGAATAGCTGTATTTTTTGTGTCGACATCTTGCAGTGAGGATGCTATTATAAACAACAATTGTGCGTTCGTTAAGACATCCGGTAAACAGGACATATGGGAGGGTTGTACACATTTTCTAAACACGTGGCATCTGGCTGTCTGAAATCGGCACCGGTTACCCGTTGTTATCATTCTTTTATCTGTAGTCTTACATGTTTTTAGTTTTGATGTTGTCTTTGGTGTTTGATCTTCCTTTTATAATCTGGTGTCTCTTTTTGTGCTATTTTCATGTTTTCGCATTAGGTTGTTTCATGGTTTTTTTGCCTCTTTTCTCCTCTTCGTATTTTTGGCTCTTGTTGTGCTTATACGCTACAGATGTGAGACATATTTTACCGGTATGGAAGTGCTTTTGAATTTGCCAAATTATTTCTCAATATGCAAAAGAAATAAATTTTAATAAGAAATGGCAAGCATTATGTCGGCACGATTTTTATGTTGCATGAGAAGCATCGCAGCACTTTGGGATCACTTTGTCTGTTGTCCGTCTGTCCATCTGTTCGTCTGTCTGTCATACGAGGACGTCTGTCACACTTGGATGTCAGTCACATCCTAAATATATAAAAGTGATTCCTTAGTGTCGCTATGTTTCGCAGGCGACACATGCATTCCTTGGACTGATTTTTTTTAAAGCTTTGGAGGCACATTGCATCTTTGCACGAACCTTCATTAATTTAGAACACATTTATGTCAAATACGTTGTAATATGCTTCGGGTAGTTTTGATGATATTTCCATTTTATTGCAGGAAAAATATCAAACGTGGTAATCGCAGATGATGTACAAGAACAAATAGAACTGCTTCCAGTAAAAGGTATTTTCAGTCATTATAACACCTCTCTGCACTGCAATACAATTGATTAAGCTGGATTAGACCAGAATAATCCTCCTGGATATCTGGTCCCACTCCCTTATTTGGAGTTCTGTTCACATGGTGGAATTATATGTTTGTTCGCTTTGGTTCCAGTGATATCATGATTTTGCATGACATTCGGCACGAAACAAAAAACGAAAAGAAACGAAACACATCGGAACGAAACGAAACAAATCGGAAAGAAACGAAAAAATCGGAACGAAACGAAACAAATCGACGAAACGAATCAAATAGAAACGAAAACGATCGAAACGAAACAAAACGAAATTTGTTTCGTTTCGTTTCGATCTGTTACGTTTCGTTTGGATTTGTTTCGTTTCGTTATATTTGTTTCGTTTCGTTGTTGTTTCGTTTTGCACTTTACAGGGACCCCTTCAATTTATGATTTTCGAATTGCCTTCTCCATATTATTTCGTATATGCTTTTCGTCCATATTTGTCATTTCCTTTTTGGAATCCAAAAGATAATTCCATGTCATTGTAAATCAAGGGCAGGTTTTCATTAACCTGTAATCAAAAATAAAAAAAACCACCTGACATATGATCTTCGGTTTATCTATAAGTGAATGACAGTCAGAGGCAAAGCAAAAATGAAAGTCCAAAAATTGCAATCCGTAGGCGTACACATTCTTGAAAAAAGACCCGAGAGAATACAAAAATAGGTAAGAGATTTCCAACAGTGAAAACAACAGAACGGACGAACAGACAGAAACAATAACACAACACTATAGAAATACAAAGGACAATGATATTCAATGAACAATCTTCAGAGTAAGGTGTGGTGTTTTAGTAAGTTAACTTTTAAGTTACTCAAATATCACACGAATTATATAACATATCCCCTGCAAGTAATATTATCTAATTAAGTAGAAATAAAAATGAAGTTTTAAGGATCTTTCATTTTGTATTATTCAAATCAAGGAGTCGCACATTTGACCTTTGCCGTGTGGAGCTCGTAAAAAAGTTCCCCGCGAAGGATTTGACAGTAATTGTTTTGAATGTTTTCCCCTGATATTGTCGCCATAGCACTTTCTATATAGTCGTGGCCTCAGACAGTGCATGTGTTTTATATGTTCTTTTCATCTTCGTGCGTGAACAACGACGGCGGATGCGGCTAGCCAACAGGGGAAGCTTACTCCTCCCGGGCACCTGGTCCCACCTCTGGCTTGCTGGGGGTCCGTCGATGCTCAATTTTGGTGCTCTATTGTGGGTGCTGTTGAGATTATCGTCAGGATCTTCTTTAACTCATTTGTGTCACACTTATGCCCTTTCCCGTGTGGAGCTCGTAAAAAAGTTCCCCGCGAAGGGTTTGACAGTAAGTGTTTTGAATGTTTCCCCCTGACATTGTCGCCATAGCACTTTCTATATAGTCGTGGCCTCAGACAGTGCATGTGTTTTATATGTTCTTTTCATCTTCGTGCGTGAACATCGACGGCGGGTGCGGCTAACCAACAGGGGATGCTTACTCCTCCCGGGCACCTGGTCCCACCTCTGGCTTGCTGGGGGTCCGTCGATGCTCAATTTTGGTGCTCTATTGTGGGTGCTGTTGAGATTATCGTGAGGATCTTCTTTAACTCATTGGTATCTGCCTTAAGATTAAGAAAATAGCCAAAATTCATTGTAAGTGGCTCAGACGTGAATAATGAGCAAATGAACACTATTCCTAGTATTATATTTCGAAAATGCAATTTGATTGATCTCAAACCATGGTAAACATACAAATTTCTTCTCGAAGCTGCTATTACAAAATGAAACATTGTGGAAACTGAAGACTTACAAACCGACGATAGAAAAAGAGACGTAGAAAAAACTTCCACAATGAAATTGTATTTTTCAATAGAATTGCATAAAAGAGCACCTTTGCCAATACTGTGCATAAAGAAGATGGAATACAATAGAAAAAGCTTAAACAAGACATTATGCAAGATAACAAAAAATAAATTAATATGTTAAGAAAAAAAAATTGAGTTATTCATGATGAGAAGTTTTCCGATTCCTGTGCAAGGCATTATGACCTAATTTTGGGAATGAATCGTAAACTAAATTGATAAACATAGTACGTCTAAGAAAATTTAATTGTCTTACAGTGATTCTGCTGACAAATATATCTGATAGTCTTCCATGTCAGCAGAATAATATAATTCTTGTAGAGGGTTGATACAAATAAAAACACGAACACTCAAATACACTTGTGTATTTGAGTGTATGTGTTTTTATTCGTCTTCCATTTCGTTAATATTCATGAATCAATAATCGTATAATTGTTTTTTTGTTTCGGAACGAACGTCAGTGGAGAACGTTCAAGAAGAGAATGGTACAAACGAAACTCAAACAAAAAGTGGTGACACCGGTAAATTTGATGATATCTTTTTCTTTTCTATGAGATGCGATCTTATGATAGTGTACTTTCTTTCAGGCAGTCGATCATAGTGGACCAGATGTGAAAATCACAACTAATAGCATATCATTTGCTTCATAGTTATATCTCAAAGTTCAAACTACAACTACTTCATTCTGGGGTGACTAACCGAAAAACTACTCTATCAAGAGTATATCCGATTTCCTTTGTCACTTCAAAATTTGTTTGCCGATACATAGATTAAATACATGTATATAATTACTGTAACACCACGCTGTCCTAGTTTTTAAACCATACAAATGCTTGAACCATTCAAAACACCGAATTTGATAAACTCGCTTAAGTGGACCAAGTTACTAGAAATAAAGGAATCTCCAACAAGACTCACAAAACAAGAAAACACAAAAGTCTGCAGGAGCTCTGCAGGATGGAGCAAGAACTTGCATACAAGCACCCGGTAGAGATAAAAAAAAAACAACTTCGGTTGATCGTCTGTCTATTCAACGCATTCGAAAAATTATGTTATCAAAAAACCTTGAAATTTCTAAAAAGTGGGTCCTGTCGCATCATATCCCACCCATTCTGCTTCATTTTCGGTACATTTCTAAACATGATCATTTTCACAGTCTTTGGCCATATTAAATTGTTTAGACTGAGGATCACTGACGAGGATTTAGTACCCGAAACGTGCATGTCTGGTCCATGCTGTAAATTTATCAGGTCTTAAATGATGCTATTGAATTTGAAGACGTTAAAAATTAATACGTTATTATAAGTTCTTCACCTATCTCTACTTCTATCAAGACCTCATGCCAAAGACCGAAACTCTTAATGGTAATTGGTGATTACGTTGGTTGGTTCCATTTAGTATAAAGTGAATACTACACGACTCATGTTTGGATCGTTTGATTTTACATTCTGGAATATTTTCTTCAGTCGTATTTAAGTTTATACTTTTTTCAAAATAGATTCAAGACAAGAAAATGTTAGGAATGCACCGTCTACTGCACATACTGATGTTGAACAACTGTTGCCAGGTCCAAGTAGTCCCAAAATGTATGTTTTATTTCCTATTACAATATGTTGTCTTACAATCCATGCGGTTCAAGTGGGTAAAACAGACCATTCAGATTTTACTTATAGATGTTAACCCCATAGCGTTCAGTAAGTAAATGAAAGGAAATTTATATGTTATCTGAAACATTCGCCTGTCGGCTTTTGGCCTCTAGTTGACTATTCGAAATTGATACAAGCAATTTGAAATTAAAATATTGCAAATGATCCTTTCGCTCGGCTAATGGGAAGATATTAAAAAGCCTAATTCAAATTTGAAGTTAGAAGTGTTGATATGTTTCTCAAATGAGCGACTGTGGCCCTCTTGAGCCTGTTGTATTGTATTAGCTAGTTTTTTTATATTACTTCATTTCACGAGAAATTGAAAACTTGAATTACATTTTCAAAATAATCACTTAATTCTGAAGAATTATTTTTATATATAACTTTCCAAATACTGGGAGATTTTATGCTTTTGCAAATGAAATTGATTCTTGTACGTTGGTGTAAGATTTCGAAGTTATCAGGTGATGTACTTTGCTATTACGATAACACAAAAATTGTGAGCTTGAGCAATTCCTTACAGAATTGAAGAAGTAAACAAAGACAAAGAAGACGAAGAGGAGAGTGAAGGGGAAGATGAGGAAGAAGTGAATGAAGGAGAAGATGGAAATGAAGAAGAAAAGAAAGTGGAAGGACATGTTCAACCCAATGAAAGCATGCACCAGAATACCGGTAATAGAACATATTGCTTGAACCTGATTTTGAATTTATTAGTGCATATCCTATTAATAATCTTATAATTTTAAATGAAAGAAAGATACAATTGAAGATTTATTCAGCGTTGAAACCTCAGTGTGGAAGATGATTTTTCAAGTTTGAATTTTTTAACTTTCCCGAGAACTTGTTCAATAAGTTGTTAATATACCGACATTTTTATCAAAGTAATTTTCAGTTCTTCCAACCATAAACATAATACAATAGACTAGTGTTAAATTATTTCCAGAAATACCTGTCATTATTTCTTTTGCATTTCAATTTTATGAATCTGGTATCTTTATAAAAGCTAATCTTTGATCTGTTTCTCTTGCAAAGTTTTTCTAAAGGAATGATTTAAGGAGGTCCAGGACAGACACACTTGATACAGATCCTATCATTTAATTTCCCTAAAAATCATAAATGTTAATAATTGAAACATACATTTTCTACACGAAAGTTTCATCAATTTTTACCGTTAGTTTTGAAGCTACGAACGCACATATTTACCCATTGAAAGCCATAAAAAGGGATGTAAATGTGACGCTATAATAAACACACTTTAGGTAATGAAAAACAGTTACAAATCTTTTGTAGAGACAGAATAGTAATAAGTTTTGTATTTTCCATTTAGATATGATGTGAGCAATCGGATATGTATATAATTATAAATGACCACTAAGACGTTTCAAAGAAATTGTCGAAAGGAGATAAATTTGTATTAATTGTCAGAGCATCTTAGAGTTGTTAATTTCTAATAATAAAGTTCGTTTATCTACAACCCTATCATTTATTTTTCATAAAAATTGATATTATCTTCTTCATATGTCAAGTGAAACACCGATAAGTTCCTAATGAAATTTGACAGTCAGTTTTTAGCTCACCTGAGCCATAGGCTCAAAGTGAGCTATTGTCATAGCGTGGCGTCCGTCGTCCGTCGTCGTCCGTCGTCGTCCGTCGTAAACTTTTCAACATTTTCGACTTCTTCTCCAGAACCACTGAAAAGATTTTCATGAAACTTGGTAGGAATGAAGTACTCATGGTCCCCTACAAGTGTTGTTGTTTTTCGTCCGGATCCATCAACAAGTGGCGCCACCAGAGGCAAAAGTAGGTCACAGGGGGTACCCTCCTTTGACAAACTTCTTCTTCAGAACGGAGGCACGTATCGACAAACCGAAAGCATCAGGATGAACTAGAGAGATGTCTTAAGAAGTGTTGTTATTTTTGGTTCCACTCGGAAGTCAAATTTTTGACGCGTTTTTGACGTCTTTTCGGACTTCGTCAGAAATGCACATTTTTGCACTATTTCTTTAAATAACTCAATAAGTGTATGATTTTACACATTCATTTACTGCATATTTATCATATTTAAGTTACTAAATGCTTTGATAAGTATTTTATTCTAAAATTTAGATTTTTTGATTTTTTATTAATTTTTTTCTTATGTGAAAAGGAAGGGGGGGGTGATTTTCATACATATTCAACTTCTTCTCCAGAACCGCTGAAAAGATTTTCATGAAACTTGGTAGGAATGAAGTACTCATGGTCCCCTACAAGTGATGTTGTTTTTCGTCCAGATCCATCAACAGGTGGCGCCACCAGAGGCAAAAGTAGGTCACAGGGGGTACCCTCCTTTGACAAACTTCTTCTTCAGAACGAAAGCACGTATCGACAAACTGAAAGCATCAGAATGATCTAGAGAGATGTCTTAAGAAGTGTTGTTGTTTTTGGTTCCACTCGGAAGTCAAATTTTTGACGCGTTTTTGACGTCTTTTCGGACTCTGTCGGAAATGCACATTTTTGCACTATTTCTTTAAATAACTCAATATGTGTATGGTTTTACACATTCATTTACTACAAATTCATCACATTTAAGTTACTTAATGCTTTGATATGTATTTCATACTGAAATTTTAATTTTTTGATTTTTTATGAATTATTTTCTTATGTGAAAAGGAAAGGGGGGGGGGGGGTGATTTTCATACATATTCAACTTCTTCTCCAGAACTGCTGAACAGATTTTTATGAGTATTTTTTCAATCATGAATTGATATGTTTACTGTGAACATGGACCCAAGGCTTGTAAGTTCAAGTTCTGGTACCCTGGTAACTTTAGTTTCGTATAAGTTGGTACATGTTCATGTATGCAAGAGTTGTCTTTCTTTAATATAGATTTATGTTTTTGAGGTTTAAATTTTTGGATTATCGATTCATTTGAATGTTATATATTTTGAATTATTAAATAGGTATGGAAAAGGAAACTAAATTATTTTAAAAAGATGAATAAGTATTTTCAAATTTATCTTGTGAAGACTTAGATATACAACTATGAAATTACAATATTGAGAGCAGCTCAAAATATTAATGTAAGAACAGATCAATGTTATCAATAACACAGTGAAAGGATGGGGAGGGGGTCTGTTATTTTGCTTTAGCTTCTGTATAACTATCTCTCTTGGGTTACTTAGATTACTCAAGAAGAAGGGGGGATGATTTTCATACATAATCAACTTCTTCTCCAGAACCACTGAACAGATTTTTGTTAAACTTAGTAGGAAAGAAGAAATCATGGTCCCCTACAAGTATTGTTGTTTTTAGCTCACCTGAGCGAAGCTCAAGTGAGCTATTGTCATAGCGCGTCGTCCGTCCATCGTCCGTCCGTCCGACGTAAACTTTTAACATTTTCGATATCTTTTCGGCAACCGCTGCACAGAATTTCACGAAATTTCACAGGAAGCAAGTAAACAATGCCCTCTATCAAATTTATGTTTTTCAAGCCGATCGGAAATCCAAGATGGCCGCCACAGGCTCTGATTGGCTGACACATTTTTTACTTCTCTTCTGAAACTGCGTCACAGAATTTCATGAAACTTCACAGGAAGCAAGTACTCAATGCCCTCTACCAAGTTTGTGTTTTTTGAGCCGATTGGAAATCCAAGATGGCCGCCACAGGCTCTGATTGGCTGACACATTTTTGACTTCTCCTCCGAAACTGCTGCACAGAATTTCATGAAACTTCACAGGAAGCAAGTACTCAATGCCTTCTGCCAAGTTTGTGTTTTTGGAGCCGATTGGAAATCCAAGATGGCCGCCACAGGCTCTAATTGGCTGACATATTCTCGACATCTCCTCTGAAACCGCTGCACAGAATTTCATGAAACTTCACGGGAAGCAACTACTCAATGCCCTCTACCAAATTGTGTTTTTCAAGCCAATCGGAAATCCAAGATGGCTGCCACAGGCTCTGATTGGCTGACACATTTTCAACTTCTCTTCTATAACCACAGCACAGAATATCATGAAACTTCACAGGAAGCAAGTACTCAATGCCCTCTACTAAGTTTGTGTTTTTCGAGCCAATCGGAAATCCAAGATGGCTGCCACAGACTCTGATTGACTGACACATTTTCGACTTCTCCTCTCAAATGGCTGCATAGAATCTCACAAACCTTCACAGGAAGCAAGTACTGATTGCTCTCTACCAAGTTTGTGTTTTTCGAGCTGATCAGAAATCCAAGATGGCCGCCACAGGCTCTGATTGGCTGACAAATTTTCGACTTCTCCTCTGAAACCGCTGCGCAGAATTTCATGAAACTTCACAGGATGCAAGTACTCATACCCTCTATCAAGTTTGCGTTTTTGGAGCCTATCGGAAATTCAAGATGGCCGCCACAGGCTCTGATTGGCTGACACATTTTCAACTTCTCCTCTAAAACTGCTTCACAGAATTTCTTGAAACTTAACAGGACGCAAGTACTAATTGCCCTCTACTTAGTTTGTGTTTTTCGAGCCGATTGGAAATCCAAGATGTCCTCTATAGGCTCTATTTGAATGACACATTTTTGACTTATCCTCTTAAACTACTGCACAGAATGTCACTGAACTTTACAGGAAGTAACTTGTACACCTTGTCCTTCTCAAAGCTTCACTAAAAGCGATTTCCTTCAGGTCTTGACTTTGATTGAAAACATACATACAGTCTCCTCAGGTGAGCGATGTGGCCCCCTTGGGCCTCTTGTTAAGTTATAGTGATTTTGTTACCCCTCCTCCTTATTTTAACGTTACCTAATGCTTACGTTCTTGCGAAAAATACGCCAATGTCCCTGTTTCTATTATGACGTCCTTATTGATCTAGAGTTCCCCGATGGAGTTCTTTCGGATACTGTTCTGGACCCCCTTAAATAAGCGGGAATAATCTACTTTTATAAGCTAAAGGCGAAAAGACCACTGTATGCATAACCTCCGTTTCATACTTCACAAGACCTCATGTCATCATTATTCGATAATGATCTTGTTAGATATACAGAGGAAGATGTAATCAAAATGTTGATTGTTGAACATTCTGAAAAATAACATATTGTTGATGTCTGGCGGAATGGTCTATCAGCAAATCTGAATGTGAACCAATTGCGCATAACTTTTTGCCTATATTTTTCTGTTCTCGCGGAAAGAAACACCTCGCTCTCCAATTTAATTCTTTATTTACTAGATATATCGATGATGTGTTATCAATAAATAATCCGAAAGTTGCTGATTACCGTAGCACAATTTATAAGAGCGAACATGAGGTAACAGAAACCAACCAAAATTAATTAAACAACTTCTTAAGATATCCTTCTTGAACATCCCGATTCTTTTAGTTTGTCAATATGCGCTTCTGAAGGAGATGTTTACCAAACGAGGGTTCTTTTGTCTGCGGTGGCGCCACCTATTGAGGGATTAAAAAAAGAATAAACAACACTTGCAGGGCATAAGAAGTACTTAATCTCTTCTGTGGTCTTGGAGAAAAAGTACAAAGTGTATGAAGTTACTCCCACGCCCTATTCTTTTTTTTTACATAATGAATAAATCAATTCAGGCAGAATCAGAAAAAAATATTATTGACTTAAATGAAACAAGTCTGCAGTTTATGAGCGCACAAAACCACAGATTAATAGAGTTATTTACACAGGACGAAAAAACAGGTTTCCATACCTTGGAAACCTGGTGGAAACCACTTGGAAACCCGGGGTTTCCATGTGGTTTCCACCGGGTTTCCATTATGGAAACCAGTGGTTTCCATGTGTTTGGAAAGCGCTAACCGCCCGGTTTCCACGATGGAAACCACTTGGAATCGGGTTGGAAACCTCAAGTTTCCTTTTGGTTTCCATACCTTGTAAAGCTGTATAAGAGCTGGTTTCCACCATGGAAACCACTTGGAATCGGGTTGGAAACTTCAAGTTTCCTTTTGGTTTCCATATCTTGTAAGCCTGTATAAGAGCTGGTTTCCATGATGGAAACCACTTGGAAATTAGTTGGAAACTTGATGTTTCCTTTTGGTTTCCATATCTTGTAAAGTTGCAAACTGGTTTCCATATACTGTAACTGTATGAAAAAGGAAATAATATCTCTTTATATGTTAGTTTATACAGTGAATTTGAAAGTTTTGAATCCTGCACTTTTCGTATTCCTTTATATCAGTACCAAGGCTACACGTATATCCCTCTATGTACTTTTTATCGTATGTCATGATAAAAAAAACCTAAATACTGTCTAATATTTATTCAGAATACATGCTTATTCAACATCAGATGTACAAGATTCCATAAAATCATAAATATACATTTTCGAGCTTTCAAATTTAAAAATGGCATCTTCCATTCTTCATTGTCCTTGTTTAATATATCATGTTTTTTAAGATGGAAATAAAATTTAGAAAAAGATGGACATGTCTCTTTGAAACCACTACAGAAATAAAATGTACTTGTATTTTTGAAAAAAAAACCAGATATTTTTAAACAAGTGTGTAGAATTGATAGACAAATTTTATCCTTGCCAAAAACAGACAAAGTCACAAAGAGATCTCTTTCAGATAATATTTGTTATTCTGCAGAGATTGACACTCGACGGAAATCCCAGTTCATGATGTTTCAGACCACTGTTACAAAACTTTTTCTTCTGTCCTCTACTTTTTCTTCTGTCCTTTGTCTCATCTGGAATGAATGTAAAAAAAAATGATATAGAAAGCGGCAACAAAATTACAAACCTACAGTTGTAGAGAACTAATATTGCAGGTTGGGATGTCACAAGATGCTTATGTCAACAATTTGTGAATTATAAGAAAGTGGAAGTTCCCAAAAGGCATTTACACGCTATCTGTTTACACGCTGATGTTATGCGGTTGAGCAGATGTCAAAACGCATACTGCTACATGTTAATTGTATATACGTTTTGTGATGTAATTATATTTTGTTTACAACTTCTTATTCGTCAATAACTTGGCGTCTAGATTCTAAAGGTAGGGGGCAATCAGCATTGACGATGAATTGATTTATCTATTCCAAGTAACTGGATTAATATGACATGAAAATTAAACTTCAAGAGTAAAATTTTTGGTCAACTTCGAGTATTGAATATAGGTTTTCATAGGTTATCTGCATTCAGTTGCTAATAAAATCTACAAGAAATCATAAACATGTACTTGTCACTTTACACGTTTTACTGAACGTGTAACACAGGTGCGTGGAACGCAAAATGTGATGATGTCATAAACAACTTTTTGACATATGCGTACATGTACATGTACAAGTTCGGTTTGCTCAACCTCTCTATTATACCATGGTGATGGTGAAATCTCAACCTGAGTGTGCAAAATTTTGCAAGTCAAGAACGAGGTTTGCCGAGTTGCGGACAAGCAAAATTTTGTACATGAGGATTGAGATTTAGCCATCCCTCCCTCATGGTGCCTCATGGTGTTGTTTGATTGTTTTTCTCCCACAACTTATAGTGTCTGTTATAAATAATTATTTGTTGTTTGACCAAAAATGTGTGACCTTTTCCTTGAAAATGACCCTGATCTGATTTGGGTAAAAATTTAGTCCCATTATGCTTTACCATCCCTGCCAATTTGAAAAATGTATGATGTATATCAAGTCAGTAATAGCCAAAAATGTTAAAGTGTGACTACAAGACAGATGAACAGACAGACAGGCAGACGCCTGACAAATGATCCCTTTATGTCGCTCTTATGTTGCAGGCGACGTAAATGAAGTGTCTGAACTCAATATAGTAATAAGAAGCTTACATTGACATCATTGGATGCTAATTTTTCATGCAGTCCTTCTAGTTCTTCAATGGTAACAGTGCAATATTGACCTGAAAGTGAAAATGAAGATTTAATTTGTTGAAATTTATCAAATAAGTCTTCAAGAGTTTATGAAAAAGTGCCCGGTCTCCAGTGGATTTTTCGAATGTGCGATAGTTTCTAGTTTCGAGCTGGACAAAATGTCCGATGATTTTTCAATCCAAGTCCAAAATAATGAAACACAATTTACAGTATTTGATTTCAAATAAAGACATTTAAGTATTTAAGATATTTCACAAAACTACAGGACAAATGTCCTGTGGATTTTTGGTCTCATTCATAAACTCTGTTCTTTATACCACTTTTATACCAATTTGCTCAGAATGTTCTCAATGTTTCCAATTTCACAGGCCCCGGGCCCAAGTCCCAAAAATGGGTGTGAGAGCCCTGTAAAATTCAGTTCACCCAAATGCAATATTAATCAAAATGGACAAATATAAATGTATATTAACGAGTCATTGAGTCAGAAATCATCTTTTATCTGTATTTGACAATTTATTTCAATAATTAATGAGAGCTGCAAGAGCTATTGAACATGTTGAAGGTACATTTACCAGTAATGGCAGTATATTTTTAAAAAGCCTATGAAAAAAATTTAAATATAAGACCATCATTAAAAAAATTGTTTCTTTCCCCTCGCCCCGACCGGGTCAGAAAAAAATGCCACAGAGTCAATTTTTTTTGTAGCCAAAAAGTCCCATCTTTTTTTGGTTTTTTTTTTGCAAATATTGAATAACGGCCATGTCTGTTTTTGATTTCAATGTTACAATATTCTGTCCAAATAGACTGTAAATCAACTCTATAGCTTTCTTATTCCTGCATAAGAAATCTCAATTGTCAACTCTTAGTTTATATCATAACAGATATGCGTGTCTCTTAGCTAGGTGCCCAATAATGTGCAATTATGATTCTAATTACGTCAGCCCAAAAAAGAAAACAATACCTGCCTGCCGGGTTACCTGCAAAAAACAGAACCGGGGGAAGGGAAACGAACAAATTAACAATTTTTTAATTGTGGCCTAATTAAAATTGAATTCTCTTCTTAATAATATACTATACAATTACAATTGTTATTATATTATAATACATGTTTAACTTTAAGTCATACCAATCCTTGATCCATGTCCATGGCAACTCTTGGTTACAGTACTCTACATCTTTCGAATACATGTATGTATATCATTCTTTTCCACATTCAGCATCAGATATACAGTTAAGATGTCGTAGATGGCCTCTCGTAGTGCAGTGTACACATGCTTGGATAAGAAAGTAATGTCAAGGCTACACCAGGTATACTGAAAGAAAAATTGAGAAGTAA
Organism: Pinctada fucata; assembly: GCA_028142955.1. Taxonomy (NCBI): domain Eukaryota; kingdom Metazoa; phylum Mollusca; class Bivalvia; order Pterioida; family Pteriidae; genus Pinctada; species Pinctada fucata. The sequence continues at coordinate 39,732,078 of AP027108.1, read as the reverse complement.
ATTAAATCAGCTTGATAAGTGTGTAAAAGTTCAGGGATTAATCTGCCCAGGACCCATAGATTTCCAATTGCTGTATCCCTCTGTATGCATTTTCATTTTCTTATAGGGTTTCCGCTAGTGTGGTAAAATCGGAAAATTTGTAATATCGATTATCAGAAACTATCAGAGGAGTACAATCGATATCACAATCGGAATAATCGGCCTTTTTTCTTTTTTTCTTGTTCAGAATTGTTGTATGTTTTGTTACTTTTCAGACAGAGAATACTCCGTGTGTACGTTCGCAATAACAGATCTTGCAAACAACGATAGTCATCTTGATGTTTTCAATAGAAGGAGGGTCTTCCTTTTTCTTTTAAAAGCCAAATAGTATGCCCGGGATAGGATAAATGTGCTCCTCCTCGACCGGTAACTCAGCCATCGCAAGGGTTTTTATTCTGAATGATAACTAACTATTGATTGATCATTGATTATCGGAACTGTCAAATTTTCAAAAATCATGTTCAAAACTAGTGAAATATCATTGAGGCTCCAACATTTTTAACATATATGCATACACTGCAAACACATCCAAATAATGCAATGGTTAAAGTACAACCAACAATTCAATTTGTTTTTCTTGCCCAATATCATTTTTGTCCACTTTGCACAGTGTTCACGTAAACAATTTTCATTGTATCATTGTAGTAAATGTAATACTTTTATGAGCAACAATCGATTGTCAATTTTAGTATAAAAAATCTGGTCACTGTTTTTTTTTTTGTATACCGGTAGTTTCTTAAAGAATTTCTACTAGCCCAGCAAGAATTTCTACTAGCCCAGTTAAATTTTTGGTAGCCTCGGGCATCGGGCTAGTGAGTTTTGGGAAAGACTGCATGTTAACAACAAATATCGATCCACTTAGCACTGCTTTATATTGAAACTTAAAAGACTTCGTTCAGTCCGATACTAGTTAATACTTAAAAGAGTCTGGCATACTGATGTCCTTTTTCATATAATTTTTAGGTTGTTTACTCTAAAAACTCAATACTTGTATTGATTTCCTGAAGTCGTGAAGGCAGTCAATTGATACTTCATTTAACGTACGTCGAAATGTACATGTACGTGCTGTCGGAGTTATGTATGCATCCTTGATTCAAACACAGTGGACAAACTTTAAACAAACGCTTAAAACGGGAAGGAAATCTGTCTGAGAATCAATCTAATCCTGTTATAGAAAGAGCCGATATCTCAAAATTGACACCGCCGCAACCGTCGACGTCTCTTTCTCCATCATTGCCGTCTATTTCTTCGTTTATTTCTCCGCCCATGCCTTCTCTTGATGGTTCGGTGTCCAACCTTCCACGAGGAACTGTTTTTGTAACTTACTTGCACTTTTGAATTGTGGGAATTGTTTAAACACATTTGAAAATAATAGTTTGATTTTTTTAATCTTTGAAAGTTTTATTGCTGTACGAAGCATCAGCATGTCGTATTAAAGTTGCGAATTTGATCTAGTCAAGCATAACTAAGTCGTATTTATGTCAATTTATGACCATGTATGCAAATTGATACTAGTGAATAACACTTTTCACATTAGAAATACAAAGAAGCGTTTAAATGTTTACGCTTCATTTACAGCCTTCCGTGTACATGTTTAGGAAATTTGGTAAACGTTTCACCCTTACCCACGGGCAAGTTAACAACCATCTTTGTACTTTCCCGGGCCAACCTAACTTTCCCATTTCCCCGGGCAATGGGAATTCTAGAACCCTGGCGTTAAAAGACAGTGGCGGATTCAGGGGGTGCGAAGGGGACCTCCATTCCCCCCCCCCCCCCGCACTGACCCAAAATTTTCCAAAAACAGGGTATATTTTGGCCCATTTTCAGTCAAAATCGCCAAAATTCACCCCCTTGATCCTCCGGCAAAGGGGGCGCTGGATCCGCCACTGAAAGGGGTCAGGTATAAAAGACCAGGCACCCCGACAACTTAAAGATATATCATGTCTTCATGTGACTGTTTTAAGGCAATTGACCGTTCTGAACGCGGGAAAAATTTGAGAAATTCCATGACGTCACAATGCAATTTTGATGCTTAACCGAGGTTCGAAGCTTGTTTGTCCGAGGTAAACACATGGTAAAAGCATTGTGACGTCACGAAATTTTGCATTTTTTTCCCGCAATCGGAAGGGTCAATTGCTTCCTTCGGCGGACATTTATTTGAGCGAGCTGTGTACCACAAAATAAAACTTATTTCAATATTTTGACTATGTCCTCATAGATGGTTTTTCAATGAGTTCATAATACACATTCAATTGAACTGTAAAACAACACAATTGACAACAGATGAGTATCAGGAGGGGGCAGTTCATCACTGACCATAAATAATGGGATTTGAATTGCCAATTCAATTCAAATTAATTTAACAGTAACTAAGAAATGTGATTCATTGTAAGAAAAGGTTAAATAACGGTAACGTTACAGTTTACACACTGGACGAAATTCTGAAAACAACGCGTGGGCCGAGCCAGCATTATTGACATACATGCTTCTGTAAAAAATAAGCAAATAGTATTTAATACCAATTTTCACCATTGATTTTCTCATCTTACCTATCCATTGCAATCGAATGCGTGTTTTCTTTAGTTTATGTGTAGAATTTTGTTGAACAGGTCGTTCCAGCATTTCCTCTGCTCAAAAATAAATGCTCGCTTCTGATTGGTCAAAAAGTATTTTGAAATTCTGAGCCCGCAAAATCATCCTGAACGATTTTTTATCTGTTAATCATATTTTATTTTCACATTTACGAATTCGTGTAATTTTCCAAAGTCTTATCTCTTTTGACCTTGGAAAAATTAAAAAGCACCAGCTGGAATCAAGCAGTCCAGGAAGACCGCCTGCCCAGTGTTTTGGTCGTCGTTCTCTCTGTCTGACTCTCTGATATTTCATTCAAAGAAGTATGGAAACTTTTTATTTGTTTTGTACAAGCGCGGATCCAGAGGGTTGGGGGTTGGGGGGGGGGGGTATTGGGGGTCCGACACCTCCCTGGAGTTTTGATAAAGTTAATATATATAAATATTTTAATCTTCATAAGAGGAACCCGATTCCCCTTTTGCTGTCATAATATTTGAAAAATAATATGAATTTGTATTGAAAATCTTTCATTCTAATTAAGTTTTTAATGGTGCACATTTCAAAATATTCCTGGACTCACTTACGCTTGCCAGATTTTATCAAATACAATGTACATAATGATTTATTATCAATTTCAAATGATGCCCCTTATAACGAATTACACCTTTGTAAATAAAGAGGGGCAATTAAATGAAAAATACAGGTATAGAGAAATCCCGGATCCTCCCGTGTTGTACCATGACAGTTAAAGCTGATCAAATTAGATTAATTGATGTTTAAATTGTATAAGGAACGGTCCATTTGATATCCGGGGGGGGGGGGGGGCCTTGGGTTTTTTTTTTTTTCGAAACAAATAATTTTGCTCTGAATTTTGATGTAAAAAAATTTTGCTTATGCCAATATGGTACGTGTGTCAGAAAAAAATAATTCTTTCAAGTAAGAATTATTTTTTTCTGACACACCATATTGGCATAAGCACATTTTTTTTTCAACAAAATTCAGAGCAAAATTATTTTTTCTTACAAGTACATGTAATCTGAATTTGAAGAATTACTTTGAATTTCGCTTAAAATTCCCGAAAAAATATTGGGCTCTATCGATAAAACGCAAACTTTCTAATCTAAATATATTGCACACCTATGTCTGAAATTTTTTTCTTGCTCCAACTCTGCGAGAAAAAAAAATAATTTTGCTCCCCCCCCCCCGGCAGTGCCCAACGAAGGGACACTTATGACGTGCTTTTGGAAGCATTAAATTGTTCTTTTCTAACAAAAATGTATGAAAATAGTCAGAAATAGCCCCAAAACACCACAGAATCCACCGATTTGAATAAAATTTCCAAAATTTTCTCGGGGATAGATTATGAAGTCGAGAAGGATACATTACTGCAATTCTAGCTTTTGCGTAAATTAACGGCTTGCCCCCCCCCCCCCCCCCCCCCCCTCCTCCATGGGCTGACCTCTCTGTCCTCTTAAAACTTTTCTTGATCCGCCCTTTCCGTAGAAAATCCTGAACATTTTGACTTCTGCATGTCGTGCAAAAACAATACAGCATCAGAATACGTCGACAATTTTTTTTAGATATACTTATTATCGTTATATATTGACACTGACTGAATCCCTTCTAAATTCAGTTCAAATACGCTTCAGATGCCACCAAATTGCTTCATTTTTTCAAAATTTTCTCGGGGGAGGCCCCCCGAACCCCCTCCCATACCCTTCCCCAATAGGCCCTTCGGGCCTCGCAAGTAATTCCCATAAAAAATGGTATGTGTCCCCCCCCCCCCGGCAATTAGGGTTCTGGATCCGCCCCTGTCCGGTCCGGGGCGAAAAAATAATCTTGCTCAAATGGACCGTGCCTTATTTCTTTCAAAATCGATTTTTAAAAAAGGATTTAATGCGTTGTTATAAATCGTTTTATTTCTATTATTGTTAGGGGTTTTTTTTTGTTAGCATGTAGAGATTCTAGTATGCAGATCTATATGCGAGTCACAATACAAAGAACAGACAAACATACTTACATTGATCTTTTATACTCTATTAGTTATATTCAGTTTGAATGAGATACTAGGAAATAATCATATAATTTTTAATATGTTTCCTTTCAGTCTTTTTCTTGCCTTTTTTTTCACTTTATGCACATATGAGCCGGCTTAATTCTCATTCAATTCATTAAGTTCTGCACGATGTACAATGTACATATTCACTATATATAATATATATATAATGAGATGGGATTTATTTGGAATATTTCGTTACCTGTCGAGTCATTTACGCTCTGTGTGCATGGCTCTGATTATTAAAAAAACTCCGCTCGACCCCTCTCTCTCTCGCTGCTGGAAGTATATGAGCTTCAGTCCTCCTAGCAGTAGCAAATTCGCTACTAGTATTTCGGGGGGGAGGGGCGGATGGGCGTCCACCCCCGGCACTGACCCACAATTTTCCAAAATCAGACATTTTCATTAAATTTCGACAAAATTCGCCCCTTGACCCCCAGTAAAGGGGGCACTGGATCCACTACTACCTAGTCTACCCTTTTCTAGGCTTTATTTACTTATTCATTAAACTACATATTACACTATATTGAAACGTAGATATGTACATACGTCATGTACGTATACTTCAGATTTTTTAATAGATGCATGACTGAGCACGTATATTTGTGTAAAGTACATTCAAGCTGATTTTTCGTATTTTATTAAAATTATAAACATGACAAAAATTCTCCCTCTCTCCATGCAAGATATTTCCTAGCGTTACAAACTAACATGCTGCGTCATGCAGTAACCGTGTACTTGTCACAGTGTCGCACCGCCCCCGACTTTAGAACTGAATTCCAATTGACATGCAATTTGCATGGGGTCAAACGTTAATAACATGCCGCGATTGCATGCATCAACTGTGTACTTGTCACAGCGTCCCACCGCCCCCGACTATAGAACTGAATTCCAATTGACATGCAATTTGCATGGGGTCAAACGTTACATAACTGGTGTCTGTGTATATATATACTTGAAATTAAAACACAGTATATCACTCCGCTGGCTTTAGAGAATAAATGCTCTATGGAATTTATGAATAAAAACATTTTGCATATCAATTTTTTAAAGATTTTTTTTCAAGAAATGTATTATTATAAATACTAGAAAATGAATAAATTAGAACAAACGGTCTTTTCTAATATACGTTATATAGTTGATATATTATGGTTTAGTAGAAGAAAAAAAAGAAAAAAGATGCGTAAATAGATAAATAAATAAAAAAAAATTAAAAGAAAAATAACCAAAAAAAAAAAGAAAAAAAGAAATAAATAAAAAAATAAATGAATAAATGAATAAATCTATCAATCACAATTGTATTTGTATAACCAACGAATATGTTGTAAATAGATATAAATAAATGGATAAATAAAAAAAAATAATCCACCGTGCCGTTTCGGTATGTATGTAAAGTCGCCGTACGGAGCTAGTGTACCTTTGTATAGCAGGCCGACCGCATGTCGATTATTGGACGGTTCAGTCAACTTCCCCAAAATCAAAGTAAAAATAAATTTTTGACTAGTAGTTTACAAAATGGAAACCTAATGGAAACCACTCAACGAAGTTTCCAAAATGGAAACCCGGTGGAAACTACATGGAAACCTGATCCAGGTTTCCATGCCTTGGAAACCACTGGGAAACTGTCAACCTCAAGTTTCCATGCAGTTTCCACTTGGTTTCCAAAACATGGAAACTCGGCTTTTCGTGCTGTGTTAGATAATAAGTTCAAAATTAGCATTTCTAATAAAGTCCGAAAGGCATAAAAAATTTTACTTTGGGTGGAATAAAAAATGCCTTAAGACACCCTTCTAGATAATCGTGATGCTTTCGTTTTGTCGATAAGGACTTCGGTTCTGCATGTGTGTTAATGGGGGTACCGATGACTGACTTATGCCTGTGTTGACACAACCTGTAGTGTTTCGAACCAGCATTCGGACGGAAAACAACGACACTTGTAGGGAACAATAAGTATATCGCTCCTACCAAGTTTCATCAAAATCCCTTCAGTTGTTTTGGAGAGATCGAAAATATGAAAAGACGACGACGGACTTGCTATGTCAATGGAGCTGAGAAGCGACTAAATTTGATTATTTAAGCAATGTCGACAGCATCCCAACTATACTGTAAGGAATTGAAATAGGGGGATACATAGGGGTTAAAGAAACATCCAGCTAAGCAGAAATCAACAGTCTGGGAGGAAGCATAATTTTAGGTTTTGCATTGCCAGGTTTCTTGATAGAGAAGTCAGTACAGAAACTTTATTGTCAACATGATATGATTGTAGCTGTAAGATACATGTATGATAAGCATTAGAAGGAGTACATTGAATGCATGTTCATACAGATTTCAATCCTACATTAAAATGATAAGATTCTCCATTCAATCGATAACTTCAAAATTTACAAATAATTCAAATATGAGTCATATCGTTTATACATGTGCAAAATAATTTAACGGAATGGGAGGATAAAATTATTTCTTAAAATCATCATTAACACAAAGAAATACACATGAATAAGTGAATACAATGTTATAGCCAAACATAAAACCTGAAATAAAAATTGAAAAATCAGAATCAATAAGCATTCATACTCTTGAAAAAATGAATCACAACAAAATAGTGTGAAACTGAAATTTCAGTAACTGTTTACAAATCTTGGTGCAGAGTTATAAAGACCATAGAAACTGTGACTTTTTCAAAATACCTTTGTTTTTGTTTTAAGATATTTATAGGAAAAAAAGACTATAAATCAATGATCCTTGAAGCACCACAGTTGAAGATATAATCCGGAACACATACTATATTGAGAATGTCTACTATCTTGCAGCCGAGTTGGCATAATTTTTTTGTTCTTCTAGCAATAATTTATTTCAAGGATGTTAGTTTATAATACCAAAAACAAATGAGTTAAAGAAGATCCTGTTGATAATCTCAACAGCACGCAAAAAAGAGCACAACATTGAGCATCAACGGACCCCTAGCAAGCTAGAGATTGGACAAGATGCTCGGGAGGAGTAAGCATCCTCTGTTGACTGACCACACCCGCCGTCAATGTTCACGCACAATAATGAAAACAGTATATGCATAAAAAAACATGCACTGTCTGAGGTTATGTCTATATAAAAAATACTATGGTGACCATGACAGGGAAAAATATTCAAAACACTTACTGTCGATGTTAACGCACGAAATCCTTCTCGAGACACTTTTTTATGAGCTCCATTCGGCAAAGGGTATAAGCATGACTCAAATGAGTTGACGCATTTGAAATTTTCTGTTACAAAATTTCTTGAAATTTCTAAAACGTGGGTCTTGTAGCATCACCCATCCTGCTACGTCTTTCGGTACATTTTTGGACTTTATAATTTTTACACTTTTTGGCCATATTACATCGTTTAGACTGAGGATCACTGACGAGGTTTAAGTACCCGAAACGTGCATGTCTGGTCCATGCTGCAAATTTATCTGCTTTTAAAAGATGCTATCGACTTTGAAGACGTTTAACATTATTCTTACGATAATCTCAACAGCACTCACAATAGAGCACAAAATTGAGCATCGACGGACCCTAGCAAGCTAAAGGTGGGACCAGGTGCCGGGAGGAATAAGCATCCCCTGTAGACTAGCCGCACCCGCTGTCGATGTTCACGCACGAAAATGAAAACAATATAAATGCACTGTATAAAATTATGACTATATAGAAAGGACTATGGCGACCATGCCAGGAAGAAATATTCAAAACACCTATTGTCAAATCATCAGCGCGACACAAATTAGTTAAAGGAGATCCTGACGATAATCTCAACAGCACTCACAATAGAGCATAACATTGAACTTTATTTTACCGAAACAGTTAACACTGTCAGTGATAAGAGAGTTTGATCTTGGTGTTTGCTTTCTAGATTTATAAACTAACTGAAATGTCCTGAAGTTCATAGTAGACAAAACTTACCATATTACATGAGATGTAATACAGTTGGTACCATGTTTGAGGAATGTGCTGTGTACGAAAGGCTCCATTTATTGAAATTCTGTAAAATATCTTACTAATCATTGAAAAAGCGTCAATTGTCTTTTCAGAGCTGTCCATTTTCGAGAAGTGCTGTAAATACGTAGAGGAAGGTTCAGAAGAAGCCTTGAAACAGACATTAGATGACCTTAAAAAGGATAATGCATCGCAGATTTCAGCTTCAGATTTGAAAACTGTGATAATTTTATGGATGAAAACGCAAGACAAACCAGACGTTTTGGAAAGTGCAGTTAATCTTCTATCCATGCTTGATGCCGATTGTTGCTTTGAAACTCTGGAATTGAAGCCAGAGGCGTATGACACACCCATAGCAATGCTGCTTTACGCAGGAAGAATGAGAAAAGAAAAGACTGTGAAATATCTTTTGCAAAGATTAAAATGCATCGACCATAAAGACAAAGAACTAAAAACAATTCTTCATTATTGCGTGCTGATGGATTCAAAAAACCTCGCAGAGGAAGTGATAGAAAAGAATAATTCTCTTATTAACAAGCGTAATATCGATGGAATTACTGCTTTTAATTTAGCTTTTACACTTCCAAAGCTCGACATTGCAGAATTTCTTTTGGAGAAAGGAGCAATTGCGCATGACGAGAACTATAAATATGAAACTGTCGTGGAAAAATGTCTTAGTCATCAGTGGTCAAATCTACTGAGAAAGGTCCTCATGAGTATGCAAATAAACAAAACAAGTGTATCAGATCTTGGAAAAGTTTTTCGGGTTCTCCTGTCTCCATACAAAGAAGACAATTTATATGCAATCAAAAATGCTTTAGAATTATTTCCAGACATGCTTTCAATTTCTGACTATTACCTAAATAACCATCCTCTTATATGGGTAATGAAAGTAAACCCAAAGAAACCAAGTCCTGGTCCTTTTATTCTTGAAAAAATGAGTAATGATGAACTTTCCATGGTTGAAGACGGTGACGGATTTTCTGCTCTTCATGTCGCCATCAAACATCGTTCACTCGTTAGATTGATTCTTAAACGTGACGAAGATAATTTTCTCCTCAACAAGGTCGACAGAGAAGATAATACTCCGATAATGTATGCAGTGAATTGCAACAGAAAATCATACATTAATGTTTTACTTCGGCAGCCAAACATAAACATTACAAATACAAACTGTGAAAGAGAGAATGTGTTACATTTAGTTGTAAGGAAAAATTGGTTCGACCAATGCAAAGAAATACTACAAGGAGAGGATATCAATGGACAAAGAATATTGAACGAAAATATTAGAATTACCTTGCTTAGAGGCCAAGATAAATTTGGTATGACTCCACTCATGTATGCTGTGACAAATTTCCGTAACATCTGCTTGCTTCAGCTTCTACTAGATGAGGGTTCTGAACTATTTCAAACGGATCGTAAGCACAAAACAGTTTTCCATCACTTGGTTGACAGGTACAGCATGGACGAGGAAACGAAATGGGCAGAATGGACAAGGGCATTAATGAAGTCAACAAAATATAGAACACCAATCTTAAGCTATTTATTTAAAGCAAAGGGTAGAAGTGGACAATCCCTTACAGATATTGCCTTGAGTAAGGGCTGCTTAGACGTACTCAGAACATTAGATGTAGAAGACTTCCAGATCAGTCAAGACAGTGATTAAGACATCTTGATAAAATGTTTAATAAGTACAGAAATTGTGAACCAATGCTCACAGCCATTTTTCTACGCTAAACATGCATGGTTGAACAAATAATACTTTTTCGGAATCCTATCCTTAGAAATAACTTCTAATTTCTCCATAGCAAGTATATATAGTACCATTTATAATTATAAAGTCTTCAGTTGATTGTTGCAAGGTTTGTTATCTTAACAAGAGAAATCCCATATAATTTATTTTCTGAACATAGATAAAATCATTTTGACTGAACAATAAAACACAATTACTGGTTCCGTTAAACAACTAGCTTCCATTCTCGTTATATTTGTCTTTGTAAAGTATGCCATTGCAAACATGTTCCATGATAACATTTATTAGCTCTCTCCAAGCCGACAGAACATGTACTGTTCGAATTCCCTTTGATTTTTCTATCAATCATTGTTTGGACCCCTTTGTCTTGCTTAATGTAGCGTTTATCCATTGTGTGCATTCTTCGATACCCCTGGTAACCGGAATAGTGAGAAGAGTTGTGCGCACGTGATCCGGATAAATACACTATTTGCTACTAACGTAGCGGATGGTCGTCCTCAGTCGGGACCGATTGCCCATTAGTCTTATTGGTTTATGTTTAGTCTTTAGATGATTTGATGTCATGTTTCTTCCTTGTCCCTTTTTCGTTTCTCTCACATGTTTCACATGGAGTGTTTTGATGTTTTTCTGTGGTTGCTGCGATCGGATAATGTTGAAGATCCCCTCTTTTCTATTATGCAAAATGGAAATCTCTCCTAGTGGACATTTTTCATGCTCTCGGACTTCGGACTTCGGACATCGCATTTCGAAAGGACTTTGTCACAAACGCAAAATAGAAATTCTATTCCTATGAACTCAGAGTGAAGAATTTATTTATTTTATTAGTATAAATACATATCTAAAGTTGTTCCTTGTCATTTCGTCCATGTGTGTTCTGATTTAACGTTTCTAATCGCGCCTGATTTCTTTTATATGACCCTTAAAGTGCGAAATCCGGAGTGCGAAGTCCGTAGTACGTTAACTTGAAAAATGTCAAGTATGTACAAATACTTGGAATAAACGAGATATGGAATCATAATTTAACAAAAAAAATCTATTATAAATTACTGTTAAGCCCTGATATAAGTAATATATGCCGTTTGTGTACATAGCGCTAAGATACTACAAAACGTAACTGAAACTACCAATAGAGAGTATGTGAAAAAAAAATCAATGACTAGGATTTATTCAGATAGAAAATATTGCTGTTAAAATCTTAATTACGAAAAGTAATCATATTTCATTTTTCTACATGTACATCCTTATGACATGATACGGAATGATTTGCTTTACTATTCGTGTTTCCGTCTATTACAAATGTACCAGTTTCCGACTATTATACATGTATATCATGTGCCTTGTAATTGAAAATATGATATGAAATGTTGTCAGAGGTTTCAAACACATGAAATTATCCTAATGTAATATAAAAAAAAATATAATTTGAACCATAGCTATTTTAATATGGCAATAAAAATAATATTTTGACATAGATTTAAAGGATGGTGAAGGGGTGCATATTCATCGCTCTACATTTCATGATTTCACATTATTCAAGTAATAATTTGAATGAGATAAAAGAGTTCTTGAAAGATATTTCAGTTTGAAAATATGGGAGCATTTTAGCCAAATACTGGTAAAATGGTCATAGATAATTTATAGATCTTATACCATATCTCTTACCTTCTTTTAATCATTAAATCAACAGAATAACCAACCCTTGCAGGGAAAACATCGATAATTAATTAATGAAGAATGTAACCATTTACCATTTCATGTTTCAATAGAATATTTTGTAAAATACACATTTTATTGTCAGAAAACGCTCAACATTAGTCGGAAACTGGTGCAAATTTAGTAGAGTATTTTTATTGCATGTCATTCACGACTAATGATTTTGAGGCAGCAGTAGTAGAAATTATCAAAACAAGTCTTAGATTTATCTTATATTCAGAATGTATATTTTTAAAGAGGGCATAGTTGTTTAAACTAAAATTTTTATAGGTCTATCGTTATTTTGATATCGAGATTGCTATGATGTAATAAAATATTCAGTGAGTGATTGCAGTTTACAGCTCAATCATATTATGTAGATGTTTTATCTATATTTGACAAAGATGCTCAATTTATAATAGAGATGTTTGGTTGTTATTATCAATAAACCAATCAAACCTACATACCTGTCCTTTCTTTGAGTTTCATTAACTGTAGCATAGTGTCTTCTTTAGTAAGAATATTACATTTCAAAGAATGAAAACAAATTCAAACTGAAGAAATTTTGAATTATGTGCCGTTGTTCAAATCTTTATTTCATCACACATAGTTTCTCATGAAAATTATTCTATTAATGACGATCATACTTTGTAATGTAGAGTATGATGTGTCACTGATTTGGAAGTCGTGAATGAGAAAATTATTGGATTATATTACTTTTATTAAGGTCATAGCTGGGTTATTAGGAAAAAGCATGAACTTTTGCCAATTTTTGCATAAAAGTGACCGTTCAAATAATAAACATTTTTGCAGTTAGTAAATATATGAACCCATGGATATTTTTATTACAAATGCAGGATAAAAAAAATGGGAGGATTCAATATTTTATCTTCAATTATTTATGGCGAGAGAAAAACCAGGAGTCGTCAGAATTCGAACTCACGACCATAGGGATATAGGCATATGAGGAAGAACCCTTACCGACTGAGCTGTCGCGGATTTACGTATCGTAAATGTAATATATCAGACAATCCGAAAGTCACAAGACAAACCAGACAAACCTAGTAAAATTTGCTTTGGTCTGGTAATATTTTTCAACTTTTTCATAATAAACGTGTTTGAATTTCTACAAAAATTCAAAAATGTCTGGTAAGTTGTAAAAACTTTCGCGATGTCTGATGTATTACTATATCCCTGCATTTAAAAACTCTTCAGTGTGGGAGGCGACAGGAAAGAATCACCAGTGTATGTCTTTAATTGTAACTGCGTTTTGCTCTTCTGCTCCTGTTCTTGATATATCAGAGGATGATGAAACTAGGCGACGTATGAAGAACCTACTCAATAACAAATGACTTGTGAGCGACTTACTTTGTCACTGCCGATATGTCTGGTCCATGCTGAAAATTACTCTGTTCTTAAATGAATTTGAAGACGTTAACATTTGTACCACTTGGTGGGTGTAACTACTGATGGACCAGAAGTCCCCGAGGGCACACGTAGCCAACTTAAGGCGTGGGTCCTGTAGCATCATATCCCACCCATTCTGCTTCGTCTTTCGGTACGCTTTTTCGACATAGTAACTTTCATACTTTTTGGCATATTGCATTTTTTTGGATTTGGGGATCACTGACGAGGGTTAAGTACCCGAGACGTGCATGTCTGGTCCATGTTGCCAATTGGTCTGTTCTTAAATGATGCTATTCAATATGAAGACGTTTACACTTCTATCAGCTTCGGTAGATCGTCTCTTCAACGCATTCAAAAATTTCTGTACCAAAATTTCCTGAAATCTCTTAAATGTGGGTCCTGTAGCATCATATCCATGCAATTCTGCTACATCGATGCACGTCCTCCGGTAATGTTTTGACATAATAACTTTAACACTCTTTGGTCATATTACATTGTTTCGATTGATGATCACTGACGAGGGTTAAATAATCGAAACGTGCATGTCTGGTGATTTCAGATTGTTATAAAAACATCCAATGGTTAATTTAGCTGGTTGTATTAATTGCTTTGAACATTTATATAGGAAACTCTGCACTCTGCAGTCTGATACACCAATTACCATTCTTATTGCTGACAGATAAAATATTCAAGATCATGTGTTATATTTAAACTACTCAAGTGAAAAAGTTTCTATGTTGAGTTCCTAGGATCGTCAGAAACAATACATTTAACAAACTGATCAAATATGAATTTATCCTACACGACTTAATTGACGGGTTTTGCAAACAGAGAGGAGAATCTAGCTGATGCTTTTTCTCCCAGGACACCTGGTACGATCTCCATTGGTGATTCTCTTGTTCTCCTTTGTACATCGTCTAGGTTAATTACATCTTCGCTGAGGGAATATTTTCCATGTATCTTACTTTTTGTGGGTGTTTTGGTCCTCGGTATGTTCCGATCTTGTGTAGCAGATTCTTCTTTGGGACAATCGGATTGCATTTTGTAAATACAGTTTTCGTCTTATTTCTTCATTTAATTTATCTAAGATGACGCCACTAGCGATGCCTTACATCCGATTCGTCGATGTTACTGAATCCCCTAGGTGTTCGTTGACCCCTGAGATTTATTGTCTCTCTTTGTCGTCATCTTGCAGTGTGGCTATTCTGCGTTCTTCGAGACTGCTTATCAATTAGACATATGAAAGGGTCGTAGGCGCGTAGTTCGGATAACACAACAATTTGATACTGACGTTGCAGATGACCGTCATTAGCTGTTATCGGTTGAACATTGGTCTGTTTGGTTTAAGAAGAGGCTTTTGTGTAAATCATTTCACTATTTTAAGTGTTTAATGTTTCAAGCCCTTGAAAGTCCCTTGTGTTTGTCCCTCAATGCTTTTCCATTCGCGATTTCAGTGTTTTGTTGTGGATGCTGTAACCGGGTTCTAAGAAATTTAACTTGTTTTCATAACGTAAACTTAATTTCTGAAAAATTCCCGTTGTTTTCATTTTGTTCTTTTGAAACGTTCACGTAGTAAGTGAAATAATATATATATTTATCTATTTTTTCAAGAGAATATGTATTTAAATGAGGTAACATTTTTTCAGAAAGTTTTAAAATTATTCTTTCAAATAGTAAATAAATCCAATTGTGTCCTCCACAAGACCGTTCTCTGTTCGTATTTTACGTTAAGTAATGTTACATCATACGAAGATTACGAGACATTCCGATGCGAGAATTTTATCGCTTTTAAGAAGCCTTTTTAGCTCACCTGAGCCATAGGCTCAAGTGAGCTATTGTCATAGTGTTGCGTCCGTCGTCCGTCGTCCGTCGTCGTCGTCGTCGTCGTCGTCCGTCGTCCGTCGTCGTCGTAAACTTTTCACATTTTAAACTTCTTCTCCAGAACGGCTGAAGGGATTTTGATGAAACTTGGTAGGTATGAAGTACTCATGGTCCCCTACAAGTGTTGTTGTTTTTCGTCCGGATCTGTCAACAGGTGGCGCCACCACAGCCAAAAGTAGGTCACGGGGGGTACCCTCCTTTGACAAACTTCTTCTTCAGAACCGAAGCATGTATCGACAAACCGAAAGCATCAGGATGATCTAGAGAGATGTCTTAAGAAGTGTTGTTATTTTTGGTTCCACTTCGAAGTCAAATTTTTGACGCGTTTTTGATGTCTTTTCGGACTTTGTCAGAAATGCACATTTTTGCACTATTTCTTTAAATAACTCAATAAGTGTATGATTTTACACACTCATTTACTACATATTTATCATATTTAACTTACTTAATGCTTTGATATGTATTTTATGCTTAAAATTTATTTTTTTGATTTTTTATGAATTTTTTTCTTATGTAAAAAGGAAGGGGGGGGGGTTGATTTTCATACATTTTCTGCTTCTTTTCTATAACCACTCTTCAGATTGTCATGACAATTTGTAGGTATGAGGTACTCATGCATGGTACCCTACAAGTGAAAGAATTTGTCAAGATATCCACTTTTGGATTTTTAAGGAATATTTTTTAAGATTGTACATAGGTATAATGTATGTTTTCCATGCCAAAAGGACCCATGGGGAGTAGCTTCAAACCCCGGCGGGACCCCAACAATTTTTTTTTCCCTTTTTCAGTTTTTTTTCTCTTTTTATTTTGATATTTATCGCTAGAAATGAAACTGTGAAAGAATTTTGTCAAAATATCAACTTTTAGATTTTTAATGATTTTTTAAATAAGACAAGCTATAGCTAGTTTGGCTTTGTGTACTTATTTTCATACTTCGAATTAACTTGGCCACATACGCTATCAAATATACGCTGAATTTATTTTTAAGATGTTGACTTTTTGTGTCGCCTGCGAAGCACAGCGACACTTAGGGATCACTTTGTCTGTTGTTCGTCTGTCCGTCCATCCGTCCCTCCGTCTGTCCGTATGTCTGTCACACTTGGGTGTCACATCCCATAACTTTTGACTGGTTAGTGATAGGGCTTTGATATTTCACATTTGTATTCCTTATGAAAAGACCTTTCTAAACATTCCATATTTTTAACCTAGTGACCTTGCCCTTGATATTTGACCTAATTTCAATAAAAAAAAATCCGCTACGCAGGCGACACAAGCATTCCTTGGATTGCTTTTTTTTCATACATGCATATTTCAGAACAATTTCCCTATTTAATGATTATTTTCTCTGTCTTATTTCTGTATCTATGGTAAACATAGTCGCCATATATCTTGTGTTACAGATTTGATTGGTTCAATACCTCCTTGCCCCTTTAGTAGGGGTAACTACAGGAAATAAAAAGGTGCACACTAAAAATTTTTACTGACTTGAAATGCCCGGAAGTCTGTAAAATTGGTCTTTTTTGATTGCGAATCTTTGGCACGCATAAAAATGTAAAGAAAAAGGGGGGGGGGGGTCATGCATGTCCTTTTTTCACAAATTTCACTTTTTTTACAGGAACTCTGCGTCCTCATCGAAAATGTTCCGAATTTTGCATATTTTCAAACCTATCTGTAGATTGCATAAAAGACAAGATCAAGTTCGAAGTTAAATTTATCACGACTATTGATTCAATATGTTAAAAATACATTTCCAAGCACCGCATTTCAGCATATTTACCGAAAATAATTTGTCCAAGTGGCTTCACTGGGTCATGAGGTTTGATACACTGTACACTGCTGTTTGGAAAATAAATTGGCTCAATTTCTGCACAACTCACTTGAATTAATATTGTCCGCTAACAACTTGTCTGTGTTAATTGGATTAACACGATTTTGACTGTACGTTACATGTATTAAGATGAAATCAATACTATTCAAAAGCTCTCATTCATAGATTTCTGTATAATTTAATATGAATAAAGGCAAAACCGAAAAGTCTTTGTTTTTTATGCTTCCGGAATCAAAGATACGGGGGCATATAGTTTTTGGCCTGTCCGTCTGTCTGTTTGTCCGAAAAACTTTACATTGGGCATAACTTTTGATAGGAAGGTGATAGAGCTTTCATATTTCACATGTGTATTCCTTGTGACAATACCTTTCCATTGATACCAAAATTTTTGACCTCGTGACCTTGACCTTGACCTTTGACCTACTTTTCAAAAACTTTAACATTGGGCATAACTTTTGAATGGTTAGTGATAGGGCTTTCATATTGTACATGTGTATTCTTTGTGACAAGATCTTTCCATTGATACCAACATTACTCTGACCCTGACCTCTCACATACTTAACAGAAAATGGTGTTTATACCAACAAAGATGCCACCGCGGGGCATTCGTGTTTCACAAACACAGGCTTTATTATTTTCTGGCATACTAGCTATTAATAATGAAAGGTTTGGTGTTCAATTTTAAATAAACTTAATTTATGAAATCATTTCATTGTTTTATTCTGTTTCTGTTGCACATTAATGTGGAATTTTACAAACTGATTTTATTTTTGATGTTGCATAATCGAACTATACTAGCTGGGCATATGACTTTGGATCGCATAATCCATCTTTTCAAATCAGTAAAAAAAGTTGTTGTTTTGAAATGTGACTATTTTCTCTTGTTTGTACTTTTAAAGGTTGTCTGAAAAAAAAAACTTGTCTGCATCCGGCAAAAATCTTGTTAGAAAGGTTGTGGGCTAAAATCCTGGTACTGGCACTATCAGTATTCAATGTCAGTATGTCAATTAGAGCGTGCATGGGTATCAGGTGAGCGTTGTGCCCCCTGGGGCTCTTGTTTTTTTGGAGCACATAGTAAAATATGACTTCTACACAGGTATTATTTGCCAAAAAAAAAACCGAATGGTCATTCAGTTTTATCCAAACAAGGTGATAAAATATTGGATTTTTCGTTGGACGAGATGATAAATCCAAGAAGCATGACTGCTGATTTTTAAAAGACCGATCCCGTTAAAAGATCGCGACATAATTAATACTCGACGTGTCTCTGCCTATACATGGTTATGATAAAACTGAATAAAACAGATACTCAAAATTCAAAATTATTTATATCTTTATTCTACAGAAAATAATTTTCTTGAATTTTTTTCATTGAAATGGCTTATATAGTTCCTAGTAATGTTTTTCATACATCCTAACATAATAACAACTTAGGGAAACAACCAAACGCTTGACCGGAAATCATTTCAGATTATTAGAAGCATATCCTGTGAAGATGCTCACATTATTTAGGTGGATGCAGGGCCTTGTACTTGACCATCTTCAAACTCTTGAATACAGCATATATCTCTAATTAAATCTCTTTTATTTTCAAGGTGGCTGTACTCGCTGCAATGAAATATGATAAGTAAAAAATAAAGCTGCTTTGAATCATCAAATTTCTTGCTATTTACATGATTGCGTTTCCTTAAATAGATAGAATATTAACAGTCCGCCTTCACGTTTTAGTGAAGGTTATGAAATCCAGTTTCATCCTATATAAAATATAGTTTATATGCAAATGAGAATCAAGTAAGAAATAATTATAGTGGGTGTCACTAATTAACTATATGAATGAAATGCAGGTAAAAGTTCAACTGAAAAATCTATTAGTTAAGTGTTAAGTGTTGTAACTTAACAAATGATATTGTTGATTGCATGATTTATATTGGACATTCGGCAGTCTGATACACTGAATATTATTTTTATTTTAGTGCTTTAACATGATAAATGTCTAATGCTATTGGTTACATTAAATGTTTTGAAGATTCTATAGGAAAAATCTGCAGTCAGACACACCAATTGTCAGACTTAACGAGATATCACACGCGTTTCAGTAGCCTCCCTTAGACGAGAATTTTTAAGAAATCTCCACGCTAAAGATTTCAGATTTTCGTAACTTAAAATGTCTTGATGTTCTGGCTTTGTTATAATCAGTCCATCGGTAAGTCGATTCAATAGCTCAGCAGTAGAACTCTTGCCCACCATACGGGAAGACCGGGGTTCGAGCCTGAGAGCAGGGGTATTAATTAGATTATTATTCGTATGTAATTTTTTTTCTTCGCAAAGTAATGGTAAGCCTAGAGTGACCAACAATAGTAAAATTTTTGCTGAAATTGAACTTATTTGAAAATTTTCTTAAGACTTCTTTATACCTACATACATATGTCGTATCTCTTCAGAAATAAGTCAGGTGTCAGTAAAGTCTTTGAATGTAGAGAAACTTATAATATAGTTACCCATATGGTACATGTAATATCATTACACACGTGCACATAACGTCGTGTTATCACACAAAATCTGTATTCGGCTCTATTTATTTACATATTGACATCTTTGTGAGTTACGGAACACTGCTATGATATTTCAAAAAGTTGTTTATATAAATTCGGATGCTTTTGTCTTTTGTCACATAGAAAAGAAAGATAACTCGAATTGCACTTTTAATTTTTTACATGATAATCAACACATTCAGTCAGATTTTTCAACATATGACGTGGTCATTGAATGAATTCTTTCTATAAGAATTTGCACAATATGATGAGGGAATGATATGTGAACTTTCATTTGAAAAAAAAATATAGCCAAAAAATGAGCATTTCCATTACAATCACTTGATGGCTAAAAAGTCTGATCTATTTCAAAATCTCAAAACTTTGGATGGTGACCTCCTAATATTGTCCCTTACATCTGAATTAAATTAGGAAATCAGAATTATGCTTTTTTTCTGAAAATAAGTGTTGTTTAACACGAAACGTGTGATATCACCTTAATAATGACAGATAATAATTTTCAAGTTCATGTGTTATATCAAAGCGCTTTACTCCATGGTTTTGCCAAGCATCCCTACAGAATATTACAAACGTCCGGATTATGTGCAAGTGATCAATTTGTTTTACCAAATATTTTTTTTATCTGCAACCAGAATTCATGACGGTATATATGATAGTTTTTTGTTACGAGCAACTAAGTTAAGAGATCTAAGTTTTCATGTTACTGTATTTTATGTTTTTATTCGGATTTTGATATATTTAAGTTCAAAAGAAGAAAAAATATAGGAGCAATCATTCTGTTGCTTGCAACAGTAGATCTTTATATCCGTTCCTTTCATTGTGATCGAAACAAACCTTCTCAGAATGGTGTTAATTGAAATGACTTTGTATTCATGATGGTGAATGTTGAATGAGGATGAGGGAAAAATTGAATAAAGATAGAACTCAACATTAAAGCATGTTTGCAAACGCCAAATTGTTGTGCCTTATGTCGTAATCTATCAAGAAATGAAGACCGTAAGTTATGAGTATCTCATTTACGTGTATTTCGATGATACTTGTAATAAAACGGTATGCGACTGGAATTGTCTGTATCGATACATGACCACTGCATAACAATGAAGGTTTATGTTGATCCAATCGCAGTTATTGATGCGGTAGGGGATGTAATATTATCTTTTTCACAGTATAAATTTACAAATTACAAAGACACTTTTACACTTTTAGGTCAAGGTTTCCGATTTCATAAACTAGTTAAGACTAATAATCCGTAAATTAAATTATATTCCAGAGGGATGTAGTAGAAACTGTATTTATTCGCTCAATTCTCAACGTTTCGGCCACAAGCCTTTATCAAGATATTCAGGAATTGTAGGTGTCAGATGTGAAAAAAATGTGAAAGTAGTTTAATTTTTTTTTCTTGATAAAGGCCTGTGGCCATGACGTTGAGAAATGAGCGAATAAATACAGTAGTTAAGACTTTCCAGACTATTCCTCAATATTTTGAGAATTTTGAACCTCCTCTTATTTGTTACAAGTATAAAAAACCTATCCGAAATTTTGTATTTAACTACAATAAAGTAACATCAGATCCTAAAATTCTTGAATCAAGTCCTACTTCTTGAGAATGTGCAACTTCTGAATACCTTTATAAACCAGCTGGCCATATTGTAACAGGTGACTTTTCAATTATCCAGGACAGGCAGCTCCGCAATCTTCTCAAGAAAGGACCTAAGTACAGAATTCCATCCAAGATAGATTTTATCAAATGTCGCGAAGAACTAAAGGAAGCCTTAGATAACTATACAAAAAGATGGTGTAAATCGGAAGGGGTCGAATCACATTCTCTGAATGACTGGAAGAACCACATATTGGATATTACCGATATTCGAATAGATAACTTCCACAAAAATCCTCATCTTTTCGAAAATCCAAGTTCTAAATCTGAAAGATATTTTAAATCCAAATTACGCAATTTACACGAAAAATATGTCTTCGCTCCTGCAGACAAAGCAGCCAACAACACCATAATCATTTGAAAACGTTACTACATATCAACTTTGGTTTCGGAACTTTCGTCTACAAACACTTATATCAAAAGCAATGAAAGTGTTCCTAACATTTTGAACAAACACAACAGTGAAATTTCTTCATTCAAGATCCCTATTTCTAAACTGGATCTTCCTACACTATACTGCATACCAAAATTGCACAAGTCTCCTTACAAATTTCGATACATTGCTAATTCTAGCAACTGCTCAACTACAATTTTGTCTAGAAATCTGACGTCAGCACTCACGGTGATAAAGGAACACGTTGCAAAATATTGTGAAACTGTTCTAAACAGGAATGATGTAAACTTATTTTGGTCTATTAAAAATTCAGGGGATGTGATTGACAAAATGAAATCGAGAAATTTTCAAGCCAATTCGATTTCTTCGTACGACTTTTCAAATATGTACACCACGCTTCCTCACGATAAGATTAATGATCAATTGTCCAAACTCATTAAATGGTGCTTTAACCGAGAGGGTAAAACTTATATTTGTACATCTGAATCAAAGGGTTTCTTTTCCAATACAGAATACAAATCATATAAATCATGGACATGTAGTGACCTTTGTATTGCCTTGTCCTTTCTTTTGGACAACATTTATGTAAGATTTGGTGGGAATCTCTACAAGCAGGTTGTAGGGATCCCTATGGGTACTAATTGTGCGCCTCTTGTTGCAGATTTATTTTTATTCACGTATGAAAAAGAATTTATCCAAAATCTTCAAAAACAAAGAAAACATGATGATGTGAAATGTTTCAATGGTACTTCCAGGTACCTGGATGATATCCTTACTATCGACAATCCTGTTTTTGAAAAGTATAAAAATGTCATTTATCCACAGGAACTGACTCTAAACAAGGCGAACGTCACAAACACAGAAACACCATTTTTGGACCTGAATATCAAAATTATTAATGGAGAGATTCATACAAGGGTGTATGACAAAAGAGATGACTTTGGATTCAATATAGTAAATTTTTCCTGGCTTGACGGTGATGTTCCTAGATTACCGTCTTATGGTATCTACATTTCGCAGCTCATCCGGTATGCTAGAGCATGTACTGATGTTTTGGATTTTCATGATAGAAATTTACAAATAACAAAGAAACTTTTAGGTCAAGGTTTTCGCTTTCACAAACTTGTCAAGACATTCTGGAAATTTTACAAAAATTATTGTCAACTACTTTTGAAATTCGGACCCATACAAGCAACAGAGTATATTACTTTGGGTATTTCGCAACCTGCATTTTATGGTGACATGATCAACAAAATTAGAAGGATCAAAGGTAGACAGAATTACTATCGAAAATGCGTCAGAATCATCAAACGCCTCTTATACCGTGGATATGATCCTAATGTCACCAGACGGACACTAGGCTTGGTACTTGACCAATCTACAGTCTTGTACCAGCGCATCCTTAATACTTGCACGCTGACTGACTGTGACGACGGGACTCCATGACGGGCCCTGTCCAAACCTCTTTAGAGAAGACAGGGCCCCAACCACCTGTCCTCTCTGAATGTCAGTCGGACTCCTCGGGTGATAACATACATTAGCTCGCTACAGCCGGCAGAGCACAGGTCGTATTACGCATGCCCTCTTTTTATATCAATTTACATATTCATCTGTGTTGCTTGGGCCCCTGCGTTTTGCGGTCTTGTTTGTGTGTGGTCATCTGACAGTGAGGAGGTTGTTTTACACCACAATTGTACGTTCTTCGAGACCTCTGGGTAATCGGAATAGTGGGAGGGTTGTGCGCGCGTAATCCAGGATAACCACACCGTCTGCTACTCACTAGGCAGATGGCCGTCCTAAGTCGGCACCGTTTGCCCATTGGTCTCGTTGGTTTATGTGTAGTCATTTGTGTTTTATGTTTTTCTGTGATTTGACGTTCATTGTACTACTGCGTCTCTTTCTGTGCGTGTCATTTTTGTGTTTTACAGTGGGTGTTTTGGGAGGTTGCTGTTGATGCTGCAACTAGGTGTTGTTGGAGATCCCCTCCTTTCTTTTGCAAATACCTTAGGGATATGGACAAACGTTGATCGGCCATATTGGGTTTGACGTGAAGCATACTTGAAAATCTGCTGTTCTGCAGAATAAGACTCCAATTTAAACAATTTTACTACTACGTTTTATGTACCTCACCATCTCTATTTTCCCATCTTTCTGAGCAAATATTGCATCAATATTCTTCACGACGATAATATGAACTTAGCGCACCGAACTGTACCGCTAGCTACAGGTCTTTTCTGCAGAATTCATAATTAATGCTAAACCCACCTTAAACGTTACTTTGATCATATGTCTACAAATATGTGTCCTCCAATTTTGATCATATTCTCTTAAAATCCTGGTATCTCCATTTTACACGCGGGGGGGGGGGGGGGGGGCTAATAGCCATATCAACATAGATGGAATCCAGAGGCAGATCCCCGAAATGTTGCACCAATATTTGACAAGGCTATCCCACTTTTCTAATAAATATCAAATAAATGATTAATAAATGAATCGTAAACTATGGAACTTTAAAATATTTTAATTTTTCTACCTAAGTTCGGGCGGATCGGCACGTGAAAATGGCTTCCTGTGAAAACTCGTGTACGAAAGAACCCCGTATTGTATAAACACGAGATTTATAAGATTTTTAGACCATGTACTCAAAATTGAAGGACAAATATTTGTAGATATAGAATCAATGCTATGCTAAGGGTGAGTTATAGTAATATTCATGCATTCTTCTGAGGTGCAGTTGTAATGCTCGGTGCATTAAAGTTTTCTAATGTTAAAATATTGTAATTTTCCGAAGAAAATATTGGAAATGTAGAGGTAGAGAAGAAATGAAATATTTTCAAAAATTTCCTACATATAGTCCAATATGGAGAATAGCAGTTTGTCCATACCCCTGGGTATAAAACAGTATCGTAGGAATATTTAGCATAATATCTTATTCATTTTTTTGTTTATTTCATCTCACAACGGAAATGTATTGTCCTCAATTTAACCGAGGTCGTAAATTTTTTTCTATTCGAAAAGCAACCAGGAGCAACCAGTATTGAACCTTAAAACTGCATCGACATATTCTTCTTTATCTGTCCTTAAATATGTCCATTTGCTACTAGCCTACAGATTGCCATCCTGAGTCGGCAATGATTTTCCATTAGTCTCGTTGATTTATGTATAATATTTCGTGCTCATTGTCGTATATGGTGTTCCTGGTCCCTTTTGCGTCTCTTGTTGTGTATGTCTTCTGTGTTTTCGCTTCTGGTGTGTTGGTGTGCTGATGTTTATGCTACAACCGAATCTTGTTTGAGATCCCTTCCTTTAATTTTGTATTTCTGTGTCATCCGAAGGACAGATGAATCTTTAATATTAAAATTTTTATCCATGAAAATATTTTAAAACTTATTCAACTTACTTCAAATCTATATCTGAAAATATGAAATAGATGTAGATGGGAAAAAATATTATCTGAATTAATGGCAACAAAAGATCCAAATAAGAATAATAAATTATCCTTGATAAGGCTATAAGAGAATGACAAAATGTTATGACTTTATTTTCAAGAACTATTTCAACGGTAGAAAAATGATATACGCACATTATAAAACAAAGATCAGACGCACAGCAATCCCCTCCGAAAATTGTAAGGGGAAGACAGATTCAGAATATATCCGTGTTAATATCCATATTGCGTTTGACAATTCTTTTTATTTATTCTTGTAAGAAAAATGAGCAATTTACACCCTTTGAAAAAAAAAGAAAAAGAGAAGACTGGTAACTTGAACAACTTGATCGTAAGAGTTACCTACCCGAACGAGTGAAGGGTAGCAGCTTCTCGTACTTATTGACTACCGGTTCTTCATATCCATTTATTTCCCTGTCATAAAAAGTATCTTTCATTGTAGGAAACTATCATGGATGGCAACACATTTTCCTTTTGCTATGAATTCGAACACTTATAATTAGTAAAAAAAGAAAAGAACTTGAAATGAGGAAATTAAATAAAAATGCAATGAATAGAAATATGAGGACATTATTGTTCATAATTACTGAAGCTATGCATTTAATGTATATTCCTTAAAAGCACAAGTAAAGTAAAACGAATTGACGTTAAACAGTTTTTCTTTAATTCGTGGCTTATTTATCTACAACTCTTTTGCCTTAGTCAAATAAAGTTAAATCACAATGGATATTCGGTGTTAATGAAAATTTCTGACTTTCAAACAAAGGGAAATACTGTTATTCATTCTTTTATATAGAACATTTGAACGATACATTAAATTTTGTATTTTGGACGTACCGTTATCGTCCATGCTGGAATATATTTTAGGTAACAACTATTCAAAATACCGAATTTCACAATTTACAGGATATGACTTTCTTTTCTGTACGGCCTGTGCTGCTAGTAAACAGTAGCTGCATACTCCTATTGTGAACCTGATCTCATCTCCATTGGGGATTCACCTTAAAGTTTGCTTCTTTGCAGACTATTGAAGCTGATTGTATTAATCAATCTTCATAGAAGATTTTGTATATTGGAGTTAATTGTAAAATTAATTTGTGTGGTGCCGCACACATGTAACCTATAGATCTACATCTCCCTTCTAATCTGTCTGAAATTTTGTATGAAACTTTCAAAATATCTAAACAAACAAAATGCTGAAATTGATTGTATTATTTGTTGGGGAAACATTTTAAAATAATATTTTGTAATAGTAGATTTCACAAGAAATTATTATGTTTGACAGGTTTTTTGACCAATGGATTTGAATTTTACAATTATAATGTACATCTTATGTCTTTATCGAATTTATTAAGAGGGCGACATTTACAATAATTTTTGGTAAACTGGTTCTCATACCGCGGCAAATGAGCGAAACCTCTCTCTAGCTTTTGATTATACCAAGAAAAAAGAATTATAAGCTTAAAGCTCCTTATTTGGTCCTGCGCACTTGGATGCTATAACTTGCGTCATATGTCTAGCAAGATCCATTTTATATCTGACTCCTCGGTTGATAGCATGCATGAGTTCACTACAGCTGGCAGAGCACGGACTGCATTTCTCACGACCTCTATTTCTTTATAAATTTACATATCCACCTATGTTTTCCTTGTGTCCCTTGGTTGTGCTGTCTTGTTTATATGGTACTCTTATCTATTGTGCGTTCTTCGAGACTTCTGGGTAACCTGAAATTAGAATGGTAGTGCGCACGAAAACATGGTTACCAGATCATTTGGTACTGGCGTAGTAGATGGCCGTCACAATTAAGCACCGGTTGCTTAATTGGTCTTGTTGGTTTATGTGCAGTCTATTGTGTTTGATTTTTATATGTTGTGTTTTTGGTGTTTCTTTCACTTTTGTCTCTCTTGTTGTGCATGTCTACTCCTCGTTTTTGCATGGGTTGTTTTGCTGTTTTGCATTCAATGATCCCCTCCTTTCTTGAAAATGTTCTGATGTACTAATAAGCATGATACAACGTTTTCAGCGCCGACTATAATACATTCCGTACATTTTGACCTTTCACTGGATTCTGGAGATTATAAAGATGTCCATAGTGTTTCTGTGGGATTTTGTTTTTTGTCTCCACCTGTTTTACTAACTCTTTTTTCATCAGTTTATGTTTTCAAGAATCTGTAAACCTTTTGATTGTGATTTAATTTTGGAATCTGATTTTTGGTTTTGTGTTTGATGTTCAATTACTGATTTATAATGCATGTACAGTCTACTCTCGATAAGTCGAACTTCAAGGGACCATCAGAAAAAGTTCGGCTTATCAGGAGTTCGACTTACTGAGTACATGACCAACACTCGATTTATAATAAGACTGATGTCCCTTTGTCTATCACCGTTCACAAACGTTCTTTTAACAATCAAGCTACGTTTAATGTATGTAATACATCTCTATAGCAAGAAAGTATAAATTATTTCTGCACCTTTCTCCTTATAATCACTTGATTTTTTAAAAATTATTTGTGGTTCGACTTATCGAAGTGAATTTTAATTGTAAAATGAGTTATGGGACCTAAAAATTGGTTCGACTTAACGAAAAGTTCGAGTTATCGGAATTCGAGTTATCAGGAGTAAAAATGCATAGATACCAATGGAAGAGAAACGGGACTTTTAAAAATAGTTCGAGTTATGCGGAAATTCGAGTTATCCGAGTTTGAGTAAACGAGAGTAAACTGTATTTTATAACTGAACTGAAAGGATGTCATACGATCATATTTTGTTCACATTATGAAAATGAAATAAAAAACGTACCTTGGGCTTGACGATTCTGAAATAAAAAAGGAAAAGGTTTGAAATAACGTAATATGAGCGATATCATTCATTTGTTTTGTTTACGTTGAGATCAATTTCATTACTTATATCAATAAAACACCCTTTACACACGAAATACTTACATACACACCTTTCACTCGTTATATCAAATGTATCAATATGCTACCTTTCATTTTGTCTTGGGGTACTTTGGAACTGTATTTCGCACACCCCCTTTTATACCTATTTACATATTCATCTGTTCTACATTGTATTTGGGCCTTGTGTTTTGCTGTCTTGTTTGTGTTGTAATCTTACAGTGAGGGGGTTATCTGACACAGCAATTGGTCGTCCTTCGAAATCTTTGGATAACTTAAAAAATGGCAGGACTGTGTGCTCGTAATCCGGATAACCACACCATTTGCTACTTGTATCGCAGATAGTCGTCCTGAGTCGGCTACAATTACCCATTGGTCTCGTTGGTGTAGTCTTTTCCGTTTCATGTTTCTAGTATGTTCTATGTCTCTTTAACATCTCGTGCTTTGCTTGTCTACTCTGCTTCTTCGCATCTACTGCAGCAGAGTCTCGTTGAGGAGCCCTTCTTTTTTATAATGGATGGCTCATTAGATATACATTTTCTGGCCCTATGGTCCTAGGAATTCATACATTTCCTTTTAGTTCTCAAGAGCAGGGAATCAGGATGGTGCGAAAGTTCAATTTAACGTCTATTTGGTCAGCATATGTTTTTAAATCACAAATGATTTGACAAGTAAAACGGCACCATATTGAACTTAAACATATGGTCGGATTATTGCAAACGATCTGACTTATGTCGTGAAGGACTTTAGTGGGTTCTGCATGCATAGTAAGCTGAATCCTACGTATAGAATAGAAGGTAGTTTGAAGTTTCTACATGAATATGAAGTAAGTGGAGCGACTGCGAATTCCTTCTGATTCATGTGAAAACTTCAAATTACCTTCTGACTGGCTTAGATGGCAACTATACCGGCGGAGTAACGGTAGCGCGCCTGGTTAGCATACCGGATAGCATGCTTAAGGTCTCTAGTTCGATCCGCGCTGATGCCACATATTCTTCAAGTATATACAGTTCAGTTTTGTAGGATGTAGAGGACCCATGAAGACGGTTTCTTGACAGATTCTTCAGAGACTGCCATTGACTTAGCTCAAATGTTGCCATATAAATCTGGCTGAATTAAGATTTTTAGCTCGAAGATAGTAATTTCGATTTCTAATTCAATAGAGTAAGGGCAACAAGAAAATGCAAGCGAGATGAAAATATGGAATGCCATGTTTTAGTATCTTACAATTACAATTATTAACAAAAAAACATACTTCAAAACGTTGTCGACAGGGATATTTGACAAATGTATGCTTTCATACTTAAATTTTGGGTCTAAATGTTTTTCTATTCCAAACACGAAATTTTACGGTTTTGGATTCTATTGCACTCGTTAGACCGATGTTAAAATTACATTCAATATTTGTGTATACCTTCTTTTCATTTGAACTGGAAGAGAAGGGCAATGAAGCACAATTGGTCGTACTTTTGAACATTTTTCGTCTTTGAATATTTTTATTATCATTTTTTGTGTGTGTGTTTTTATATCTTATGATCATTCTATTTATGAAACTTTTAGTATATATTGTATAGTACATTTAGAAAACTCGTGAATCGACATAATTTCTCGAAATAAGTACATTGCAAGAATGTTCAAAATTTGTATTTGAATGGTTTTTATACCTTTCAGATATTTCATTGAATTTCATTTTGAGAGCATGCGAATATCTATTTACTCACCATTGGAATTTATATCTTGCTCAGAATTTTGTTTAATGGTACTGTACTGTGATTTCTGCTCCTTCCGTTGAATCGGACAGTATTCTCTACGTAAGGGAAAAAAATTGATTTCCTCCTGATCACTTTAACACATTTATTCATATGAAAATGTAGTGACGTTCATTCATATCATTAACACAGACACGAATTTCCTTTGTAAAAAATGGCACTCTGTGAACTTGGAATGGTCAACTAGCCAACAGTGCATGCTTACTCCTCCAGGGCACCGGGTCCCACCTCTAGCTTGCTAGGGGTCCGTTGATGCTCATTTTAGTGCTCTATTGGGAGTGCTAGTGATATTATCGTCAGGATCTTCTTTAACTCATTGGAGTGAAATCTTCTAATAGAAGCAGCTGTATTGCTTTTATGTCTTCGGTATTTAACATATTCATATTATCTTAATATTTTGCATTTCATGTGTCAAACAGAGTTCAAAGAACAAAGGGCACTTACCTTTCCTCGGATATTTCATCTGTAATATAAAGTGAGAAATGCCATATCATTCTATTCATATCTACTAGAAGTTTTAAATCAGTTTTAAATGATAACATTTGCAGATAGAAAAGGAAAATGTACCATGGAATCAATCTGTTAAGAGCCGGTTCAACCCGGTGCTATGATTATCAACGAGTTATTTGTCAATGTAAATTGAAACAATTAAACTCCCGATTATACAATGAATAAAACTATAAAGTATATATCCAACTTTCCATCGAAAGCATTTGAATGTGTATTTGATATTATGAATCAGTGTATTAATATGGCTTCTAGTCTAATAGTTTCAAGGTAATTCGATAGATGAGACGTTCTTCAGATAACAAGAATCTGTAATGTTAATAAGAGCCGTAATCTGCTCAATTTTCACTTACGACATCAGCTCAACCGGTATGAATAAACATGTGTGCTGTAGGTGAAATAATTTAACTTCAAGTGTCTTCACTCAACAATTAGCAGTTTTGTTAACATAACTAGCATTGACTTAATCCATTTTTACGTAAGAGCAAAGGGAAGGATCTTTTTATGATACAAATAATATGAGTGATAATGAGAAAAAATATATAACAATCGGTTGATCGAAATGTCAAAATTGACTACAATAAGAAGGAAGGAGGGGATCTCCAACCAGACTCGGTAGCAGCACCCACAGCAAAGCACCAAAACATCTGATGCAAGAACACAGAGTAGACAAGAACAGCAAGAGAAGTAAAAGGGAGTTTAGATATAAAAACATTTAAGACAAAGAACTTCACATAAACCACCGATACCAATGTGCAATCGGTGTATTTTAGTACGGACATTATTCGTGCTTAAACATGATTTTCTCAAAATAACATATTCCGGATTAATCAGATCTTATACACGTGACGAAATATATAAAGTGAAAATAGAAATAGTGACTTCATCAATTTTTTTCTACTTTGATATAGAAAAATTGTTTGAATAATTTCAAGTCATCATTTATATCATTACGAGACAAACTAATATTGAATCAATTCTAAGTTTATGGTGCCGAGCCCTGGTCCACTTTGATTGGTAGAAGAAATAGCATTTAGCATCTCACATGATACCGCTTCATGTATATGAATGACATCGAAAACAATAAAGTTTGTACTTCCTGTGATGACGAAAATCGTTCTACTTTTTTTTTTTAAAAATATAACATTACGACTAAAGAAAATATATCTATGTATGGATTCTAAATTCATCCGTGAATAACACGACGTACTAAGCTTTTGTTGTATTTGGATTAGGGTTAATATCTTCTTTTATAACCTACTTGTGATGTTTATTTCCGATTCATCTAGTCTAGAAGTGTCTTGACTGTCTTCCCTGTAAATATTCAATTCCACTTCCTCTATTGTATTATATCCATTAGACTCTTCCACAAGAACATTGGGATTTTTCGAAATTCGATCATTTGTCATTGATTTTATATTCTTCTGAATTCGTCGGTACCTACAAAAAAAAGAATGGTTAGCATGAAACATATTACATAAGATATTTAGATAGAGAGGAAAAACGAATATAATAGACAATTTCTTTTTCTTCATATGATAAGTATCAAAAAGGAAACGATGGAGACTGAAATGTTGTTACCTTCTTTTACAGATACAGATAACAGCGATAGATGAAATGACGAGGAGCAACAGCAGTGACAATCCACCTGAAATTGATAAAACATAAAACAATTTCTTTGTGTAAAATATAATCTTCATATCACCTGATGAAAGAGTATTATTCTTTAAATGTACAGTTGTAACAACTTAATCTCTTTTAGCTCAATAAGCGCCAACGTTACTTTGCATAACATAAAACTGTCAGCCATTGAAGGTAGGAAGATAGGTACTGTATACATGTATGCAGATATTTTAACTTTGGCAGCAAATTATAAACGAAATTGTCAATGAATAAGAATGACATTTTATAAAATATATATGAGCATCGACAGCGGAAGTGGCTAGCCAAACGGGTATGCTTACTCCTACCGGGTTCTTGGTCCAACCTCTGGTTTGTTAAAGGTCCGTCAATGCTAAATTTGGTGCTCTGTTGTTAGTGCTGTTGAGACTGTCATCAGGATCTTCTTTATCTCTATTGATTGAGAAAAAGATCTTACTTGGTATGATGATCTGTAGTGTCCATTTTGATCCAGCTTTAACATTTGCATTTCTACTGCGACCTTGTTACATAAAATGGAAAGAGAACAAAACAATTTTGGTTAAGATTTAAAATGATTTCATAGTTTCATAACACTTCATTTCATGAATTGTAATACTTATAATTCGACTTTTTCTTCAATTAAAGGGAAGAATTTTTCATCAACATTGTTCTGCACTGACCTATTTGAAAGAGTTTCAAGGGATACAAAGAATATATTAAGATAAAGCAACTTCCACATAGAAGAGACCATCAACCAATCATTCGAAACAGATGCACCAAAACATGAATTCAAACATGACTGCGTGAATTTAGAAAGACACATGGAAACAATGCCGCCTCTGGAGGACCATCCGCTAATTGTGTGATTATCATATGTGCACACCACTCCTACTTTCCTGGATACACCGAGGTCGTCTAGGTGGTCCCAGATAACACAAAATCAATGTAAATAGATACCAAATGCAAATGGCATTAAAATATAGTCTGTGTCCTGATATGCAAATCGAGTTGACCATCCACCTTAGAAGACCTACCAACATTCAGATAAGAGAAGGATTCAGGATCAGGTCCTCTCTGACAAGATTTGCAAAGCGCATGTGGTCGAGTCTCGTCGTCAAGTTTTGTCAATGTGCAATACTGAAAAAGATATAGGTTCCAAGAGGTAATGTATCCTGAACTATGCTGAATTTTATTTTTTATGACTTCATTTTCAATAGCTTCGATTGAAGCATGAATTTCCTTTGATCCAACGGACCTGTAACTATTAGACGTAAAATCTGCCCTGAAAAGTCGAAATTTCAAAATGGGAAATTTGAAGAAATATTTCAGTAGAAATATCACTAACTTAATGCATATCTTAATATAATGTCTGTTGGAATAAATTTTCAATAACAATGCCGATATTTGGAATGAAATGGAATGCGATGAAACCGGAAAAGTTTTCTACAACATTGTTCCACCCCGAGTTACAGAATTCCACTTTTACCGAAGGTGTATATCATTAATACCAATTTTCTGATCAAGTGTGGTTCTGTAACTCGGGGTGGAACAATGTGCCACAGAGGAAAACGAAAAAAGGGGGTGGGCAATTTTTAAGACTCTGACTTAAAAGCGTTTAAATAGATAAAAATTGCCCATTTCTTCGTGTTCTACAATGGAACAATCTATTCTGAGTGGATTCTGATGAAATATGCAACATACACGAATGAAATAAACGATATAATGATGTGTATTTCTACACAGAGTGTATTTCGCACATGATAGCTTACAATGGGGCTGTTAAAATAGTACAAAACATAACGGTTTTTAGTCTCCGTTGATTGCGTATAGTTTACCGATTACATTGACATACTGGTTTCTTTGTTACTTTTTTCTTTTTCATTTAAAAAAAGAGGGCATTAAACCGGAAAACACCTAACATTTATGTAAAAATGCATTTTTTGTATGTTATCGTTCGCTATTTGACGTTTTCAGACATTGTTACCCCCTACCTATTCGAGCCTTAATTATCAAATCTTACATCATTTTTCATAAAAAAAATCCTCATGAGAAATCTTCTAACATATAATATTTTTATCCTGTTCAACTTTTTCCTTCAAAGTAGGGAAAGCGCACAAAAAATTATCGAATGATTTCAGAGCTTAATCCAGACCTGATCGTTCCAGCTCCTTATCGTAAAAAGAAGTCAAAGAAATGTCAAATGACAAATGTTCCGAGGTTTGAGTTATGTTTGAAGACAATTTTATTATCTAGAAAATATTTGATAAAGATACGATTTTACGTTTATAAAATACAGAAAGTGGATAAAAACAACTGTTATCATGTTTAACGTCTCCAAATTCATGTTCTGGATTCGGAGATTGCTCAATGTATCCTGAGCTCAAATATTTCATGTACTCCTGAGACATGTACTCGTGCTTTGAATATCAAATTCAGAATTTGTATTCTATATTTCTGAATAATTATAACAAAATATAAAGGAGGAGGGAGATAATTGTGGTCCAAATCTTCATCTGTAGTAACTGACCATTTATCACGGATACCCTATGATGAATGTCTCATCATTAAAGCCACCTAAGCACTTTTACGGATCGACCCACGATTTCAAATTGGATCTATCCGTGGCTAGTCGGAACCATGAAACTATGAGTCTGGTACTGATTGGAATGAGTTGATACGAATCGAGTACGGATAGCTACAGATAGCTAAGGATTGCCACGGATATCGTCCCGACTTTGCTATGGATTGCTAAGACGCGCTTACGGATAAATGTGGATATGCATGGATCGCTACAGATAGCTAAGTGTACATATAACCAAGACTCGTGTACAGATATCCACGACCTGCGCAAAGATAGCTACGACTTCAGTTCGGATTGGTAGGATTTGCTTGAAGTTTGTGTGCATTTTACAATATAATTGTTTACTTAAACATCAAATAATTTCAAGATGATACGGTCTCCATTATTGTGTAACAGTTTCAGTGTTTCAACACGTCTATATATCACTATCTGAAAACAAGTAACTTTATGAATCGCAAGCGATATAATTTCCCTATCGGCATTAATCCATGTCCTTCAACTCTGCCATGTCCTGTACTTACACCAAAAAGATGGATCCAACAGCAAAATACATTCAATTTGTGTATTTGAAAAAGGTCTGGAAAACAGGAAAATTTAGTGAAATTTGCTATGAGGCCATACATTTTGTAAGAACAAATAAATCAATCATAACTTCAGCTTATCCCTTATCAGACTATAATGTATCTGCATACCACAAATCAGCTCAATACCTACAACAACAGGCATAAAAAGACTGGAAACTGTGAAGTTTATGAAATTTACTAAGTCCAGGGGCCATAACTCCTGTAGAAATGAGTCAATTAAATTGAAACAAAAACTTCATTTGTATCACACTGAGATATATTCACATACCAAAAATGATTTCAATATCTGAAATACCATGGAAGAAAAGTCCGGAATACTGAGAATATCATGAAATTTCTAATTCCAAGGGCCATAACTCTTGTGAAAATAGGTCAATCAGAACCAATCTCTATCTTGAGCTGTATAACATTAAGATGTAATCACATATGAAAAAATATCTTAATATCTACAACAGCAGGAGAAAAAAGTCCGGAAAAACTGCGAATTTCGTGAAATTTGGTAAGTCCAGGGGCCATAACTTTTGTAAAAAAGGTCAATCGGAACCAAACTCTTACTTGAGCTGTATAACACTAAGATGTAATCACTTATAAAAAGTATTTCAATATCTGCAATACCTTGGAAGAAAAGTCCGGAAAACGGAGAATTTCATGAAATTTGCTAAGTCCAGGGGCCATAACTCTTGTAAAAATAGGTCAATTTGAATCAAACTCGAACTTGATCTGTATCACATTGAGATAAACTCACATACCAAAAATCAGGATCACTGACGATGGTTTATAACCCGAAACGTGCATGTCTGGTCCATGCTGTAAATTTATCTGCTAAACATTCAATATATGCAACGCCAGCGAAAAGAAGTCTGGAAAACTAAAGTGCGACGGACAGACGGACGGACGGGCAGACAGACGAACGGACGGACAGACAGACAAACGGGTTGGAAATTATAAGTCCCCTCCGGCGAGCCGGTAGGGGTCTAATAATTGAGGTATTAAGTCTTATTGACAGAGGGACGCATGATTTGAAATATATAAAAGACTCAATCTGTAACTATCAGTAGCCTTTCCTTGTCGAATCCGTGGCTATCCGTAGCAACCCATAGGTGAATCGTAGTTATACGTTGAGGAGTCATTTTCATAAAAGAAAATGACCCAAGATTGCTACGGATGCGCTACGGGTAGCTACGACTCCACTACGACTCCCCTACGGCAATTTTATCCGAAGCGGAGTCGTAGCAAACTTTGAACATGTTCAAAAATTTTCTTGGCTCTCCCGGATTGCTATGGATAGGTACAGATGCAGACTTTACCTTAATCCGTTGCTATCCGTAGCCCGATCCGTGAAACTGTGAAGGGGGCTTAAGTAAAACCTTCAAACGATATGAATCATTTACCTGTTTCTTCAGTACTAATTGAAGTCCAAAACCTTTGACTCAGTTCTGTGATTTTTATTGTTGTTTCGTTGGTCATGTTACTATCAGACCTTCCATCTTGAAAGTGTAGCTGTTTGGAAATTCTTGGGTAATTTGTTGATGAATTTTCCAATGTCAATGTGCTATTCCTTTTAAAGAAGATGTTTTTATTTTTTCATCATAAAAACGATTACGATGGTTATAAAATTCACTGTATACTCAAATTGTCTTTCTCGGGCAATTATTTCCTACGTATTTTGCTACTGTGACCTACGCAAAGTCGACAATTAAGAAATAAAAATTATAAGTATAGTAGTGTTACGTTTGGATTAAATGAAGCTAAACGCATGTTTGGTTTGAAGATGTCACGGATGTTTAATTACCATATCCCTATACACTGTACAAAATCGATAATCAAGGGATAAGTTGTGTTTCTTGATGGCTCAGTTGTAGGTTGGAATCTTTTTATGAAAATTATAATTATTTTGCCTTGCCTTCTCGACTTTGAGAATGAATAATTAATGAGTATGTCTTTAATGTTAAACGTCTTCAAATTCAATAGCATCATTTAAAACCTGATAAATTTACAGCATGGGCCAGACATGCACGTTTCGGGTACTAAACCCTCGTCAGTGATCCTAAGTCTAAACAATGTAATATGGCCAAAAAGTATGAAATTTATGTCCAAAAATGTACCAAAAGACGTAGCAGAATGGGTGGGATATGATGCTATAGGACCCACGTTTTAGAAATTTCAAGACATTTTGTAACAGAAAATTTCAAATGCGTTGAAGAGAAAGACGATCAACCGAAGTTGATGTTGATCGAACTTGGCTACATGTGCCCTCGGGGACTCTTGGTCCACCAGCAGTGACACTCACCAAGTAGTTCAAATGTTAAACGTCTTCAAATTCAATGTCTATTTATACTATAAAAATAACACGGACATGATACGCACAATGAAATAAACATCATAGAAGTGCCCAACCGTTATTCAGTCTCAAAGTTGAATGGAAACCATTTTCCATTTTTGGAAACCATGAATGGAAACCATTTTACATTTTTGTGAAATACCTCTGTCCGACGTTACAGAAGAAATTCGATTAATTTATGAAACATTATAAATTTCTTGACAAATTTTCGACAGCATCTAGTTTAGACAAGAGCATTTACAAGTTTAGTACTCACGTTTCACTAAATTCCGCATTAGAAGTGTCCATAATGAAACATTTAGGATCTGTATAGGGAAGAAATAATTTTTCTGAAGGACGATGTAAGCCATCAAACATTTCCAGAGAAAATCATCGATAAAACAATATGCAGAACTTAAGGAAAGTATCATTGTCCAGGAACGTAGTATTTGTTTTGAGTACATTCATACTCCAGGGATTTCATTGAAACGAAAAGGATATCGTGTAGTATATTAGCATTAAATTAATCTATCTATCAGATTGTACTTTTGTCTACATAATTTGGTAATAAATCTGAACTTGAAAAATATATACATGTTTCTAAAATATAGAATAGCCAAGTCTAATTTCAAGTTTCAAGTCTTATAACTTCAACTTCAGCATGGCGCGCATATTTCTGCGCCTTCGAAACAGAGTAAATGTATATTGGAACAAGAGTTCGAATCGTAGTTAGTGCTTATAAAGTTCATATCATCAAAATCAATATTAAATTTTTTAATGAAAGTACTTACATAAGAAGAGATTTGATGTGATGTAGTGAGCAGTCGGACACCCATCACCTTTACAATCAACCGTGCTAATTGTCTTCGACAAGAAAATGTCAAACCTTGGGCAAACTGTAACGGAAAAACATTTTTTTTCAAATGAAAACATTTATTGATATTCTATATTTATCAAAATGGAATTATTCCCATGAAAAAAAAACAAACATTGTTTTGACTCTTTTTCAATTTCACAACGTGGCATCTCATACTAAATTATTATCCAAATTAAAGAATAGCCCTAGCACAATCCCTGCCCCATGAAAAAACATTGTTTTTACTATTTATCAATTCACATCATACATTACTTTGCTATTTTTAAAACATGGCTTATCATACTAAACATACTAAACAAAGAAGGTTATCACCCTAGCACAATTCGTCCTATGCTATTTTGGACATGGACTTTGTTTAACTCTACCACTGAATCGATCCTACACAAAATTTGGAGCCGCGCAAATAAGGAAACTATTGAGTCTTTACGAAATACAGAGTTTCTTCCCCTTACAGACGGTATATGACGTAAAACCATTGTGACGTCATGCAAATGGTATGGTAACGTCGATTTTATACCGTCATTTCCCAGACTTTTAGGACTGTTTCTACAGAATTTGATGACGTCATAATCAGTCTACGTCAGATACCGTCTCAAATGGGAAGTAACTCGGGTTTTCGAAAAAAGCGAATAGGGCGGTACTAAAATACAGTTAGCTGTGTCTGAACATAACTTTGGCTTAAAGATTAACTAACCGAAACACGTCACTGGTGTATTAATTAACCATTTGTTTGAAATTGTATTCACAAAGGTAAAAAGCTGGAACACTTCACTTTTCCTGAGTCTGACTAGGTGTCCATTGGTATTGTTTGTGTATGTGTTGTCTTTTGTGTTGAGATTTTTTTTTTATTTGTCTTTGTTCTTCCTTGTACATTTGTGTTTCTTATGTGCTTATCCATTCTTTCTCTATTCGCCACAGGTTCCGCAACAAACCCCTTTTTCAAATCCCTAAATTATCATATTTTCGTCGTCCTTTTCCTTCCGTGTTTGTTTATTCAAATATTGAATATTGAACGTTTTCTCCATGTACACAAACAGTCTTAGTGTCTAGTCAAGATTTACTTCATGAATACCTCTACTGACAATGAGAATTTATCCTTTATATTAATTTGGTCCGTGGTTTTTATGCCTTAAATACAACTTACACAAGTACGCTATCTTAAAAGATATATGAGTGCGGCTCTTTCTCTTACCATATTGTGAAATGTAGATTTGATATTAAATTTAAGAAAATGTTTTATTGTGACAATTTCGAACTTTCCATCGCTATTATGATTATAATTGATTCAAGTTTTTGGTGTCCTGTATATCCAAACTTTAATCCGATATTTGTAACCAATTTGAATATAGAAAATCCTTGTCAATATTGACATTGAATGATTAAAGGCCGGGTGGGGACTATAAAAGAAGACAGGTAAATTTCCTGTCATTTCCTCGCTGACCGCTGTAGGGTTAACATCTCTAATCGCAATCTGATTGGTCCTATGTTTCCTTTATAACCCTCTCAATTTTTGATTGACAGCTTCAAACAGGTAAAATTGTGGTATTTCTAATTAGCATAATCAAGTATACCTGTCGGTATGTCTTTGATGTCATACACCTCTTGCGTTTTTAGGAATATCAGTGGTAAGTTGACGCCGCGTTTATCACGCCTACCAAGCTTAGATCACTCAGGTGTGCATTATTAATTACCACTCGGTAAAAAAACCCGGCCTTTAAACAATATCTAACAATATCTTGACCGTTTAACGTTTGATATTATATCTAGAGTAAGAGATGTTTCTTTGACACTTGACATTTGGGGTTTTTTTTTTCATGTATACCTCACATGTATACCTAGAAATTGTCTAATCAAAAATTGCTAAAGTATAATTAAAGGGACATGTCATGTAAACCATTATTACGAATAATAATTAAACATCACATGGCTTAAATACATACCGTTTGGTACAACAGCAGCCGGCTCAAAACAGAACTCACTGACTGTATCAGATGTTAGTATGCCGCAATGGTACTCTTCCCCCAGGGGACAATGGATTTCTTCTGATCTCTTTTTCCAACCTTCAGCATCCGTTGGGCAGTTGATTAGTTTTCCATACGCAATAAGGATTTGTAAAATTAGTATGACTGGAGGGATGCCATAACATGTCATGTTTTGATATACAAAAATATTGATAAACAAATGGATAAGTATCACATAATAAACTCTCACAAAAATTGTCGAACCATTGAAACAAATACTTCCTTATTAAGTTATGATAAATATAAGACGAAATCATTGAAATCATCCAGCTTAAAAAACACAATACAGAACGAAAAACAAAAGGAAGTAATATTTACATTGTGTCAATGAATTCCGTTAAACATAGCCAGGGCGTTATTTCTTTCATCATTTTATTGTTAATAAGAAGGAAAGCTTCACTTATAATTATGAGACGTTAATTGTAATACTTCCGGCGTTCAAATGTCAGTTAAACAAAGGGCTGAGAATCTCAGGAAAAATACAAGGCTTCAATGAATAGAACAAAACCAATCAAAGCTAGGTAATTAAGCATTCCAAGCTATCCAACCTTCTTACTACAACTTTCGGAATATTTCTAACATAACTTTCAAAGATTTATGCAAGATTTCATTGTTTTGGATTGCGGCTTGACAAGGGTAAAAAGCACAAAACGTGCATGTCTGGTCCATGCTGTAAATTAATCTTTTAAATGATGCTAATTAACTTGAAGACATTTAACATTGATAGTAACATCATTCACTGTGTTCAATGTATGGTAGTATTCAGGTACTACTCTTATGATATTGATATATTGAATTCATTATTTATCTTTTCTTTGTAGTTTACAGTACAAAACGTCCGATTTCATATTATCTCCAGTGTTCTAGATAACAATAAGTCGTATCGAGATACCATTGTCACAGAACCACCTTTTTTTTGCAATGAATTTAATGAACATTGACGGAGATACAGGGCAAAATCTTTACAATGAGAACATGCTCTTGTAACATGCGTTAATTCAGGAATTAATCACCTACCGTATATCTGGAACTCTTCGCTTGTGTTTCATTTTTGCTAAGTTCGCGAGCATCATGTAATCGCGAAAAATGAACATAGCGAAGAAAAGACACAGATCTTAACCCTTGATCTTGTTTATAAATAAGCGAAAAAAAGGGTTCCAACTCTATACCTTCCCGAAGAAATTTACGAACCAATTTCCATGCACCAGACACGTGTTTCGAATATAAAATTCTCATCAGTAATGCTTTCAGCGGAGCCACCAAAATTTAATTTTTTGAAGTTAGATTTTTACATATACATTACAGAGAGTGCGCGGCTCCAAATTTCCTGTAGGGTCGATTCAGTAGCATATCCAGATAAAATTTATGTTCAAAATAGCATTGGAGGGATGGTGCTAAGAAAAGGCACAACCTTTTAGGGTAATTTTCGCGAAATATACCCGACGCAATAATTACCTGATATACGGTATTCATAATGACTCAACGATGATAGAGGTTTGTGATATACATGTAAAAGGTGTTGAAATCTTGTTTTAATCTAACAGTAATTATCAAAATATTATATTTTTACCAGATACGAAGACGATTTATCCCATTCTAAGTTTATCTTAACTATCAAACCATTTGGAAGAATGAAGTTCCAGATAACCACACCGTCTGCTGCTTGCGTGAC
This sequence comes from Pinctada fucata, assembly GCA_028142955.1. Classification (NCBI taxonomy): domain Eukaryota; kingdom Metazoa; phylum Mollusca; class Bivalvia; order Pterioida; family Pteriidae; genus Pinctada; species Pinctada fucata. The sequence goes on along the minus strand of AP027108.1, from coordinate 39,689,963 downwards.
AGGGGGCCATCCTAAGTCTGTACCGGTTGCTCATCGTCTGGTTGGTTTATTTGTGGTGTTTCTATGGTGTCAGTTGGTCTCTTTGGTTTATGTGTGGACTTTTGTGGTTTATGTTTCTATGATGTGAGTTTGGGTTCCTTTTTCCTTTGTGTATCTTTCTCTAAGTGATTTGCACTGGGTGTTTCTGGAATTTGCTGTTGGTACTGCAACCGAGTGTTGTTGGAGATCCCCTCCTTTCTTCAATAAATCCATATCGGAGAATACCTTTCAAAACGGAGTGCAAAAACTACAAATAAACTTACTGGACAAGTGAACACCAGCTAAACCTTAGGGACCAAGTAACACACCGATTGATGTATATGTTCACGCAAATTAATAGCACAGGAGCTAGAAAAATCCAGTCTATGAATGTATAGGCACGGAGTAGTTCGACGAGCTTTCAGTGAAACAGGTGGTCAGGGCTCAATTTTCTCTATTGATGTTTGGAGGACGGAGACCAACTCACACCATAGAAATATGTAACACAACGGACCATACATAAACAAACAAGACCAATTGACATTGTTATTAAAATATTATTTAAAAGAATAATTAATAAAAGATGCATAAATAGAGTATCAATGCAATTTTTAAAGTTCATTAAGTTTTACAAGCGATGCGGATAATATTTCGTATTAATTGCAGTGCTGCCTTTCGTTTATTTAGTGTTATTGATGATATTCAATACGAAGACGTTTACATTTATACAACTTGGTGAGTGTCACTGCTGGTGGACCAGGAGTCCCCGAGGGCACATGTAGCCAAGTCCGATCAATTTCGGTTGATCGTTTCTAAAATTCTGTTGGGAACTATCAGGCAGGACCCATTTTACAAATATGTCAACTTAGAAATCCCAAATAAAAGACCGATTAAAAAGAAAAAAAAAAAGTTTTTAAATTGGCCTTTTATTTCGGAGTTCTAATTTGATTCATTTGTGAGTTTGGTCCTGTCTGAAATTATCTCATAGTAGGTACTTTTCTACAACACACTCTACTTTTTCTAATTGGATACGGGGTCAACCGCTGAAAATAACTCCGATATCTAGACTATTTTCTAGTACTTCATACCTTAATAATTCTTTTCTTTCATTTGCACTGTTTGAGTTTTGTACTTCCCTTGCCACTTTCCATTCATATCCATTTGGGATTTTGCTTCTTTGCAAACTATTGAAATTAATTGCATTATTTGCTGTGGAAATATTTTCTATGTGTCTTACTCTTTGTCTGTTTGGCGGTATTCAGCCTTCGTTGGGTTTCTTTTTTGCAATAACAGATTATTATTACATGTATGTTGTTGACACTTATTTCACGCTGCAGTGTGGTGCAGTTAAAATCGTTCCCCTTGGCCTGATGTTTGTCAAGTGTATTAATTACTTCACTCCAGCCCTGTCACCTGAAAGAAGCATTGTTTTGGCCTTTTATCAATGTGACATCATATATATATCTTTTGCTATTTCGGAAACTAGCCATTTCACCGATAAATATCATCGAAATTAAAGGAGTTTAACATCTTAGCACCATCCCTTCAATGCTATTTTGAACATAGATTTTATTTGGATATTCTACTGAATCGACCCTACAGGAAATTTGGAGCCGTGCACTCTTTGTAATGTAAATGTAAAAATCTAACTTCAAAAATTAAAGAGGGCGCTTCTGAAATTATTTTTGGTGGCTCCGCTGAAAGCATCACTGATGAGAATTTAATATTCGAAACACGTGTCTGGTGCATGGAAATTGGTTTGGAATTTTCTTCAAGAAGGTATAGAGTTGGAACCCTTCGACAGTATTGTGAAACATCTTCAATATCAATTTGACAGGCTTTTGTAGCGATGTAATTGCAGTTTTGTATTAAATTTCCTCATTAAAACAATTCAAGCTGGAGCCACTTGCTTTAATTTTTGGTATTTTGTCTTATTCGTTAATCTGATGAGGAAAACCCCAACCTTGTATTTTTAAATACAGCGAGAGAAATTGAAATTAGCTAAAAGCTTTTTGGTCCTACTAACTTAGATACTAAACCTGCATTATACGAGGGTTGTTCGAAGTTTCAGAAATGCGTGACAGCAAGTGTACAACTTTCTTATACAATATTCATGAGGTTTACTGCAATCAATCTATACAGTATCGTGATGTTTAGCGGCGTATTACGAAAATTGAGATATCTTAAATTGCGAACACGCAGATTATTCCTTTATTGTTTCTAAATTAGTACGCAGTAAAAGCCAATGTATATACTTTATTGTTTTACGGTATTTGAAAGTTGTCGTACTGAAATTTGAGCTTGTTATGATACACTGGAATTTAGATATCACTTTTACAAGAAGCGCCATGAAGACGTAAGAGTGGTAAGAATGACGTTTCCCTACAATATTTAAACGACGTGAAATCATTGAACTTTCATTCAAGCTAATACAAATTTCATAAAAGATCTTATACCTTTTGTAGTTGGTACACATGGCTATGGACTGCAAGAAAAATGTTTCGAGCGCACGTCAGTATGCATACAATTTGCAACGATGATTAAAAAGTGATAAAAATTCATTGAAAGAGAATGGTTTGAACATCCTGAAAGAACAAAACTGACCGATCTAAACGTTCTGGAATGTAATTCTTGATGCATCGTCTGAGAACAGATAGAAAGGACCAGGGAAAAATTCTGGAGCATTATCGCCAAATTTAATCTGTATTGTTTATTTTTTAACCGATTGAAATAAAATAAATGACTTTTCCCCAAAAATGATTTCAAAAGCAGGAAATTGCTAGTTACTCCGTACTTACCATAGCGTCGCTTTAGACGACATTTACTGCGCCGCTCTCCGAAGTGACTCCTAAAGAATACACCGTATTTCTTTGCTTATGGACCAATTGCTTTGAATTTTGCACAATAAGAATATGCAATCTAAAATGTTTAGCGATAACGATAGAATTTTTTCTATTAAACTTGTCTCCGAATTTATCGAACAGCCCTCGTATATGTAACTTTATTTAATTGATGTTTGATTATGTTTAAACATTGCATCTGATTGAAGATATGCTTTTAATATTTTATATCCTTTTTGAATAAAATGTTAACCCAATTTTGATGCACCAGGCACGTGTTTCGTATGGTAACTCTTTATCAGTGTCATTTTAGGCCAAAGTGAAATTCAGACAGATCCAAATTTAGGCACCATCTAGCTTGATATTTTTAATTTTGTGTATCTATTTTATAAAGTGTCAATGCTCTAAATTTCCTGTGCGGTCGATTTAGTTGAATTATTTTATCAAATGTATGACAAAAGAACATAAGAGTGGTCAAGTGCGCTAGGATGTTAACCTCCCTTAATTCCGATGATATTTTAGGATGAGATGACAAGCTGACAAAATAGCGAGTAATATATGATGTCAATTTGGCAAAGGACAAATCAACAAAGTTTCTTCAGGCAAAGTTTGCAGTTGGAAATTGGTATACTTGAAAGACTCAATCACGGGAAACATGTTAAGTTATCTACACTTCAAAAGAGAATGAGTGTAGATTATAGGAAAATTGAAGTGTTCTAAATCGTAAAGTTCTAAATCACAATACATCTCATTGTCTGATACAATGATATTAAACACTATTGTGATATCTCATTGTCCGAAACAATAATTTAAAACACTTAAAATCTTGTTGGACGATGCATAATACAAAAAAAATGTCACATTGGAAACTTAATCACACTGCAAATGCTTTTCTAGGAATCTCATTGGCTGTATAGCCATGATCATGAGACTATGTTATCCATCTGCAGCCGTAAATATGGAACTTTGTGACGTCACGGATACCTTATTTTTCTTACATCATAGCGAGCTTTTCCTGTGGAAACGTTCACACTTAATTCATTTTCCTCTCCTCTCAGATCCTTTAGTTTTCTTTTTCGGCTTAAATGAGATTCATTCGTGTTTTTTTATTTCATTTTGAATAAACCATTTTAATCCACTCACAAAAAGGTAGAAATTGTACTGTTGATTCTATTTTGAAATGACAATTTATAAGTGATATGCAGTATGAAAAATGTTATTACGGCTCCAGACAGGTAATATAGTCTGATATATCTTGTCTGGAATTTATATTTCCCGAGCCGAACGGTTCCAGACAGGTACTATTTTCTGATATCACTTGCCTGAAATATAAATTCTAGACAAGGAAGGCGAGGTGAATATAAATTACAGGCAAGGTATATCACACCACATTACCTGTCTGAAACCGTAGTAACGTATTTTAACATACGAGGGCTGATTGATTTGTTGTGTACCTCGGCTTTAGGGATTTGAATTTTATCTTTTATCTACATAATCCCCTTCGGTATCTATACACTTTTGCCATCGATGTAAAAGGGCCTTAATATCATTTTTAAAGAAGTTATCTTGACTGGTCAGAATACCATCTACTGTAATTATGTCGTCATCATCGGACTGAAAATGGGTGCCCGAAATAGCTGCTTTTAATTTTTGGAATGTCGGATGCTCAATCAAATTTAAGCCATGATCATAAAAGGCAGCCATGACAGTGACAGACCTGTGTACAGGAGCAATGTCCTGGTTGAACAACAAACCTTTCACTAGTGAGCTTTTCGTGGCGCTTAATTTCAATATTTTCCCGTAAATGTGTCCATTTAGTATGTGTCATTGATTGTTTGTCCTTTTTCGAGATAATCTATAGCAGAATACCTTCTGCATCACAGAAAATCAAGGCTGAAAACATATCGATCAGCCATTGTTTATACACACATACATGTAGTGTTATCATACAATAATATAAAAAAGACTATGACATCTTGTTATATAAAGCACTATAATACCTGGTCGTCCGATACTTATAGGCTTATGTCCAAGAAAGAAGTACATTGTAGGACAATACAGTGAATTTACAACACAAAACTTTACTATTCTACAAAAAACGTTACTAAAGAGCACTAAAATTCATTAAACGGTTCCAATCCTTTTTCAAACCAATTATTATCCATTAAACACGTGTTCCAGATCAGTGGTATTGGAATACAAAACATTGGGTAGTAAAACAACTGATGCGTAAAGATTATGAAAACTTTGCGGAAACCTGAGGTTTCCATATAGTTTATGCATGGATTCCGTCGTTAAAACTTTAGTTTACGCTTTACGTAAACAAACTACAAGCGCAAATTCCAAATTGTTTACACAAGCGTAATCTTGTTATTTCCATCAATTTTTGCAACTGAAACTTAAGGGAAGATATGATCCCAAGGTCATCAAAAGAACTCTAAGTATGGTACTGGACCAATGTACAGTTTTGTACCTGTTTCTTCCAAACGTTATACAATGGCCAACCGTGACGACGGGACTCAATGAGGGGCCTTGTTAAAATTTCCACAGAGAAGACTGGGTTCTGATTCTCTGTCCTATCTGAAGTTGGTTAGACCTCTCGGGTGATTGATCTTGAGCTCGCTTTAGCCAGCAGAGCACAGACCGTTATACGCATGCCATGGAATTTTTACATCAATTCACATAGAATTTCTGTTACAAGAGGCCGCTAAGTTTAAATGTCTTGTTTCTGATGTCTTCTTACAATGAGACGTTTTAAGTTTATATAGCTATTGTGCGTTTACCTCTGTGTATCCGGATAAGTGGGAGGGTTGTTTGCACGTAATTATGGGGAGTCACACCATTTGATAATGGCAGATGACCGTCGAAAGTGGGCGCCAGGTGCACATTGGTCTCCTTCCTTTTTTGTGTTGTCATGAATGTTTTATATTTCTGTACGGTTGTTTCGATTATTTTGTATGATGTGCTAGTGAATATTACAGTGTCATTTATGTGTTCCTTTCTTGTGGTGTTGTTTTGCTGGGAGAGTACAGGGTGATTATGCTGGAGATACTTCCCTTTTCTTTAAAAGCACCAACTTGCTATATAATTTTTTTAATTTTACCTTGCGTAAACTTAATTACAGTTTTTCTGCTTGAATAAACCATATGGAATCGTGTGTAAACCATTTTGAATCGAATCAACAAAAGGTTACGCATTGCGTACACCATTTGGAATCTTACAAATTACATTCAAACTATCGGAAATGATGTTGTAAACGTTTTCAAATATTTAATCTTGTTAAAACTTGCATAAATATATCATTTTCAGACTTGCGTAAAGCATTTGGAAACCAAATGTGTAATTTTGTTGAATCTAGCGTAAACCATTTGGAATCTGAATAAACACTGGTTGACGCACTGCGAAAACCATTTGGATTCTCACTATATCAAGTTCAGACTCGCGTAAACCAGTTTGAATCCAAGTCTATAAAAGATTCCCAATGTATAATTCTGTTGAAACTTGCGTATAATATTTGTAAAATAGATGTATTGAAGTTTACATTATACAAATATTACACATTGATAAGGTCTATAACTGGAATTATAGACCAAAGACGAAGGATATTATCCAGGGTATAAAAGGCGTTTAATGATTATAACAACATTTCGATGGTAATTCTCTCTACCGTTGATCCTTCTGATTTTGTAATATACCCTGTTGCTTGTATGAATTTGAACAAAACATTTTGATTTAAATTACCAGAAAGTCTTTACTAGTTTGTGAAAGAGAAAACCTTAGCCCAAAATTTTTTTTGGTAAATTGTAAATTTCTATTATGAAAATCTTAAGCATCCGTACGTTGGATTGCGCATTAGTCAAAAATACAGGGACAAAAGCAGGTCTTTTGTGCAGATAATGTTATGCTATTTTATATGAAAGCGTTCGGGCTACGTATACAAAGTGTGCAATAGTAACAAAACCCTGGTGGACCGGAGGAATAGTTTCTGATAGAGGAAATTACAGTTATTGGTTCAGAACATTTAACAGCAATTCTCTGTGAGAACCAAAGAATTTCAAAACATGTTGGCACGGCATGTCATGGATTTTTGAGATTTTTGGTATGGAAGTTCACTATGAAGTACTAGTATATAAATCAACCCAAGTTTTTTCAAAAAGGTTGTCGTTGCCATGGTAACCGTGTCTGAGGTTTCAAAAATCGGGAAAATCTATAGGACAAGGCATATTTGTAGGCTTCGTTACCATGGAAACAGGTACATTTTATTTCTTGAATTGCTTTGATTATTTTCTTTTAATCCTTATTATTATGCATATTTGTAAAGTTTTTTACATTTTTCTCGGATGCCTTATGTATACAAGATTAAAAATTGGGCCAAAACCAGGTATCAAAAGGCTTTGTTTTGGGCACTCAATGACCCTTTTTTGCATGTTTTTACTGTTTTACAAGGTTGAAATTTTCATAAAAGCACCAATTTTTGAAGTCCAGATTGAAGTCATTCAATTAGTTTCATCTTTGAACTCTACATGAATATAAAACATTAATTGGGCTAATTTGTCCTTTTATATGCAAAGCAGCATCAAATGTAGTTGCTATGGCAACAATCGGCTGTAAGTTTCAATATGATGAATTTAAACACAACCTCTATCAAACTATCTACGCATGATATTGGAACAGAAGTTCATGTATACATCTATCAGAGGCGTTTTGATATAAAAATGACTTTGAAAATATTTCAAGGTCACCCACTTAATTTTCAAGGTCATTAATCTTTAAGTGACCAGATTTGACAAAAAAATTCTGTTTTTTTTTTTGTCATAAAATGAAGGTGTCAATATGTTAGAAGCCTTGAAATATTGAACTTTACAGTAATTTGCCATAAAATGATAAGTGCATCATTTATTTCTTAGAACTATTGATAACGTTTATTCACATCTTTGAATATCTAAATTCTTGGCGAGTATTTTGATAAAAAAGGGACGAAAACTGTATTTTTCTTGTTTTTGACGGAAAAATATTTTCGTATTGAATAGCTACAATTCAATAAATTTTAAGATTTATTCATGTGCTTTCATAATATATATGACATATGAAAATATCTAAATAAAAAAAAATCACTAAAATCGGTAACAAAAAAAAAAAAAAAAAAAATAGAAAATCAATATTTTATGCAAAATTTGATTCTCAAAGTATAGATGACCTTGAACATCAAGCCAATGACCTTGAACATTTTAATTGTAAAAGATATAAGTCATATCTATACATGCATACATTTTGACAATCTTATGTAACTCTAAAGAGGAATAAAAACAATTTCAAAGATAATATGAAACAAGCAAAAAGGTCTAATGTTGCCATGGCAATGGTCTTTGACGACAGAATTAAGGTAAAACTCTTAAATACCCACTCCAATTTTTCGTTCATTTTATTTGTCAATAAACATACATTTCCATTGATAAAAATCACTAGTCTCCTAATGGTGCCTTTTGTGATATTTAAGATTGGAAATGGTAAAAAACACACTAATTTGGCCCTTATTTTCACCTCTATTTTTCGCTTCATTTTGACTTATTTTGGCTTAATACAATAAGCTTCCTTTAATAAATATCACACATCTAAGTGTACTAAGTAAGAATGGAAGTAAGGAAGAATAGATTATATAAAGATGAACAAGCTGTTACATGGCAACGAAGTCTCCGGAGCTGGCTTATTTCATGGTCCCAAAAGTGCTATAAATAGAATGGCCTCCTTACCATGGCAACCAGAGGTCACATTGGTTGAAAAGTGTTATTTTCATGGTCAGCACTTAATATATATCCATTATACCGAAAATCATCAAAATCCATGACATGCCGTGCCGAACGATTTTGGTCCTTACAGAGAATGGCTATTAAAGCAGTTGGCTCCTGACGATTTTGAATTCACTGCGCAACGCGAACTATCGTATACCGGTCGGAATGACGTAAAATGTAAGAAACATGAACAGGAGGCTTACAAAATAAAAAAAATATATATATGTTTAATCAAATAACAAAAAGAAAAACATAGCGATACATAATTATGAATCAATTTTTGTTGCTGTTAACCCGCTGGCTGCGACAACCTTGTTCAAATAACGTTACGTCACAGTGAGAATTTTTGACGTCACGCGTCCTTCCCGCCAAGTGTAAATGAGCTGTTACGCTGCAGAACTTGGATTGCTTCATGATCTATTTTATTTTTCTGTAAGCCCTGTCAATTGAGAAGGTAATCTAAAATTTGATACATATGCTTTTCATGAAAATATTTGGATTTTAAGTGTTCAATAAAAACTGGAAAAGATACACCGAGAGACGCCAAATCATCTAAAACGCAACGAATCTGCACTAGAAAAGAACCCGCGCTAGCGCGGAAAAGATTAACATAAATGCACCATGTATGACTCTCGTATGCATACTGGTACTTGTAAAGAGGAAATCTGTTCAGATTTATATGAAATGAATTTGAAATAATATGATTTCCATCCAATTACGGACCGTCATCTCAATATGTCAGAATCAAAAACAAACGAATTTACGACTACGCAAGATCGATCTCTTTCATATATTTTTGCATGATAAAGTGATTGAAATCGGTATTCAGTTTCCGAAGTGATTTGAGCGGAAAGTAGCCAATATTTGACTAACCTTTTCCCAGTGACGGATTATACGCCCCCAACCAAACCCTAAGATTTGCAAATCATAGGTATAGAAATATAAATATCTATCCAAAAAAAAATGCATACATGTATATGTAAATATTTACTACCTCTTAGTTCATATAATTGTAAAATGCATCAATTTCCATTCAAATTACAGTCACGAAAATTGGTTCTAAATGGCTGAAATGCAAGAGTTTCGGGGGGGGGGGGCGCCCCGTAGTTCCCCTAACAGGGCTCTGCCCTGGACCTCTGCGGTCCCCAGACCACTCGCAAATTTTACGTCCCCCCTTCCCCAACTCAAGAGATGGATCCACCAATGTTTCCTTAGTAACATTTTTGGAAGAATTAAAGTAAAGCTCATGAACCTTTTTAAAACACAATGTAAAAAGTAAATAAAAGTGTCAAAAATGAAAGATGAGAAAGTGTCCACACCTAATGTTGACATTGAGCCGATGGAACACGTCATGGAAAATATATAACATTAGAAAATGCATTGAGTAAGAAAGAAAATGCATATTCCATACTATTTATGCTATTCGGGAGTCTACTCAGACCGAGCCAAAAAATTGTTGTCCAGAGCAAGAAGATGATTCCCCTCTAATAAAATCCGCCTTGTACATGTACGAGATCGAACGTAGACTATTCAGAATGAATGTCTGGATGCATGTCCGGCGCTTTATCGTCTCAGCTATAATACCTTGTTCTCGAACGTTCTCTTTTAAGATTGTACGCCGTATTTCAGAAAACGAATATGAAGTCAATAGTATAAAATGACACAAATTTGAAAAATTGATACAGATAAAATCAAACTTCGAAGAAATGAAAAACAGAAAGCACAACAAATTTCGAAGAAATCTTCATTACGCATTCGCGTAACCAATATTTTGAAAAATAGCAATCCAAGGAATGCTTGTGTCGCCTGTGAAGCGGCTTGATTATTATTCTAGAAAGTGGTCAAAAGAAATTCATTTGAAATATCAGACATCTTAATTACAAATTAAAAGATATGGTCATTCTCGAATTTTCAGAAAAGAGTGTCGATCATCTAGGTAAAAATTGGTAACAAAAAGGTCTCATCATAAGAAATATGAAAGACCTATCACCTACCAATTAAAGATATATTAAACCTTAATTTCTTAGAAAAGAAGGTCAAATAGCTAGGTCAAGGTCAAAAGGTTAAAATTATGGTATGTGTAGAAAGATCTTGTCACAAGAAATACACATGTGAAATACCAAAGCCCTGTCACTTACCAATCAAAAGATATATACAATCTAATTTTTTTTTTCAAAACAAGGTCAAATATGTAGGTCAAGGTCAGTAAGTCAAATATTATGGTATGTGTAGAAAGGCGTTGTTACAAGGAATACACATGTGAAATATCAAAGCCCTATCACCTACCAATCCAAAGATATAGCCAATTTTACTTTCCTTGAAAAGTAGGTCAAATATCTAGGTCAATGTCACAAGGTCACATATTATGGTCTGTGTAGACAGATCTTGTCGCAAGAAATACACATGTGAAATACCAAAGCCATATCACTTACCAATCAAAAGATATATACAATCTATTTTTTTTTGAAAAGTAGGTCAAATATGTAGGTCAAGGTCAATAGGTAAAAAAAATATGGTATGTATGGAAAGGCATTGTTACAAGGAATACACATGTGAAATATTAAAGCCCTATCACTTACCAATTAAAAGATATAGCGAATCTTAATTTTTTTTAAAGTAGGTCAAATATCTAGGTCATGGTCACAAGGACAAAAATTATGGTATGTGTAAAAAGGTCTTGCCACAAGGATTGCATGTGTGAAATATCAAAGTCCAAACACTTACTAATCAAAAGATATATCCATTCTTAATTTTTTTGAAAAGTAGGTCAAATATGTATGTCAAGGTCACTCTGTCAAAAAATATGGCATGTGTAGGAAGGTCTTGTCACAAGGAATACAAATGTGAAATATCAAAGCCCTATCACTTACCATGGCATTCAAAAGTTATGGGCCGTGACACCCAAAGTGTGACAGACAGACAGACGGACGGACTGACAGACGGACAGACGGACAACGGACAAAGTGATCCCTAAGTGTCGCTATGCTTCGCAGGCGACACAAAAATGAGAGGGAGCTGGGAAACTGTCGAAACTGCAAGTGATTATGATCGTTATTTATTTATTTTTATTTTTTTTTTTTTTTGGTTTGTTTGTTGGGGTGTTTTTTTTTTTTTTTGTTTTTTTTTTTTGTTTTTTTTTTTGTTTTTTTGTTTTCTGTTTTTTTTTTTGTTATGAGAGGGGCTCCGCAGGAAGTTGAGAGAGAGGGAGAGATCACATAAAAAATATTTATTTTTTTTCGTTAATTCGCTCAAAAATTTTGAATATGATGTGGTAGAAAAAAATATCTTTTGTTGACGCGGATTTGGTCTCAAGTTCACCTCATTAACACTCTTATCGTGCCTTTTTATCATCTGTACAAGACATCAACAAATCCTCCATCTTCATAAAAATTTGCAAATGACAAATTGTATGTTTTATTTTTTGATATTCTTTTCATCTGTAACATCGAATGTGAATGAAACACTAGTGTCGGAATGAAAAAAAAATTATACTTGTAACAAGTGTATGTCATCCATTTTCGATCGACTTTTGGTATTCGGTTACCGAAGAAATTAACTCAGCTCTGTGATCAGAGAGCTCCTTTATATATATCTATATGTATACTTGGTCCGTCCTCATTTCTCATTTATTCCGAACTTCATGTTTATACATGTATACTTTTACTAAGAATACAAACGGATGCGTAAAAAAAGAAAGAAAGAAACCCGCAAAAAATAGAAATAAGAGACTGTAAGTCGAAAAAAAAAAAAGATTTTTATCTTCTTTCCGCCTAGCATGCGGTACAAGGAGAAATGCGCTCGTGATTCTGTAATCACTTATTACTCTTGATTTTTTCCCGTCATTAACGACGAAATGCAATGAATATATACATGTACACGTTTACAAAATAATGTGTTTTAAAAAAAGTAAATGATCAATGTAAATGTCCATGGTCAAGCATTATTATAGATCCACCTGTCATGTTTTGTGGGTGTCAGTATTTGTCAAGAAAAAAAAAATCTTTTGTGCAAATGTTCATATCTCGTTCCTTGAATCTATTTAGAGGTACGCAAATATTATTAATTCAATTATTTCCATATAGTGTCTGCATTACGCCTATACAAACGTTATGACGTCATTAACGTGGAGCCCTGTTCAAATATTACGTCGCCAGTTTTGAAATTGAACATCAACATGCCTTATAAGAAGTAACATAAATAATGAATGTCAGAGGAAATTTAATTCTTATTCATCTTTTTATTATTGGAAAGGCCAAAACTTTGGTAGAAAAACCTTGAAGTCAGAGGAAACTCTGTCCTTATCTTCTCTTTTTGCGAGGCAACCTTATAATTTTTTTTAAAAATATAATGTACTAAAGACATCAATAATAGGTTAGTTATTACTTTCAAAGTGACATCACTCCTTGTCGCACATATTTTGACAATTATTCACCCTACACAGTATGCTCAAAGCCATATTTTACATTTATGAGATGATTATTTCCATATAGTGTCTGCATTACGCCTATACAAACGTTATGACGTCATTAACGTGGAGCCCTGTTCAAATATTACGTCGCCAGTGTTGAAATTGAACATCAACAATGCTTTAATTTCGTCAATTGCAAAGTAAACCAGTTATTAATTAAATCATAAGCAATGACTATAGTAATAATCTGTCAATCGATGTATTGACAAAAACCGATACACAAACAAAATATAATCCGCTTCGATGATCGGATGCCGATCCGCTGGAGGAGATGGAAGGGGGGGGGGGTATTTGAAAATCCTGTGCAGGGTACCTTGTAACGCAAATAGCGTCAAGAAGAGCAGGTTTTGCTAAACTTTAATTGAGTTTCGTATATAGCTTGAATCAATGACAAAATCGGTATATAACATGCATGACAAGTATTGTTGGTACAGATGCTACGCAGCACTTTAATTGTCAACTTTGAAAGTTGGCACTGATCAACAAAAAAAAAGTAAAAAAGTATACGGATGCATTATGTCAAATATACTTTCCTGTCAATTGTTGATTATCAGTTTACCTATAATTAATCTTATGATAAGGATTAAAAGATAGAAAAATATGTAGCAAACATGTCAAAATCGAAAAGAATTACTGAAATCTAGGTAGATAAAGGGGCAGTCAGAGGAAATTCTATCTGTATTTCATGTTTTGGGTGGTAAGCCTACACTATTTGCATTGCAGTCAATATGCCTTATAAGAAGTAACATAAATAATGAATGTCAGAGCAAATTTAATTCTTATTCATCTTTTTATTATTGGAAAAGGCCAAAACTTTGGTAGAAAAACCTTGACGTTAGAGGAAACTCTGTCCTTATTTTCTCTTTTTGCGAGGCAACCTTATAATTTTTTTTTAAAAATATAATGTACTAAAGACATCAATAATGGGTTAGTTATTACTTTGAAAGTGACATCACTCCTTGTCGCACATATTATGACAATTATTCACCCTACACAGTATGCTAAAAGCCATATTTTACATTTATGAGATGCTACTTTTAATGTTCCTGAAGTATGACAAAAATTAAGAATTTCTCCCCTTTTATATTATTTTGTTTTCTTACCACCCCATGCTTTAAAAAAAGTAAAAAAAATAAATTACTAAACAAATGAGTAATTTTCTGTACAGCTTTAAAATAAAGCACCATTCATAGTTATCTGAGTACTGTATTTGACAGTGGATTAAGGTGCCTACTTTGTAAGCTATTTACCTTAAAATACTTCTGACAACCAAAACTTAATTTTACATGAGAGCAATGTTCCATTATTACAGTTAAGAAAAATAACAATTTTAAGTTTATGACATCACTTGTAATATGAGAACCCAACGTCCTTAAATCAACGAAGGGTCACCGTACGAGATAGTCCAAACATGGCAGCTATACCTGTGCAGGTACATCAATCTAATAAAACTAGGTCAAGCGTTGTAGGAAAGGTAAGCACTTGTTTAAGCTCAAATCAAAGTGTAAGAAAGCGGAGAGCGGGTTTAATGAACTCTGATAGTGGTGATGAATGGATAGAAGAAGGTTAAAAAACTAAAGCAGAGTGGTAAAACAACAGGTTATCCAGGTGCAGCGGAGGGTTATAGTGTACTTGTATCGAAGATCCAAGAACTGTAAGAGAGCTAGAAGGACATTGCCGGTAGACTTGGGAGAAGAATAGGAGAGATAGAAAATAATGTTGAGAGCGTTTGATTGTAAAATTTAACATAATCATTACTGATAAAGTAAAAAAAATCGTCATAAAGGATAAAAAGGAAATGACAACAAATGTGTGGAATGGATTACACACGTTGAGAGAACATGTGAAGTCATTGGAGAGCGGATGCGCTAATTAGCTACTTGACAAAAATGATGTCTCAGTTGTAGTTAAAAATCTGGATAGAGACCTGCGAGAGGAATCTGAGCCAGGACTGCTGAAATTTCGCATAGTTGCTATGTTTAAGGACACCCGTAAAGTAAAAGGAGTGAGGAAGACACAAGTCAGGAGGAAAATAAATACCGAATCAAGACGACAAGGTCTTGTTCATGTTGAAGTTGGATCTTTAGAGGGATAGAAAGAGGTACTTCGGGCTAAGAAAAAAAAATGAAAAAAAAAACCTATTAAGGCGTGTTTGAACACCAAGATGGCGGCTGCATTATTTGTGTTCTCATTTCTTAGGAAAAGTACAGTCTTAAATTCCTTAAGACATTTGATATGCTGATTTTTATAAAAATCTGAGTATGGAGATGAAGTTTGAATAATTTCCGACATCATTTGAAGAAATTATGGCAATTTTCAAAATCGTGGACTTTTGAAGTTTTATCCATGACCAAACTACGACGTCATTTCGACGTTATCAGGGAAAATGGCTTCACAAACCTTCGTATTCAAAATACTACAAAACAATAAATACCAAACGTATCGTATTGAAACTTTGCATGAATAAGATAGAAAGTTTAATCTTTGTCACAGTGTATTTGTTGACAAATATCACACTCCAGAAAAGCGGATGTCACTTCATTGAAAATGGACGATTTTTGAAGAAAAAAATGGAAAATATAAAGCTTTGTGATATTTTAATCCTACATTCATTTTTTTTTATCTAATCATGAAATTTTCTCTGTGTATTGTTGATCATTTTTTTAGTTTTGGACAAAGATTCATCCACAGGATTCCTGATAATTAACTATCAACTACAGTCAATTGGTTCAACATTGCATTTTTTGAGCGACTTTGTCATCTTTTATTCAAGTATCCTGCCTTTGTTTAAAACACAATTCATCTATTCTTTTCCATATGTAAGTATAATATATCTATAAAGATTTTGGAGGTTAAACTAAAATTAATTTCCTATAGCATAACGAGAACCGGAATGACACTTATAATATCATGACGTCATCAATAATTTCACGGATACTTTGAAAAATGCATATTTCAAAGTCTCAGAGAAAATGCTTCAGGATCTTCATTAACTTATTTGGAAAGAATCAAATATAAGTTTGTATAATCAACGAAGAACAAGAAATATATGATATGGAAAATTTTGAGAAAAATTTAACTTGGCGTCTAAGTGTTCAATACCTCCTTAAATTTGTCAATGCTTATATAGAAAATGAGACACCATGTGAGGTACGATAAGCAAGCGTGAATAGTAGGATGTTGCTGAAAACTCTTGGTAAGGACAGTGAATACACAATTGTGTCCGGTCGTATTGTACAGGGACAACCGAAAGGTGCAGTGCAGGAAAATACAGCGAAACGGAAATTACTTGGAGCGATCAAATGGTAGACGCACTGGGAATGCTTCAGGGGGGAATGGTCGTCAACATAGAAGACGCTAGGTAAGATGCGGGTTCTGGAACGAAAATGAATGGGGCAATTCATGATCACATCGTTTCGATAAAAACTCACTTTTAGCTGACTGTATAACAGAAAGTGACCTGGATATTGTGGGCATAGTTAAAACTCATTTGACGGAGGGTCAGGTGGTGTCAAAAAGCAACCACACATGTTTTAGGAATAGCCGTAAACACATTCATAGAATAGCACAGGCATTATCGGGCAGATCTGGAATTATCATACGGAAATAATTCATGGAATCATACACGGTAGAAATAGCAGACGATAACACGGACGGCATTTCAAGGATGAAATGTACAGAAAAAGGTGGACAAGAAGGTAGCACTTTTTATTTGTCCCAGAATTTTTGGCACGCTCAGTGAACGTCAATGAGTTTGTTTGTTAAGATGATGTCACAAATATACGAAATAGCAGATGGGATGCAATTTAACCTGCTTGGAGACTGGAACTGCAGGACAGCAAATAACTTAGACTATATTAAAGGTATTGATTATCTTCCTGACCTTAGTATCGTAGATCACATGGCCAACTCATATGGGGAGATTTTCTGCAAATTTTTATGTACTTCGAATTGTTGTATTCTAAATGGCAGAGATAGTAGAAATAATTACTACACATATATTTCCACCAGAAGTTTGTCTGTCGTGGACTACAATATTTTTTCTTAAGAGCAGCTACGTTATTTTGAAAATTTTGAGGTAATTTGAGCAGCAGATATCGTCAGGAAGGTACGTCCAGTCGGCACATAAAATGTATGAGCCTAAACTGCATGATATATCAGACCATTCGTTCCTTACATGGTCATTCAATATGGCTCATGGATCCTGTTCAGTCGTTAATTGCTAATAATTCGCCTATCGCCGATTCCCAGGTAAGCTCCGTCCATATTACCAAATACGCTGCATCCCGATAGCTCAGACAAAAACAACTACAGCGGATGTAAACACTGCATGTTCTATCGGAAAATCGGCGACAAAATATGCCATTTTAACCTATTTTCGACATGATTTTTCACGATACATTATGCGTTACGGACTTTTTCTTTAAAATAAAGACAACAAAAGTATGATATTTCTGTGAAAATTATTTCGAGGGCGTCCAACACAATTTACATTGTTCAATCGTTTCGGGATTCGAAATTAAATGTCGTGGAGGTGGCTAAACATAAACACCGAGAGCGGGTATAGGTATTTTTCGTAGGGGGCTTGAGGATTATTTTATAACCTTTACACATTAATATACGCAACTGATTTTATTAATTTATTGGGGGGCGGGGGGGGGGGGGGCATTTATAAAATGTATTTGATAATCATATTAAAATTGCGAGTGTAATAAGCCTGAAAATTTAAGAAAGGAGGTATATACAATTCTTTCTAGAGGATCAACTTTAACATAAAAAAACTTAATTAATAGAAAAAAACAGGGAGAAGTGCGATCGGGATTATAAAAAATATTTATTTTTTTCTAACTTTCTCGGGAATGAGTAGTCTGAAATGACACCTTCAAATGTTTTTAGCTTTATTTAAAACATGAAATCTGTAGCATTTTACTTCTAGGCCTTCATGAAAGCGTTATTTTCTTTTTCATTCCCGTTGCCTCCAAATCATTTTAGTATATTAATTTGATGGTTATGATATTATTGATTTTTTCTCTTAAATTTTGCGGGTTCAATTTTTAGAGTCAAATCAGACTCTATCTGGCTACGTTCTCCTATATGCACTATGCTAATAAATGATACATTATTATTTTATATAAAAAGTATATTATTGCAAAAAATCAATCAGTGTCAAGGCAATATAAAGATAATTTCTTCTTAGGCAAATGATAGTACGTAAATAAGACCCCCCTCTTTTGCCTATTCTTTCTTTCAAGATCAACTGCATCGTCGGTTTTGGGTTGTGTTTGAAATGCTGGATCATGAAACTGGAACATAAAAGTTTGAATGCTTAAACAGTTTTTTTATGGGACGCGCAAACAATATTTGATCAATTGTATACGTATACTTAATATCCAAGAACTTGATGATGTAAAGCATACATGTACAGTATTTGTATTCTGAGGATGTATTTTTGTGCTATCAGCTGATAACTGTGTTTATTACAGGAACGTTGTTTTGTCTATTTTAAGCACTTTTACGTATTTGATTTTGGCTTTGGAAACTGAAAAAAATTATCACGATATCTGACATAATCACTATTACTTGCACCTTTAATCATTTTAATAAATCAAGGAAAACGATGAAAAAACTTGTGCTAAATGCTCATGTTATCTTACATTTCTATACTTAAGTTACGCAGATAACGCGTTAGTTTGTCTGAGCTCCTAGCACTGCAGGGCAGCGGCTATTATTAGCATGCCTGTAACGATAAGAGATACTATCATTGATACTGCGGCAACATTGGGTGGAGTTGGCGATAGGCGAATTGCACAGAAGACGAGAAGCACCAATCCGTTTCCCATGTGAATAACTTAAATGCGCTTGTGTCAAAGCTAGAGTCATCTATATCCAAACAAAATGAAATCGATATGTGTTATGATGATTTCTCCAGGACCATGCATAATGAGGTTGAAAATAATTTTCAGTGTCGAAAAGCGTCAGACATTTCCGGTCGCAAGGGGTTCAGGTAAAACAAAAGGATGACTAACGTTACGGTAGAGACATACGCTTGCAGCTGAGAAGTGTTAGTTGCGTTCAAATGTCATTTTAAACGAATTTTTCATCGAACTAATAGAAATATTTCCTTTTTTTGAAAGCATGTAAGTTACGTGGTTCTCAGAGACGTAGCCATGGTATTTTCGGGGTGCACGTGTAAAGAAAGCATTTCACTCAGCATTTTAAATGTCCGGGGGCACGGACACTTTTTTATGGAAGACGAATTGCGAGGCTAGAAAGGCCAAGTTATGTGGGGAAATTATGGAACCCTCTCATTGAAGGGAGTTCGAGGGTTCCTCGATAAAATGTAAAACAAGAAGCATATGGAGGAAATTGAAGGGGTATGGAGCATATTTGAATTGATTTTTCATGGGGTATATTAAAGAAATCATATGGTTGGGTGTAATCAAACGTTGTTGTTAAAATATCATGAACAATTCCAATATTCATACATGTACATCCACATTCAAATATTTGTCCTTTCAAATCAACCGCCCCACTGTGTTAGTCAAAAATTTTAACTTCCAAAATATCAAAAGTTTGATATTTCAGGTTTTTTGGTTAAATTATTAAAAATCTGAAATTTCAAAAAGTTTTGACCTTTTCTTTTTCTATTTTGTTTGTTTGTTTTTTCTTCCTTTTTTGGGGGAGGGTTAGTTTTTTGTTTGTTTTTTCCCCTTTGACCGGTACTGTTTAATATATTCTTATATTCTTGTTCCGATTTATTTCCGTTACTCTCATAATATTTATTTCTTCATTTTCAGCACCAAAACTTTTTTTTTCTCTTTTTGTGGCACACTTCCTGCCTGTATTCCTCCTGTTCCTTCAAAATGAAATGTTTTTTTTTTTATGAATAAAAGGAAATAAAAATTCAGTGGCTCAAAAATGCATGTTAAGAGGAATCCAGTATTACGTTAAAGATCTGTCAGACTGTGGGCATTTTTCATCAATATTTAGAGCAAAATTATATGAAAGGTTAATTCACGCCCTCCCCAAAAATACCAAATTGATAGATTAGTAAAATATAAATGCTCGTTCTTGTGTAGAGAGATAGTCCTCTCTTTTTAAAATTAAAAATCGTCGATCAAAGACTGTATTTGACTGACTACGATTCAGGAGATAATACTGTGATGTGCCTTATTAATCTTTTGTTAAAGAAACTAGACTTATGTTCAAATATTAAATGAAAATTGCATGTAATACAACCATGTATCGTTTCAGGAAGAGTCAGCATCTCCTGCTTGCATGCAACACCCGTCGCTTCAATTCGGTAGAATTTTCACATCTGGTATATTCCATTTTGGAAGATATATAATATAATCTTTGGTTGGATTGTACAAATGGTCTATGACAGAATATAATCAATTATTCTGGAGAGTGGGACATCATAGTGTATGACAAGTTCCCCTTATCGACCGTAGAACTTCCTTAGTGACGATGAAAGTCGGTCACAAACGTATCCTTGACTGAGAGGCTTATCATAAAGACTCTTAGCTCTTAGAATAAAATCTGTATATTTGGTAATTGCTCTGGTATAGCGAATTAACTGAGTTATGAACATGCCATAAGCAGGTGATAAATGAGTTAAAAAAAGGTCCTGACTATAATCTCAACAGCACTCACAATATAGCACTATGTTGAGCATCGACGGACCCCTAGCAAGCTGGAGGTTGGATCAGGTGCCCGGAAGGAGTAAGCATCCCCTGTTGGCTAACCGCACTCGCAATCGATGTTAATGTTAATAAAGGGATGTTGCTACTCAGAAAGGGAAAGTTTGTAATGCTGAAATTGAAGTCGTCACGTTTGTCATAGAGTGAGGTGTTCATGTGACCATCAGTGTCGTAGGACAACATTATGTCCAAAAAGGATGCTGAATAATATTCCTCCGTAGTTTCTTTGACTTCAAGCTCCGAAGGATAGATACTGCTCAGGTAATCCGCAAATTTTGGATTATTGACGGACAACACATCGTTTATGTATCTGTAAGTGAAGTTAAAGTAGGAAGCTAATTATCTTTTCCTTTAGAGACCAAAGATTGGATGAATTCAGCTTCGTTCAATTCAAGGAAAATGTATGCAAGGAGTGGGACAAAATTGGTTCCAATTTGAATTCCGACAATTTGCTGGAAGACCTATTCTCCAAACGCCACAAAAATGTTGTCGATCAGAAAGTTGAACATCTGATCAATATCTGTTTCAGTATACTTATTTTTAGAATCGGACTTTTCTTTTACAAAGTAGGTTTTGTCATATTTAACAACAATAAAGAGGTAGGGCCACGAGACCCCTAAATCGGCCCTGGATTTTTCTCTAGAAATAAATTTCATGAGAAATACTTGATATCTCTCATGAAAATACACGAATGTTTACCGCTTTTCATTAAAAGAAAAATATCACCGAACAAAGTGCCATTTAAATGTAATGACGTCATGAAGTGACGTCATTTTGACGTTATTGACAAAATATGGCGAAAATTGCTTGGAATTTTGTCCTTGATCGAAGAATTCAATGTGGCCGCGTGCGTTAACTGGGACAAAATGTTCCTTACAAAAGGATATAATGATAATCTTTCACATATAAGTTTTCCACCTTAGTTAATGCATGCGGCCATTGCTAATTTAATAAAAAATATGCAGTTTTTGCATCAATTTCGCGGAATATGACCTATTTTGTTGTTTTCTAAGGGCTTAAAGGTATTGATAAATGCAATTTAAAAAAAAAATAGATTCGTGATTCAGTAGAGAACGTTTCAAAATGTCAAATAACAGTTCAAATTCTATGAAGTACAGTGTTCAAAATTAGGGCCAATATCGGGCTTCGTGGCCCTACCCCTTTTGTACATTTGTGTATTTGCGATTACCGTTCTTACGTGTAAACGCATTACTTATAATTTTTGCGAGTCTCTCTTTCAATTTAGAATGTGGAATTGTAGTGTAAAGTGTCGAAAAATCAAAGGCTTTGATCTAATGGACTCTACTAAAATGAGTGGATTTCAGATGTTCTAAAAGTTCCTTCGAATTTTTTAAAAATCCACATCGGGTTGATACCACTGCGAGAATATACTGTCGAACAATATTTTTGAAGCCCAGATTTGATTTCAGATGAAACTTTGGTGAGTAAGATCGAAACAGATTTTATAGAACATTTTGAGGAACCAGCTATGAAACGTTGTTTTTACGGATTCTTATGCATTTTAGGTATACAGTATAAGTATGGCAAATCTAAATCTAAATTGTTAGTGTCGAAGCCAAAGGACACAAGAGCTGATTTTTCGTTATCTATTATTTCAGAGACATAAAAGTTTGTTGGGGTATAAGTGGGATTTCCAGGTGTCGAATTAAAACCCAACTCTTTTAAAACTAGACTTTCGAAATCGTACATTTTGCAAGTCAATGTGTAATTATTTGAGGCTTTGTCCGCTGGTGTGATGACATAATGTTCTTGTAGGTAGGTACGCTCTGTAGTAACATCAGGGTCTTTAAATATAGACTAGAATCTGGTGTTCACAGTTGATTTTAATCGGTTAATTCTAGATAAAAGTAGCCCTCTGATGGATTTTATCCATTCGGAAAGGGTGTCGAGCTGTACATCCTCTTTCTTTGCCCACGTCTTGCATATTTCTCACAAGAGTCCATGATAATTTTGACATTTTGGTTCCATGTAAAGGACATACTTTCTCTGTATTTGGAACCCTTTTTTAAACATTTCTCTCAACTTGTCGTTCTTGGCTATACTAATTTCACCAGTAATAACGTGTCCACAAGGAAAGTAGTTGAAATCCGACGAAGAACATTCGCAAGGAAGTGGATGTAGTGAGGGATTACTTAAATCAATACACTGCAAGAATCGTATGTAATTGTAAATTTTCGATGCAAGTGTTGGTGTGTAGCTATCGGAAATACAAGGAGTTTCTTTTCTTTTATAATATGGTGGGATTTTTTCTGTGACAGTTTTGTGATTCAAAATTTGACCAAGATTCAATTTATCAATACCTATGTTTGCAAATCTTACTTTAGTGAAAGAACGGTTTGTTTTCTCCTCTGATTTATCTTATCTAACTGCTTGAAATAAACGAAAAGTAGAAATGTCCGACATGACTCCTTGTAGTCTGTATTCTGGGGAACGTGAGTCGGTAAATGAGAGGTCCTTTGTATGTTTGTAAATTGTGTGTAACTTCCGTAAAGGAACAGAGTATAACTTGGTACAAATATAATGAAGACCTAGAGGCTCATTCAAAATGGAACCAAGTCATCGAAGGAGAAACTATGTATCTCAGGCCTATTATATATACGAATGCCATGACTTCGAGGTCTTCTTTGTGGTCTGTTGAATAAGCTAGTCACATTTACCGATTGACAACCGGGACTTGTCTAGTTTCCTACGTTGCTGATATTATCGTTGCACCGATAGGGCACTGCAGTGTTAAGATTTTTTATCCAGAACTCTTCTCTGTTGCAACGGAAGGTGTGCTCAAATTGGGATTGTTTGTGGGGTGATTCTGATTTCATAGATAAAGCAGAATTATCGGCCTGGTCAAAATTCCGATAAAGAAGCTGACTTCCTTTATTATTTGTTTTAGACCGATGTTCTGACATTCTGGCTCGGAGATGACCTTTGGTTTCACCCACATAAATCAATCCACAAAGTGAGCACTCTATTTTATAGACAACATTAGATGTCTAACAGTTATGGTTTTCAAAACTGTGCAAGTTAAATGTTTGTTTTGTGAGATTACTTGAAAATGAACTGTCTGTTATGACGATGCTACACGTTTTGCAGTTCTTTGTGACGCACTTAAAAATTGGACAATCGCTTGGTAAAGATGGGTGCTCTTTTAGTATATCGACCACTTTAATCTTGCAGGGCTTGATTTGAATGTAGTACAGTACCCATCTGCATGTTTATACCAAAACTCATGGTTACTACTTACTCCAAATGAATAATTCTTAAAGGGTATGTTGCCTTATTCAGAAATATATGATGTAAAAAGTAATCCATGCTTGTTTTGATTTGTAATCGTTAATACTTCCCCTAGGCGAACCATTTTGGAGAGATGATACTTAAGGACCTGGTATGTGATAACAAAATAAGAATGGACTTACAACTCGATACCTTTTACAAATGGATAAAATGCATCAGAGGGTTACTTTTATCTAGAATTTACAACTTACAAGCAAATGTGAACACTAGATTCGAGTATATCTTTTAAAGAATTTTTTAAAGAATTTATTTATTTTAAAGAATTCGAAGGAACTTTTAGAATAAATGTCATCTGAAATCCACTCATTTTAGTAAAGTTCATTCGATCAAAGCCTTTGATTTTTCGACACTTTACACTACAATTCCACATTCTAAATTGAAAGAAAGACTCGCAAAAATTATAAGTAATGCGTTTACAAGTAAGAACGGTAATCGCAAATACAAATTTATTGTTGTGAACTATGACAAAACCTTCTTTGTAAAAGAAAAGTCCGATTCTGAAAATAAGTACACTGAAACAGATATCATTCAGATGTTAAACTTTTTGATCGACAACATTTTTGTGGTGTTTGGAGGAAAGGTCTTCCAGCAAATTGTCGGAATTCCAATGGGGACCAATTGTGCCCCACTCCTTGCCGACATTTTTCTTTACTCGTACGAAGCTGAATTCATTCAATCTCTGGTCTCTGAAGGGAAAAGATACTTAGCTTCTGACTTCAACTTCACTTACAGATACATAGACGATGTGTTGTCCATCAATAATCCAAAATTCGCGGATTTCCTGAGCAGTATCTATCCTTCAGAGCTTGAAGTCAAAGAAACTACAGAGACAAATAATTCAGCATCCTATTTGGACATAATGTTGTCCTACGACACTGATGGTCACATGAACACCTCACTCTATGACAAACGTGACGACTTCAATTTCAGCATTACAAACTTTCCTTTTCTGAGTAGCAACATTCCTTCATCGCCTGCTTATGGCGTGTTCATATCTCAGTTGATACGCTATGCCAGAGCAAGTACGAAATATACGGATTTTGTTCTGAGAGCTAGGCGTCTTTCAGATAAGCTTCTCATTCAGGGATATGCTTGTGACCGACTAACATCGTCACTGAGGAAGTTCTACGGTGGATATGGGGAACTCGTCATACACTATGATGTCCCACTCTCCAGAATGATGGGTGATATTCTGTCGTAGACCATTTGAACCATCCAACCCAAGATTGTACTCTATGTCTTCCGAAATGGAAGTTACCGAATGTGACAGTTCTACCGAATTGAAGCGGCGGGTGTTGCATGCAAGCAGGAGATGCTTACTCTTCCTGGGCACCTGGTCTCACTTTCATATCGGGAGTTCGCTTCTTTTCATATGGTGGAGGTTTTTGTTTGTTTGCTTTTGTTCCTGTTTTATCCTGATTTCGTATGCCTCGGTTTCTGATTTTCCGAATTATCGATTTTGTGCTGTAAACAGGGATATGGTCATTATCCATATTTGTCATTTGAAGACCCTGATGTTATCACAGAGCTGACCTACCTCAAAGAACATTACGTCATCACACTAGCAGAGAAAGCCTCAAATAACCACACATTTACATGCGAAAGGTACTATGTCGACATCCTTGTTAAAGTTTTGGTTTTGATTTCGACACCTGGAAATCCTACTTACTCTTCAATAAATCTTTCTGCGTCGGAAATAATAGATTACCACAACTCAGCTCTTCAACTCATCCTTCGACTTTGACACAAACAATTTAGATTTAGATTTACCATACTAATATTGCATTCCTAAAATGCATAAGAATCCGTACAAACAGCGTTTCATGGCTGGTTCCTCAAAATGTCTCACCAAATATGTATCGATCTTTCTCACCAAAGTTTTAACTGAAATCAAGTCTGAGACTTTAAAAAAAATATCGTTCGACGGTATATTCTCGATGTAATATGGAGTGGATTTAAAAGAGATCAAGGAAATTTTAGAACATCTTAAATCCACTTGTATCAATAGAGTCCATTCGATCAAAGGGTTTGATTTTTCGACACTTTACACACAAATCCCACATTCTAAATTGAAAGAAAGACTGGCAAAAATTATAAGTAATGCGTTTACAAGGAAGAACGGCAATCGCATACATTAATTATTGTTGCTAATTATGACAAAACATATTTGTTAAAGGAAAGTCCGATTCTAAAAATAAATACACTGAAGCAGATATTATTCAGAGGTTAAACTTCCTGTCTTTGTGGTGTTTGGAGGAGAGGTCTTCCGGCAAATTGTCGGAACTCCAATGGGAAACAATTTTGCCCCACTCCTTGCAGACATTTCTCTTAAATGGTGCAAAGCTAAATCCGTTCAATCTTTGCTTTCTGAAGGGAACTGATACGTAACTTCTAACTCTAACTTCACTTACAGATACATAGATGATGTGCTGTCCATCAATAATCAAATATTTGCGGATAACCTCAGCAGAATCTATCCCTCAGAGCTTGAGGTCAAAGACACTACAGAGACAAATGATTCAGCATCCTAGTTGCCTTACGACACTGATGGTCACATGAACACCTCGTTCTATGACAAACGTGACGACTTCAATTTCAACATCACAAACTTTCCTTTTCTGGATAGCAACATCCCTTCATCGCTAGCTTATGACGTATTCAAATCTCCGTTGATACGCTATGCCAGAACAAGTACAAAATATACAGATTTTGTTCTTAGAGCTAGGCGTCCTTCTGATAAGCATCTCGTCACAAAGAAATTTCTACTGTCGATATGGGGAACTCGTCATATATTATAATATCCCTCTCTCAAGAATGGTGGATGATATTCTGTCTTAGAACATTTGAACCATCCAAAAACCGAATATACTTGTATCGTCCGAAATGGAAGTAGCCGGTTTTTCTTTATTTGCTTTGGTTCTTTTTTATCCTGAATTTGTATGACTTCAGTTTATGATTTTCTGAATTATCGATTTTTGCACTGTATATTGGGATATAGTCATTATCCATATTTGTCATTGGTACTGAATCAATATGTAAAAAAGTGTACGATCAAGGCTAGCATACTATGTGTTAGCTGTCATTCCAATTGAATTTTCTTGGAAAAATCCTGCAATATTTGAGTTGATATTAGAACAAGTGTTTATCGTTTTATGTACTAGTCGATAAGAAAATGTAATACACTAAATAAAAAGGCAAAGGGCGGTAAGGGCCAAAATCAGCCCAATGTCAGAACTGGGACATTGAGCATTAAAGATACAGTCATTACAGAATATAAATCAATTGAAATTTTGAGAATCGGACATCCCGTTGCAATTCTACACTCATTTGAAAACAGGATTGTCAGCTATATTTTACACTGATTTTGTCGTCATATGACGTTACGATCACAATGTTTATCGTTGTCTGTAGGCTCATTCTGCTATATTCTTCGCCATTTTGACTATTTTGCTTGCATGAGTTTTTGTCGTCAAACTTATTTTTGAGATTATCTGCATTTGAATGATAATAAACATCTTTAAATTATCTAAATATGCAAAGTTTTGAAGCTGCAACTTGTTACGAAAAAGGAAGAATAGATAGTGAATTGTGTTCATACGCTATCAGTATCACGATACTCGGTAGATTTCAATATAATATAATGAGGGGTAATTGTGGCACCCCTTTGTTGACTTTTTTAAAAATATTATAATAAATGACATTTTAATGTAATAATGATACTTTTCACCAAGGCATTAAAAAGTGTGTGGAGTTCCGGTAACCCAGAAGACCCTACTTTAGCCCCCCCCTCATTTTTGTGTTTGTCTCTTCCGATTCATCTGCATTTAGAAGGATAAGACTGGGCTCCGATTCCCTCTTTTGGTGGTCAACATTTCCTTTTTTTGTGATTGTATTTGACATCTGAAGAAAATCTATAAGTTGTGGTTGACTTTCGTGTGTGATTTGTGGAGGGGTGATGTTGTTTGATTAAGTTTTTGGGGATTTTGTTTTCTTTCCGTTTGTTCAGGGTTATCTTTTTAATTAACATTTTATTTCGTT
Organism: Pinctada fucata; assembly: GCA_028142955.1. Lineage (NCBI taxonomy): Eukaryota > Metazoa > Mollusca > Bivalvia > Pterioida > Pteriidae > Pinctada > Pinctada fucata. The sequence continues at coordinate 39,661,798 of AP027108.1, read as the reverse complement.
GATGCTGGTTTAAAATTTGACATGCATGTATTTTATACCAGTTGGCTGTATCCTTTTAGATATATAGTCAGTCATTTCGATTTTTAAATGTGTAATATACTATATGAGATGATTACTTTGACTTTAAAATATTTCTCGCAAAATACAAGCAAAATCAAAGCCACGAACATAAATGACGTCATATATTCAGTATGACGTCATTCTGTCGTCCTTAGAGTCGGTTACGTTACGATGAAAATAAACATTTGAGAGACAATTTTGTCTGTATTATTTGATTTCGTGCATGTAAGAATAAATAAAAATATCACCATCAGCAACAAAACAAAATATTTCAAATTGAATCGGTTTGACTCAAGCAATTCCTGTATTACAGAATTAAAGGTGGTTTTTTTCTGTTTCAAGAAAGACCCGATCGCTTGGTAACAGTAATTTCCTTCCAGTTTCTATGTGACCACATGAAAACAACAGATTCATACTTTCACAGCATTTACAAAATACTTGAACGAATATACAGAAAAAATATGAACTTGTTGTTTTGATGAGGCCAAGTCTTATTTTGCTATCAAAAGCTAAAATTTATAGAATTTTTGTTTATTTCCGGCTTCATACATGATTTTAAAGGGGGTTACTCTAATGAGAAACTGAGAGCCTCTTACCGCCCCTTGCATTTAGACTGGATCTCAAAAGAAACGATACATGGTTGCATTACAAACAAATTTTAATCAATATTTGAAATATTCGGATTTTTATGATCAACATGTTTTGTAAGTCTAGTTACTTCAACATACACCATTGCGTGCGCTGTTCAATCATCCATAACGCCAATATTTACATTTTAATGATTTTCATGAGGTTTGAAGTACCCGACATTTTGGTTTATTTCAGGTAAATCGTCGTAAATCATGTGTAAGCAACATAACTTAATCTCATCTAATTTTAGAAACGGTAAGTACTAAACGTACTTCGTACGACGAACAAGGGCATTTAAAAAGGGCACAGTTTAAAACATTGACACGGCGCATTTTCTATTACCATTATTCGAACGTAACAAAATTAACAGATCACGGAGATTTATTTCAGAACATCAATTATTTAAGATTTATGTTCATGCAACTGTTTTAAATGCGAAGTGAAATGATTCCTAAATGATACAAGCAACCACGGTTGTACATCTCATGACAGGAAAATAATCTCTGGCCCGGGAATTCTCTCCTATTAAACAAGGTAAATACTTACTAAATCTAGGTCTATCGTACGAGTATATGATGGTAAACTATTCTGGTCAAGAATAGAAATTCAATTATATTCATAGAATGCTTATTCTTGACCAAAAAAGATTACCATAGTATAGGTGATAGTAAAGCTCATATAATAACATTAAGATATTTTCCTATAAAGTAGATTAAGACTGTATTTACCATGTTTAATCGAAGGGGATTCCCGAGCTAGAGATTATTTGCATATCACGTGATACGCTACTTTGAGCAACAGTAATATACAGATAAGTAGTTCCGGTAATTACATGCGTCGCTTTAAAATAAATATTATTTACTTGATATTATATCGCTTCTTTTAGTATCTTACATTTACAGTATTGAAAATCAACAGTTTTAAAAAGGTTAAGTTAAAATAGTAGACGGTCGACACTTGACAATAATGGTAGAATTGAAGGTCGACAACTAATAGATTGACACTTGACAGCGATAGAATTAATGTGAAAAAAAAGGCGAGGGTCGACAGTTGACAATGTTTTATGTTTTAAAAGTCGACTCTTTTTGAAGGTCGCCAGTTGACAGTGAGTTGGGTAAGGTACAGTATGCATGTAGAAATTCGACAGTTGACAAATATTGTAGTAATTAAGATCGACGGTTGACACGTCAACAGTTAACAATAATTGAAGTATTAAAGGTAAACGATTGATATGCCGACACTTGAAATGATCGTAGAATTGAATGTTGACGATTAACAGGTTGACAGTTGATCGGTGATTGAATGTGAGAAAGGAAGAAAAAACTAAGGTTAACCTTAACGGGTTTGCTCGGCAGGTAAAACACTTAAAATGTAGATCTTTCTCGAAAGTCAAAGTCAAGGACACATGGTAAAAATTTTAGTATCGCTGAAAAGGTCTTGTCATAAAAAACACAAGGGGATATGTAACCCCTTTACTTACCATTCAAAAGTTATGACGAAAATTAAGTTGTTTTAATAGGTCAAAATCCAGGGTCAGAAGTTTGAAAAAGTTTGGTATTCATGGAAGCGTCTTATTATGATGAATGTATATGTGGAATAAAAATGCCCTCTTACTTACCATTTAAAAGTAATTGCCAAGTTTAATGTTTTGAGGAAAAACAGACACACAAACAATATATATGCTTCCGAATCATAGATTACGGAAGCAAACACAAAATATTTCTTTTCATTTGACCAGCAAAATGTATTGTGAAAATGAAGGTTATATTGAAATATGGATCATATTACAGGTAAGAGGTTTAATACAATTTAGCAACACACAAGAACCGATTATAACAAATACAAAACATTATCCTTCGTCTTAGTATTATACATATACATATATCTTTGTAATGATGCATGCAGTAAAGGGTAGGGCTATGAGAATGTTACACTCTTTATCAACAAAAATACATCATACAGGTACAGGATACACATTAACTAACAATCGGCCACTAGGTAAATCAACCTGAGAACAAAAAAAAAAAAAATCGTTTCTTTACTACTGAATAGGGTATGTGAAGAAATAAATATTTGCTTTTCAAATGTAGGATATTATCTCTAGTAGACAAATATTCAAATGACGTGAAACTTAAGGATTGTTAGAATAAGTAAATTCAGCCAATGAATTAGGAACTACATGTTTGTTTCAATAAGTGGATCTTTTTAGTAAAAACTTACCATGCACTACCTCCATGTTACCTCCTTAGTGCTTTCTAGATAAAAAGTCACATGACAAGATGTCGTATATCGAGGGGTAAGCTCAGAATACCTTATGCAAAATATCAAATACGCCCCTTAAATAGGAACTGCTTAACTGTCATACATATTATATTTTTGTTGCATTTTTCACATTCAATCGTTCATAAATCAATGTAACTATTCCAATTCTAATTGTAAATCTTGGCCTTATAACAAATTCATTTTGACACTTTCCATACCACTGTTGCACTTTGGGATTGAATGAAAATCTCCAACTGACTGAGAAGTGCAAAAGGTAGGTTCTTTCTTAAAACTGAAATTAATTTTGAAAGGACTGAACGTCGCGTGTCTTTTTGTGCCGAGAATACCCAGTATATTTCACAATTTTATGTTGGTACCGAGGTAAGTACTTCTTTTATTGTGCCCCAAAAGTAGCTAGTTCAAGTGCCTAAAGGAACGCCACTCGAGGAACAATAAAGACATACGCCTAACACAATGAAAGTAATGATTCTAATCTATGAACTTGAGAATTGGTTCGAATAATAATTCTTATTTTCAGTGCAGAAAAATCTTAATGTCGTATGTATTGTGTAAAGAGAATGATTCCCATAAGAAAAATATGTACAATGTATCTTATGAGAAGTGATTTAAAATAAACAAGAAAAATGCAAGCAAGGGTCTTATTGAGAAAGAAGTAGGAAGAAAAAGAAATATTGACTTGAAAGATAGTTTAAAGATGTGTTTGTAAACTTTGTAAACATGCATTTTGACAGGAAAAACAATGAGTAATGAGAAGTCATTGGGCCACCGATTTATGGAATCCCGACACCTTATAGCAAAAACAGATATAAGTGTATAATTTCAATGAAAAATTTTGACAAATTTATATAGTAAAAAAAAGGTTACATAAAGAGTTATGCGCCCTTAGAGTTAACATTGAACTCTATTCTTTTTCCCTGCAAATTATTTTCTTCGTCATCTTCATCAAGGGAAGTTAATGCACCTATTGTCAATGTTTTGTCATAATTTCTTTCATTACCCAATATTTACATTACTTGTAGATTCCCCATGTTGAACGCCCATTAGGCAACTAGAATTATAATCCAATATCTTGGATTGCTATTCTGACGTCACGTTCAAGTTTTGCATGTGGGGAGAATTTACCAAAGTTAAGATACATTTGACGCTGTTACAGGCAAAATATGCGATGTTCATGCAAATAAAAATGACCGATAATTAGAATAAATGTAAATATAAGTAAAGACTGTCTTACTTTTGGTGTTCATGGGTGTATAATTCTGGTTGGACACGTGCAAATTTTCCGAGAATTGCTTCGCGATTCACGTAATTTGCACGTGTCCAACCAGAATTATACACCCATAAACACCAAAAGTAAGACAGTCATTTCTGAATTGAACACCTAAGGCTGGAAAAGACAAAATTTCCAAGTTCATATGACAAAAATTGTGTTGTACTTTTTTTGCCGGATTACATAGAAAAAGCCAGAAAAGTGTCAGTTTAATCGATCACCAAACAATTTGTTTGGTCCGATAAAACCAAAATTATAACATAATTTGGACCGAAAAAACTCCCGAAATGCTCAATATAAACTGAATGTTTTAAAGAACTCTTCTGATCTAAAAACATCCACCTTGTCCGTATAACTTTTTTGGAAAACCCCAAAAAATTGAGCAAAATGTATATCATTTAAGTTTTTCCGATTCAAAATATAGTCACAATTGTTTTTATTACATTCATTTACCAAGATACGTTTTGGTAAAAGGGGAGAGGGGGTAACATTTAGCATATTGACAGGAATGACGTTGATCCAAGGTAGTACAGCTGGGAAAAGGTATACCACGTATGATCGGATGTTAGATCATCATGGAAACATGACTTTTAACACATGTCAAACAGAGTTAGGAACTACTTTGTTCCTTTTTTTTGGTTGGATTCATATATTACTACATTTAGCTTTGCCTGGGCGCGGGTGCTCTCATTCAAGAAATATATTTCACAAATACACATGAAAGAATTACCAATCAGTTATTCAGTCTCAAAGTCAAAATGGTATGGCAAAATCAGTAGAATTTTCAAAGGTACGGTTGAGAACCACAAGAATCAAAATATTCCTAAGTGAGATCAGTTGAACTGGGGTATTTGATATCTCTTAAACAGCATGTAAACTGACCGCAAATACTTTATTATTATGACACTCCTGTTTAGCATGCATCTGTCATAATTTAATGCACAAGTACACTTTTTTCTATCGCTATACGTAAGGTAGCTTTTCGTGACAAAAATGAAAAAAATGATTCCTTTAGGCGGATGTCTCTATTGAACATTTCTTTTTTTTTGTATATCTAGGACAATTTGCTCTTAAGAACATTTAAAGGTAAATAGTGTCATTCATTTTCAAATGAAGATAACATGCATTTGCAATCTCAAACCAGTTTTAAACAGAAAAGGTAAATAGTACGGCTGCATAATCCAATACAATTAACGCCTACTCAGTACATCTGATTAGATAACCTTCGAAGTTGAAATCTGATATGTCTGAATCGGTCGTACATGTATAAACATAAAAAATATGCAATAATGAATTGTCTGGTTGTCGCTTCCCTATGTTTAAATACGTTCCAGTGTCGTAGTCACTTGAATATTTTTGTGCTGTTTCACAGCACGAAAAGCCGAGTTTCCATGTTTTGGAAACCACGTGGAAACTGCATGGAAACCTGAGGTTGACAGTTTCCCAGTGGTTTCCAAGGCATGGAAACCTGGATCAGGTTTCCACGTAGTTTCCATGGGGTTTCCATTTTGGAAACTTGGTTGAGTGGTTTCCATTAGGTTTCCATTTTGTAAACTACTAGGCAAAATTAAAGAAGCAATATTATTCATTTATTTTTCACTTTGATTTTGGGGAAGTTGACGGATCCGGCCCATAATCGACATGCGGACGGCCTTCGATATCTCAGGTGCTATGCAAATTCGGTACACTAGCTTCATACGGCGACTTTACATACATACCAAAACGGCACGGTGGATTATTATTTTTATTTATTTATTTATTTATTTATTTATTTATTTATTTATTTATTTATTTATTTATTTATGTACAACACATTCGTTTGTTATACAAAATTAATTAATTTTTTTCATTTATTTATCTATCTATCTATCTATCTATCTATTTATTTTTATTATTTATCTACTTATTTATCTATCTATTTACGCATCTTTTTTTTCTTGGTTTCTTCTACTAATTATAAACCATAATATATCAACTATATAACGTATATTAGAAAAGACTGTTTGTTCTAATTAATTTTTTTCTAGTATTTATAATAATACATTTCTAGAAAAAAAAACTTTATAAAATTAATATGCAAAATGTTTTTATTCATAAATTCCATAGAGCATTTATCCTCTAAAGCCAGCGGAGTGATATACTGTGGTTTTCATTTCAAGTATATACACAGACACCGGTTATGTAACGTTTGACCCCATGCAAATTGCATGTCAATTGGAATTCAGTTCTATAGTCGGGGGCGGTGCGACGCTGTGACAAGTACACAGTTGAAGCATGCAATCGCGGCATGTTATTAACGTTTGACCCCATGCAAATTGCATGTCAAATGGAATTCAGTTCTAAAGTCGGGGGCGGTGCGACACTGTGACAAGTACACGGTTACTGCATGACGCAGCATGTTAGTTTGTAACGCCGCTAGGAAATATCTTGCATGGAGAGAGAGAGAATTTTCGTCATGTTTATAATTTCAATAAAATTCGAAAAATCAGCTTGAATGTACTTTACACAAATATACGTAATCAGTCATGCATCTATTAAAAATCTGAAGTTATACGTACATGACGTATGTACATATATATATACGTTTCAACATTGTGTAATGTATAGTTTAATCAGTTAATAAAGCTTAGAAAAGGGTAGACTAGGCAGTGGTGGATCCAATGCCCCCTTTACTGGGGGTCAATTAAGGGGCTAATTTTGTCGATTTATAGGGAAAATGTCTTATTTTGGAAAATTGTGGTCAGTGCTGGGGGTGGACGCCCATCCGCCCCCCCCCCCCCGAATTTGCCACTGCTAAGAGGACTGAAGTTCATACTGAAGCTCATACTGCCAGCAGCGAGAGAGAAAGAGAGAGGGGTCGAGCGGAGTTTTTTAATAATCAGAGCCACACAGAGCGTAAATGACTCGACATATTCCAAATAAGTCCCATCTCATATATATATATAATATACATATACATTATAGTAAACATGTACATTGCACATCGTGCAGAACTTAACGAATTGAATGAGAATTAAGCCGGCTCATATATGCATCAAGTGAAAAAAAGGGCAATAAAAAGACTGAAAGGATACATATTAGAAATATGGTTATTTCCCACTACATGTATCTCATTCAAACTGAATATAAATAATAGAGTATAATTTAAGATCAATGTAAGTATGTTTGTCTGTTTTTTTGTATTGTGACCCGCTTATAGATCTGCATACTAGTATCTATACAAAATGAAAAAAAAACCTAACAATAATAAAGATAAAACGATTTATAACAACATAAGAAATTCTTTTTTTGAAATCGGTTTTGAAAGAAATAAGGCACGGTCCATTTGATATTCGGGGTGGGGGGGGGGGGGGGGCTTGGGGTTTTTGTCAGAGCAAGATCATTTTCGCCTCGGCCCGGAGCAAAAAAAAAAAAAAATTTCTCGCAGAGTTGGAGCAAGAAAATTTTTTCAGACATATACATTGTGTGCAATATATTAAGATTAGAATGTTTGTGTTTTATTGATAGAACCGGGATTTTTGGGGGAATTTTAAGCAAAATTTTATTTAGTACGTAATTCTTCAAATTCAGATTTCTTGTAAGAACATGATTCTATTTCTGACACATCATAAGCAAATTATTTTTTTTCATCAAAATTCAGAGCGACATTATTTTGTTCGAAAAAAACCCAAGCCCCCCCACCCCCGGATATCAAATGGACCGTTCCTAGTGCAATTTAAAAATCAATTAATCTACATTGATTAGCTTTAATTGTCATGGTACAACATGGGAGGATCCAGGATTTTGGAGGATCGAGATTTTTTTCCTTGTGGTCTCGCATCCTCTATATACCTGTATTTTTCAGTTTATTTACAAAGGTGTAATGCATTATAAGGGCAACATTTGAAATTGATAATAAATTATTATGTATTTGATAAAATCTGACAAGCGTAAGTGAGCCCAGGAATATATTGAAATGCTCACCGTTAAAAACTTAATTAGAATGAAAGATTTTCAATTTCAAATTCACGTTATTTTTCCAAATATTATGACAACAAAAGGGGAATCGTGTTAATCTTATTTGAAAATTAAAATATTTATATATATGAACTTTATCAAAATTCCATGGGGAGGGGTCGGATCCCCCGACACCCCCCCCCCCCCCGACTCTCTGGATACGCGCCTGTACAAAGCAAATAAAAAGTTTCCATACTTCTTTGAATGAAATATCAGAGAGTCAGACAGAGAGCACTGGGCTAGCGGTCTTCCCTGCTTGATGCCAGATGGTGCTCTTTAATTTCTCCAAGGTTAAAAGAGATAAGACTTTCGAAATTTACATGAATTCGTATATGTGAAAATAAAATAATGATATTAAAATCTACCAAGAATTTAAATGATGATTACCGGAAAAAAAATAATCGTTCAGGATGATTTTGCGGGCTCAGAATTTCAAAATAAATTTTGACCAATCAGAAGCGAGCATTTATTTTTGAGCAGAGGAAACGCTGGAACGGACTGTTCACCAAAATTCAACACATAAACTAAAGAAAACACGCATTCGATTGCAATGGATAGGTAAGATGAGAATACCAATGTTGAAAATTAAGTATTATATAGTATTTGCTTCTTTTTAACAGATGTATGTATGTCAATATTGCTGGCTCGGCCCGGCCCACGCGTTGCATTGTTTTCAGAATTTTGTCCAGTGTCTGTTCGAACCAGAAATCTGTAACGTTGCCGTTATTTAACCTTTTCTTATAAGGAATCATTCACATTTCTTAGTTACTGTTAAATTAGTTTGATTTGAATCGGCAATTAAAATCCCATTATTTATGGTCAGATGGACAGTGATGAGCTGCCCCCCCCCCCCCCCCCCCCCCCTTCCTGATAGTCATGTTCAGAGTTATTCTGTTGTCAATTGTATTGTTTTACAGTTCTATTGAATGTGTAATATGAACTCATGGAAAAGCCATCTATGTCAAAACACTGTTATTATACCCCCCACCCCGCAAAGGAAGTTTTGGGGGTACATTTTGTATATAGGAAAGGCAGTGGCTCCGGTTACGAACATTCGTATCTTTAGACCTATGTCTCGGCGTATGAACATGTTTCCGATTGGTCTGTAACTGTAACGTGACTCGGGTCATGTGTCCATAATAAAATAAAAAAAGTTGATTTTTGTAACCATATCAAGGTATACGATTTTATTCTGCATTATCTGTAATTTAGCAACCGGGACAAGAGGCTATTTTCTATGCAATCAATCATAATAGTGATCACTGATCAGTAATAGACCCGCACTTGTCAGCTGTTGTGTGCACGTACTGACGTTCCGTCGCTCCAGCAGAATTTGAAGTTTTTGAAAGTTTTGAGACGATAACAAATACGTACATGTAGCTGAAACTCTGTGCTTTCTACTTAATTAACTTTTCAGAATATGTCACAAAAAAGATACAATTTGAACACTAGATTCATTGAAAAAAAAACGAACCAAATTGAAAGATATATGCAGAAGCTCACTACGATTTGTGTTCGTACGCTGAGACATAGGTCTGAAGATACGAACGTTCGTATCCGGAGCCACTGCCTATAGGAAATTAGGAATCACCCTATCGGTCCATCTGTCTGTCTGTCTGCCATCCGGTGAAGAAGTTTCGAAAGCAGATTTCTTTTATAATATTAATGGTAGCCTTTGGTAGGCCTTTCATATTTCATATACACATTCACCATAAAGAGTACTACATTTTGATACCATGACTTTTGACCCTGTGACCTTGACCTTCAGCCTATACAACATTTTATGTTAAGAAGTTTTGAAAGCAGATTTCTTTTACACTATTAATGGTAGGACTTTCATATTTCATACTCACAATCACCATGACTTTTACCCTGTGACCTTCACCCTATACAACATTTTATGTTAAGGTGTTTTAAAAGCAGATTTCTTTTATACTATTAATGGTAGGACATTCATATCTCATACACATTCACCATTAAAAGTTCTACATTTTGTAGGGCTGTCACGATACGCTAAGCTCACGATACGATACGTATCACGATATTTACTTACGATAGGCAGGGTTCTCATTAAATTTGGAAGTAGGAGGTGAATCAAGAAAAAGTAGGAGGCGATCAAAGGATGCGTGCACCGAGGGCGCGAGATCTCTAGGGGGCGCGGGGCATGTTCCCCCGGAAAATGTTTGAAATTTAAAAGGCAATAGAGGGCATTTCCCACCATTTAGACCCTATAAAATATCATTAAATCAAGTATATATTTTTGAAATTTACAAGGCAATGGAGGGCATTTCTTCCAGCCATCTAGACAGTAAAAAAAATACTATAGATATTTTTTCCTTGAATAGTACTTTTATAAGACGTGTTGCAAGTTTTGTGAACAATTTTCACCACTAGCATCCTCATGAGAAATGCTTGGAATTTCCTGTTATACTGGGAAATAGTTGTTTTCTTTCTATCCAAATAGATTGTAAACTAACTCAATAGCTTTCTGATTCCTACATCATGTACATGAAAAATAAATCTTACGTTTAGTCACCTCCCCCCCCCAACTTTCGCCCATGGAAGCTTTGAACTATCAGTCATAATATTGGTACTTTGATGTATTTTTATGGCTCTCCTCATTGTGAACAATTCTGATTTTTTTAAAATAAAAAACATTTTCCTCTCGCATTTTTTGAGAGCAATGAGTTTTATTATAGATCGTTCGGTCCACGGATGTTAGATATTAAACGAGTATGTGACGTTTTGAATTCTGCAAGGGGGATCACGCACTCAGCAGTTACTGTCGGCTCACATCTTTTTGCGGATGCATCAACAGACTCAATATTACAACGAATTGTTGATATTGTTTGTATAATTACTAGTACGTTGTTTACATACAGAAAATAGACCGAGGTAGAAAATTATATGAACTTGCGTTTGATGTTTACACGCGAAAGACCGGCCGTTGATTGGTAAATAACAATACAATTTTTGTATTTAAAAAAAATCTTATTTACAGGCGTGAAAAGTCGAGATCTAATCGTCCCATTGTGCTTCTTTAATAAACATTGCCGTAAAATGACCCATCACGCTGCGTTGAAATCAATGTTTTCTCACTGTAGTTACGGAAATATTTAACGCGTACCTTGTATAGTGACAGCTTTTTAAAGGACAACGTAATTTCCTTTAATTTAGTAGACGTTCAATTTTCGTACTTAAAGAAACTGACATTGAAATACAACACTTTTTTTACGGAAAGTAGACGGCGATTTTACCCAAAGTTTGAGGTGAGAAATCGCCGGTCGTCGGCTCTTAATGAGAACCCTGGATAGGATTTGTATCACGATACATCATTTTTATTGTAGATATGTAGGCATTTCTGCAATTCGTCAGATATTCTAATAAAACAAGTTCAACAACAACAAATTAAGATCATTCATAACTTGAATGCGTTGAGAATTATTGTATTGACTAGAAAACACAGTGATTGGAAATCTATGGGTCCTGGGTGCAGGTCGCAATGGCAGATTAATTCCCTGAACTTTTACTCTCTGATTTAATTTAATTTTTCAATTTTTCTTTCAGTATACCTGGTGTAGCCTTGACATTACTTTCTTATCCAAGCATGTGTACGGTGCACGATCAGAGGCCATCTACGACATCTTAACTATATATCTGATGCTGAATGTGGAAAAGAATGATGTACATATTCAAAAGATGTAGAGTACTGTAACCAAAAGTTGCCATAGACATGGATCAAGGATTGGTATGACTAAAAGTTAAACATGTATTATATTAACAATTGTAATACATTATGTATATCATCATGTCCTGTAATTTTGTGAAATATCTTAAATACTTAAATGTCTTTATTTGAAATCAAATCTTGTAAATTGTGTGTCGTTATTTTGGACTTGGAACAAAAAACCATCGGACATTTCGTCAGGCATTTTGTCTGACATTTTGTCTGGCTCGAAACTAGAAACTGTCGGACATTCGAAAAATCCACTGGAGATTGCCGGCAATCCGGCACTTTTCGTAAACTCTGAAGACTTATTTGATAAATTTCAACATATTAAATCTTCATTTTCACTTTCAGGTCAATATTGTACTGTAACCATTGAAGAACTAGAAGGACTGCATGAAAAATTAGCATCCAATGATGTCAATGTAAGCTTCTTACTATATTGAGTTGAGACACTTCATTTATGTCGCCTGCAACATAAGAGCGACATAAAGGGATCATTTGTCAGGCGTCTGCCTGTCTGTCTGTCTGTCTATCTGTCTGGTAGTCACACTTTTACATTTTTGGCCATACATCATACATCTTTCAAATTGGCAGGGATGGTACAGCATGATTGGACTAAATTTTTACCCAAATCAGATCTTGGTCATTTTCAAGGAAGAGGTCACACATTTTTGTTCAAACAACAAATAACTATTTATAACAGACACAGACAGATAAGTTGTGGGAGAAAAACAATCAAACAAAACCATGAGGGAGGGATGGCTAAATCTCAACCCTCATGTACAAAATTTTGCTTGTCCACAACTCGGCAAGCCTCGTTCTTGACTTGCATAATTTTGCACACTCGGGTTGATATTTCACTATCACCGTGGTATAATAGAGAGGTTGAGCAAACCGAATTTGTACACGTACGTCAAAAAGTTGTTTATGACGTCATAACATTTTGCGCTCCACACACCTGTGTTACACGTTCGGTAAAACATGTAAAGCTGTAAGTACACGTTTATGATTAAATGTACTTGTAGATTTTATAAGCAACTGAATGCAGATAACCTATGAAAACCTATATTCAATTTATTTGGGAACGTATGTCCTTTCTGAATATTAGAAGGGATTGCAAATAAAATGTATCATATTTTAAAGAAGAACCCTCAAATTTGACCAAAAATTTTACTCTTGAAGTTTAATTTTTATGTTATATAAATCTGATTACTTGGAATAGATAAATCAATTCACTGTCAATGCTGAATGCACCTTACCTTTAGAATCTAGATTGCAAGTTATTGACGAATAAGCAGTTGTAAACAAAATATAAATTATGTCACAAAACGTACATGTATATATGATTTACACATAGCAGTACGTGTTGTGACACTGCTCAACCACATAACTTCAACGTGTAAACAGATAACATGTAAATACACGTACAAGTTCTCGTACACGTACAAGTTGGGTTTGCTCAACCTCTCTTTAATTTTGATTCTATGGGGGGATAAATGTGTGCCTTTTGGGAACTTCCACTTTCTTATAATTCACAAATTGTTGACATAAGCTTCTTGTGACATCCGAAACTGAAATATTAGTTCTCTACAACTGTAGTTTGTAATTCTGTTGCCACTTACTGTATCATGTTTTTTTTTTCATTCATTCCAGGTGAGACAGAAGACAGAAGAAAAAGTAGAGGACAGAAGAAAAAGTAGAGGACAGAAGAAAAAGTTTTGTAACAGTGGTCTGAAACATCATGAACTGGGATTTCCGTCGAGTGTCAATCTCTGCAGAATAACAAATTTTATCTGAAAGAGATCTCCTTGTGGCTTTGTCTGTTTTTGGCAAGGATAAAATTTGTCTATCATTTCTAAACACTTGTTTAAAAGTATCTGGGTTTTTTTTTTCAAAAAATACAAGTACATTTTATTTCTGTAGTGGTTTTAAGGGACAAGTCCATCTTTTTCTAAATTTCATTTCCATCTTAAAAAACATGACATATTAATATCAATGAAGAATGGAAGATGTCATTTTTAAATTTGAAAGCTCAAAATTGTATATTTATGATTTCATGGAATCTTTTACATCTGATGTTGAATAAGCATGTATTCTGAATAAATATTACACAGTATGATAAGCATGTTTTAGGTTTTTTTATCATGACATACATGTAAAGAGTACATAGAAGAATATACATGTAGCCTTGATACTGATATAAAGGAATACGAAAAGTACAGGATTCAAAACTTTCAAATTCACTGTATATACTAACACATAAAGAGATATTATTTCCTTTTTCATACAGTTACAGTATATGGAAACCAGTTTACAATTTTACAAGATATGGAAACCAAAAGGAAACATCAAGTTTCCAACTAATTTCCAACATGGAAACCAGCTCTTACACAGGCTTACAAGATGTGGAAACCAAAAGGAAACTTGAGGTTTCCAACCCGATTCCAAGTGGTTTCCATCGTGGAAACCAGCTCTTATACAGGTTTACAAGGTATGGAAACCAAAAGGAAACCTGAGGTTTCCAACCCGATTCCAAGTGGTTTCCATCGTGGAAACCGGGCGGTTAGCGCTTTCCAAACACATGGAAACCACTGGTTTCCATTATGGAAACCTGGTGGAAACCACATGGAAACCCCGGGTTTCCATGTGGTTTCCACCAGGTTTCCAAGGTATGGAAACCTGTTTTTTCGTCCTGTGTTTAATATCTTCTTTTTTGCAGATGACATGCATTTGCCTTATATTGGATGGGTCCGATAGTGACTGAATAGTGAACATGCTTGTTTCTCCCTATTTGCGCTATATATAGGTACTTTTGTTTTAACACGCCCTATTTTATCCGATTGGATAAGTAGGTCAATTGTCGATAATAGCAACGAGGGCTAGACTCTGTCTCTATACCTTAATATTTTCTGCCTTTCTTTTTCATTTTAGTCCCCCCCCCCCCGATGAGGGTCACTTGATACACCAGTTTCAGCTGAAACTGACTCATGTGTGTCTTTAAGCCATTTAATTTTGAGCCTTTGTGAGTGACGGACGTGTTTCTATTGACAAGTCCGTCAATACTTTTTCAAGCAGCGGAAGTCACATGCAGACAGGGGACTCTGACTCTACATAAGCACCGTGTATCGCCCCTAGCAGGGTCTACTTTGATTTTTTTTATTTGAAATATTACCTTCCTGTATACGAGTTATAGTCTTACGAGCTTCATTACTTTTGAGGTTCTGACTAGCATAATAGTATGTATGATGTTTATGTGTGTCCCGCCAGAGTAAAACAAAGGAGGGGATCTACGGTTCCTTCCGCTGAGTAAGGGATGTACGGTTCCTTCCGCTGAATTTAAACACGTTCAATTAGTTTCGTAGTCACTTGTACCTTATTCGTGCTGTTTATATCTTCTTTTTTTTCAAGTGACTTAGCCCTTAATTGAATGGATCTGACATTGTCTGAACAGCGAACTTAGTTGTTTTTACCCTTTCGTGCTCTCTTACCAATACATAGTTAAACATTATCTCCAAACGTTTCATTATACTGGTAGAATAGTGAATGCCAAATATAGAAAATATACATTTGCTCAAATTAAACCGAAGACATTCCTCTATATTGAAAATGAACAATTCTATTTATAACAAGAACAGTTTTATATTTAACTAAACAATTGAAATACACACTGAACAATGGGTACATATCAAGTAAAATATGATACACAAATACATGTTACATAGCATAGCATAGCAATATGTCTACAGGTTTAAGTTCTTCCAACAGCTAAACAAAAATGAAAATGGAAAATAGGATATTAAAAAAACTATTTAAATCCAAATGATCGAAAATGCATTTAACCAAGTTTTACTGGGGAATTTTACCCAAATGTAACACCATAATTATAAATGGAAAAAAAAGTTTTCACTTAAGAACTACATGGGGGAATTTCCCCCAACAGCTAAGAACCTTAATAATAAAAATCGAAAGGGTTTGTTCATTCTGTGACATCAAAAGTACAGTAGAAACCCCCCTAACAGCTTAGAATTTTTCGAATACAAAATAATACCAATAAAAGCAAAAGCTTTAGCATGAGAGCTACAGGGTCGATGTGCTCATAGTGTGCGATAAATAAGGTGAAGGATGAGCTGTTACTAAATAAAAAGCCAAGATATCAATTTTCCAATAAAAACATATCCAATGCACAGGGCAATATTTCCTCTGAATTTCATTAACTTATCAAGTTTGAATGTTGTAGCTATATAGCATTAATACCTTCCTACAACTTCTTTATGAAATAAATCTACATAGATGCGATTCTAATCAAAATCAATCTATTAAGAAACTAAGGATAACTTACCCTCATAATAACAAGGCATGAAAATGCAACAAAATCGAATTGTTCAATCCAGCAAAATGGAAATGTGTTTTCAATAAGCTTTTTTCACAGAGTAAACGATTTTCTAATCAAATAAAATTGTAATGGATTTACTTATACTATACAGCATTATTCAGAAATTTCTACGGGGTAAATTTTTCCCGAAAGACTAGGAAACTTCATAATTCATTAAATGCTAATAAAACCAAAAGATTTTAGATATGTAAGAACTACAGGGTAAATTTCCTCTCAAAATATATATGGCAATAGTATATCATGAAGAACGTATAAAATAGTATTATAATAGAAAATTTACATAATGTAAATTTCCTCTGAGACACATTAAGGTGTTAAGTGAGGCAAGGATACTAATACCTGTGTCAAATCATAACTTCTATGGTTGATATTTCCTTCACGTGCATGATATGACAAAAGAAGAAGGAAAACTTCCTGCTCAAGATTTT
Source organism: Pinctada fucata (assembly GCA_028142955.1). Taxonomy (NCBI): domain Eukaryota; kingdom Metazoa; phylum Mollusca; class Bivalvia; order Pterioida; family Pteriidae; genus Pinctada; species Pinctada fucata. Next base: position 39,645,011 of record AP027108.1, on the reverse strand, counting down.
AAAAGTGTTTCCTTTAGTATAATCATAACTGAAAAAAGGATGAATAAACGTTTGCACAATAGTGGGTAATGCCCTCTACTAACTATTGGGATGTCGTAAATGATACAAATACACATATAAAGATGCCATCCCGACTATCCTTAATTCATGTAAAAAAAGGATTAAAGTCATGTTGGACAATTGGAATATGGTGTGTAGATTTATTAGGTAATTGTGGCAATTATGAGTCCCCTACCGGCAACGCCGAAGGGGACTCTTGCTTTCCTCTCGGTCTGTCTGTCCTTCCGTCAGTCCGTCTGTCCGAATATCTGTTTTCCTGACTTTTTCTGCAATGGATGGAGATATTCAGATGAAATTTGATACACAGATAGATCTTGGATAGTTACAGAGCAAGTTTGACTTTAGTCATGCTTAACCTATTTTTTCGATGAGTTATGCCCCTTGATGACTTGGAAAATTCAGTTTTCGTCAGTTTTCCGGACATTTTTCTGCAACATATGGAGATATTCAAGATAAAATTTGATACATAGCTTGGTCTTGCATAGTTAAAGAGCAAGTTTAACTTTCGTCACGCTTGACTTATTTTTCGAGGAGTTATGCCCCTTGATGACTTGGAAAATTCAATTTTTGTCAGTTTTCCTGACTTTTTCCTGCATCAAAGAGAGATATGCAGGTGAAATTTGATACTCAGCTTTGTCTTGGATAGATACAGGGCAAGTTCGACTCTTGTCAAGCTTGACCTATTTTTCGAGGAACTATGCCCCTTGATGACTTGCAGAATTCAGTTTTATCAGTTTTCCAGACTTTTTTTCTGCAACAAATTCAGATATTCAGGTAAAATTTGATGCTCAGCTTAGTCTTAGATAGTTACAGAGCAAGTTCAACTTTCGTCACGCTTGACCTCTTTTTCGAATCGATAAAGCAGATAAACCTCAGAACTGAGCTGCAAAGACAGTAAGTTTAATTAAAACTGATGTTTAATTGAAAGGTAATTCATAGGCAGAATTGTAGGACATAAATATATGCCGCCGATAGGGGACTTATATCGCTCAGCGATCATGACATTTTTTTTCTTTCAGAGATCAAAGGGTTTTAGTCTGTTTCATGATAAATGACATCAATTGTCCCATAGGATACTTTTGGGACAGTAATTCAATATGAATCCTGATATAAGAAGTTCCATAGAGGCTGCTACGTCGACCTCAATCAAAAACGTACCAACCTGATGTGTCCCATGGCACGGATACAGTAGGATAGACAGGTTCCCCGAGAGTCGTCCTTCGGGACATCATTAAATATACATATATAGTTTGTGATGATCACAAGATGTGGTATAAGTACGCTGACGGATTGTTTCCTAAAAGTCATGCCAACTTAAAGTTGTCGACATTCTGAAAGACCACAATTCTGTCCACGCTGACTGCAATATTATACAAGTATTGACTGGGAAGGAGGGCAATATATGATTTGTTGGACCTGAAGATAAAATATTGCCCGAGGCCGAAGGCCGAGGGCTATATTTTGTCTGAAGGTCCAACAAATTATATATTGCCCGAATTCCCAGTCAATAATTGTTTTGTTATACCTTACGTCCATACTGCAGCAACGGACCGATTGACCCTGCATATTTACGTTCATTTTCTTCTATAAGAGAAAGAGCGCGGAAAAATAGGTGGAGCTAATAGCGTCATCAATGACGTGACATCACAAACGATGTACCGTTTATCGGTCAATATTTTTTGAAATATTGCCCTAGGGCCAATATTGATGTAAATATTGACCGCTTGGTCAAATATTCGAATTTAAAAACATTTTTCCTATGTTGATTTTATATAGAGATACTAACAAGGGTATAACAAATCTAAGTGTTGGGACAAGAATTGTAGAGAATTGTAGAAAATGCCCTGTTCTAATTACAGACAACTCTTTCACAAGTAACCTTATCAAACGTTCCTTTACCACCCAGAGTTTCGATAACCTATCTTGTGGGTCGTCCAATCTTATCTATGGAATTGAGTGTTCTCTATGTGGGTTGATATACGTTGGAGAAACCAAGGGAGGGAGAGCGGATGAGTAGGATGACAGGGCATCTGTTTCTAAACGAACCTAATGGCACAAATCGGCAATGAACATTAACCATATCAATGCAGGGTCGAGTCCGTTTGAACTGAAAAATCATAAAAACGAATCGTTTCATTTCTTGCAAACGGGCGCGTTTCCAGAGTACTTTTCAAGTGGAAACATCGTTTAGGGTTTGGGAGCGTCTATGAGGCCCCATATATGTCTATGACTAGGCCCAGATTTGGATTCAGGTAATTGAATGACCTCGGAAATAATGAATTACACACATTTCCAGGGCAGTTTTCTGTATTAGAAATGAAACTTTGTGCACTTTTTTTTCAATTATGGTCTTCATTTGTTTTGTATGACTATGTAGAATCACCTGTGTACGCCTTGCTGCGCACCTAAGCATATATACATGTACGACTTCATAATATTCATTTTCGATTACGAATGTCTACACCTCTTAATCGTGGGCAAGGTTAATCGTTATTTTCATGTGTGAGAGTAGGGTATCTTGTTGCTTCGAAGAGCGAAATTCAGTTCCTAGACACACACAAGAATACCATGAATTTTATCACCTCGAAAAAAGCCCCTTAAATCGGAGCATTATATGAAAAAAAAACTATTGCTTTAAATTAATTAAACTGTTTTGAATACTCGTATATAAATTAATCATCATTGAAGGACCTTTGTAAAGGCCAGCGGTCATTTTCACAAAAATACTTACGATAAACTTGAGGATTTGTCATAACATTTAGTTCATCATATCTCAGTCAAATAGATGACAATATTCAAACAGTTCTGATTTCTTCTCTCTATTCACTAAAATATCAAACATATTGCATAAAATTTAATGTTGAATATGGATTTTTAGAAATATTATACTTGAAAGTTACGACAAATTCTCAAATTTATCGTAAGCATTTTTGTGAAAATGGCTGCAGGATTAAACGTTTAATATTAATAAATCCCAAAGTAATCATACTAATGTTAATCAAAATTATAGTTAAGACTTTCATAATAAAAAAGCCTACAAAACCAGTTTCAAATAGACAAATAACGAGTAAGATGTGACAGAAGTAAACTCCAAAAAATGGCATTTCCTGACCGTACGCATATTACACCTTCAGTATCACAGTAATTAAACCAGGTTATCCAAATTTTACAATAATTATTCAGTGCCACTATCTACTATTGGATTTTCCTGACTTCAATTTATTCATAATAAAAACAGTAATTAATTCAGTTTCTTGTTACTTCCGCACCGATGACAAGTTTTATAGAGCTGTTGCGATTGGCGTTGCATATAGACATGGGACTCTGACCCGGAATGTTGTTCCAATGGAAATCCTAATGATTTTGTCTTGCCCTCTCGACTTAGAGACCGAATACTTGATGGGTCGTAAGTTATGCCCCTTATAAGAACTTAAAAGGAATATACGTTTACTTTGTTCAAATCATGATAATAGCAGGTCAACGTTGAATAAAGCTTTTTTTTTCATTTTTCCTAATTTTTTTTTTCTTTACGATTGTTGAACGGAAACTTTAAAGTTTACTCAGCACAATTGAAATAAGAGACATTTTGTAAATATAATATGTCAGTAAAATAACTTCATTCAATCAATTGACATTTCATAGGGATTCGACACAACGGACATAGGGTGGCTATTTCCTCTACTTTCCTCTATAAATAACAATGCAAGAGTAGAGAGCGTGTGGGTTTCATTGAGGGTCGTTTGGGTCGAGTTCCCGTGTGACATTCCTAGTATGTAAGGAAACTATAAAGATTTCCTTTGATGCCCAAGTTCCATCCAATAAGTATTCCCTATTCTAAGTGTATATACCTATAGGTACGTTCGTTTAAGTTTAAAGTTAAGGTTTGCGTTCTTAACGAAAGATCTATACTAAATCATAACGGAAATCAGGTACATGTACTTTACAAACATTTCACATTGCACGACCACTCCATTTTGTCTCTGAAAGTCCGAATCCTAGAAAAATATGTCATACAAATACACTCCGAACCACAGTTCTCCGTATAGACGAAAAGAAGATGATTACTTGATTCGACAACTGGGCACGGCTACTCTGTATGGTTGCAACGACAATATTGAAAAAAATAGGAAACCTTAAGAGTCCTGGATGCCAGTCGGTAAATGTATTGCGGGTTTTTTAATCAAACAATAAGAAGATGTCGAAGTCATTGTATTAGTAAATACAACAGGCCAGATATTCATGACATATCTTTCGACGGTCTTTTGTCATTTGTCATCCAACAGTAACGTCTTCGTCATATTCGTAGTTGTACTCTCTTCCTTTAAAGAAATTGGATGACTTGTTCGAATCATCAATGATCGACACCGACAACGTTTCATCAGAATGTCGCCTACAAAGTATTATTCAGGACATCGTCAAACATACTTTTTAGGGCAGTCAAATCTGACATACCTGTTAGCAGTGAAAATCGTCTCTTCCTTAAAAGCAAATTTGCAAATAAGGGGATCGATGCTCTGCGTTTAAGCAACATTCTAAATAACAGTTCTCTTAAGTATAAAATCCCTCCTTATTTTAAATACCAGGAGTCGCCTTGCATTTCCTACGCATATACACAATCCGTTGTTTCCAAAACATTTAATTATAAACAAAATTTGATACGTCTAGATGTACATGTACACCACCTTTCACAAAACCTCATACAATGCACATGTTCATCCTATGATTTTATCTACCAACCGGATGGCCATGTGGTTACTGGTGACCTTAATATCGTCGGTAACAATAAACATAGGAACCTACTCAGTAAAGGTCCAAAGTACAGGAACCCCATTCCTCCACATGGCGGAAAAACTATGAAATAGTTATGGATGCCTATGCGGAGTACGCCAGACGATGGGCAAAAAAGGAGGACGTAGAACTAGACAAACTCTCCGGATGGATGAAATCCATCTGAAAATTCCTAAGAAAAAAGATAGGGCGTCTTCGGCATTTAGTTAACAACAGACACGAGTCAATTTTTCATGACCCATCTTGTTGCCAAAGACCTATCCGTCCTCCATGAAAAATATATCATGTTCCTGCTGACAAAAGCGGCAAACAATTTAACTTTCGTTTGCAAGGCGTACTAGAGAGGAACTTTGGTTACATTCAGCACCTGGAAATCCAACATACACACCTGAGATACTTGACGATCACAAATCTGTTCTTGATTCTTTCGGATATACTCCGATGACTCTGATCTTGAACTATCTTATATCTACTGGATTCCAAAATGCACAAAAATCCTATCAAGCACCGCTCCATCGCCGGTTCCTTCAAGTGCTCCACAAAACCTCTTTCAATTTTGCTTACGAAAATATTAACTCGCGTCAAGCAAGGTCTTCATGCGGATATGTTAAGGCGTCCCATGGAAATATCATCACCTTTATCGCACCTTTGTAATTGACACCTCCTTCCCTCAATAAAATATACTTAAATCACAGTATGTCGAATATGTTCTTTATAGAAGGAAAGTCAGGGGTCATTGACGAGTTCTGCAAGTGTGCTGAAAGTCACGTGATCGCTATTTATAGCGCATGTACACAGTACGAAATAGAAGCATCGAGCACAGATTTTCCACTTATTTCTCAGTGAAATTATGGTTTATGTTGTGTAGAGAAATGATCAAATTTTAGGGTACCTGTGAAGTGCGAAACGAAACAAAAACGAAACGAAACGAAACGAAACAAATCGAAACGAAACAGATCGAAACGAAACGAAACAGATCGAAACGAATCGAAACAAAACATAAAACTTAAAGAAAATGAGAAAAAGAGGAAAAATCGCTTAGAACGAATATTTCAAGACAAGATCTTATTGAAGGGTCAGGTGGTACCACTCTCCTCCTGCCACCCCCTCCCCGTTGGGGGGAGGGGGTCTTGGGCGGTTAAGACAAATGTTTAAAGTTTAAATTGGTGCAATAGTGAAGTTATTTGGGTTATTTCCTTTTATAAACCTTGAAAAAGGAAATATACCTGTTTATACGAAAAACCAAGGTGAGCGAAGCGAGCCTGAAGTATTTGAAAAATGAATTGAAAATTACGGCGAGCGAAGCGATCGGGAAAAAAATTTTAAGGTATATATAGATGAATTTCCGTGGTAATTTTTAAGAGAGTATGTACATGAACGCATAAGAGCAAGATTATCTATATTAAAAGTAATTTCCTATTTTTTTTTTTGGGGGGGGGGGGTGACTGTTATCCTCCCAATCATCTGTCCCTCCTCTCGCCCCCTTCTTCCCTACTCCCGTCCCCTTTCTCTCCCCTCCCTTTGTCCCTGTCAACCCCCTCATTATTGCCTTCAGCCGTTAGTTCTTGTGGCTGGAGGGTTTCTTAAAGAATCAAAGTTGACGTTTAAAGCACAATTGCATTTTAAAGGAGAGTGAATGGGATGAATAACCTCGTCATAGACCGAAAAATATTTTTTAGCAGGGAGGAGTCTAGCGCAGAGGAAACGGAACTATTCCGTTATGTGTATTTGAAAATTTTATCAGAAAAATGAAAACAATTAAAAACGGGGGGGGACATTTCGTTTGAAAAAGAATAAGATTTTTTCCTTGAAATGTGCCCCATTCCGTTTTATGATCTCATTACGGTGTCATAGCGTGGTTTTCTATCCCCTCCCTTTTCTTCCTCTCATGCCCTGTTCACACGAGTGCGCATTTAATCTAATTCGCATTGGATTTGATGCGCTTTATTCTAATGCGAATTAGATTCGACACATTTTAATGCGCATTAGATTTTGGTACATTTGCACTGAGAGCCGTATACTTTAGATAGTAGAAGGGTCGAATGCATGCCGGTATATTGTTTTGCTCATAATAATTTACCTTTTCGTAAGTTGGACTTATGCATGCATTGCATGACGTCATTGTGGGATAAAATGACGTCATAATATAACGTCACTCTACGCAAGTAAAGAGACACTGTACTTAGAGTGAATGAAATCAATTATTTTTACCCATTATTCTATGTATCAAGGTCCAAGGGTAATTAAAAGTGCCCAGTTATGATGGAAATGTACCATAGAATTCTAGTATATCATATACGCATGCGCAAGATTTAATGCGAATTAGATTCGCTTTGCGTTCACACGACAAAATCTAATGCGCATTAAATATAATGCGAATTAAACTAATGCCCTGTTTACACGAAGGGTTTAAGGATGGTGACTCATACAATAAGGAGTATTAAACTTTTTATAAAAATTGGCCACATATGAAGAACAATTCTCATACTTTAATTTTACATATCGAAATACTAAGGTCGGTGTTGAAAATTTCGAGATATAGCTAAAAATAGATTAAGGGAATTTCTGTTGCTATTTTTAGACAAAAATCACCCATTTCCAGAAAAGCACTAGTAATTGAGGAAAGAATGTTATTATGTGATTTTTGAAACTTTTAATGAAAAAAAAGACACTTTTCTTCAATAAAAAACATATATTTGAAAGAAAATAACTTTATTTTAGGAAAGTGGCGTCCTTATCAATTTTATGTAAAAAAAAGTAAAAATTCGTAAAATTATTATTTTTTACCTAAAAAAATTCACTTCAAAGGAGTAATAAACTTTTTTTTTCTAGTTATGACAGAAGGAATATATAAATCTTGATCTTTCAATTGATATATAAAAATACAGAGGTTGGTGTTAATATATATAAGAGCAAGATAAAGCGTTCAAAGAAGCTTTCATGTCCATGATGACGTCATACCTAGATTTTATATATACAAATTATAGCGTCGAAACATTTCAATAAATGACGTTTATATCATAGATTCTTATTCATTTCTATTCAAACAAATATATATTCCTGTAGTAAAGTCTGATAAAAATTGACTCACCACGAAAATTGTTCTCGAACACTCGAAGAATGAGCAATATTAATTATATCATATTAGTCAGAGTCCATTGTGTAAATTGCTAGGAAATAAAGCAATACGTCGCATTATTCGCTAAAACCAACCTATTTTACTGACCTATTTCCGATCGAAATGTTAGAGAGACGATGTTATATTTCCCTTATATATGTAGAATACACACTTCGATTTAGATTTTCGCAAGCTTTAAAAAAAATATGTATTTTCGCTTAGTGTTCAACGAAGACGAAGACGTCGTAACGTATTCAGTGACAGACTAATAATACAAGACTTTTACTCAACAACTTGAAATTATAAGATTCCTGTCAAAATATCAAGAAATGAATTTCAGTGGTGGATCTAGATTTGAAAAAGAACGGGAGGGAGTTCACAGTGCAGCTTTAAAGGATACTGCTCACAGAAAATCTAACAAGCAAACAAAGAAAAAGAAAAATGCTGGGCATGAGCCTTTCATCCTGCATGTAACGTTAAATGGCGCAGATGTTTAGTCTTTGGTTTCAAACAGTAACCGGCGTCGGAGAGTAGCGATCCTGAAAATATGAAGAAATGAAGTATTTATTCTGTTTAGATTAAATCATTATAAACAAAAGGGAATTCAAAACTTCAATATATGGATCGGCGAACGAAACGTGATGGTTACGTTTTGACTACATTTCAGGCCTAGGGGAATATTTTTAAACAAGATTTCAAGAATAATATTGAAAAAAATCTTCTATTTTTTCTTTTTTTTCCACACCACATTCGTCATATACAACTCATAAGTGCTCGTGGACGTGTATAATCAGTCAATAAGTATCCCGAGATGGTCCCGGGTTTTCTATATACATGTAATCAAAAATACAAGGCGAAAAACTCAATAAATTCTTCTTCCGCCTCGACTTTTACCGCCCAGCAAATTTCTGTAGAACGATTATTGAAAAAAATCTTAATTATTCAAAATGGTACATGTTGTAGAAGTCCTTAAAATATGATTGCCCCCTCCACATAGGACTATCAACTAATGATAAAATCACAATTATTGTTTTAATGTCATTCCCACGCATGGATTTTACATTACTAGCTAGTATTATATCTTGAAATCTGTATTTTTCTCTATATCATCGTTATAAGTGAGCAATGAGGGAGGGGAGGGGGTACAGGAAGACTTCTGCAAGCCGGGATTTTTTCAGCAATTGTAATAGCTGGATTTTTTTTTTTTTTCGTCGGCCCTTTGGGTCGGATCATTTTTATATATTTTTCTAATTTTCCAAATGTTGAAAATTACTCTTTTAAAAGTTTGTATCATTCAGCGCAATATTTCGGCCACAAGATGTATAAAATATCAAACACGGAGTGAGTATCTCTATATGATGGAAGACAGAAGGGGGGGGGAGGTTGCTATTTTCGTGATTCCTTCTGCCCGGAATCTTTTCCCCCTAAAATATCCGTTCGGAGGGTTTTTTTTTTTGCAAAGTACGTCTTCCTGCCGCCTTCCACCCCCCCCCCCCCTCTTTCCATAAAATGACATGGCTGTTCCCTAAGATTATGAGAACACCTGTAAATTGATAGATTGATTGACTGATGATACCATAATAGACGGACTAAACAGTCGCCTCCTCTCTCTTTCTTTCTCTTTCTTTATTTATGCTCAATTTAGGACTTGGGGGAAGGGGAGGTTTCGCTTGTTGCATTCCTCTTTCCATCTGGCCAGACCCCCATGTGAATAAATTGCTTGGTTATAATTCAAGACTCGAAACACATACGTATTATATGTTTATGATATATGGATCCATTAAAACATAATATTAAGCAAAGCGTACCAAAAAGAAAGTTTACAGCTTCAACATAAAAATTGTATTCCAAATCAATAAGTTTGTATGAAAGGGGGGGGGGGTGAATTTGCCACGATGTTGGAAACCAGCATATAAACGACTGCACTGATTCGGCCCTCACCCAGGCAATACAAACCTTTCCGGAAAGTTTGTCATAAAAAACCTACAATCTATTTTTAAAACCTCACTGAAGAGCGTAGGGGAAGGACGGGGGGAGGGAAGGGGGGGGGGGGGCACTTACGCTCATGAGCGTATAAAATAGATTTATAAATATACGTCCCTGTTACGCCCATCCCATCCAGTTCTCTGAAAAAAATACGGTAGGGTGATATTAAGAGATTGCAAGGATTCCAGGGATCGTCAAACACATACAAATGTATATATTTACTCGAACAAGGTACGTTTTTCACTAGAGAGAGCGACATTGAAACAAAATTCCAAATGAGACTATGTCATTCATAAAAAGCCAATTGATCTTAGGGGAGGATAAAAACTTTCGCATTAGAAAAAAAAACCGGCTTGATTCTTTTTTTTTTTCGGAAAAATTTGAATAAAAACGTACAGCCCGAAAAACAGAAAAAAATAAATCGGAATCATGTTGATTCTGTGGATTGAAGAAAAATAAAACCTCTTTCCCTCTGAGTTGGTATATGTATATTTTATTTGAAAAATCCCCGGGATCCCTTATGTATAATTATATTTTCATAACGCTACTTCTGCGAATAAACATTACGCTATAAACGATTAGAATCATGCAAAGTTTCCCATCCCTCGGATTGGCTTTTACACATTTTTACTTCGGGTAGGTCCGTTGCAACAAAATAAAAAAAAATAAAAAAAAAATAATACTAAATGTCCTATTTGATTTTTTCCCAGGCAGAGAGCGGTTGAATTTCCCAGTTTTCAAAAAAAAAGTCGCGCGGGCCCCAATTATTAAATTTTTAATCCAATGTATTTCATTTCGATTCATCAGTGATGATATACTTTACTTGATATTACCTTTGTACAGTCCTAAATCGAGCATTCTAGCTTTTATCTTATGCGACATCGCCTGCGTCATAACGTCATGCGTATGACGCGATGACGTTCGAATCGTCTAATACGTTGAGCAGTGCTATGTGTGCACACGTGATGATTCACCATCGTTAATGCGCATGAAATCGAATTTAATGCGCATTAGATTGTTGTTGCGTTCACACGACAAATTTAATTCGCATTACTTTAATTCGCATTAAATTTATTGCGCATTAGATTTTGTCGTGTGAACGCAAAGCGAATTTAATTCGCATTAAATCTAGCGCATGCGTATTTGACGTACTTGAATTCTATCGTAAGTATACACCACAACTTGGCACTTTTCACCATCCTTGCATCTCAAATCACAGAATATACCAAATACTAGATCGATTTCATTCCCTATAAGCACTGCACTACATCTCTTGACTTATGCTCAGTAACGTTACAAACATTATGACGTCATTTTTTCTCTTAATGACGTCATTCTATGTTAAGATTTAGCCTGGCTGGAAGAATTTACGAAGAGGAAAAAAATTGAGAAATCCAATAATTTGGCATAAATTCTCACCTTTCTGATTTGAAAATATAAGGTTATCAGTGCAAATGTACCAAAATTTAATGCGCAATAGAATTTGTCGTGTGAACGCAATGCGAATCTAATTCGAATCAAAATTATGCGCATCAAATCTAATGCGAATTAGATTTGATGCGCATTCGTGTGAACAGGGCATAATGCACATTAGATTCTCCGTGTGAACGCAGCTAAAATCTAATGCGCATTAAATTCGATTTAAATCGCATGAAACCCGTCGTGTAAACAGGGCATTAAATACAAGAATGGCGTTTGACATATACTTTTCTTAATTGTCAACTTCGCCTCTTTCAAGAAACCCTCTTGGCACTAGTTACAAATGTAGAACACTTGGATTAAGGCAATATTACATGCTGATCTTGTCTTGAAATATTCGTTCTTGGCGATTTTTCCTCTTTTTTCTCATTTTCTTAAAGTTTCATGTTTTGTTTCGTTTCGTTTCGATCTGTTTCGTTTCGTTTCGATCTGTTTCGTTTCGTTTTCTTTCGTTTCGTTTCGATTTGTTTCGTTTCGTTTCGTTTCGATTTGTTTCGTTTCGTTTCGATTTGTTTCGTTTCGTTTCGTTTTTGTTTCGTTTCGCATGAGAGATACTAACAAGGGTATAACAAATCTAAGTGTTGGGACAAGAATTGTAGAGAATTGTAGAAAATGCCCTGTTCTAATTACAGACAACTCTTTCACAAGTAACTTTATCAAACGTTCCTTTACCACCCAGAGTTTCGATAACCTATCTTGTGGGTCGTCCAATCTTATCTATGGAATTGAGTGTTCTCTATGTGGGTCGATATACGTTGGAGAAACCAAGGGAGGGAGAGCGGATGAGTAGGATGACAGGGCATCTATTTCTAAACGAACCTAATGGCACAAATCTATACCTATAACAAGAAATAAAATGGGGAACAGTCATTATTTTTTTCATCGAAATAAGATAGTGTAAATGAAAAATAAAACTGCTTTTATCACCTACACTATAAATTGTTTATCAAGTAATTCAAAAATTGATTCAATATTCAACTTATTACTACGTAGAAAGTACGGCAATGAACATTAACCATATCAATGCAGGGTCGAGTCCGTTTGAACTGAAAAATCATAAAAACGAATCGTTTCATTTCTTGCAAACGGGCGCGTTTCCAGAGTACTTTTCAAGTGGAAACATCGTTTAGGGTTTGGGAGCGTCTATGAGGCCCCATATATGTCTATGACTAGGCCCAGATTTGGATTCAGGTAATTGAATGACCTCGGAAATAATGAATTACACACATTTCCAGGGCAGTTTTCTGTATTAGAAATGAAACTTTGTGCACTTTTTTTTTCAATTATGGTCTTCATTTGTTTTGTATGACTATGTAGAATCACCTGTGTACGCCTTGCTGCGCACCTAAACATATATACGACTTCATAATATTCATTTTCGATTACGAATATCTACACCTCTTAATCGTGGGCAAGGTTAATCGTTATTTTCATGTGTGAGAGTAGGGTATCTTGTTGCTTCGAAGAGCGAAATTCAGTTCCTAGACACACACAAGAATACCATGAATTTTATCACCTCGAAAAAAGCCCCTTAAATCGGAGCATTATATGAAAAAAAAACTATTGCTTTAAATTAATTAAACTGTTTTGAATACTCGTATATAAATTAATCATCATTGAAGGACCTTTGTAAAGGCCAGCGGTCATTTTCACAAAAATACTTACGATAAACTTGAGGATTTGTCATAACATTTAGTTCATCATATCTCAGTCAAATAGATGACAATATTCAAACAGTTCTGATTTCTTCTCTCTATTCACTAAAATATCAAACATATTGCATAAAATTTAATGTTGAATATGGATTTTTAGAAATATTATACTTGAAAGTTACGACAAATTCTCAAATTTATCGTAAGCATTTTTGTGAAAATGGCTGCAGGATTTAACGTTTAATATTAATAAATCCCAAAGTAATCATACTAATGTTAATCAAAATTATAGTTAAGACTTTCATAATAAAAATATGCCTACAAAACCAGTTTCAAATAGACAAATAACGAGTAAGATGTGACAGAAGTAAACTCCAAAAAATGGCATTTCCTGACCGTACGCATATTACACCTTCAGTATCACAGTAATTAAACCAGGTTATCCAAATTTTACAATAATTATTCAGTGCCACTATCTACTATTGGATTTTCCTGACTTCAATTTATTCATAATAATAACAGTAATTAATTCAGTTTCTTGTTACTTCCGCACCGATGACAAGTTTTAATAGAGCTGTTGCGATTGGCGTTGCATATAGACATGGGACTCTGACCCAGAATGTTGTCCATTACGGGGTTCCAAGCTGTTCCAATGGAAATTCTAATGATTTTGTCTTGCCCTCTCGACTTAGAGACCGAATACTTGATGGGTCGTAAGTTATGCCCCTTATAAGAACTTAAAAGGAATATACGTTTAAGAGACATTTTGTAAATATAATATGTCAGTAAAATAACTTCATTCAATCAATTGACATTTCATAGGGATTCGACACAACGGACATAGGGTGGCTATTTCCTCTACTTTCCTCTATAAATAACAATGCAAGAGTAGAGAGCGTGTGGGTTTCATTGAGGGTCGCTTGGGTCGAGTTCCCGTGTGACATTCCTAGTATGTAAGGAAACAATAAATATTTCCTTTGATGCTCCAGTTCCATCCAATGAGTAATCCCTATTCTAAGTTTATATACCTATAGGTGCGCTCGTTTAAGTTTAAAGTTAAGGTTTGCGTTCTTAACGAAAGATCTATACTAAATCATAACGGAAATCAGGTACATGTACTTTACAAACATTTCACATTGCACGACCACTCCATTTTGTCTCTGAAAGTCCGAATCCTAGAAAAATATGTCATACAACTAACACTCCGAACCACAGTACTCCGTATAGACGAAAAGAAGAAGATTACTTGATTCGACAAGTGGGCACGGCTACTCTGTATGGTTGCAACGACAATATTGAAAAAAATGGAAACCTTAAGAGTCCTGGATGCCAGTCGGTAAATGTATTGCGGTTTTTTTTTAATCAAACAATAAGAAGATGTCGAAGTCACTGTATTAGTAAATACAACAGGCCAGGTATTCATGACATATCTTTCGACGGTCTTTTGTCATTTGTCAACCAACAGTAACGTCTTCGTCATATTCGTACGAAGTTGTACTCTCTACCTTTAAAGAAATTGGATGACTTGTACGAATCATCAATGATCGACACCGACACCGTTTCATCAGAATATCGCCTACAAAGTATTATTCAGGACATCGTCAAACAGACTTTTTAGGGCAGTCAAATCTGACATACCTGTTAGCAGTGAAAAATCGTCTCTTCCTTAAAAGCAAATTTGCAAATAAGGGGATCGATGCTCTGCGTTTAAGCAACATTCTAAATAACAGTTCTCCTAAGTATAAAATTCCTCCTTATTTTAAATACCAGGAGTCGCCTTGCATTTCCGACACATATACACAATCCGTTGTTTCCAAAACATTTAATTATAAACAAAATTTGAAACGTCTAGATGTACAGTACCGACAACGTTATCTTACAAGCAATAAACGGACGGAAACGATCAACGACCCAGATGTAACGAACGCATAACGCATAAAGATGAAGGAAAAAGGAACGGTAACGTTTAACGTTGTGGGAATCGTTTGGTTTTAATCGTTATCCGTTTTTCGTTATTCGTTATCCGTTAATCGTTTATCGTTATCCGTTGTTCGTTAAGCGTTATTCGTTAATCGTTTTCTATTATGCGTTATTTGTTTTTTTATGTTCTTTTGTTCGTTATAAACGAAAAGATAGAAGAATTAACGACATTTATTTTCAAAATCAGCAACGGACATGTATATAACTAATGTACGATTCTTAAAATCATCAT
The DNA here is from genome assembly GCA_028142955.1 of Pinctada fucata. NCBI lineage: Eukaryota > Metazoa > Mollusca > Bivalvia > Pterioida > Pteriidae > Pinctada > Pinctada fucata. The sequence continues at coordinate 39,629,716 of AP027108.1, read as the reverse complement.
GTGATTTTTGCGTGTTGGTTTTTATATTGACTGTCGAATGTTTATATCTTTTTTTTATTGGCGGATCCAGTACCGCCTTTTTTGTCGATTCCAATCAGAACTTGCTGAAAATTTTACAAAATGCATGGTTTGGAGGATGGGTCACTTCCAGGATAAGAGGAGGCCGAATGCCGCTTCTGCACCCAGTGAATCCATCTCGTAGAAGGTGTGCAAATGTATATTTAATACACGCCGCGTAATTGTAATTATGAATACAATGTACGTGTACATGTACGTAAATACCGTCGGAGTGTCCTCCACAGTCACTTCAAAGAACTGTCCCTTATTTAGACAGAGCATATTATGAAAAGAAGAATTATCAAATATATTTTGATAGAACATTTATATGAAGAAAGAAAGAAAACAAAGATAAAATAGAAAGAAAAGCGATTTCTATGATTTTCAACTTATCGAAATAATGCAATTATTGTCTCCTCGATATCGAGGAAAAAAAGTGCAGATTTTATATAGATTTTTTTGCAATTGTGTCTATTTTGCCGGAGTCCGTAGACGTAGATATGTACAGAATATTTGTTATATACATTAAAAATATAATTGCATTGTAGAAAGGAAGGAACAAAATTACAAGATATTAAATGAAGTTCAATAGCCAAAAAGCATTGGATAGATTATTAATCAGAGAGAGATATACATTTCAGCTACGATACGACTTTTTATCTGTTTTTAATCCCCTATCGGCAACGTTTGGTTTTTTTTCATCTTTCAGAATCGATTCTTTCTATTTAAATCCTAGACTTTAGATTTCCGTCAGAAGATCTATGTAATCAGAGTTGAAGAAATAAACGACGTAACGGCTTCAATCTCCAACTTAAATAATGCACGTATGGTCATTTAGTACAGGTTCTATTCTAAGCCCCGCCTTTGACCGATTCGGGTCAGCTGTCAATCATTATCTATCTCATGGACTACTGTGTGATCAACCAAGCGTAGAGAAGTGTACGCTCGGTCCTTCAGATGTCATATGGCCTTGGTATTAATTCATCAATCAACATATATTTCATTGCTATTCGAATTTGATGAGTATTATCACTAAATTTCAAAAGTTATTGCATGTATATGTTTATATTTCTTAGGAAAAATATTATTTGTTAAAATAATTTATGTTTTACAAGATAAGACATTTTCTCATAATAGATAATTAGCATTTATTACGCATGTTCACAGAAAGAACAAACCGTCCTTTGTCGAAAATATATTTTATTTATTTTCCCGCAAAAGCGAGGAAGACGAATAACAAAAGTTGACTCTTGAATATAACGACATTTACCACTTTTGGATAGTAGATCATTTCATGAAATGTTCGTGTGTTCATTAATAGTTTCTTCTTTCGAAATTCTTTAACAAGCTTTCTTTCTTTCAATCAAACGAACTAACCAAATATAGTCTCAAGTAAATACTGCAGTAAACATTTCAATAAAAATATATAACTCCTTTCCTAGCCCCTAAATCTATAAAGGTTTAATCTCGATTCTCCCATTTTCAAGTTCTAACGATGATAAAAAAAAGAAAGAAATGTGGTGGATATTATCTTCTGTATATTTCTATTTTTAATTTTTTTCGTTCATTATTGATTGAATATTTATTATTTACGCAAACAGTGCCCCCCCCCCCTGTTTTTCCATAAGTTTAACTCACTGAGATCATTTCTTCCATCTCTTTTACATTATCAGTTATTCATTTCTTCTTATATGCATTCTGATTCATTCTTCTTGTATTCATGATTGATGTTAAAATTATGTTAATGTGCCATATTATGCTGTTTTATTTTGCCACGGACTAGTTCGAACCGATCAGAGAGCGTAAATCGCGTCACGTTCTCAATTTCTATAGACCGTCAACAATTCCGCCAGTGCCGTATAAATGAATTCGCATGAAAAAGGAGTAATGAAACGCCAATTTTCTGAAAAAAAAAACGGAGATATTGATCTTTGACAAAATAAAATAGTTATTAGCCTCGCCTTCTATGGGCTTGCTCAACCCGACACAATCTGTGTGAACAGTCAGTAACAAACCTAATAACTAATATTGACAGTATTATTTCATTGGGCTTACAATATGTACGTCATTATATTAACATTTTTTCCATAGAATTGCATCCATAAGTTGGTTCAAATCTTCAGAATGGTAAAGTTCCTGGCTTCTCTAAATCCTTTCTCAAAATAAGCAGTTTTGGCTGAAAAATACGTTATTTAATCCAGAAACATAAACATTCTTTTCTGTTTAGCACTATATTGCGTATATATGTAGGTAGTGAATTGAGAAATCATATTTGTTTTTCCATTCCACTACACATTTGCATAAAAATATTGTTTCCTGTTTTTACTAAGGACGACATTCTAGCGATGAGTCATTTTCTTTAATTCTGAATTTTACGGAAGCCCGTAGGTGACAGGTATGAATTCAAATTTATCTGGCGGCCGCCAGATAATTTATCTGGCGGCCGCCTGATAATTCATCTAGCGACCGCCACATAATTATCTGGCGGCAGCCCTTTAATGTATCTGGTGGCGCCCCTTAATTTATCTGGCGGCAGCCACTAATTAAGTGGCGGCCGTCATATAAGTAAGTGGCGGCCGCCATACAATTATGTGGCGGCCGCTAGATAATTATGTGGCGGCCGCCAGATAAATTAAGGGGCGGCCGCCAAATAAATTAAGTGGTGGCCGCCAGATATATTAAGTGGCGGCCGCCAGATAATTAAGTGGCGGCCGCCAGATAATTATGTGGCGGCCGCCACTTAAATATCTTGCGGCCGCCACTTATTTATGTGGCGGCCGCCAGATAAATCTTTTGTTACATTTCATCTGCTTAGTTTGCATCTATCATACAAAATAGATTAAAAGAGAAGATGAATTCAGCATCTCAGAACAGAAAGAACATGTTAGATAAATGGCGGCCGCCAGATAATTATCTTGCTGCCGCCAGATAAATTAAGTGGCGGCCGCCGGATAAATTATAATTGGTCTGTCACCTACGGGCTTCCGTAGAATTTTGATCATTCGACAGTTAGAACATTTTTTTTCCATTTTGAAAGAAGTTCCGAAATGTCTTTTTCTTCTGAAATTTTGCACTATTTGCATGAATACGTCTGCCGTCTTTTCATTTAAGTACACAAAATTTCAAAACATGTATATTGATGTTGATAAAAAAAATCGTGAATCAGACTTTTACTATAATCCATTGATCTCTGAATGAACTTGCACACCATATCCCGATTGTCCCACATGACTTTTTTAAATAAATGTGGGACAATTCGGGATGACACCTCTATAAATATAGCTTCTTGTATAGTTTCATATGACTGGAAAATAAGTTATTTACGATTAGATTTTCAGAAAAGCAACATGTTAGAAAACCAAAAACATCCGATAATGCAAAAAAAAAAAAAACAAACAAACAAACAAAACAAAACAAAAAAGAAAACCAAACAAACAAATACAAAAAATGCTTAGCCTTGCGTATTGTTCTGGTACTTCAAACGGTTCCAAACAAGTCCGTAAAAATGATTGATAAAGGACGCGTATCCAGACAAAGATGAATCATGTAAAAAAAACCAGCATTTTTCAGAATCGGAATAAAACGGTTAGACAATAATGACATTTATATCTTTTTGAGGTTTTATATACGCCCGAATTAAGGGGCGTATCCGGTGTGGGGAGCGGGAGTTTGTATTAGACCGATTTGAGACACGCAGTGTCGACTATGGGGGGGGGGGGGTTACTGGAGGGAGATAACGGGGAAGGTCCAAAAGACTGTATTTTGAATCTTTAACGTGTTTAAACGAATCAGAAAAATGTAAAGCCCCTGGAGTATCATGATTTTAGCTGATTCTACATATCAATCTGGCCTGTACATGTCCTTCCATTTTCTAATGATTCGTAACTTTTTTTTCATTTTGGAACAAAAGCAAATCGATATCATGGGCTAAAGGCAGCAAGGGAGAAAGGGGGGGGGGGGGGGCAGTGGGGGCACGTCCCACCACTCACACTTTGAAAAGCGGTTTGGGGGGCATAACCCTGTAATATTTAACTTAGCAAATATTCTTTGTTTGGGTTTATTCCCGATTCGTCGACTTCAATTAAATGATTATAGGTGTTAAAGGGGCCATCAAAGGGGCATATATAGACTAATTCACTTTCTCATAGACCTCTCTTATAGGGTAAAGTATGTGCTTGTTTTTTCCTTTCCTTTTTTTTTTTTTGTTTGTTTGTTGATACCATATTTAATGAATTCAATAACATATTTTCTAATAAAAAGTTGATCATAGAACTTTCTATATAAGTATAGATATGCATTTGATTGGAATTGCAAAATGTACATGAATCAATTGAAAAACGTAGGTAAAACGAGATTTTAAACAATACGGCGATTCCAAACAAAAAAAATATAACCGATAAGATCTTTAAAAATTAAATAAATTCATTTTCAGTCTAAACGCTTGATAATACGGTATCACGTAAATGTTTTGAAATTAATTGTTAATCGTTGACTGAACAATTAAAAAGACCAGTGATGTTTAAAAGTGCCAGTCTAAAAGATTTGACTGGCAAAATTTCATGCGGACTTGCAAAAATATTGAAATTTTTGCTACACATTTTTTTTTTTATTCGGACTGGCATCAATGATTTATAATCAAAATGACTGGCATGCCTCAAAAGTGTTCAACATCTCATAAAGATGATTCAATGCAATTAAAAGCCATTATATCAGAATATGAGCAGTCCAAGCTGATGCTGTCCAATAAACGAAAAACAACACAAGGACTACTCAACTCAGAGGCACAGAACATAGTAAGCTGAAGAAGATGGTACAACAAGTACATCCAAACAAATATACAAAGCCTAGTGATTCAACTAAAAATTGTTCGAATAGGTACATTGTACATTTATACAGAACAAAGACAAATTACATCACACGATCAATTTATCTTCTAATCAGAAATATTACCTTTCCATACTCATCACATATGCACTTTTACAGGTAAGATACAGGTAAACTTTATGCTAATTATTTGATTATCAGTCTACCTGTGCCCCTTAGATGGCCCCTTTAACACACAATTAAAGGCCGGGTTTTTTTACCGAGTGGTAATTAATATGCACACCTGAGTGATCTTAGTTTGGTAGGCGTGATAAACGCGGCGTCAACTGACCACTGATATTCCTAAAAACGCAAGAGGTGTGTGACATCAAAGACATACCGACAGGTATACTTGATTATGCTAATTAGAAATACCACAATTTTACCTGTTTGAAGCTGTCAATCAAAAATTGAGAGGGTTAGAAAGGAAACATAGGACCAATCAGATTGCGATTAGAGATGTTAACCCTACAGCGGTCAGCGAGGAAATGACAGGAAATTTGCCTGTCTTCTTTTATAGTCCCCACCCGGCCTTTAAGGTGATTATCATATAATTGAAGTCGACGAATCGGGAACACACCATTCTTTTATAATTTGAAGTAAATCTATTTTCTTTTAATTTTTTTTAAATGTTTTTCTTTTATTCCGTAACTACAATATTATGGCGGATGAGGTTTTCGATTTTGTACTGGCTGTAGGTGTATCCGGATTACACGTCAACAAGTAAAGTGTGAAATAAGTTTAATCACAAGGTAACAATGTATCGTCGCTGATTCCACCTAGCCACTGACTATTTATCATTATCATAAAGATATAGTGCAGTGCGAGGGAGGTAAAATGATGATTCAAACTATAGCTAAAAACCATTCTTTCTTTTTTTTTTTGCTTTCTTTTCATTTTTTGGGGAGGAGGATGTGCACCTCCGGCCTTCCACCCTTCACCCTTTGTACTAGATTGAACACGGTTGTATCAAGTATATGTTACTTTTAATATGTTTGGTTATTTTTTTTATATCTAATCAATTAACATGTAAGCTCCGATGACCGCATCATTTCCATTCAACTTGATTGTATGGCATGTTTTGCAAATTATATTTCAGATTATGATCATGAACTTCTTGTGAAAATGATGAAAAGTATATGATATGTTCCGTTAACTACCATACGGGTTATGATGATGCAATGTAGAATATTTCAGAATTTTTTGTGCATATTGATTTAAAATGTTGCATTCTGGTTTACATTTGGCAATGTCTGTAACTTTTGTAGATTTTTATCCTGTGCCTATGATTTACTAAAATCAGAAACCGATGGAAGGGGTCCCCTTGCCGTCCATGCGTACATACTTTCCCCTTTCCGACTAGTGTAACATGCTATCAAGTATATAAGGGAGAAACCACTTGATTTTTAGGAGGGGGACAGGCAGACCTTGCCAAAAAAAAATTCGGATCGAGATTTAAGGGAAACATTTTTTCCGGCCCGAAGGGCCGTCAAAAAAATAATCCGGACCCCTCTTCCGACCTTTCCATATGCTTGGTACATGTAAACACTTTTTGTGTGTCATAAAGTAAGTACAAATAAAAATGAAACAAACTTTATTCAAAGGAATGAAATTAGCCTGTCTGTATTGAGTGTCATTTTAAGTTTGGTTTCAAATGCTACTAATGCCTTTCAAAAATACAAGAAAAAAAGAAATAATTAGCGATCTTCTAGGAAAAAAATGCCTTAATATACTCTTCGTTGGGACATGATCTCTTTTCATGTTTGAATTATTTAATATGGCCCAAAAATCACGCTCGTTAAATATGAAATCTATTAGCAATGTTTAGGTTTTTTTATTGATAGGTTCTCTTTCTTTTCTTTTTTTTTTTTTCTTTTTTTTTTTCTTGGATTTCTAACAATACTTTTACTTCGTTTCTTGTCCCATTTACATGTACAACATAATTCATAAATTAGACAATGTACAAAAAATCACTGTGACTCTTTTATAATTATATTCGATGACTAATTTCCCTGTCCTGTACAATGTTGTCGAATAAACAACCCGAACGTGTCAATTTTCCTGATAATATACGCAATACAAAATACCCCGAACCTTGTAACTATGGTGACGGGTACGATTAAATGGTTCTTCTATGGGACACCTATTTCCCAATAAGTACTTCTTCTTCTTCCGGTAATGTGCTGGGCTCCTTGTTGGGCATTATCGCACATGAACATTGTAAATAAAGCGATAATTTTATGTTGTGTATACATATGTCCAGTATAGAAAAATTTCTGTATCGAGACGACGCATGTTATGTACCGCAAATTTTTCTAGTCACATAGATTTATTTTCGAATTTTGATTAAAAAAAGAAGAAAAATAATACATTATTATATAGGTCAACGATTAGTTTGGAAAATGATTTTTTTCCGCACGCACTAAAGGGAGAATAACTTTGTTTTTAAACGGTGGCGGGCTAAGTTAGTGCCGAAATTCGATCCCATCCCGGCAATGAATGACCATCTCCCCCTCAAACCTTTTGGCAATTTTGTTTTGGTCATGACTTGTCAACGATATCGAGATCATGTAAATCGTCAAATATCGTCTACTATCACCCGCAACGGATACGCTGGATCCGCCACTGCCTGGTGGGTATAAGTTTTTCTTCTCTTTTTTTTTGTACATGATTAAAATTGTTTGGTCGCCGGCATGGATTGGGAAAACCATGCGCCTTGCGACATCGTCTCATTCCTATAAAAAAATGCCCATTACATCGGCAAATCTCTTCGCCCTTGTGCGCTTTGTCCTCCGGTATCCATTTTGGTTTTTTCTTTCTTATTTAAGGTACGTCTTGACGTATATCTAATTGATGTTTCGCCGACATTCTTTTTTATTCTTGTTCTGCGCCTGAGATATAAATCTCCAATGTCCACTTACCTATCTTATCTATATACAGGTACTTGTGTATGCATGTATCTGTAAAATTTTCATGTCATTTTGAAGTGGTCATTCAAAGGGTACAAATTAAAGTAATAAAGCTGTACAGAAATGTCCATCACAGTTGAGTCCTCCCTCAACGCACAGACATTAGTTTGGACTTGGCTGTTCGGTGATATATGCAAAAATTGTACTGTAAATTTTGCATTGGAAAAAGTAAAAATTGTAATTTTACTACCAAAAAAAAAAAAAGAAAAAACTTAATCATAATAAATTAAAATAAAACGTGCTGAAGTGAAAATGAATTCTCTATTCACTGTTAAACAGATTTGTCTGCTGTGTAAAAGCTTTTCGAAAAATGATTTTTTTTTTTTGGAATGGCCCTTTCGTGAGGAAAGATAGCCCATTGTATTTGAGAATGGCCCATTGAAGACCAAGTGGAAGGGGCCATAGTCCCATTAAACAAGTTTGCCTTTCCGATTACCGTTAAACGGTAAATGGATGATATTTTACATACGCTTGAAATCAATATACACCTGTAATGATATACTTATAGCGAATTTGATTGTGCAAAAGATTTACTTGTATATATTTGGTATGCGGATGTATGCGTGGGTGGCTCTAAAAAACCCTTCCACGAGGGGGGGTTGGGGTTGGTGTTCCAAGAATATACATGTACAAAAAACGGGAAAATAAGTGATTGCAGCAAATTCTTCGTGAATGGAAGCCCTTGGTCTCCCACTTGATCCTAAAATCTGTCCAGAATTATATTTTCGATTTTCCGGATCAGGGGATGATGAAGATCCAGATCGTCCAGAGAAAAAGAAAAAAAGTGATTCATTTTTTTTTTCGTTTCCTTACGACACTCATGATCCTACTTTTTTGTATCCCTCCATCTTTGTTTTCTCATCACTAAACTGTCGATCAACATTAAATAAAATTCGTCATTACAAAAGGTTCAAATTTCAATTGGCATACTCATATCATGTCTAGTTCTGTTGTATAAGAACTGATCAAGTGTAAGCCTCTCTGCCTACAAATCATGTACTTCGCGTTGTGTATTTTACTAAGTCATTTTGTAACTCTGAATAAAAAGTCCTGGTAATGTTTTACCGTTTATTAACATACGAAAGTTACATGTTGGTTATAGCAGTATGAGAATGAATCTATTCTATTCTGACATACAACATCATGCGCACAGTATATATTAGAAGCCTGGGATATTTCACAATCATATGGATATCGCCATCGAAATTCATGACTAAATTGGAATTCAGACGTATAAACAAAGTTGCCTAAACTTAGAACAAATCCTCGCCATTTCGTCTATTGCACCCAGACCTGTGACAGGCGAACCATTATAGTTTCTGTTGCTGTCAAGTGACCTAAGGACACCTCGTATTGACAGACGTAGGGTTACACACTGGCGGGAATGACAATCATTTCTATTACATTAATTTAGCACGTGATCGTAAAGTTAACGTTTGAAATTAGAGTTATCTTCTCCTAGACGATTGGAAATATCCCATAAACAAAATAAATGGAAATTAATTAAAAACCAAAAAACTCAAATTGCATAAAACAGTGGGCAAAATAATTATGAACTTGCACGCTAGTTCATTTTTGCGCCCGCCTGGGGCTGGAGGTACAGCAAAACCAATAGTGTCATCACATAGAGGATACCCAAATTAGTCAGAATCCACATCTCGTTAACCTGTGGCACACCTGGCACCTGTGATATTCACCTTAATTACAAAAAAATCCCGCGGGAAATTTAAAAATCCTGCGGGAATTATCAAAATCCTGCGGGAATTATCAAAATCCTGCGGGAAATTGATGAATTCCTGCAGGAATTTTTTTTTCCTGCGGGAGGAAAAAAATCCTGCAGGAATTTTTTTAACAGAAAATTCCTGCGGGAGAAAAAAATTCCCGCAGGATTTTTTCTTTAAAAAATCTTGTTTATGGTGTTCCTGCGGGAAAAATAAAAATCCTGCAGGAAAAATTTTGTACTTAGAAAATTCCTGCGGGATATTTTTTTTCCCTCAGGATTTTTCAGTGTATTAAAAATTCCTGCAGGATTTTTTTATTCTGATAAAAATCCCGCAGGAAATTTTTAAAAATTTCTCAAAAATTCCTGCAGGATTTTTTTCAAATCTTTATTTCTTAAATATGTATGAAAATAAGACAAATTAAGCCTACGCTCACGCAGCAAGATACGCCCGTTGGGATTTTTTTCACAACACCAAAATATCTAAGTCCCATAACTACATAAGGACAAATCGGATGAACCTGAAAATCGAAAGGCGGCTTCTTCTTCAAAGTCTGATCACAATGCACAAATATCATGAAAATCTGTTGACGCATATTCAAGTTATTGCATTCCATGCACAAATATATCTTGCCCTAAGCTTAACATGTATGTGCATATAACCCCCCCCCCCCCCCCCCCATTACACTTAATTTCTGGATAATGTGACAAAAAAATTAAGAATCCGTTATATATGTGAAAGAACATCCTTTCTACTTGAAGTCTACAAAATTTCAAAACATTTTGACCAGAAATAGATTTTTAAAGAATTTTTAATTATTTTAGTATATTTCTACATTGTATCTAAAATATCTAAGTCCCATAACTCCGTAACGACAAATCCGATGAACCTGAAAATCGAAAGGCGGCTTCTTCTTCAAAGTCTGATCACAATGTAGAAATGTAATGTAAATCCGTTGACGCATATTCAAGTTATTGCGTTCCATGCGCCTATATTTTGCCCTTAACTTAACATGTTTGTGCACATAACCCCCCCCTTCCCATTACACACAATATCTCGATTATGCGACCAAAAAAAAATAAAAACCCGTTACATATGTCAAAGAACATCCTTTCTACTTGAAGTATACAAAATTTCAAAACATTTCGACCAGAAATAGATTTTTAAATAATTTTTAACTATTTTAGTATATTTTCACTGTATTTCAAAAATCTAAGTCCCATAACTCTGTATCGACAAATCCGATGAACCTGATAATCGAAAGGCGGCTTCCTCTCCACAGTCCAATCATAATGTATAAATTTCGTGAAAATCCGTTGACGCATAATCAAGTTATTGCGTTCCATAGGCGGACGGACAGATGGACAGACGGACGGACTTCGCCATACCATAGTACGACCCGTCAAATGACGGGCGTATAAAAAGTAGCAAATTTACATATTGTATCTTAAATTTCTACAATCCTTGGTTATCTTGGGTACAATGAAGCATTATTTGCTTTCGAATGTTAGTAATATGTAATATTCCAATCTGACTGATATGTCCAATTTCTAATTAAAAGTAAGACAAAATTATAGCTATTACACAGTGGTACCATTATTATGATGTAATATGAAGTTGACATCTGTGAAGAAAAAAATAGTTAAATACTATATGCCAAAAATCATTCCAAGGAATGCATGTGTCGCCTGCGAAACAATGACACTTAGGAATCACTTTTATATAGGGTGTGACATCCAAGTGTGACAGACGGACAGACAGACATACAACGGAAAAAAAGTTATCCCCAAGTGTCGCTATGCTGTACAGGCGACACAAAAATGTACCCTAAATGTTCATTTAGTTCTATCAAAAGTAAGGGGAAAAAAACAGACAACAAGGTTTAAAATATTGGAATTTTTTGTAGGAAAAGCTATGATAATAACTTATAAAAGGCTGATTCTGTTATGAAGATTGTGACAGAATTCATTAAGACAATATTCATAGACACATGATAGAGAAAGCTCCAGTTTTTGTCAGTTTGAAAATATGTGTTGCAAGTTAAAAATTTCAAAGTTTAAGGATATGCTTTACGGTGAATGAAGGTTATAGGTACAAAAAAATCCAATGTTTAAGCGCTTAAACACACAATACAGTATTGTCCATGGATTCCGAGTCAAAATCAAAACAATTGAGCAAAAATGGGTATCAACTCGACTCCCCACCTTAATCTGCTACTGGTTGAAAAAAATAAGGCTAAAGCTAATCTCTGAAGAGGATACTAGTGATGCGAACTGAACATTACACTAAAAACAGATACATAGTGATTGTGAAATATGGTGTATTACTGTGATATTATCTAAGTATCATACATGTTTGTATGTCAAGTAAAAAGGTAAGAGAGAAATTTGAATCTTGTAGGTAGACCTCCAGTACTTTATTTTAGCACTATTGAGATCATTCTGTAGGTATAAACAGCAAAATAAACTGATGATTAAAAACAAATCTTGAATAATTTGCAAATGTGATGAAAAATGTGACGCCTAGCACAGGCACCAGATTCCAGATTCCTAGAGAGAAAACTATAACCCATCTAACACGCCCTTTCTCTTCTCTTTATCCTTTTACAAGGCATGACAGCTCCCATGTTTTAAGTCGAGTCGAAACCTACACTTTACCGTTAGTGGCAAGGATGACAACTCCAACTAACATACTGCGCATGCTAAGAAAAACGTAAAGTGTAGGTTTCGACTCCATTTTATGTTTTTGGATTAATTGCGGCTAAATGCAAGTATAATCAATGACAAGTAGGTTACGATCGTGAAGAAAAATATCTGTGGAAAATAATGATATATAGCTTAATGCTGAAATCCTGTTGAAACTTTAGATAAATTGAAGGGGCAAAGAGGGGGGATGTTGTTTAAATATGGAAGCTGTCATGCCTTAAGGAAAGAGTAAAGAGAAGAGAAACGGGAGTTTAAGATGTGGTTTTAATTTTTTTTTCTAGGAATCTGGCGCGTGTGACGCCTAGATGAACATACAGCTTCTAAAATTTTGAATTTACTTGTGGAACAAATGTCAACCTATACTACACATGTTTGCTACACTACTGGTAGCACGTCATCTTATGAAGGATTCAAGGAAATTCGAGCTAACAATGTTGCACGTATCATATGTTTCGCAGCATTTACTTGGCTATCGTATTAGAAGTTAGTCAAATACGATTGTCAGTAAATATCATATGAGATCGTCTAGCTCTACCAGTTTAAAAAGCTCGAAAGTTGTCAATCTTCTTCTTTTTTTCTTTTTTCTTCTCAGCTCGCTTTGCCATCCAACAATTCGTTCCGTATCATCAGTAAGTATTTTCACCTGCTATTCGGAGAACCAAATGGGTGTAAAAGAAGAGAAAAGAAATGCGGAATTCCCTTTACTATCAGTCAGAGCGGATCCAGAGGGGGGATGAAAGGATAGTCTGGCCTACTCGAAGCAGTAGCGGAATCAGGGGGTGCAGAGGGGGCGTCCGCCCCCCCCCGGCACTGGCCCAACATTTTCCCCAAAAAACTGGTATATTTTGGCCCATTTTCAATAAAAATAAGCAAAATCGCCCCTTTAACCCCCCCCGAAAAAGGGGGCGCAGTATCCGCCCCTGAGAGGTACTAAATACCGACTCACTACCGATAGGGGAGTCAATGGAGTCAGAAAAGGAGGCGAGGACTCGCCGGGTTTCTATCGAAACGAAAAGGGACGTTTCTCCCTCTGATTCAATGAACAAAAAACGGTTCACGGGGGTTCAGGGAAGGCTTCCGCCCCCTTGGCACTGACTCAAAAAAGGAAGCGCTGGATCCGCCACTGAAAGAGGGGTTCAAAAGAAAAGGCGAAAAACAATGAAAATGGACAGCAGTGCCGCAAGGAAACGCAAGGGCGGATTTAGGGGGTGAGGGTTCGGGAACCATCACCCCCCCCCCCCAACTCCCCGGTTTCCGATTTTATTCGGTAACATGAGCTCTAAAAAAAAAAAAACTTGTAAACGTAGTAAAGATTGCTTCATGTCCACCAGAATTCACCATTTTGAAACAAAATTTACAAATTTTTTTCTGATATATATTCCATCGCATATCGATTAGATACCGTATCAATTGGAGTATTTTTGGATTCGTACAGACAATCGCAAAGTTTTTGTAATGTAAGTCGCTGAGGGGGTTTCTGTTTATTATGCCCGAAAATTGGCCATTATTCCAAGTAGTTTTTGTATCTTTTATCTCAATTTTTAAAGCATTCAATTTTTCAAAGCTTATAAATCCTTCTCATACACCCCCTTTTTTGGTACTTTTATCGTCCTTTTTTTATTTTTCATTTTTTTTTTTGGTGGTATTTTTTGCATTACATACAGTTAGACAATGCATATACAATACATGAGACATCAACGATCGTGCACCATTCACACGTCTTTCATATTTTTATATTAATCTAATAGTATCAGTGTATCAGGAGAGTTTTCCCCATTTCTTAAAAAAAATATGAGAGAGTGCATCCCTCATTCCAGAAAACTCCGATTTTAATTCATTTTTCAAAATTTTCTCGTGTTTCATTCGAACTCAATACAACGATTGCTGAACAAAGTGCGAGCGGTCGATTTGAAAGAACTTATACAATATCGTACATATATATAGGATCTCAAATGAATTTTCATTTCATACGATGTATTATGAAACGAGTTGTGTGTTTTATATCCCCGAGCCTTGGCGAGGGGATATAAAACGCACAACGAGTTTCATAATACATCGTATGAAATGAAAATTCATTTGAGATTCTTTTTATCACATGATATTGCCTACAAATGTGTATTTCTAACGTGAAATCAACGTTTCCGAGAACTATAGAGGCGAACCACGCCGTGATGTAGAAGTCGTCTGCTGCGCCATGAGAAGTAGTGTCCCCATCGTATAGATATTCTGTGCGTAAGAGAAAAGTATTTCAATTTTGAATAGTATTTTAATGCAAGAATTAATTCAACAACAATAATTTTAATCATTGATATTGACTCCGGGTCTGAATTTAACAGTTGACCGACATTTGAAAGGTCACATTTGTCAAGGTTTATGTGATTAGGTTCCAAACTTGACCAATCGCATTCAAGCAGAGCGATATGTAACGTGTTATCATATCATATATTTATGAAATGGCTTTATGAAACTGCATAACGGGTGTATCATGTGATAAAAGTATATACACGTCTAAAGTTTTCTTCATCTTAGATACGGTTCATCGTCTGCTTACACCGAATCATATGCTCTATCCTCAGTGGCGGATCCAGCGCCCCCTTTGCCGGGGGGTCAAGGGGCGAATTTTGCCTATTTTTACTGAAAATGGGCCAAATTATAGGGTTTTTTGGAAAATTTTGGGTCAGTGCCGGGGGGGGGGGGGCGGACGCCCCCTCCGCAACCCCCTGAATCCGCCACTGATCCTATCTAAATTCACCTCAAAGACGCTCCATTGGTCATGCAAAGCAATTTCATTTTTTTTTCTTCTTCATATTTTTCTCGGGGGGGGGGGGGCAAACCCTCTTCAGTTGAAGTTCTTGGTACAATCCTTCTCTTGACTTCCACATTGAAAACACCCTGGCTACGCCTCTGCAAGCAGTAAAGGACAAATCATTTTATTTAAAAATCTTTACTAACCAGATCGAATTAAACCCAAATTGAAACTCGCCCTATATGTTTGAGAGGGGATCGGCCCTTAATTTGTCACATAAATTTATTGAAAAAATGGGCTGGATATTCAAGAAGAAAAGGAGAAAATATGCTCCAGATTGCACCAATTCATTCCAATTTTTCAAAAATTTTCCCTTACTTTGTCACTAAATTTAGTGAAAAAATGGTCTAGAATAAAAGGAGAAAATATGCTCTAGATTTCACCATTTTATTCCATTTTTTCAGAAATCTCCGGGGGAGCCCCCCCCCCGGACCTCCCACCTTCAGGAGGGGGAACCCCCTTCCGTACCCAGCCCCGCTCGGTGTGACTCGATACAACCCCACCCCACCCCCCCGCTTCCCACTCTGGATCCGCCCCTAAAACGATCTAGTGGTACGTAGTTTCTCGGTAACAAGAAACTCTCTCTCTCTCTCTCTCTCGTTGTGCAGGTACTAACACAGTTACACTAGCCTTTCTGCCAGGAGTACCTGTACCTATCACTTGCCCAGAAAGTTAAAAAAAAAGGAGGGGCATTCCCGTGTGTAGAAGTTCCGAATCCCATTCGTAACTTCCGAATAAATTATTCGGAAAATTCCATTCGTAACTTCCGAATGTCCATTCGGAGTATTGAAACCATTTTCCGAATGAATTCCAAATGGGTTCCGAACCAGAATGTATGATTTCCAAATGAACTTCCGAATGCCCTTTTTCCGAATGAATTCCATGAACCTCCGAATGACCTATTCGTAACTTCCGAATGACTTCCATGTACCTGTTAGGACTTCCAAATAAAGACAAACACCAATTATCTGCCCCTGAATTCACCATGTCAAATACAGATCGTTGCATATTTGTGATACAACATAAGTAATATACGGTATGAGAACCATAAATCGCTCAAAATAAATGAGAATACAATAATTATTCAATGATATTCTTTTTACATTTATTGTACATGTACATGTATTTAATTTCAATATCTCACTATCAGCATCAGTATTCAGATCATTCATACCTATTACATTTTATCATATACATGATACATGTAATGATGTACATGATGTATATACCGGTAATTATATTGCATACATGTAGAATTTTTCGAAATTTTAACATTCACCATATTCATATAGAAACTGCTATTCAAATACATTGTATGTCATTATATATCCATGACTTGATATGCACACATTGTACCGTACAATACCTGGTACATTATGTTTTTTTGCGAAATTCTCTATCAATTCAAGTTACGGATGGTATTCCACATTCTAAATTCTCATATTGAATCATACACGTGACATACTGGTAAGCTTGAATGTCATAACCCTCAGTGCTCGGTCAATCACTTCCTGATAATGATTAATCACATATAGTTGAAATCAATCGATCACATCTATCACTTTTGTCATATCCTTCCTACGAAGTTTCATAAAATCCAGCATTTGCAGGCTCTGCACCTACCATCCTACTGTACATGTACGGTATATGGGCTTGGCTGCAATAATCTCTATCTTTCAAAACTTCACTGTCTGTAAAAAATACAACAACCATAATACAAAAAAAAACATGAATTAATAAATTGGCCTTGATCTATTTCATGAATCAGATTAACGCATGCAAAGCAATCTCCTAATGCCTGAGCCGAAATGTTTTAGTCTCATTAATAAAGTGAAACAGGCATTAAATCAATGAATTATTCACGTACCTTATGGTTAAATGTTTCTTTGCGATAAGGATCTGTCGATCAATTAGTATGTTGACTATCCATGGCCGCCTTGAAGCATCATTCCCTTTCTCTGTTCCGTGTCGCAATGACTCGCATACCTCACAACAGGGCATCAGTCATCGCTGTGGCTGTATCAGTTTTTTTTTCAAAGTTAGAGCCATGCACACATCCACTGTAAAAAAAATATGAATATTCTAAGGTTGTCATAATGCAATGATGCACTACAAATTGGGAAAAATCATAAAAACATTCAGATCTCCTATCTGTTTAGATTTAGCTCGGATTGCCTCTGTCAGCAACTTACAAATCAATTATTTCAATAGAAAATGTGTTAGTCATCAAACAGGAAAACATGAATCAAATCACAGCCTACCTTCAACCATGCTTATGGATACTGCAATGGTGTAATCCCCAATTTTCTCGTCTATGCACTGTCTTCAACTTCGTACAGAAAGTCAGAATGTAAACAAATTATTCGATGTAAACAAAATGCATTTTCCCACGGCCCCATCCACCGCCGTGCTCAGCACAAAGGGAAATTGGCTCCATTCTCGTTTACTTCATCTTATTTACGTGTCTATAGTGCACCAAATCGAAATGAAATCCCATGATTTTTATCCAAATTCTTGAGGATATAGGATTCTCGCCTTCGTCTTTTCCGCCCGGCCCAAAGCTTTTAAAATTCCGTCCTTTTGATTGGTTGTCTTGAATCTCGGTCGTGTCGTAGAAGATTATTTCAAACAAAGACGCCTCTACATGCACATTATATACGTAATGCGTAGTTCTGTTCTATATGAACAATTTGTTGTTGTTTTTTTTTATACGTTCATGTTTAGAAAAGCAAAAACATTGTAATATCTCTTTTAAATCAACATTTATCTGATTCTATTATTCCAGGATCTCTATTTTTTTTTCAAAAAAAAAAAATAAATAAATAAATAAATAAAATAAAAATAAAAATAAATAAAATAAATAAATAAATAAATAAAAAAAATTATATATATTAATTCATTCATTATAATAGTAGCTCTATTTCATGATTTATAATACATTCAACTTTTTTTCAGGATTGATTTGTATTAATTTTTAGAATAAGTTATTTATTGATTCATGTATTTGGGTGATGCCGGGGTGATGGGAGATAAGGGGGGGGGGGGGGTTGATCATCGACGTTTGTTTACTCTACTTATTTTTAAGGATCAAACTCAATATCACTTAATTTCAGTTTTATTAAACTTACAAATGTAATAAAGCTTATTTAATTTAATTTCTCATGAATTATAAGATTATTTACTTTTTTTTTTTTTGAAATCACGACATTGAATATTTTCTAGAAGCTTTGAAATGAAAATAATGATGCTGCCAGTTTCGAAAAAAGTCACCAAATTGTCAGTTGCTCATTGAAGTTCTATTCATTTGTATGTTTTCCTTATTTCTTTTTTCTGTTTTAGTAAAATTTTTGTCTATAGTCCATGTTGTGTATGGACCTTTTCTTTTTCTATTTCCAATCAAGAAAAGAGAAAGGGTGTTGAGGCAAGGATTCAATAAAAAGAAATTTGCATATATTTTTTTACAATTCATAACCATACGCTACATTGATAAATGTAGAATAGCCATAAAAATAGGAACACTCAGTATTGTTTCTGCATACATGTGTTTATTTTAGCGGGTGTCTAACCCCCCGCCTCCCTGGACCCCCTCTAGGTCTGAGCGGCCTCAGGGTTGAACCCCACTCCAATGGTTGTAAACGATCTCCAGCTTATGAATGTTATATTTTGTAACTATTTGTCCCTTTCATTCCTTTATTGAATGAAATGAGTCATATATACTTAATGTGTTTGATATTGTAAATTTTACTAGGCCAAACTATTTTCTCTTGCTGAAATTTTCTAAGTCTTTGCAATTTTCACCTCCTTGCAAAATTTCTAAGTCAAAATTTCTCACTTCCAAATGCTTCCAAATGACTTGCGAATGAATTCCAAATGACTTCCAAGATGAATACTTCCAAATCATTTGGAAGTTACACGGATTCCGAATACTTCCAAATGGTTCCAAATGGTTCCAAATGACTTCCAAGCTACTTCCAAATGAAATGAGCGTTCATTTGGAAGTTCTACACACGGGTAAGACGGATTTGATTTTTGCAGCTTTGGGAGAGGTTTCCGTAGGAAAATTTTACGGGCAAATAATGAACAGAAAACCTCCTCTGCGACTTACATTTCAAAAAAAAAAATATCGTAATTACTGATTCTGGACTTAATACAAAATACAAACTAGTACATGTATACATAATATATACATATGTATATCGAATATATATTATGCTCCCTTTACACGATTCAATACGATATCGAATCGACATATATATAACTTATACAGATACAAATGTTCGTCCCCGAAAAAGAAGGTAGGTAACTCTTTCCACATACTGAAAATTGATTATAAAATTGAAGTCTTAAGGTCAAACTTGCACTTAGATCAAGGTTAAGTGCAGTCTATCAATCTCATTCAATAAAGGTCAAGAAACTACTTACGTTCAACCTCTCTGACTGCTCATATTTCGTTAGCGATCGTCGTGTCTTCACGAAAAATGTCTTATAATTAAGTGACCCCCCCCCCAATTGCTGTTGGGGAACACGCCCTTCCATCGTGATGAATCCGCCACGTACTGCAATATATTGAATGTAGGATATGTTGGAATATGTAGAATTTTGTCAATGTTGTGAATTCTGTAGATTTTGCATTTTTTAAATGCTTATCGGTTTTTGCTGGTCTGTTATAAATAAAAAAATATCTGAAACCGAGATGGGAGGAATCTCACGTCCGTCCTTCAGTTGTTGTTCCGATCCCTGTACCTTTTACATGTTTTGTAAATCATGTCATGTTTATTTATTTATTTATTTATTTATTTATTTATTTATTTATTTATTTATTTATTTATTTATTTATTTATACAACACAGCCGTTTGATATATAAATACAATAAAACCACTATATTTTTCTGAACGTTTCGGCCAACGGCCATTCCTCTGCGCCCAAATCAGTCCATGGCATGAAAATATTGTGAGTTTCGAAGTATAAGTAAATAAGGAAATATTGCTTTGCTGTTAAACGTGCATATTAGATGGCTTCCTTCGTTATGGGACGGAATATAGCTTTATCAAATGTACATGAAAAGGATAGACATTTGCAGCTTTTAATAATATAAAATGGTTAAGTCGGTGTACATATGGTGAAATCTTCCTGTTGTCGGTTATTTTTTTCGGTGCTTGACCCCCCCCCCCCCCCCCAAAAGAAAATCTCCAAATCCCATCAATGCGTATTTCACGGCGTTCTCGCTGTTTTTATTCTTATACATGTATACGCTGAAGGTCGCATTTTCCACCAGAAGCAACATGAACAGAAGATGTACAAGCACTTGTCACCGAAAAACAGGTACATTCAAGACAAGACGGGGGAGGTGGTCCAATTCATAATTGTCAGAAAATTATTTACAAAAAAAATATATAAATGGAGGAAGTATTTGTTGAATTCTTCTTGAATGACTCTAATCATTATCGATCGCGTATCCTAATAACGGAAGGGGAAGGGGGGGGGGAGTGTCCAGTTAATTATTCATCCAATCAATCAATCAATCAATCAATCAATCAATCAATCAATCAATCAATCAATCAATCAATCAATCAATCAATCAATCAATCAATCAATCAATCAATATTTTGAATGATTACATGTACATGTAGTAGATTAGTAGGGAGCTCTCCAACAACCCCTCAAGAAATCTTGATTTTCAGTCTTCGGGAAAAATTTCACCTTTCGTTGTTATCTAGAATTTCTGAAGACGTAAAGGGCATATATACATTTTAGGAGAGAATCAGATAATATTGTTAAGTTTTTAAAACGTAAAAGAGGCAGATCCAAAAGCCCGAACCCCCGACTTTAAGGGAGAGTATAATGACCAGAACTGTATATTGTCATCAAGGGGTTGACACTTGGTGGTTACGTAATATACACATTCCTTGAATTTACCCCGAGGCGTGCTTCATTGCGCAATCTCTACCCCAATGCCGCAGGGATGTCACGCATCGCTTCAGGCCCGCTGATAACACGTTGAAGAGGTTCGGTGAAAGACATCTAAAGAGGAGGGGGGGGGGTTTCGAGGGTCCATAGAATTGCAGAAAACACCCTAGTATTTACAGAAAACACCGATAAATGTACAGAAAACACCCATATATCATTCAAAAACACCCTCAGGATGGTAAAGTGGACCGATTTACATATACTACCAAAGTTTTATCTGTGTAAATTGCATTTTGAATGACTTAGGACAGATTAATCATGTTAATATTTGATACACACATTCTATTTTTAGATCCGCGCGTCATATCGGTGTTTTCTGTAAATACTAGGGTGTTTTCGGGGTTTCTGCAATTCTATGGACCGGTCTTTGGATTTCGGAAATATTGTCATTCTAATTAATTAGATTGGATATAATGTTTGATAAATAAGGAACGAAGAAAAAATAATGGAGTCTATACGGGAAAGATCTGTAATATCATAACCGAGTGAAACTCTCTCTCTCTCTCTCTCTCATAAAATAACGATGTGGTCTAATTATGATGTACTAGTATACGATGATGAGGCAACTATGACACCAATTTTCGAGCATTTTTCTGAATACTGAGATAAACTGTTTGATGATATACATTTGTACATGTATTTACATACGCTCGCTATTTCAAATTTTAAATTAAGGGCATGGGCGGATCCAGGTTTTTTTTTTTTCAGGGTTGCCCCTAAAATCCGAATTAAAAAAAAGCCAGAAATTTAAGTCTTTGATTAAAGATTTGTCAGTGTTTCTAATTCATTTATAAATAAAATATATGATGGGCGATAATATGTGAACCAATGGCGAGTGAAAGCGAGCCAGCCATTTTTTTTTTTTCAGAATTGGAATATTCTCTATTAGAGCCTTTTTCGGTTTCATACATGTACCTCTTTGTGTCGCTGACCAAGGTGTAATGCATATTGGTTATATATAGGAAAGTTATAAAGTTTAGGCAAGCGGAAGCGAGCCAGAGAAAATTTTTGAAATGCTGAGGGCAAAATATTATCAAAATGAAAGATTTCCAATACAAATTCATATTATATTTTTCAAATGTTATGACAACAAAATGGGAATCGGGACTTAATCTTATGAAATATATATATTCAAAGAAAAAAATTAACTATGCTTCGAATATTCTAGGGGGGGGGGGCATTCCGGACCCCACTCTCTGGATCCGCGCTTGGAGGGATCATAATACATGCAAATAAAAGTTCGTATATGTCACACATGTATGTCGTAGATAAATGCAGGTCAAAATAGACTATTGCATGCATGGAGTGGTCAGATTGTGGAGTTTCCCTTTCACTCAAAATAAATCATCGGATGGCTGCCTCGGGTATCTTGAATAATTGTTTGTGTTTTATGATTTGGGACGTAGCAATTTACCTTTTTCAGAGAAAGGAAGACTTGGGGGCATTTTCATAGCCAAAATCCCTCTGCGGACAGTTAGGTTGGATAATTTTTTCTCTCTAGCCATGCTTACCCGGTTGTATTAAATCTCGAGAAGGATTTTTTGTTTGCAAAAAGGTATCCCCTTCCCTCCCCTAAAAATCAAATCGTTGCTACACTACCTTATAACCTTAATATGTATTATATATAAGATCATTACATAAGCTTTAAAATTATAATCCGCAAATGCATGGTTTTGCGTTTTTAAAATACTGTTTTTAATAATGAAATTTTGAATGACTCAGAAAGGAATACATAGTCTGGTTAACTAATTTTTATGGTGGCAGAAAGTCTTGTGTAAAGCATATAATATGGCGTGTGTTGAGGGAAAATTTCTAAATCACATATGTATCAATGAAAAAATCTATATGCAAAAGATTGTTCATAATAATAGTTTAGAATTTGATGTTATATCCACAAATCTCTCTCTCTCTCTCTGCGGATGTGCAATAAATGAATCAAACGGTCCATGTCGCCTTGAAGATAATTAGCTTTCGTACATGTATGGGATACCCATAGAATACCGTCCATCCACAGGGATTTATCGCGCTTCCCGGTTGCTTGATGGACTAAGGGTTATACATACCTTGGTTTACCTTGGCGTTGAGATCTAGTATTTAGGCTATGCCTCTTCGGATCCATTTTGTTTTCTTACACTGTTCCTTGTCGCTTCCGGTCCATAACAACTCGGAACAAATTTTTGATAAAAACCCTTCCAATGGGCGTTTAATTTGTTTTTAAAAATATTTACAGATTTTGCTTCCACGACATTCGCAGGCAGGGAGTTCCAGGTTTCGACAACCCTTTGTGTGAAGCTAAACTTACGGACATTGGTTTGGCTGTACTTTTTATATATTCTTTTATTGTGGCCTCGCGTGATGTTTGTATTTAGGGGGAAGATCTTTTCTTTGTTTACGTGGTCCAGATTATTCATAATTTTGTAAGTTTCAACCATATCAGACCTAAGCCTTCTATATTCAAGGGTTGGGAGGCCCAAATGTTTTAAACGATCACAATATGATAGATCTTTCAAGTTGAACATTTTCAATTGAGATAGCTTCTTTCTTATATATTACAGACCAGATGTTACTACCATATTCGAGATGCGGTCTGACTAGGCTCTTATACAGAGTCAAAAACATTTCTTCATCTAAGTAACTGAAAGATCTTTTAATGAGGCCAAGAATTTGATTTGCCTTTTTGACTTGTGTGCATATGTGCGTTTGGAACTTTAATTCTTTGTCTATGATAATACCTAGGTCTTTTTCATTGTTTATTTTTGTAATTTCTTTTCCAGCCATTGTGTATGTATAGTTTGTTTGTCGTCCTAGATGGAGATGTTTGCATTTATCTATGTTGAATTTGAGGAGCCATTCGTTTGACCAATCTGTGAGCTTGTTTATGTCCTCTTGTAATGTGAATTGCTGGTTTGAGTTATTAACTACCGAGTAGAGTTTGGTGTCATCTGCGAAGAGCTTAGCTATATTGTGAACAACGTCTGGGAGGTCATTAATGTATATCAAGAATAGAATGGGACCTAACACACTCCCTTGTGGTATCCCACTTGTGACATCCCCCCAGTCTGAATGTGTATCGTTTAAAACCACCCTTTGTTTCCTGTTGTTTAAAAAATCTTCCAACCAGTTGTAAAGTGAACCGCATATTCCGTAACTTTTAAGTTTGTGTAGAAGTCGTCTGTGGGGCACTTTGTCAAAAGCCTTTTGGAAATCAAGGTATATTGTGTCAACTGAGTTATGTTTATCTAGTTCTTCTGTCCAATTATCGATTACTTCAATTAGTTGTGTGACACAAGAATGACCTGATCTAAAACCGTGTTGATGTTCAGTGAATAGGTTGTTGGATTCCATATATGACATGATTTGGTCTCTGATTATTTTTTCTAATGATTTGCACATGATGGAAGTTAAACTTATTGGCCTATAGTTTGATACGTTATGTTTTGCTCCTTTTTGTGGATAGGTGTTATATTAGCTATTTTCCAATCTTGTGGTAACTTGCCTTCTTCTATTGATTTGCGAAAAATGTGTACTGCTGCCTTTGTTAATTCTTGTGCTGTTTCTTTTATATATTTTGGATGTAAATTGTCAGGGCCTTGTGATTTAGTTTCTTTGATTTGGCTAAATATTTTGTACACATCTGTTTCTTGAATTTCTATATTTGAAAGTGTTTTGTCAGTTCTTACAGCAAAATGTGGCATGTTGTCTGTGTGATTTTCTTGTGTAAAAACGCTAATGAAGAAGTTATTAAGGAGTTCTGCTTTTGTTTGATTGTCTGAATGGATGTTTCCTGAGTCATCTGATAGGCATAGTATGTTCCCTTTTACTTTAGTTTTAGGTTGTACGTATTTCCAAAAGACCTTCGAGTCTGTTTTTGCTTTCATGGCTATATTTTTTTCGTATCCTTTCCGTGCCTCCCTTACTTTAGTGTTTGCAGATTCTCTAGCTTCTAGATATGCTTCTTTATTTTGTGGGCTTCTACAGTATTTGAATTTTTTCCATCTTTTCTTTTTCCTGCGAACTGCCTGGAGGGCTTCATCATTCATCCAGGGTGTGTCGTAGTGTCTACGCTTAGATTTGTACACCGGTATGTTTTCTTTAATAGTGATTTGTATTTTATCGACAAATCTACGCCATGACTGTTCTACGTTTTCCCCGTTGAATTCCTGATCCCAGCAAATTGACTGCGCAGTCTGTCATTAATTTCTTGGTAATTCCCTTTGAAGTATCTTGGTCTTTCTTCGTTGTTATGTTTTTTGGAGCTTCCATATAGGAGATTAAATGTAAGACATTCGTGGTCGCTCTTCCCTAATGGTGCTTTGTGGCTGAGTTGATCCACCATACCTATTTCGTCGGTAAATATGAGATCCAGGATGTTTGACGTTTCAGAGTCTCGGTGTCTAGTAGGCTGACGGACGTGTTGATATAGAAACGAATCTCGAACTGCTTCTAGAAATTTTGCTGATAAATGATTTTCGTTTGTGTGTACTGTTTCATTCTCCCAATTTATTTCTTTTAAGTTGAAGTCACCTACTATTACTCTGTGGTCGTACTTTACATTTTGTATTCTGATGAGTTTGAATAAGTTTTGTAGTTCTTTGATGCATTCCTGGTCTGCTATACTTGGACTGCGATAAACATGTAACCCATTGTTCGTACTTCAAGCAATCGAGAAGCGCGATGAATCCCTGTGCGTCCATCTAATGTACGTCCGCATAATGTACTGTACACACCAAAATACAAACATGTACGTCCCCCCCCCCACCTAGAAAAAAAAATTAAAAAATGAATGGGGCGGACGTGTATATGAATTGAATCTAAAAGTTATCATATCAATCAGTTTAACATTTTCTCAATATCATTGTAACTTCAAATTCTCTTCGGAAATGGACGGTTCAAGAAATTTGACCAAGGGTTAAGCCAATATTGAGAGATTCTGATTTTAATTTTGAAAAAAAAAAATTAATAAAAACCCGAAACTCCGCAAATGACAAGGGCTAGATAAATTGCTATTCAAAATCGTGATTTGTCGCCGGGGTTCCCCCGCCCCCTAAACTCTCTACCAGCTGGGCTCGATCTGCCCTGGACCTACACGGGCCTGAATTAAGCCCCCACTCGCATCTGTGAGTTGGGGGAGGGGATGGCAGTGGGGTAATTCTTTTTATTTTTCCTCGGGGATCCCCCCGCCCCCATCTATCGGACTCCCGTATCTCCCTCGGGCCTTTGTGTTCGTGTCTCACATGTCATCCCAAATCCCCGACAGTTTCTGGATCAGCACCCATATCTCGCTATGAAAATCCCCTATAACTGCTAAGGCGAACATTTTTATTATGAACAAGAAACTACTCAAAACAGGTGAAGCTAGATCTATATTTAGAGAAGGTAAACCCCGACCATGCCCAACACGTACAAAGTCAAGAAAGAAAAAAACGAAGGAACGATCATTACGATGAAAACAGGGTTAACTGAGTACTCACAATCATATTTAGAAGAATTTGAAAGGTTTAATGATATGATTGTTGGGTGATGCCTTCGTTTCAGTATCAAGTAGGTAATGTTTTAGACGTAACTCGAATTGCCTCTGACTAATATATTAGCTGGTACGTTAATTTAAAAGCTGAACAGACCTGTTTTATTTTTTTCCATTTTCTTAATTCACTTTCAATCAAATTGTAAGCAACCAACTTCAGTACTTTGCATATTTACCTAAGATAAAGCGATTATTGTATCTTGGAGAAGGGGGGGGGGGGGCTATATGTGTAAGTGCAAATAAGCCCTTTTATCTTGGAGAAGGGGGGGGGGCTATATGTGTAAGTGCAAATAAGCCCTTTTCAAATAACAGCAGTCAAGTTGTTTTGGACGGCAAAATAAGTACTTTTCCCGCAATATGATGTCAAGGACAATCGGTTTTTAACTGTGATGTAACGAAAGTCGGTACTTGCCGTCCACAAAACGCTAGTCACGCAATTATGTGAAAAAGGCCTATAGGCCTATGATTATTTTTCAATTTTGAGTTGAAGTCTTCCATGCATGTTAAACCATTTGTACATGGGGGCAAAAATTTACAATAAATAGATCATTTTCTAATTACCGCTAGACTTGTATTTTAGATTTAAAATGCACGGAAGACTTCAATAATCAATGAATATTGAAAAATCCTATGATTTTCCTCTAAAACATTCCTATATTTGTCCTAAATTTTCACACACGATATACCTATTTTCCTATTATTTTAAGTCCCTATGACCCATGATATACATATCTGATAGATCTCAAAACATTCAATGAATGATAATTTGATCTAAATGAATTGCCGCTGCTGAACTTTCAATAAAATATTGGGCATAGTACAGAAATACTTTTATATCTGATATCGTGATATGAATCGTATCATGTACATGTAAATATGGAGATACATATCATAATGTGGGCTAAGCATATAATTGCAGCCCTAACACAGTTGGGAATCAAATAGACTTACTTAAAGGTAATAAATTATGGCACCAATGAAAATCAACTGGAGAAATTTATCATGTTTATTGCAGAAATTATTTTTAAAGAATTTCCTGTAGAATACTTTTTTTGTGAGTATAATGTAAGATTTTACATCTTTATACAAAAAATCCTGCAGGAGTTCTTTTTTTCACAAAAAAATTCCTGCAGGAATTTTTCTTAATAAATGTTCTGCAGGAATTTTTTCGCAAAGCAGAATTTCCTGCGGGAAAAATGTTCACATAATTTTTCCCGCAGGAATATTTTAAGTTCAAATTATTCCTGCAGGATTTTTTTTCTCCCGCAGGATTTTACTTAAAAAAAATTTTCCTGCAGGAATTTTATTTTTCCTCCGGGAAAATTATTTTTCCTGCAGGATTATTTCTTGCAATTTTTCCTGCGGGATTTTGAAATATCCCGCAGGAATTCATCAATTTCCCGCAGGATTTTGATAATTCCCGCAGGATTTTTAAATTTCCCGCAGGATTTTTTTGTAATTAAGGTGAATATCACAGGTGCCAGGTGTGCCACAGGTTAACGAGATGTGGATTCTGACTAATTTGGGTATCCTCTATGTGATGACGCTATTGGTTTTGCTGTACCTCCAGCCCCAGGCGGGCGCAAAAATGAACTAGCGTGCAAGTTCATAATTATTTTGCCCACTGTTATAATTATTGTGGGGGAGAGGCCATATGGTTACACAAGTGTAGCGCTGTATACATGCTATATTAGAAGGTATGTTCAAAATTCTTAAACGTGCATGCACACTATTTTGCAATAAACATGTGTATAACACTTTCGTAACAATTTAAGTCAAAACATTGCAGTTTTAAAATGAACTGAAGCGGTACTTTGATCGGTGAAAGCAAAGGCGATATAATTTTTGAAGCGCACGAGCATTGAACAGCTACATGTAATTATTATTTAAACTTATCAAGAATGGTGTTATATTTACGTGTAGTGTACTTATCGCTGATTTATCATATTGATCTTATTCACTGGGCGAAAAAACAGGTTTACGCAACTGCGTAAACTTGCGTAAACTTGATATTTTCAGGTTTCCACAAGTTTCCGCATTGCGTAAACTGGCAAATAGTTTCCGCAGTGTTTTCGCTGATGAAACTTGATAAATTTTCCTTGATAAAGTATCCGCAATGTAAACTTGGAACAAATGGTTTACGCAGTTGCGGAAACTTGATATGTAACTACTTCTATAGTTTACGCAGTTGCGGAAACTTGATATGTAACTACTTCTATAGTTTACGCAGTTGCGGAAACCTGATAAAGTTTTTATCATTAATTCCTTATTTTTTTATTTTTATTTCTTCATTAATTTATTTGTTTTATTAATTTATTTTATTTATCTATTTATTTTATTAATTAAATTCATTAATTAGTTTATTTTTTTAAGATATTTATTTTATTAATTAATTAATTGATTAATTAATTGATTTTATTAATTTAATTTATTTTATTAATTTATTCATTTTATTAATCAGTTAATCTATTTATTTTATGAATTTATTTATTTTATTTATTTATTTATTTTAATACTTTATTTATTTTATTAATTTATCTATTCTATCAATTTATTATATTAATTAATTCATTTTATTATAATTATTTTTTTTTACCAATAAATCAATTTATTTTTATGAATTTAATTTTATTTATTAATTTATTTTCTCAATTTTATTTATTTTCTCAATTTCATTAATTTTATTATTTTATTTATTTTATCAATTTATTTTTTTCATTAATTTATTTATTTTATTGATGTTTTTATTTAATTTGATTATTTCATTTTACTAATTAGTTAATTTTGTTTATTCATTCATCTTATAAGTTTATTGATTTTATTATTTTATTAATTTTATTTCAATTTTTTAAATTTATTTATTTTATTAATTTATTTATTTTGATTAAATTATTTACTTTGTTAGTTAATTTGTTTTATTAGTTTTTTTTCATTTGTTTATTTTTTTTTATTTATTTATTTTTTTTCATTTATTAATTTTTTTTTCATTTATTTATTTTATTCATTTATTTATTAAATAAATTTATGTATTTATTAATTAATTCATTTTATTGATATATTTTTTAATTTATTTATTATTTTAACTTATTCTACTAATTTATTTATTATTTATTTATTAATTATCTTATTTATTTATCTATTTTTATTTATTTTTTATCTGTATACTTTCCTTGTTAATCATTTTCACTAATTCTATTTTATTTTTATTAATTTGTTTATTTTCATCAATTTTTTTTTTCATCTAATTATTTTATAATCTATTTACATGTGAATTTATTTAATTTACTTTGATTAATTACTTTTGAAAGTCTTCCTATTTTTTATTATTAAACTGAGATAACGTCATTGACTTGGTTTTCAAATACCTTGTCACTTCATGAGTGCAGTAGATTTGATTGGCGTGATAATAATCCTAATTATGCTAATGAGTTACCACTACATCACCCATACCTGTCAATCAATTATGCTAATGAGCTACTCCTACCTCACCTAGCTAAAGGTCGTAGCAATGACCAATCGAATTCGATAAATATCGTAACTTTCAAAATTATAATGACAAAATTTTACCTGCCTATTACATAATCCAAAAACCTTCTCCGTCATATATTGATAAATTGTAAAACTTGTGCTTATGATTCCTCATTTTATTTATTTATTTATTTATTTATTTATTTATTTATTTATTCATTTTATTTATTTATTTATTTATTTATTTATTTATTTATTTATTTATTTATTTATTTATTTATTTATCTATTTATTTATTTATTTATTTATCTATTTATATATTTAAATACAATAAAAACACTATATTATTGTATTTATATATGAAACAACTGGGTTTTATTTATCTATTTATTTATTTATTTATTTATTTATCTATTTATCTATTTAAATACAATAAAACACTATATTAATGCATTTATATAAGAAACGACTGTGTTTTATTTATTTATTTATTTATTTATTTATTTATTTATTTATTTATTTATTTATTTATTTATCTAAATAAAATAGAAACACTATATCATTGTATTTATATAAGAAACAACTGTGTTTTATTAATTAATTAAATAATTAATCTATTTATTTATTTATTTATTTATTTATTTATTTATTTATTTATTTATTTGTTTGTTTATTTATTTATTTATTTATTTAGATAGTTAGTTTATAAATTTCTAGACTAAGATGCATATTTTTTTTAGGAAAATATACATTGAAAACTGTTTATTTACCATTATGGGTTATTAAAATATTCTCTCTCTCTCTCTGAATTTATTTTTAAAAAATCATTTTTTATCAGCTGATTTTACTCTTGAATTCTTTTTGTCCATTTTTTTCTTTTGTTAGTTTGAAACATGTAAGTGTCCAGTTCTGTGCATAGAGGTATCCGGACATTTGAACATTTTGACAGTTTGACAAGTACACAATTACTGACCCGTGTAATTTGCAACCGCGTGTCAGTTACTTTTACATCATAAAAGAAGCGATTTTATTCATCAATTCTTTTTGTCCGTTTTTTTTTTTCTTTTGTTCCTTAAATTATTTATAATCAGCATATCATTTTTTATGTTTCTTTTTATTATCAATTATTTAATTTAATTTCATTTCATTTTATTTATCTTATTTATTTTATTTATTTATTTTATTTTATTTTATTTTATTTTATTTTATTTTATTTTATTTTATTTTATTTTATTTTATTTTATTTTATTTTATTTTATTTTATTTTTTATTTATTTATTTTTTATTTTATTTCATTTCATTTCATTTTATTTTATTTTAAGGTCTGCTTTGAAACATGTAAGTGTCCAGTTCTGTGCTTAGAGATATCCAGACAATTGAACATTTTGACAGTTTGACAAGTACACAATCACTAACCCGTGTAATTTGCATCCGCATGTCAGTTACTTTTACATGAGAATACAAGACTATATATCGATATGTTCTAATTATAAGCGAGTGCCAATTTTTAAGAATTTCGTCGAGTTGTTCTATATATCCCACCCTTTCCCCTTTGTGTTGATAAATGGCCCCTAGCAAAATATCAAATGCAGGTAAAAATGACTACTGAACTTTATATGATTGGTTTCAATCCCGAGTGTCTTAAATTTATACCCTATAAACTCCCCCTCCCCCCCCCCTTAAAAAAATTCAAATATTTTTTTATAAAGCTTAAAGAAGCATTAAAATTAATGAAGTCCAAAATTCTGTGACCTAAAAGGGTTCACGCTGCGTACCCATGGATATGAGAGTCGCACCGGGGGGGGGGGGGGGGGTTGTAGGGGCACTTTGACATCATGTCCAACTTGAAGATATTTGCGCGCCGTCATGACAGCATGTTTTGGATCGGCACCCCAGTGTGCATTTCCTCAAAACTTTTTTTTCTGTGAACTATCACAGGGAAAGATAAAGAAATAAATTAATTGAAGCTCTAAATAATTATGTATATTTGTAATCAACAATTTGTCAAACTTACAGTGATTTTTTTTTTTTTTTTTTTTTTGATCGCTCATGAACCTAAGGATCCGCTGCCGACATTAATATCTGCTCTAGCCTTACATTATGCTTAAGGAGAGATCGAGAGAGAATTGATAATCGATTACTTTGCTTTTCATGTTTGATCCTTCATGAATGCATGTACGATCGTCTGTACGCTTAAATATGAAAGGGGGACTGCAGATCTATCCGGGTTCTCATTAATAAATTACCCCTAGGCCCATCCCCCGGCCCCCACCACCACACAAGAAGACAACTTGTATTTTTTAAAATGAAGTTATAAACACGAAAAATTGATGAAACACAAGACAAGTGGGACACTTCTCAGTCATAAATTAATCTCTTTCATAAATACAGTATATAAATACAATATAATTTAAACAGGACAATTCGTCGAAAAGAATTCATTGTCTTCTCACACAATTTTTTTTATCAATTGAGCTTTGAAATGCCGATTGGGCCAGCTTCGCCCTCAATCATAAAATACAATATGTGGGGTGGATATAGTTTTTCAAGTTTGGTCCAGTCCCTCCCGAGACTTCAAGTCTAGTCTATGAACGTAAATAATTGTACATATTTTGATTCTTTGATTCCAAGGGACAGGCCAACCAAGCCTTATTCTGGGCTTGCATCCCCCAAGGAAAAAAAAAAAAAACAGAAAAAAAAAAATGTTTTAGTTTTAACATAAATTATTTCATAATAACATGAAATAGGATGGGGCAAAAATTATAACAACATTACATAAGTCCTCTCCTTATCATACACAACATATAAATATCAAGATGGCAACTTAAAAAAATATGTAGATATACTAGTGAAAAAAAAATACGAAAAACGTCTATCCACGGCACAGACTCCAAATTTTCAAATAACCAGGTATATTTTGGTCCATTTACAGAAAAAACAAAAAACGGCAAAATTCGCCCCTTGATCCCCCAGCAAAAGGAGCGCTTGATCCCCTACTGATACTCGATCAATATCAATGGCGGATCCAGCGCCCCCTTTGCCGGGGGTCAAGGGGCGAATTTTGCCGATTGTGATAGAAAATGGGCCAAAATATACCTGTTTTTGGAAAGTTTGGGGTCAGTGCCGGGGGCGGGGGGGGGGGGGGCGGGCGCCCCCTCCGCACCCCCCTGAATCCGCCACTGAATATTGTCTGGATCTCCGAGCTGGAAACACAAAATCACCTGCTAATCACTAATCACCTCTAGGCCTAGTGAATATTTATTTTCTTTTCGAGGTTTAAAATAAAAATGTTCATTATGGCAAAATATATGTATATGAAATAAAAAACTAAAAAACAAAAAAAAATAAAAAAAAGGAAAGAAAAAGAAAAAGAAAAGAAAGAAAAGAGAGAGTGAAAAAAACGCCGAAAAATACAGCGGGCTCTGTGTTCGCGCTAGCACAATTTCAAATCAAATATTGACCAATCAGAGGCGAGCATTTTATTTGTATACAGAGGAAACTCAGAAGCGGGTTGAAAGTTGTTTTCCCACGAAGAAACTAAGGAAAACATGTTTATTTGGGTAATCCCATGGCGATAAATGGTAAGATGCATTTCTTAGTCATTAATATTTACTTTTTAACGAGCATTTCCCAAAATAAAGACGCCGGCTTGGTCAGTTCGACCCACGCGCTGATTTTTCTTGTTCTTGCTTTTATTTTACGGCGATCCTGTGGACTATTTGAATCACTTTTTATATATCTAGACATATTTGTATCATTACTTCCTCCTAAAAAGGAACATGTACCAGGTAACATCTTTGTTTACTTTGTTGCAAGCTACCCCCCCCCCCCCCTTCCCTTTCGGCCTTTGCCATGGGAAGGATTGGGTAAATTTAAAGATACATGTTCTTCAGGGCGTCAGGATTGTTCATATTGATGTCTTTTCAAGTGTTGTAATGATAGTCGCTGAATCTTGAAAAGTGCTGACTATCGATAATGATTTCGAAAATCGATTGTCGCTGTTGAAGTTACACGAAATGATCTCAGTGCGAAAAGTCTTTGCTATAATTCAAAACTAAAAACTAGACGCGATCGCTTTTGCAAAGTTACCGGTTGAGGAGGAGCAGATTTATCCATATCCCAGCAGTACTAAGTCTGCAGCATGGGACTGTTTTGGCTTTAATAGAAAGAAAAAGGAAGGCCCCCCTTCTATCATGTCTATTTTAAAGTAAAAAAGTCTGATTCTGATATCGATGTACTCCTCCGATAGTTTCCGATAATCATGATAATTGATAGTAAATTTTTTTCTGATTTTACAACTCTAGTCTTTTCGTATTCAGTTATTTGTAGTTTTCGTTCCAATTATCAGGATTTTTCATACCAATAGATGATTTTCCAATAAACTCGTGAGACAGTCAAACACCCAGGGATGCAAATAAGCACTCGCCCACTCGCCAATGCGACTAAAAATTCAGTGTGGACTACCAAAAATGTTTTTCTTATCGCACACTTGGCGACCGTAAAATTCCAATCTTTATTATTTTCTTGTATCAAAGTTGCCGTAACTAACCATGCTAACGTTTGGAAACAAAAACTCATGGGCATTTGTCAAATTTTCGGTTCCCTTTCTCGCGGAAAATGAAAAGATCTCTCTTATTTCCTTGTAAAGACGTACTGTAATTTTAGATCAGTACAAATGTACATACCAAAACTAACTAATGTTTCCATAAGCACACAAAGTCACTGTCTGGAGACCAACTGACGTGTACGTAATATGTTTATAAATGGATTTACCTGTATTTATTGATTTATTTAAAGGTACTTGTACTTGAAATAAACTCGACATGTACACTGTACAAGGAGAGAAGGGGGTTTGGGATGTAGATTTAGATACATTTTGATGTGGGCTAATCGTTTTGATGTAGGCGCCTAAATTTATTGACTTATGAGCCCATTTGGCCCCTGAAAATTTCAACGAATTTTCATCCCTGACACCATCGTCGGAAACCCACGTTCGGTCACGCAAGCTCTCCCGTGGGTCATATCAGCAGAATTTTCGCTGGATAGCATTACAAAAATCTAATGCGATTACTTGTCAGTGAATTAGCCATTTAAAGCCACTATGTAAGCAATATTGTTTTGTAACTCCTAAAATTAACAAATATTAATCAGTCAACATTATTTAGGGCATCTTCTGTTGATGGAAAAATAAAAAAGATGATATTTTGCTATCGATAGCAAATTAACAGACAAGTACTCGCATTAGATTTTTGTAATGCTATCCAGCGAAAATTCTGTCGTTATGACCCACGGGAGGTGAGCTTGAGTGACCAAGCGTGGGTTTCCGACAATGGTCAAACACCAGACATAAGTACGAAAGATCCCACTATCAAACTTTGAGGAGCTCAAGTAAATCAGCTCTACATAGCAGAAACATAATCTTTTTTTTTCTGCAATATGTACGAAAGATCTCAGTAACAGGTACGAAAGATTCTGTACGAAAAATCTCGGTACAAACAGGAATAGGTACAAACATGACGAAAGATCCTGGAACCATTCTTCAGGGGCGGATACAGGATATGATTTGAGTTTGGGGGGGGGGGGGGGCGTGAAAAACAGATAGGGTCTTTAGGGCCACCTAGCATTTTCATAGCTGCAAACCAATGTCAGATTTAAAAAGAAATTGTTCATGATTTTATTTCTTAGCTTTTTTAAGTATTATAGGTAGGGCTCGGCCGATCCCATGATGGGTTGATCCAATGGATATTGCAATATCAATCTCTTCAAAACAAGCGTACATAATTTGCTCCCCCTTATTGGATCTCAAATCAAAAATTTTATATTTCCCACAATTCTCTGAGCGCCATCTAGCATGTCGAGTGAGCATTCAAAATTTATGTCTCTTGAGAGTTTGTCATCACTAGCCAATTAATCAGCACACATATTTCGATAGTTTTCATTCGATTGTGCTACATAATCAAGTAACTGACATATCTATGAAACATAAGAAGGTATTGCTAAATATTTTTTTGCCAGCGTCTTCGGCAGATTTCTGTGGGCGTGTCCGTTTTATTTTCGAACCTTCGCTTCGTATGCTAATCAGGACACTTAAGGTCGATTCTCATTGGTCCAGTGGTTTTGTACATTTGTCTTGAGAAGATGCATGATATCTTACCCTTCCTTATCATAATAAGTGTTGTTTTGAATATTTTGATGTGTCAGCACTTCAGAGAATGACTATAATATTCATCACCAATAGAGCTGCAGCGAGTCGGAAACTTCTTGATTCGGTTCGATTTCGATTTTTATGTCTCGATTCGGTTTTTTTTCGGTTCGAGTTTTTTGCAATATAATTTTCCAAGGATATTTAATTTTTTTTTTCCTTTTATTTGAAAAATTTAATTTCAATCTAAAAAAAAAACATGTGCATCACTATATAACATCACCATGTTTATGGCAGGGATATAAAAATGCATAAAATACCCAGTTCATGTGAAAGCACTGTTTATGTATCATGTGGAAATATTATTCAAGCCAACACCCCCCCCCCCCTTTCCACAGAACGGCCTTCTGGGGATATAAATTCAATACTGTGTACAAAAGATATATGATAACTAGCCAGTTTGCACAAAGAGGTGTATAGGTAAAATACTTTAAAAGAGGCAATTTTCATTTTGGGGTATCACTAGCGCGCTCGTTGAAATGCGGTAAAAGTCGCCGTTTCGAATTTCCTCTGACCCTGTATTTTCTTACGAATTGCTAGGTAAAATGCACTTCAAATGTTAACTTTTTATTCTAAATCATCACCTTAAATTATTCTTATTGGGAATCCTGCGATTTGTGCGAATAGTAAATACTTTAAAGTTGAAATTAGAACGTTTTTCTGCATTATTTAGACTATTCGACTCGAATCGTTTCTGACCACTACGACTCGCGATTCGAGTCAGAGCTAAGAATCGCGATTCTCGGTGCACCGCGGTGAATCGTTGCAGCTCTAATCACCAATTGCTTGAATAAATCGCGTCATAATTTTTTTCAATAACAAGGGGCGTATCTTTATTCAAGAACACGAACAGTTAGCATGGCTAGTTCCGAAGAGTCCAATGGGGTTGTAGTTCAATGTGTTCAAGGAGGGAGATAACTCTAGCCAATTTGGAGGAAATATTGTTATGTGGGAACATTCAGACTGATTATATAAAAAATTTAGATCTGAAACATTGAAATTTAATTTTGGATTCCTCTTTGTAGCGTTGATGGATCTCCACCTTACTACATGTACACGATGATACTCAGTGGTCACTGGTACGTCACTGGTATGTTGGACTTTTGGCTTCTAAAAGGATGCCCTTTCTGTAAAAGATGCTGCACAATATACATGAAGGATGGTATGCCAATATTATTTTTTTCAATTGGTAAACATATTCTTTTTTTTCTGTGTACATGAGATTTGTATATACATGTACGTGTCTCAGTCTGTCATACAAAATTGATGTCAAAACACACTTATACAATCCCTCCCCCTTGTGACATGATAAAATGCAATATACAACCAATATTTTCAATATTATACTTTTCAATCATAAAAATCAGTCTGTTCTTTGAAATCTACACTTATATGCACACCAACTTAATAATTACTTATAGATTCAGGTAGGTCTAATCTTTCTAGAATGTGACAAAGTATTTAAGCTTGAAATCTGATTTTATTTACATTTTACAGGTCATCATTTTGCTGTCACTAGGAAGAGGATGACTGGCATGAACCTTTGCCATGCTTGCAATGAAAATGTTATCTAGTTTAAGATAGCAGTAAGTACATTACAGTACGTACATGATACTTTGATGGGTTTTCGTAAGGGCTGTCACGGTTAACTGAAAATTCGGTTACCCTCGGTTCATGCTTGGTCGGTTTGATTTGAATCGTACTTTACAGAGTTCGCTTTTGGTCTGTCTGTATGTCGGTTTGTCCGCAAAAACTTTAACCTCAGGCATAACTTTTTAATGGTAAGTGATAGGGTTTTCATATTTCACATGTGCATTTCTTTTGGCAAGACCTTTCCATGGATACCAAAATTTTTGACCTTGACCTTTGAGTTTGACCTACTTTTGAAAAACTTTAACCTTGGGTGTAACTTTTGAATGTTAAGTGATAGGGCTTTCATATTTCACATGTGTATTCCTTGTGACAAGACCTTTCCATGGATACCAAAATTTTTGACCTTGTGACCTTGGAGTTTGACCTACTTTTGAAAATCTTTAACCTTGGGCATAGCTTTTGAATGGTAAGTGATAGGGCTTTCATATTTCACATATGAATTCCATGTGGCAAGACTTTTCCATGGATACTTAATTTGACCTTGTGACCTTTACCTCAAATGTGAAACTACTTTTCATCAGTTTTATTGACAAAGATGCCAACTGGGGCATTCGTGTTTCACAAACTCAGGTTTTATTTATTATTATTATTTTTTTTTTGGTTATACATGTATCAAGTTATAATTAATAAATAACAATTAGGGCTCACGATATGATATGTTTTGCAACATTTACTCACGATATGATTCGAATCACGATACAACATTTTTAGCTCGCTGGGACGAAAAAGTCCGGAGAGCTAATGCCATACCCTCATTGTCGTCATTATATCTAGATATAAGATATGAAGGTATTTCTGTAATTCGTCAGATATTTTATTAAAACAACAACAAGGCCGGGTTAGCGCAGTGGTAGCGCGCTCGCTTCTCACCTCTAAGGTCCCAGGTTCGAATCCCAGATTCGGCGAAGGGTCTTATGTGGGAGGGTAGGTGGTCCCCCACCCAGGCCTCAGTAGGAGGTTTTTCTCCGGGTACTCCGGTTTCCTCCTGCTCCTTGGACCCCCACACGCCAACATCTGAGCCAACGTGAGACATTAATATAAGTTGTGTAACTTGTTTGTTAAACGTTGTAAAATAAATAAAGTTTAATTAAAAAAAAAACAGCAATAAATTGAGATCATACATAATTTAAATTATTCGAGAAGTATGGTATTGACTAGAAAAAACAAAAACAAAACTCAGAGATAATCTTTGATGGCTCGGCGTCGAGCATCGCCATGTTGATTTTTTAAAGATAAAACTAAATGCCGAAAACGAGCCGTAAGTCAACCATACGGCCTCTTCTTGTATTGTGTATCGAACCGTCATCAAGAACCGCGGTGAATCAATAACCACGGTGAATCGAGAACCGTGGTGAATCATCACAGCCCTAATAACAATGAACACTCTATATCCACAAATTTTCGGCCACTTGGCCTTTATCAAGTGGAAAAGCACGAACATAAAAGAATTCTACGTAATATCCATAACTGCTGTAACTGAAAGATAATTGTTTTCAAATTATTCATAGTCTTTGATCTACTGTCCTGTTCACTAAATCCAGAGCACCCTGTTTTGGCGATTCTCTCTGAAGTATAATGTTGTCAACTTAAAAATTGATATCCAGTCTATCGAACTCTTTTAGTTTAACAGAAAATGCCTCCTTTTTGGTTGTGCATTGCTTAGTTAAAAAATACGACGGAAAATATAATGTCTATGTGAATTTTCTATAGTAAAAACGACTAAAATGCATGATGCCGGTAACCATGACGTCAATGTTTACCATTGTTTGTACAGAGAACAATATGGTGGCAGGCTGAAATTAACATGGGAATTTCCCGTAGACATTTTATTTTTCGTATGGCAGGTTAAATACAGTGGAAAAGGTGAGTTCATGCACATTTTCTGTTACGACTAAAGGAGTTCAATCTACGGAGACAATAAATATTTGGAACATTCCTAAGACGGCTGAGAAAATATACAAAACAGGGTGCTCTGTATTTAATGAACAGGACATTAGATATGTACCTTGTATTTTGTTTGAACCCCTGACCCCAAGGGTCTTGGAAAATGGGTGTGGTCATTTTCCCCTATATAAGGCCATGTAAAATAAATTCTATGTTTCTCAGATAATTGGGTCTAAAAAAAGTGGCAAGGTAGGTAGGGTTTTTATTTTTTGTTTTGTTTTTCCATCAAGAGTACTCTTATTATTCATGTAAGGCAAAAAATTGTCTCCCCTGTCTAACCCCCCCCCCATTATTCGTGTAAGGCAAAAAATCTTATGCTGCCCCCCTCCCCCCCCCCTTTTTCCTTCATAGAAAATATACTGCTCCTTTCTCCCCCCCCCCCCCCGTTTTTCTTCATAGAAAACTGTCTTTGAACTGTTAGTCAAAATAATGGTAGATGTAGCTCATCTGTCTGAATGGCAGAAGCTTAAATAGATACAAAATTTAATATACGAAGTATGATGTGTTTTGATTGCCGTGAGTACATTTAGTAGAATCGCGGAAGAGACTCGACGGGTGTTATTTGCTCACACCTTGTTTAAACCCAGTTCAAATTAAATACATCTCCTCACTTCCTCCGATGGATCCGTTCATATGGTCAAAAATTTGTCAAGTTTGGATGAAGCGGAATCTTTAGAAATGGAATGAAGTGTTTAGCATTAACCACGGTCTAGTAAAATAATGTACACGGCCCGGGTACAATATACATTCTTTTGTTCATAGATTTAAGGATTTAACTACGTTTCTCTTACGCTCGTCGGCGGTCCTTGCTTATACTTTTTACAACGTGAACGTCATTATTAATAGATTCGGAAGTATTACAATGGACACTTACTATTGTCGGCATGGGTATTAACATATGCTGTAGAAATCAATAAAGAAAACTAAACGAACGTTTTAATACATGTAATACTCAATGTATTAAACACACGAATAGCCGGCCCTCCAAGTGTCCACGACACGTGTCGGCACATTGTTAGTATATCCTATACAATAGTCTTTACCCGTAACGTAAATACGGAACGCGCCGTGAATGATACGGACTTTTTAAAGTATTTATTCATCGGGTACTGTTTAGACGATTTTACAGGACAATATACGTTCAATGAAATAAATGGATATTTTGTTTTTAATCGAGGATGAGACACAGCGGATATTTTTTTCTGTAGTTGCAATAAAAAAGTCTCGTCGGCGGCAAATTATAGCGCACGGCGGTGTCGGAGATACATAAATTTTATTTTACATGGCCTAACTCTATGAGCACCAAACTCTATGAGCACCAATTCTCAGAAAGTATAATTAGTAGAGAGTAGAGAGTAATTCTTTTCCATTACATCAATCATTTTCTGGTCTTGTATTTTGTTTTAGACCCTGATCCCCTGGGTGTTACTTAGATTTATTTAAGCAAACAACCAGGAGAGCTTCAGTCTCATCAGAGAATTCTGGTATTTAATGATTATTGTTCTCTTGTATTGTTGCATGTATTTATAAATTGTTACTTTGCATTTATTTTCAGCATCTAAAGAAGATTCATGAGCTGATGCAGTTAATTCAGGGAAATTTAACCCCAGCACAATTTGTGTGGCTAGCAGACCAATATCATCAATAGTGACAAACTTTTGAAATGGTTACAAATTTGTAACATAATGACATTATGTGGATTTTTTACTTAAATCAATTTTCAACACATGCATAATATAATCAATGTTGTTAAGGGACATATATCACATGTAAACAGAATTTAAGTAATTATATCTTGATTAATAGGAATTACCCGGTCTGTTGTCCATCTATCATACAATCAAAAAAATTATGTTTTATAACTTTTAATCCCAATCATAAATTTAGATAATACATGTATAGTCACAAAGTTGATGCCCAGAACCCAAGGATGTGTCATGTTCATATCTGGAAGGCCAAATTGAAGAGAAATGTTGAAATCATGTCTCATTACTCTCTCTCACTGATACCAAAATTTTGACCTCGACTTTAGAGTTTGACCACCTTCTTTTTAAAACTAACCTTGGACATAACTTTTGAATGATAAGTTACAGGGCTTTCATAGTTCATTTGACAGTGTATTTCTAGTGATAAGACCTTTCTAAAAATTCCTAGTGATACCAATTGTCTTGACCTAGTGACCTTTGCCTGGAAGTTTTGCATTCTTTTCAGACTACAGCTATTATTGTAGATGACAGAAGTACATTAATGTTTCATAAACATATATTGTTTTTGCTCTGCATGATTTTTGAAATTATGTCCAAGAATAGTGTCTTTTATTAGTCCCCTACCGGCAACGCCGAAGGGGACTCTTAGTTTCCTCTCGGTCTGTCTGTCTGTCCGTCCGTCCGTCTGTCCGTCTGTCCGTCTGTCCCATTTTCAGTTTTCCGGACTTTTTTTCGCTGTTGTTGCATATATTGAACTCATTTTTGGTATGTGGATATATCTCAATGGGATACAGGTCAAGTTTGAGTTTGCTTTAGATTCATCTATTTTTACAAGAGTTATGGCCCTTGGACTTAGCAAATTTTATGAAAATTTCAGTTTCCGGACTTTTCTTTGGTTCTATTGCAAATAATGCACTGATTTTTGGTAAATGAAGACATCTCAGTGTGATACAGACCAAGTTTGAGTTTGGTTTCCATTGGCCTATTTTTACAAGAGTTATGGCCCTTGGACTTAGCAAATTTCATGAAATTTTTAGTTTCCCGGACTTTTTCATGCCTGTTATTGCAGATAATGAGCTGATTTTTTGTATGTGAATACATTATAGTGTGATGCAGATTTGAGTTTAATTTAGACTGACTAATTTTCACAAGAGTTATGGCCATTGGACTTAGCAAATTTCGTGAATACAGTTTCTTGGCTGTTGTTGCAGAAGATGAACTGATGAACAGAGATGCAAGTCATAAATTTATGCCGCCGGTAGGGGACTTATATCGCACAGCGATCATTGCATTTTTTTACTCAGATTTTGAAAATAGTTTTCACATCTAGACTTATTGGAAAAATAGGAAAATGCTGTTAGGCTACTCTTTTCCTTTGTATGTGTTTCTTGCTACATTTTGATATATAAATTTATCACATGATACACCCGTTATGCAGTTTCATAAAGCCTTTTCATAAATATATGATATGATAACACGTTACATATCGCTCTGCTTGAATGCGATTGGTCAAGTTTGGAACCGAATCACGTAAACCTTGACAAATGTGACCTTTCAAATATCGGTCAACTGTTAAATTCAGACCAAGAGTCAATATCAGTGATTAAAATTGTTGTTGTTGAATTAATTCTTGTATTAAAATACTATTCAAAATTGAAAAACTGTCCTCTTACGCACAAAATATCTATACGATGGGGACACTACTTCTCATGGCGTAGCAGACGACCTCAAGATCACGGCGTGGTTCGCCTCTGTAGTTCTCGGAAACGTTGATTTCACGTTGGAAATATACATTTTTAGGCAATATCATGTGATAAAAAGAATCTCAAATGAATTTTCATTTCATACGATGTATTATGAAACTCGTTGTGCGTTTTATATCCCCTCGCCAAGGCTCGGGGATATAAAACACACAACTCGTTTCATAATACATCGTATGAAATGAAAATTCATTTGAGATCCTATATTTATTACATGATTATTAATATAAAAATTAAATACTTGTTTCATTCTACATTATTTGGTCTTTTTTCAGTAACATAAAGCAATGTAGATGAAAAATAATTTGCTGATATCTATTCTTGCTATTTGGGGATGCATTGAAAACTCGTTAACATTTGAATTTCTCCATCAGTACATGGTTTTCAAAACCTTCTGCTGGTTTATTCTGTAATCACACTTGAAGCATTAGTTCCTCGCAATTTACACACTATGTAAACGATAGAACATCAAGGTTACAAATAGTTTACGCTAGTTTCAACAAGATTACAAATTTGGAAACTTTTATACACATGGTTTCCAAATGGTTTACGCAAGTCTAAACATGATATTGTAAGATTCCAAATGGTTTACGCAAGTCTGAACTTGATTTTGTAAGATTCCAAATGGTTTACGCAAGACTGAACTTGATATTGTAAGATTCCAAATGGTTTACGCAAGGCTGAACTTGATATTGTAAGATTCCAAATGGTTTACGCAAGACTCAAGTAAGATTCCAAATGGTTTACACAAGTCTGTACTTGATATTGTAAGATTCCAAATGGTTTACGCAAGTCTGAACTTGATATTGTAAGATTCCAAATGGTTTACGCAAGACTGAACTTGATATTGTAAGATTCCAAATGGTTTACGCAAGACTCAAGTAAGATTCCAAATGGTTTACGCAAGACTGAACTTGATATAGTAAGATTCCAAATGGTTTACACACTGCATAAACCAGTGTTTATTCAGATTCCAAATGGTTTACGTTAGTTTCAACAAGATTACACATTTGAAAACTTTTATAACGTCAGTTTCTATATGGTTAACGCTAGCCTGAACTTGATATTGAAAGATTCCAAATGGTTTACGCAATGCGTACACTTGTGTTGATTCAGATTCCAAATAGTTTACGCATGTTTCCATATGGTTTACGCAAGCAGAACCTTTATATCATAAAATGGCAATCAAGTTTACGCAAGGTAAAATATGCGTAAACTATCTGGAATCCTGAAGTTTCAATTGATTACGCAAGTTGGTGCCTTTAAGTTTCAGTTGCGGAAACTTGATGGTAATTACAAGATTACGCTTGTGTAAACCATTTGGAATTTGAGCGGGTAGTCGGGTTACGCAAAGCGTAAACCTGAGTTTCAGCGACGGAATCCTTGCGTAAACTATATGGAAACTTCAGGTTTCCGCAAAGTTTCCATATAGTTTACGCATTGCGGAAACTTGTTTTTTCACCCAGTGATTATTATTTCAGCAATGTTA
This sequence comes from Pinctada fucata, assembly GCA_028142955.1. Lineage (NCBI taxonomy): Eukaryota > Metazoa > Mollusca > Bivalvia > Pterioida > Pteriidae > Pinctada > Pinctada fucata. Next base: position 39,584,881 of record AP027108.1, on the reverse strand, counting down.
AGACACTGGCATTGTTTTCTGTACTTTACCTATATGTAGCTAAGATGCATATTAGCCGGGTTGTGTACGCTATGGAATTTCTTTAAATAAAAAACGAATTGCACACATTTTTGACACACCATACAATATTTTTTTTTCATCAATTCATGCAGCAAACTTTCAAACAAACAAACAATAAATTAATAAAAAAAAAAATGAATAAATAAATAAACAACCCTAAGGTCCCCTCCCGGGATATAAAATGGACCGTTTTTCCATCATGTTCATCATGCTTATCATTTGGAAACCCGGGATTACATCTTGTATTCATTTTGTCTGCCTGTCACTAACGCTTTAGTTGTCATTTGTACATGTGATTTTGGGATGGGTGGGGCAGGGTATTCCATGTACTAAATGTATATTTTTTTTATCTATATTGACTAAATAGACTGTCTAGATATCGAGAAATCAAGGGTTGTTTAAGAGGTTGTGCTATGTATATTGTCAATCCATGTATATTGCACAGAACGTGACAGGTGGTACATGTAAATAAAGAACATACATATGGAAACGGTCCTAACGATTAACGGATAACTTAAAACGGATTACGATTAACGAATAACGAATAACGGATAAATCATAACGCATAACGAAAATCGGATAACGAATAACGGATAACGATTAACGATCCAGAGCACCCCAAAACGAACGGAAACGATTAACGATTCAGAGCTAACGAACGCATAACGCAAAACGATTAAGGAAAAACGAACGAAAACGATAAACGCATGTAAGATAACGTTGTAGATACTGTACACCACCTTCTCAAAACCTCATACAATGCACAATCTGGTGAATTCGGCAAAAAATTAATTTTTTTTAAGAATTTGAAGTGTATAGTGTCAATACTAATTATAATATATTGATGAAGACATAAATTAATATGCAAATCCGATGACCCAATGCAGTAGATTAGAACCCCTCCGCTTTCCTATATTGTTTAGCAGCAATTGTAATATTTATCTGCGATAATGTTTTTCAAGTTTCTATTGATTTTCAAACAAATTCATAATTTGATTCAGCATCATTTAAGTGGCCGGTTTTATTATTTCATTACTATATTTATAGCTTTTATCACTATATAGGCATGTCTTTCTCTTACATTTGTAATCTCCATTCATTTCATTTTCTTTCTTTCTGCCACTCAGAATGCTTGGAGGAGAGGCCAGATGTAGCGTCAGGAGTCTTCTGAAATTATTTTTACTCACCTTTTTATTTTCATTGTTACACTTTTCAATTATGCTGCCGATAATACAGGTCCATAATCGAGCGCAAATAGGACGTTATACGGGGTTTACAAGAGACAGAGAGAGATAATACTAGCTAATATAACTTAAGGTGGCGGGGGCGGGGCTGATAGCAAATATACGTTTTGTAACAAGTTGTAAATGGATTCCTCAATTGAGATTTTAAGTTGAAACATAAATCGTAATTCCTTCATTTAATTCGGTTAAAATACAACAAGGGTTGGAAGGATCCTTATCGTGGGGTGGGGGGGGTCACCCCTGTCCGTGCAGGGTGATTTAGCCTATTATACATGTATGTTATGCTGCGCTTTTTTTATGGCAAGCCTACATGTTCAAGCTGATCTACTTTTTCCTCTGGAAGAAATATTTCAATATACTGCTTATCTGGAAGATAAACGAAAAAACCCAAACAAACAAACAAACAAACGCATCCATCTTCGAGGAAAAGGATATATACTACTATAATACTATAATTCAGGATACGAGAAGATTCGATCAAACAATCTCTCTCTCTCTCTCTCTCTCTCTCTCTCTCTCTCTCGCTCATTATTATTGAATAAATTTCATATATTTTAGTAAAATAAGATTATATTTATTGCCATGCGTGACGTAACTTTGTCTTGATATCTAGAAATGTAGGGAAAGGTACTCAATATTTTTTTATAACTTGTGCACAATTCCCATTTCACGCTTAATGGAAATAAGGAATGTTTAAACTAAAAACTACATTAAAACCATAATTATGTTCCAATCTCGCATAATCATAACCGACCGGCCATGCCCTTAATTGACAATGGATGTAAGTGACGTGTAACTGCAATTCTCTCTCCTCTCAGAAAAAAGCCGGAAAATACAATTTTACGCAAATGTGCAATGTTCAACGTCTAGGGCACCGAAAGGAGAAACATCCACTCTGTCGAGATAAATCTGTATTTACATGTATACTGAATTGAAACCTGTTTCTCGCCATCATCGACTAATTTTTACTTTGTCTGCTGCCAATAATATTCTTTATTTTCTCACCATGTGGGTTCCATCTATCAGCTTTATATAAAATCATTCGGTCATTTCTTTTCCTCAATTTTAGATGAAATCTATAGTCATATTTAGACCCCCCCCCCCTTCCCAAAGTATAGCGCGGATCTAGATGATGTCTCATCCACCCAACTCCAACACAGAAACGCAGTATTACATACATGTAAAATAGGCTATATCACCCTGCATGGTCAGCCTTGAACCCCCTTAGATACAAAGGACGAAAGATTTGATATGATCAATTTCATAAAAAATTGTTCATTTAGAATGGCATCCTTTATCACAAGAATTGAATATAACTGTGAAAACCATCATGCTTTAGAACTGTAAATTTGTAAGAGTAACATGTCTTTTATGACAAAATATCTTTGAGTAGATGGTGGCGTATCTACTATTTATGCTAAAGCATCCACTTTTCGTCTAAAATTCCTCTGGAGTGGTTTTGTGAGCTGCTGGAGGTGAATCGTTATTTGCAAACGACCTCCTTCATTACCATTTGAATGTCCTGAGCTTCTGAACTAATTGTCCTTGTATAATGAAAGGATTCACTTAGTTTTGCCCAAGCTACGCCACTGGTAGAGCGGCTAGAGCCCATGTTAAAATTAAACACCATGATATCCCTATGTTTATATACATCAAAAAGACTCCAAGTGTAGGCTTTTATAGTTTATGATTTTAAAAATATGACAAAAATACATGTACTTCTGTACAATAAAAGATCTTTATTGACATTTTTTAAAATATTTTACAGACACTTGACATCTTCTTGCTGGCATACGGGTGCAGTTATTTTTACTTCCAAAGTCAAATCTCTGAAATTAGAATAAAATTCAAATTTAGGTGAATAAATAAGTGTTTTTCGGTATGAAATTGTAATTTCGTACAGAACCTTTTAAGGTTTTCAGTGTACTGTTTAACAACTTCACAAATCAAATTTTAGAACTTAAAAGAAAATAAAATGACACAAATAATGTCACCAGTTATAGATTTTTTTCTGACAATATCTATAGATAGATCTTGATTTATATCAAATTATCAAATCAAATCAAAAATAAAGAATGAAATATGTATATATATGGGAAGATATTTTTAAGAAAAATTTTATACTCAAGTCTCTACGAGAATTATCATATATACCTGGTCATTGAAAAGTTCTGTCAACTATGATTCTGGGCTAATGCAGTGTCGAACACTGATCCATTGCCAAAACATTTCTTTTTTTTATAATGTGATGATTAGAGATATGTAATTTTCATCATCCTGAAATACAAATGAATAAAAAAATAAGTGTTATAAAATGTATAATACAAAGTAGCTTTCATTGTTACATTCTTAAACAGTACACATGCATACATGAGCAACATCCACCCCATCCCCATCCCCTTCCCCCCATTTTTTTCTCCTCGTAAAATTTACCTTTGTCATGAATATCTAAATTACATGTATATATCGTATCAGACACTGGTGATATGGGAAATAAAGTAATAACAATAGCGTTACATCCATGTTTTTCTACAGCATTGCTGCAATAATACCTACACGACACATGCATTATATGTACCATTTTTCTTATCACCGGTCATGTTAACTGTCGGATCGCACCTTCTCAAGCTTCTTAGTAACGCTGATTTCCCTAACAACGAAAGGGGGTCATAAAGTGCACTTATTAGATTGGGGGTCTTCTCAAAGGTACATGTATATCATTGTATATTGAATAGACGGAGTGTCAGCGATTGAGTAAATACATGGATTATTATAACTGATAACTTTCATCCTTTGAATTTACAAAATATCATAAAAATTAATTGAAATACTGTGTTGTTACCGTATTTGACGACATGGAGCCTATGACGTGAAATGACGTTATTTCGCGGCAAATTTTTGACGTAATAATCCATGGAACGCCTTAACATACCTGCGTCAAACGTACTGCGAGACAACTTATTCCAGAAATGGAATCAATCAGATGTGGATCCTAAAACATTCTAATGAACTTTTGGAACATTTAAAGCCACCAATTTCAATTATATAAGCAGCATAAAGTCTTTCGACTTCTCAACGCTTTACACTTCCATTCCACACCGAAAACTCAACAACAAACCTGCCAATATTACTCGCAACATCTTTCTGTCAGAAATGGTAATAGGATATACAAATACCTCGTCATAGGGAGTGAGGATACTTATTTCATGAAAGAACACTCTTATTCAAACAAAACGTGTACTGAAGACGATATCATCCGGATGCTTGAGTTTGTAATTGACAACATTTTTTGTGGTGTTTGGAGGAACCGTCTTCAAGCAGATAATCGGAATCCCCATGGGTACCAATTGCGTCCCACTGCTTGCGGACTTATCTTTATAATTATACGAAACTGACTTCATCCAGATCTTGCTCTCGACTAGGCGAAATCACCTCGCATCTATGTTCAATTTTACCTTCAGATAAATAGATGACGTGTTGTCGATCAATAATCCGAAATTTCATGACCATCTACATAAAACCTATCCTCATGAACTAGAGATCAAGGAAATAACAGAGAGCCACAGATCCGCTTCGTACAATATACTTTTAAAATGGAAATTGAAAACGACATCCATTGATCGTATCAAGAAGTCATTCATGTTATAACATGAAACGCTAGGGGATGTGGTGCCCAGTATGTTCAAGAAAGCCTTAAAATCTCGTTTTAGAAGTCATTCGTATAAAACACTGAATTATTTATTTCTGCCAGGATTTTTTTTTTGGCAAAAACGCGCCCGCGTCAAACGAAATACTTGAACAAACCATATATACCAACTTGTAGCCCATGTTGAACATATCCAACAGCAACCTTTATTTTACCTGTAACTTACCTGACAGGTGAGAAAAACACCTTTAAAAATAAATTTCCAACGGGAGATTTCATATCCCCATGGGAATTTTTCAAATTCCTATGGAAACTTTATTCTTCCATGGGATGTTTTTTCTCCCATGAAATGTTTTATATAAGGAATTTCAATTACTTGGTATCTGAAGGGTGTGAAAATTATTGAAAAGAGTTCCACTGGACTTTCCATACAGCTCAAAAATGATTTAAAATGACTCATAACAAGTTTCTAATAATCCCTTTTTCTGTTATCAAAAGAAAGTCTGACAATATTAATAAGTATATGCCTATGCCTGAATAATTGTATCTGCTTGAAATAAAAATCAGCTGCTTGATGTTCAATAATGGTAGGCTGAGAGCATTATTACATCAAATATCTAGTATATGAATAACAAACAGAATATCACAATAGAGGTATTCAGAACTTAAAGTAAGTATACATACGATAGTCACCAACCAATTATGGTAGATAATTGTTTGCCTTGTACTAATTTCAGCCAATGAAGTTGCAGTATAACGGTTATGTGGTGTCTTAATTTTATGCCAAAGTTGGTCACTAAATTTTACAAAATGTTCTCAGCATAATTTCGTTATAGGGTGTCTGGTCGACGTTGCCAATTTATCTGTTCTTAAATTATGCTTTTCAATTTGAAGACGTTTACATTGTTCCTGTCATACTTCCTATATCAAAGTAGGTGTGTATATGTGTAAGGAGTTTGGCCTAGGTGGCCTCACACCCCACCCCTAAATTTTTCACACCTACAGTATGAAAGGAACAAACCATATCACTAATAAAATCTACCTGTATTCCGAACTCATTTGCATAATGCTTTCGCCAGGTACGAATTCCCATCTTCAAGAACTGCTGCTCACTTACTGAAAAATTATTGGGATGCAGGGAGCGACATCATCTGTTAAAAATGAGAAATAGATTTAATTGAAACAAGACAAGTTTAAGAATTATGAAAAATCAATACCCCTTTCAACATCATTGAATTCGTATAAACAACACCTTTTATTTGAACTTTCACGTACTTTTCCAAAGAAATATTGGTACTTATACATGCAATAGAAAGAGCTTGTCATGACAAAAAACGTTAACATGTTTCACTGTCGCATATCACATGATACGCAAATAATCTAGGGTACTGGAATCCGCTTCGAATAAACAAGATAAATATTGTCTAAATCTACTTTTTATGTATTCATTTTAGGCCTATCATACGAGCATCATTATCAACTATATGATGATAATCTTTTCTGATCAAGAATAGATGTATATTGAGATATTCTTTAAGCAGAAAATTTTATATTTTTCCATGCACCATATCTGAAAAATGCAAAAAAAAAAATTCTGCTTAAATGTTCTCAGAATACTGTTCTATCCTTGATCAGAAAAGATTGCCATCATATAAATCATAATGTTATTCCTATGAACCTTAGATAAAAATAAACTAAAGGAAGATTCAGGCATTAACATATGTTTAATCTCAGAGGATATATGTACCCTAAATAAATAGCGTATCACCTGATATGCGACTGTGATGTTTGATGTAACACACCCAGTAAACTCCCTATCACTTGAAGCAGGGATTTTTAGGGGTTCTCCAGGGCCGAAATTCGGCCCCATTCCCAATGCTGAAAAACAGGCATTTTTCCAAATTTCTGAGCGTAAAATTCCCAATTTGAAAAAAAATTAAATTCCAATTCAAAAAAGGATGAAAACCCTTTGAAATTACTGAAAATACATTAATGATTTATCTGTTTTACAATATACACTGTCTGAAATATAATGTTCTTGGTACTACAGGTGTCTATCTTCAATAAAGTACTAATAGGTTTTTAAGAAAACGGAAATTTACATTTTATTTGTAAACAGCAAAAAATAATAACTAGAAAATTCAAATGGTAATGCAGAAGGAAAAGCACTATTCAAAGAATTAGCATTTTTAACCATATAAGACATCATTTTTGGTGTACTTATAGGAAAATAGCAATATTTTACGCTCAGAAATTGCCAAAGTCGTTTTTCTAAGCAAGGGTCGTGTATTTTGAATAAAACGGCAATACCTATATTCATACAGGTAGATATTCACTGATCATTCAGGCATAAATCTATGTGTTCAATTATGATTATGGCTATTGCTTTAATCAAACTTGACCAGTGTAGTTTTTAAGGACTTGGCGCATGGAAAAGGTGATTTACCGTGCTATTTTCATATGTTTACAGTAGAGGGGAAACGCAAAAATTATACCAAAATAAAATTTCATTTTCAAACAGTGCTCTATTACTTGAATATTTATCTCGATATTCATATGTGTCTATCTTAAAGCGTTTTCACATAAAATCAAACTTTCTGTTTTCTTCACTGGCTGTTAGTACTTTAGAAGCAAATTTTTGCTTGTTTTCTCAATTCATTTGTATAATACTTTCCCCAATTTTTACCAAATGTCGATTTTTCTCAATTTTGAAGGCCCAGGCTCTTGCAATCAAAGGGTAAAAAACCCCTGAGTTGCCATTCAAAAGATATGGCAAAAAAATATTTCAAACATAGAGTAATCAAAAATTACAAAAGCTTGGCGTAGGAGGATTTTGTCAAAAATCAAATAACTTCAAAAATACAATAAGTATTGTCATGAGGACTTTGTGCATCTAATGTTAGTCTCATCCCTTAGAGAGCTAAAGATACAGCCAAAGTATGAGTAATTAGATAGTAGGTTAATGGTTAAGGTCAAAGTCCAAGGTAAATGCCACTGGTTCAAAGGTCATTTTCTCAAATGAAAGGACTCATCACGAGGTATCTACTTGTGAAATATGAACAATGAAAGCCTTACTATACCCCTTATGATTGAAGAGATATAGCCCAGGTTAAGAATTTTGAAAAGTAGGTCAAAGTCCAAGGTCAAGGTAACTAGGTCAAAGGTCATTGTCTAAAATGAAAGGTCTCGTCACAAGATATCTACAAGAAAAATTAGAAAGCGCTACCCCTTATGATTGAAGAGACATAGCCCAGATGAAAGTTTTTGAAAAGTAGGTCAAAATCTAAGGTCAAGGTCATTAGGTCAACGGTTATGGTCTCACATGAAAGGTATCATCACAAGGTATCTACTTGTGAAATATGAAAGTCCTACCCATCATGGCTGAAGAGATATAGCCAAGGTTAAGGTTTTAGAAAAGAAGGTCAAAATCAAAGGTCAAGGTCACTAGGTTAAAGTCTCAAATGAAAGATCTCGTCACAAAGTATCTACATGAGAAATATGAAAGCTCTACCCTTTATGGTTGAAAAGATATAGCCTAGGTTAAAGCTTCGTCTGAGGGCGACGACAACGATGCCGAGGGTATAACATTAGCTCTTCGGACTTTCGTCCCGGCGAGCTGAAATGTAGGTCAGACTCAAACTTCACATTTTAAAGATGTGGCCATGGCGAAAAAAAATTCCAAAAGTAGGTCAAACTGCAAAGTCAAGGTAATATTAGTAATAAGGTTTGTTACTGACCGTCTACAGAGATTTGTCGGGTTGATCAAGCCCATAGGTGATGCGAAGCTGAGCAGTTTCTATGAGCTTGATCAACCCAAACAATCTCGGTGGACGATCAAGCATAATAACCTTAAAAAGGGTTATGGATGGTTGCTGTCTTGCTTGAGGAGTAATGAAAATAATGACTACAATATAAGAAATAAAAGAAGGAAAAAAAGGATAAAAGAATCAATATTCATGTAAAAAGTTCCTGATAATTTTTGTCACAAAAGGAAATATACCAAACTATCCTATGCCAATTAAATAGACTATGTACAGTAACTATATAAATGAGTGGTTGTATTGCAATTATGGATATGTTTATTCAAAAGATGGGGGTTAACTCGATCTGGAAGTGAGCCTGCAGGAGTATGAGAGTAGTTTATACATAATTTTTAGCTCACCCGAGCAAAGCTTAAATGAGCTATTGTCATAGCGCACCGTCCGGCGTCCGTCGTCTGTCGTCCGTCGAAAACTTTTCAACATTTTCGACTTCTACTCCAGAACCACTGAACAGATTTTCATGCAACTTGGTAGGAATGAAGTACTCATGATCCCCTACGAGTGTTTTGTCCGGATCCATCAACAGGTGGCGCCACCAGAGGAAAAAGTAGGTTACGGGGGTACCCTCATTTGACAAACTTCTTCTTCAGAATGGAAGCACGCATCGACAAACCGAAAGCATCAGGATGATCTAGAGAGATGTCTTAAGAAGTGTTGTTATTTTTGGTTTCGCTCGGAAGTCAAATTTTTGACGCGTTTTTGATGTCTTTTCGGACTTTCTTTAAATAACTCAATATGTGTATGATTTTACACATTCATTTACTGAACATTTATCACATTTAAGTTTTATACTAAAATTTTATTTTTTTTTAATTTTTCATGATTTTTTTATCTTATGTGAAAAGGAAAGGGGGGGGGTTCATATATATTCAACTTCTTCTCTAGAACTGCTGAACATATTTTTATTAGTATTTTTTCAATCATGAATAGATATGTTTACTGTGCACATGGACCCAAGGCTTGTTGGTTCAAGTTCTGGTACTTTTTTCTATCTATATCAGCAATGTTAACTCTGGTTACTTTAGTTTCCTATAAGAGGGGGAGAACTCTTATAGTTGGTACATGTCTAACAGCAAGCAGAACTCATGTATGCAAGAGTTGTCTTTCTTTAATATTGATGTATGTTTTTGAGGTTTAAATTTTTGGATTATCAGTTCATTTGAAAGTTATATATTTTAAATTATTAAATAAGTATGCAAAAGGAAATAAAATGAAATTTAAAAAGATGAATAAGTATTTTCAAATTTATCTTGTGAAGACTTAGATATATAACTTTGAAATTGAAATATTGAGAGCAGCTCAAAATATTTATGTAAAAACAGAACTCTACATTTACATCAATCGTATTAATAACGTAGTGAAAGGAGGGGGGGGTATGTAATTTCTTAGCAGGATTTTGCTTAAGCTTCTGTATAACTGTCTCTCTCGGGTTACTTAGATTACTCAAGAAGAAGAGGGGGGGGGGGTGATTTTCATACATATTCAAATTCTTCTCCAGAACCGCTGAACAGATTTTCATGAAACTTGGTAGGAATGAAGTAATCATGGTCCCCTACAAGTATTGTTGTTTTTTCTCCGGATCTGTCAACAGATGGCACCACCACAGGCAAAAATAGGTCATGGGAGGTACCCTCATTTGACAAACTTCTTCAGAACGGAAGCACATATCGACATACCGAAAGCATAAGGATTATCTATAGAGATGTCTCAAGAAGTGTTGTTGATTTTTGTTCCACTCCTTTTACAAACTTCTTTTTGTTGGATATGCTAAGTTTACGTTGTTTTCAGGTGAGCGATTGTAGTCCTCTTGGACTTCTTGTTTTAATCTTTTAAATAATTCAACCTTGCTCCCATTAGAAAATAACTCTTAAGGAATGGGTGAAATAATATAAAATTACTATAACATAAAGATAAATAACAAAGAAAAAGGTAAATGAAATAAAATAAATAAATCAGTAAGTTTTTTTTTGCCGAAACAACACAAAGATCCACTGTAGGGCTGAACATTGACTAAAATATTTTTTGCTAATTTTATAATCTGATTAAAACCAGATCTCTACATGCTCCTGATTTTTTTATGTCGCGTAGAGCCTCTACGCGACATAACAAAAGCCAAGAGAGGTCCAGAAACTGAGAATTCAGTTCATGATGTTTCAGACCACTGTTGCATTTTTTTCATCTGTCCTCCGTTTCACCTGGAATGAAAGAAAAATGATATAATAAGCAGCGAAATAGTTTTAGAGAACTCACATTGCAGATTGGGATGTAACAAGATGCATATGTCAACAATTTGAGGAAATACAATTACCCAAAAGGCACAAATTTTATCCCCCATGGAATTAATGTAATCTAATACCATTGTGAGGGAGGGATGGTGAAATTTCAACCCGAGTGTGCAAAACAACGCTTGCCGAGGTGTCGACAACCAAACTTTTGTACAGTTGAGATTTAGCCATACCTCCCTTTTTTCTCCCACGTATAGTGTCAATTATAAATAGTTATTTGCTGTTTGACCCAAAATATGTGACTGTTACCTTCAAAAATGACCCCGACCTGTATTGGGTATTTAATCCCATAATGCTTTAAAATACCTGCGAGTTTGAAAGATGTCTAATGCATGTCAAGTTATAGCCAAAAATGTAAAAGTGTTACTAAAAGACAGACAGGCAGACGCCTGACAAGGTGACCCTTTTTGTCGCAATTATGTTGCAGGTGACATAAATAAATTGTCTCAACTCATTATAGTAAGAAGCTTACATTGACACCATTGGATACTTATTTTTGTGCAGTCCTTCTAGTTCTTCAATGGTTACAGTACAATATTAAACTGAAAGTGAAAATGAAGATTTAAAATGTTGAAATTAAACAAACCCGTCTCTATACCAATTTTCCCAGTATGTTCTTCAGATTGAAACGTGAAACAATGTTATGCTTCATTTCATATTTAGTATGATATCTGATTAAAAAATATAATCATCTAGTCTACTCCTAGTTGTATTGATGTATAGTATCTATAGGATAATGACCTACAAAAGACAGCAATTGTGAACATAACAAAGTTGCTGAGATGATTTTGATATTGGGGATTATATTACCTTTCTTACATGTAGTTAGTAAAGAGATAAAAGTTCATCTTTCGATAAATTTGACATTATACGCAAGGTTGAAATTAATAAATGTAGATAAATAAAGATAAGTACTGTATCAAAACAAAACAACATGGCAGACGATTAAAACAAGGAAAAGGTGTCGACAGTCGGTATTATAAGAATCTGAAAAAAAGGAAATTTAATAAAGAATGAAAAGAATGAATTAGTTTTAGCAGGACATTGGACAGACTGAGACCTTAGAAGCCTTGAAAATGAAAGATGAGGTATTAGCCAAAAAGGATCTATATTGTAAATGTACAGGTAGTTCCACTGTTATATTTATGAGACGTATAGATATCAGATTGAAAAAAAAAGATCCCTTTACTATCGCAACTTAGGTAAACTCAATAAACGTTTCTACCAAAGAGGTGAGATTGATTGCTTCAAGTGTCGAATCTACAAAAAACGGAAGTGTTTCAGCTCTATACCTTCTTGAATAAAATTTCAAACCAATTTTCATGCACCAGACATGTGTTTCTTATATCAAATTCTCATCAGTGATGTTTCCAGCCATAGTGCTTTTCATAAGCCGCCCAAATTTATTTCACTAGCGCCCCCTCCTCTTGTTTTATTGTTATAATTTAGATTTGAGTATTTACTTTACAGAGATTGCGCGGCTCGAAATTTTCTGCAGGGTCGATTCAATAGCATATCCATATAAAATCTATGTTCAAAATAGCATTAGAGGGATGGTGCTAAGATGCTAACCTATTTTTTTTTAAATTTCGATGATATTTTTGGATTAATTTTCAGAATAAAAATTTATGTCAATTTGAAAAAAAGACCAAACAAAGCCTCTTTTAGATGACAGAGCTGGAACAATGAAATTAATACACTTAACAAACATCGACTACGGAGAACGATTTTGCAACAAGAAATAAGTGTTTATAGTGATAAAACGGAAGTGTTCAAATTCTATACCTCGAATCTCAAATTCTCATCAGTGATTTTTCCAGCCAAAGCGATTTTATAAGCCGCCCATACTCATTTCAAATTCATTTCAATAGCGTCTTCTGGTTGTGTTTTTAGAAAGTAACTTTAATTAATGATGTATAGGAAGAAATCATGAAAATCAAGCGAGAGATAAATGAATGTCAATAACAAAAATAATAAACCACTTCTACATGCTTAACTAACATGTTTTCTGGAAGTACATCTTATCAAAAATAATCTTCTTTTCGTAAAAAAAAATATTTTCATGTGTTCTCCTGTAACAGCTGCAACGGTAATGTAATATTATGTTATTATCTTTGACACAGCGCATTATCACTCCATTGTTGCAGCTGTTACTACATTTTTCTCAAATATGTTTTCCCCTAAGAACTTCAAGCCATTTATAAGCAAACAACCATTGTAAAGGTTTGGAGAAAATACCCCTTTCCCCCAAAAATTTTCTGAAGTTATTTTAGCTGGAGATTTTGAACAAAGAAGTTAAACCTATACAAGCCATAAAAACCTTAGACCAATCCGTAAATCAAATTTCAAAGACAAGCTTAATATTAACGTAATTAATTAAACCATTGTTAGAGAGAGAGGTTTCATTTAATTTTTCTTGATTGACTAACTTCTGACATGCACATATCGGTCAATATTTCTTAATACTGAGGAAGACTGTTTTTATAAGTTAGTGTCTGGTAACCTCCTTGCGTCATGCACTCATTTTAGAGGAATTGTCGCGACATCGCATATATTATTACAATATTGTTGTTAATGATTTACACTTATTGAAATCTTCAAAGTCTCGATAACTGCTATAAGAATATAAATCCTATATTTTACAGGTAAATGATGGCTTGGATTAGACGACTGTTTCGTTGGTTCGGTAAGTAGTCACCTTACCACATGTCTTTTACATGTATTAGTTTACCTGGGCTAATTTCAAAACGAGGTTACGTCATAGCGGCATATAATCGCCGTCGTCGTCGGCAGCGGCGTAGGTGGCGTCGTCGGTGTTGTCGTCCTTTTTTCAACATTGTGACTTCTTCTCAAAAACCGAAAAAAAAATCTAAATGAATTTTGATAGGAAAGAAATACTAATGATTTCCTAATTGTGTATTGCTTTTAGTTCGGAACTGCCAGAGGCTAAAGTAGATATAAAATGGAATCTTATTTTGATGTAGTACTTCTTCAGGACCAATGCGAAAATCGACAAAAAGGAAGCATCGGGATAACATTGAAGTATAACTAAAATATTGTTATTTTTGGTTCTAGACGGAAGTCAAATTTAATTTAGAAAGGATTCTGACCAAACTTCATCATTCTTACCCTTTGTTCAAACAGAAAGTTAGAAAGCAGGTCGATTTGTTGTACCTTCAGTTCACAGGGGGCCGCAGCCAGATTTCTATTATTTCATTGAAATCATACTGCAATCGAAATTCCAGTCTCCTCTTACCATATTGCAACAATTTTCGCGGATTTTTTACTCTTTGTAGTATATATAGATACCTCTGGTAATTGTTGTGACTGATTAAATGGGAAAAGGCAAATAGGGGGGGGGGGTGGCGCTGGAATTTTGATTGTAATATAATTGCACATGAAAATAAAACAAAATCTTGCAAAGGCCCCCTTTATTCAGTTCCTTTTTAGTTCAATAAGGCCCCTGCGTCTTATTGTCTCCTTGAGATCGCAGGACAAGTGAGATTGTTGTACTCACGTAATTCGAATTTACTCCATTTGCTACTAACATGGCAGAAGGCTGCCCTGAGTCAGTACCGGTTGCCCGTTGTTTCATTGTTTTATGTGCAGTCTTATTGTGTCCAGTGTTTCAATGTTGTCTTTTGTGTTGTGTACAAAAACCCGGTGCACACAATTATCTATGTAATTAGCAAATATATGAATTCTAAAAGCATTCCTGGCGTACAGACTTGCGAACGGATGCACAATCTTGATTGCAAAACTGTATGGCTATTCAAGAGATTTTGCAACATTGCGATTCGTCTCGCTTCGTTTGGATTTGAACGTTGTAGCTACGTGTCGCAAAGATTCGTTCAAAGTGTTTGTGTTTCGGTTTGATCAATCGTTATAATTCGCAACTATTTGGCATAAGATTGGTTTAGTCTACAAAACGAAACGCAGACATTTGCTACGTCTCGCACTTGTTCGCAAAACGTCCAAAAATGCGCCTTCATTGCACCCTCAATAAACTAATATGTAAAGAACGGTACAAAATATGCCAATTAAGAGGTCACAATCAAATTTGTTGCGACAGTAAACGAAGCATAGCGAAGGCGTACCGAATGCTTAACGTATTGAAACGTTTTGTTACGAATGGCGGACGTGATTTTTATTCGTCAGAATTTTTAATACATGTTCAAAATTTGTCAACGAATTAAACTTATGGAAACGAATTTGAACGCTTACCATCGAATCCATACGAAATCGACAACGATTCAAAACGTCGAAATGCTAATGGAAACGCATTTTGCTAAAACCGTATTCCCCTGTTCACGCAAGTTGACGTTGGAGGGCATTCGTCTATACGTGAAGGGGCTTTTACGACCCTTTCATATTTGGGCGAATCTATTTAACGAAGTCTTGCGAATAAGGAAAATTTCTCAAACCTTGCGTATTGTGAACGAAAATATCCCTTAGATTTTAAATGTAATGGCCCTGTCACACCACACTTTTTTTTGCCAACACATGAGTAACAAACTTCAACACGCTGGCGAACATCGAGGTTTTGTTCGAAATTTTCTCAGGAAGCAACATTCTCGACGCGCGTGTAGCGACCTTGTAGTGTACGGAGAGCGTTCTCCCAACGATCACGGCGTGTTGCAAACGCATGAAACTAGTTTTCGATTTACCTGTTAATGTTCTATATCGCGTGCCCAACTACCTCGCAACGTTCGTCTAATGACTTGCAAGCGCCCTGCCAACGACCTTTCAGCGACCATTCGTTTGACTTGCGAACTGCTATTATCAGATCGATATCTAATCAAACAATTGGAGAAATAGTTTGATTTCTATTTCTTCAGCTTTTGACAACAGACGTCGAGGAGAAAGGATGCCACTATAAAGAGATAAAAGACAACATTGACCCTATTCTTCCCACCTCATACTCTCCCATCCCATTCCGATTATGATTACTTTTGCTACATTTTCTCTTCACAAACAACAATTATCCTGTAATGTTGTTCCGATGATTTTAGAAGAGCCAGCTGTAAGTGTCTATATTATAAATCATCGCCCACCTTTCTAAATTTCAATTTTAATTACTATCGGTATCAGCAAAACTTAATTTTCAGAAAACGTTTCGTTAGTTTTATGATCAAAATGCATTTGAAAAGAACAAATCGTTAAGGTCGTTGTCAAGACGTTATACACATGCTAAGGACGCGTTAGGCTGTCTTTATACTGCCGTTGGACACACGTTGAGGACGTTAGACCATCGCTAGAAGGTCGCTTTGTACGCGTTAGAAATGCCCTCTGCTGTCGTTACACGGTCGTTTGAATTGATCGGCGACCTTTCAACGTTTTAACAATGACTGAGTAACGACTGCACAACGCAATCGAACGCATGCCAAGCGTGTGCCGGGCGACCTCCTAACGACTCCATAACTAACGATTGGACTTTGGGCAGTCCTCCAGCGTTCACCCAACAACCACACAACGACGTTCAGCGACCACACAACGACCAGAGCGACCTCGACGTTCCTCCACGTGTTGGAAAATATACTTGGTAGTTACTCGTGCGTTGGCCAAAAAAGTGAAGGTGTGACAGTGTCTTAACGGGCAACGAACGTAGAGAAACCATTTATTGCCAATCGATTACAAATCATTCCGAAATGATACTTTTCTGCGCTATCGTTCGTTCGATTGGACAAACAAAACTTATTTACTAAAGAGCGAATGGGTGCGTACAAATACTGACATAAACGCAGCTTTTCGCATTTAAGCAAATACTTAACATCGAAAACGTCTTCAAATTCAATAGCATTATTTAAGAATGGATCAATTTAAAGTATGGACCTGACATGCACGTTTCGGGTACTTTACCCTCGTCAGTGATGCTCAATCTAAACAATGTTATATGTCCAAATGAAAAGGTGTGAAAGTTCTTATGTTCATAATGTACCGATAGACGTAGCAGGATGGGCAAATATGATGCAACAGGACCCACTTTTTAGAAATTTTGAGACAATTTAATAACAGACATTTTCGAATGCGTTGAAGAAACGATCAACCGAAATTGATCGTTCTTGGCTACATGTGCCCTCGGAGACTCCTAATCCACCAGCAGTGACACTAACCAAATGGTACAACGTGAACCAGAAATGTATGTTTCCGGTAATTAACCCTCGTCAGTGATCCTCAATGTAAACAATATTATATGGCCAAAGAGTGTGAAAAGTATTATATCCAAAATGTACCGAAAGACGTAGCAGGATGGGTGGGATATGACGCAACAGGATTGATCATCCTCTGCAGGGTTACAGAACAAGTGAGATTTTTGTGCTCACGTAATCCGAATTATTACTGCATTTGCTAATCACATGGCTTTTAATTTCGCAAACTTATTACATTTAGGGGTTACCATGCGTGTGTTTTATAAGAACTGACCGGGTATCGGCGAATCCCCTGTCAGAAATTGAGTTTTATTGCGAGGCGTTAGCCGAGTGGTAAAACGGATATTTCTGACAGGCGATTCGCCGATACCCTGTCCGTTCTAATAAAACATCAATATGGTAACCTTATTCTAATTCCTTGATCGGTAGTGCGCTAGAAAACTTCTGCTTTTAACGACGTCGCCATGGGAACGTTTGACATCATAGCAAACACTGCAGTAGTACGTGAATCGTCTTGCAGTTTTTTTAATTACTCAACCAATCAAATTGCACGTTGCAAACATAGTGCATTTGAATTTTAACTTCGCGTCATCACTAATCTTATTGTCGCTGCATTGCCATCGTAACATCGCATGATCGCAATTGTAACATCATGTCATCACCATCTTGTCATCGACATCGTAATAGTAGAATCGCAATCTTAGCATCTTACCGATGCAATCACAAAATTTGGTTACTGTCATCATCGCTATTGTAAAGTTGCATTATCGTATTGTTGTTCTCCTTCGAGATATCGTATTGTTAAATCGTCATTGTTCAATCGCAATCGTTACATCGTCATCATTATATCGTACCATCGTCATCGAATTGTTATTGCACTATCCCATCATATCATCTTCTCATCGATATCTTATCCTCGCCATTACAAGATCGAATTACTGTCTTCATCACTATTGTATTGTCGCATTATTGCCATCGTGCTGATATTCTATTGTCTTCGAAATAACGCAATTGCAATTGTTTTATCGCCATTGCATCTATTCCGTAGTATAATCATCATCGTGACATAGCCTTCCTAAAATCATATTAATGCAATTATGATATGGAAATCATTACATCGTACTATTGTCAGTTAAATAAAGGAAATCCTATCATCGTAACATCACAAAGGGACATTTAGACACATGGTTTAACTACTGCGATATGATGGCGATATCATGATTTTGCGATCAAGGCCGGTATACGTCGCAATGATAGTGATTGTTAATACTATTTTACGATAACAATAAGACAATGTTAAGATAGCGATATTCCGATGGCCGTAACGCGATGTTACGATGTCTATAGATAATGTAATTGATCAAAATCATTGATACGATGTTCATATTGCAACTGTGATGAAACGATGACAACGGTACGATTTTGATATGGCGATCACTCGTTGTTATGATTGTGATGATAAGATGGCGATTTCTATGATTGCCCGAACGGATACTATAGGAAACGCGTACAATTTCGTACTTTGATTTTTCTCAGTGATTTTGAAACAAAGAATGTTAACAAGAAATAAACAAAGCATCTGATTAGCTAGGTAACTTGATCCCACGACAAAATAGTATGAGGTTACGAAAGAGTAGTGCAAAACATGTTTGTCGTTTTAATGATAAAATAGGACATGGCCACGAGATGATAACTCGAGTTAAGGAGTTAGAATAAAGAATTACACGTCACCCCTATGCCAACGTAATGATATTATTTCTGCGCTAATGATCTGATGTAAAAGTGCGACAATATAAGTATTTAGAGTATTTTTAGCATATACAGACAATTCATCTGAAATATCACAGTGGTACTGACCTATGGTATGATTTGGTATTATGCAGCCTTTGTAATATATTTCATGCCTTCATACAAAGAATCTTATGATTTTCTGAAAAAAAAATATCTATCATGTTCAACTAAAGGTTAATTACATCAATCTTAGTATATGATATTCATATACTATCTGCTCCCCGTTTTATCTGCCTCTACATTCTCTTAAGCTCGTTTGTGTTAGGCTTCGTTACCCTAACGAAAAGTACTATAGTGTACTAAAGTAAAATATAATATACTATAGTATACATGTACTTCACTACACAAAACTTTACTACATGTATACTATAACACAACACTTTACTATACTACACTATGCTACACAAAACTGTACTACACTGCACAAAACTTTACTTTACAACACTATATGAAACGAAACTTTATTATACTACACGAAACTTTACTATACTACACTAAACTTTAATTTTACTACACTATACTACACGAAACGTTACTATACTACACAAATCCTTACTACACAAAACTTTACTACACAAAACTTTACTATTCAAAACTTTATCAAACTTTACCACACGAAACTTTACTATACTATACAAAACTTTATGAAACTTTACTACACAAAACTTTATGAAACTTTAATATGAATTCTCTGAGACGACCAAAATATCAACCAAATAGCATGTCATCGATTCTTATGAAATTTTGCACATACTATGACAGTTACATAAGACCTTAAAATAGGGGAAAATTTTTCCCCAAAATTTCTTTGTTTCCATGGTAACCTCGCACAAAAAGGTCTGATGTGAAAAAGTATTGAAAATGCAGCGTATCTCAGTTTTCCGCTTATGATGAGGAGTTCATTGAAGAAAATTAAAGTAAAATTATTCAGTTGCAGCAAAAAAATATTGGTCAGGTTGAATATTAAAAAGAAATAACTTTCTGCAATTTCAAACATAGATATAAGCAAAGAGAAGCAAAAAAACATGCAGTTTTTACCACCAAATTCTTTAAAATTCAAACAGTCCTATCTTGAAAGGCACCGATAGGTCAAATAAGTGAAACACAAAATATTAAAGCAGAGACATTGAAAATATGAATTATTAAGAAAACTTGGTGGGGTATTTGTTAAGTAACCAGATATCGTGCGCAGAAAGTTAGCTATTTTCATGTTTTACACACTCAGAGTTATCTCCCTTCGAAGTACTCTTCACTAAAATATGTGCCTCCAAGGTAAACAATGTGGCAGATTTAGCAGGGGTTTACTTTGTGCAATTGTGTGTGAAGGAAATATTATTACATCATGTCAACTTCAAGCAGTTTATCAGTTCAGACATAAATATGGCGTGTATGTGCCTCTCAAGATGACGAACAAATTCAATCCTGTCAATCAGCAATCTCCTGCTACGTACGCAATTACGGAAACGGGGGAGTGAAAAGACTCAAAACGAAAGTGCTGAGCAGAGGAATATATAACTTTAACAACAGGTAAATACCAGGTTAGTTTTTTTATCGAGTTGGGGGGGGGGGGGCTTTAAGGGTATCCAATCTCCTCAGGACATTGGAAGTTGGAACTTTGCTAACAATTTTTATTTTCATTTTTTTTCTGAACAAATAATTCTATTGAAATAATTTAATCGAATTTTCAATATGAAGAAGCTGCATATATAATATGATCATATACTGTAACAATTTATTAACGTTCTTTTGAGAGCCCAACTCAGTAAAGAATTAAACTTCTTTGAACCTTTCTTATACCATTTGGCATTTCAGAACTGCCACCTACAATGAATTTCCACAATTTTATAATTAAACCTCCTCAAAAATACATCTGCATATTTTTCTTTCTTTCCTTTTTTCCAACTGCTGATGATGTATTCCTTTTCATAATTAAACAAACACAATGATTTTCTGTTGGGTCAAAAGGGGGAGGGGGGGGGGGGGGGTAAGAAAGTGTCAGCGCCTGAGCATAAGAATATATATCGATAAACAGCAAGTAAATTCTTCCCTACCAGTATATACTTCTCAGGAATCACATTGCTTTTTTCATTTGTTGGAGATTCTTTGGGTTGCCTTTCAGGGTATTTCTTTCTATCTCCTCGAAACTTTGCTAAATTTTTCTATACAAATAATGTTTTTTTTTTTAATAATAATTTGCTGGAAATTCCTACATGAAGAGAGAGAGGGAGAGAATGAATATTCATTTCACATTTACAGACCTGCCTACATTTACGATTTTGGCGTAATTTTTCCGATTTTCGACCTAAAATTACGCCTTACGTTGTTGCTATTCCATTTTACGCCGACAACTTAATTTTGAGCAAATTGACGTTTTTCTATAGTATATTGGATCCCTTTATTTAACAAACGTCTTCCGTATCTTATACATGTAGTTAAACACATAAATTCTCAAAATTCGTAACAATTGTCGCAGCAGACTATGTTCTTTTTTTCTCATTTTTTTTTCTCAAAATTGCAAAGTAGTTTATATTAGGCTTTGGTTTACACTTTCTTTAACAAAATATTACACTTATGGTGAGAAATAGGTAGGCAGGTCTGCATAAATATTTCATTGACATTTTATTAAACCCGTAATCAGAGGTTTTGAGGCCACATAGTCAAAGTGTTTGATCTGTCAGTTTGTCTGTCTTTCTGTGTTGCTTATAGCCTTATACGCAAAAACTTTGATTGATCTACTTTAAAAAAAAAACAGAAAGCACAAAGGGGTCACATCGCTCATCTTAGACATCTTTTAGCTAAGCGCATCAGTCTTGGATTTCCAATCAAGTTAAAAAATAAATACTTGGACATGTTGGGAGAGGATCTTGAGTATTTGCTTTCTGTCGGACGGTGCACTATGATAATTTGACCTTGACCTTGGAGTGGATCTTCTTAACAAAATCAGTGTTTACAAAGATCATAAAAAGACCTAAAAATTTAGAATATACATGCATATGATATGTAGTGTTTCAAAGCTAATTTAATTGAATTTTGAACTTTTTTGTTTTTTATTTCAGGAGCAACCGAAAAGGAGGAAATATGATCAAGACAACACCTGAGGATAAACTGTGAGACCTTATTTATCCAGATCTATTTATTCAAATCTAGACGCATCATGAGTGAGAATAGGACCTGTGTCAGGCTGTGTATGCCATTTGGAAAATCCTGTCATTAAAAACTGTATAAAATCCAAAGACTACACCAATTGAAATCTGTGTCATGATTGGGATGAAAATGAGTAGTAGGAGAACAGAAAATTCCAGATGTATAGCTTGCCTATCCAGACAACTATCAGGATATGTTAACACATTCCTATGGAGTAGAGAATTTTCAAAATGAGGATAGCAAAGTATCTAATCAAGAGCAGTTTAAGTTGAAAACAATAACTGTAAATCATAGAAAATAACATTGCAACAAAAGTTCATATCATAAATGTATATTTTATCAAAGTGATTACGTGTGTAATTTTTTTGTTGGTGTTTAGAGAGCCGTGAAGAATGTCCCAGGAGCTAATGTCATAGCCTGAGTGTCTGCGTCTAACAATAACTTTAACCTGGAATAGATTTCATTAAGTATTTGGGGTAGGGCTTTGTTATTTCACATGTGGATTCCTCATGACCAGACATTTCATTTGGGACCTTGACTTTAGATCAAGTGACATTGACCTTGGAGTTTGACCTACGTCTAAAAACTTGGGCTATATCTCATATACTACCCGTATAAGAGCCAGGGTTTTGATATTCCTTCTGTATCGTAGATTTCTCATGATCAGACCTTTCATTTCAAACCTTGACGTTAGACTTCGTGGCCTTGACCTTGGAGTTTGACCTACTTTGAAAAAACTTTAATGTGGGCTATATCTGTCATTATCTGATGAACTATAAGGGCTAGGGCTGTGATATTTCACATGTAGATTCCTCATGACCGGAGCTTTTATTTGAATATATGACTTTTGACCTAGTGACCTTGACCTTTGACCTTCTTTTAAACTATAGAGATAGGACTTTGATTTTTCACATATAGATTCCTCATCACCAGAGCTTTCATTTGTTATCATGAATTTTGACCAAGCGATCTTGACCTTTGACCTACTTATGAACTATGAGGAGTAGGACTTTGATAATTCACTTATAGAATCACCGTAACCATAGCTTCCATTTGAGACCTTGACTTATGACTTTGTGACCTTGACCTTTTTTTTTGAAATTGCTATTTTACTATCAAAAACCTGCATGACGAGGGATGTTATCTTCTAAAAGTCTTATTCAACAAAGAAATATTAGTATTCTTCAAATGATCAATTATCATGTATGTTTTTTTCCAATTAAAATATACATATGTTGTATGTGTCAAATTAAAAGTAAATTTGAAAAATAAAGTGTTATCTTTTAGATATTCATGAGATTCTAGCAACTGAGATAATTATATGGTTTAGTTTAAGAATTCATTTTATGGTTTTTGTGTGAATACATCTGTAAAACTAGATCACTAAGGGAGCAACCCTTTAATATTTGGTTAGGGGAAGAACTTTTGCTAGCACTTATTCAGCATGTTTTTAAGCTAGAAAAAAAAACTGGGTTTGAAGTTGCTTTTTTATACTTAGGCCCTTTGCCATGTTTGCCACTCCCTTGTCCGAATATTTTAGCATGCCATTTAGCTCACAGCCAGAAAATACTTATACTTTTTTCAAAGTATTTATATAATTATTGATATTTTTTATTTATATTTATATTTTTTCTCCTCTCCCCCCCCCCCCAGATTAAATGGTTGCTCCCTAAACCTGAAATGTCTGTCTGACAGTTACTAAGTTTGCTAGCCAACCTTTTGCAAAGTTCCAATTATTAGGTTATCAACACTATTATCGAAGTCATTTTTATTATACGCCCGTCATTTGACGGGTCGTATTATGGTATGGCGAAGTCCGTCCGTCTGTCCGTCTGTCCGTCTGTCTGTCCGTCTGTCTGTCTGTCCGTCTGTCCGTCCGCTTATGGAACACAATAACTTGATTATGCGTCAACGGATTTTCATGAAATTCATACATTATGATTGGACTGTAGAGAGGAAGCCGCCTTTCGATTTTCAGGTTCATCCGATTTGTCGTTACAGAGTTATGGGACTTAGGTTTTTAAAATACAGTGAAAATATACTAAAATCGTTAAATATTATTTAAAAATCTATTTTTGGTCGAAATGTTTTGAAATTTTGTATACTTCAAGTAGAAAAGATGTTCTTTGACATATGTAACGGGTTTTTAATTTTCTTTGTCGCAAAACCGAGATATTTGTAATGGGAAGGGGGTGGGTGATATGCACATACATGTTAAGCTAAGGACAAAATATAGGCGCATGGAACGCAATAACTTGATTATGCGTCAGCGGATTTTCATGATATTCATACATTATGTTTGGATTGTGGAGAGGAAGCCGCCTTTCGATTTTCAGGTTCATTCGATTTGTCGTTACAGAGTTATGGGACTTCGATATTTCAAAATACAGTGAAAATATACTAAAATAGTTAAAAATTATTCAAAAATCTATTTTTGATCGAAATGTTTTGAAATTTTGTATACTTAAGGTTGAAAGGATGCTCTTTGACATATGTAACGGGTTTTTAATTTTTTGATCGCATTATTGAGATATTTGTAATGGGAGGGGGGTGTTATATGCACAAACATGTTAAGCTAAGGGCAAAATATAGGCTGCATGGAACGCAATAACTTGAATATGCGTCAACAGATTTTCATGATATTCATACATCATGTTTAAACTGTAGAGAAGAAGCCGCCTTTCGATTTTCAGGTTCATCGGATTTGTCGTTAAGGAGTTATGGGACTTAGATATTTTAGATACAATGTAAAAATATACTAAAATAAAAAAAAATTCTTTAAAAATCTATTTCTGGTCAAAATGTTTTGAAATTTTGTATACTTCAAGTAGAAAGGATGTTCTTTCACATATATAACGGATTCTTAAATTTTTTGTCCTATTATCCAGAAATTATGTGTAATGGGGGGGGGGGTTATATTCACATACATGTTAAGCTTAGGGCAAAATATAGGTGCATGGAACGCAATAACTTGAATATGCGTCAACAGATTTTCATGATATTTGTACATTGTGATCACACTTTGAAGAGAAAGCCGCCTTTCGATTTTCAGGTTCATCCGATTTGTCCTTATGGAGTTATGGGACTTAGATATTTTGGTGCTGTGAAAAAAAATCCCAACGGGCGTATCTTCCTGCGTTAGCGTAGGCTTTATTATAAAAGGCACAATTTATTATTTCATGATCATAACTTATTTCTTCATGGTAGTCTCTCAATCTATATCCAACATTTCAGACTTGGATCATCATGGCAGAAAAAAGCTTAGTTATTATTGCCAAGGTCATAACTCAAAGGTCAAGGTTGTACTTTGATGTAGGTCTTGAACCAATCAGAACCATTTAAATAATCCCTATGTTTTAGATTTCGTTGTTACAGGTTGTTATAGATAACAATTTTATAAGTATTTTATCCCCACGCACATAGTAACACCACCATGTGTGTGGGGTTAGTGTGTTAATTGGTGCGTGTATTCAGAAAAGCTTTTGGACGCCTTAGAGACCACAACTATCAAATTTTGCATGTAAGTTGCCCATGGTGAGATGATGACACCTATTGATTTTCAAATTCAAAGGTCAAGGTCACAATG
Source organism: Pinctada fucata (assembly GCA_028142955.1). NCBI lineage: Eukaryota > Metazoa > Mollusca > Bivalvia > Pterioida > Pteriidae > Pinctada > Pinctada fucata. The sequence goes on along the minus strand of AP027108.1, from coordinate 39,559,155 downwards.
GGTTATACACATGTACATTGTGATAGTCAAAAGTCATTAGCACCATAATAGCCTGTCTCCATTGAGTATCGATTATAGGCATCATATGCCATTCAAGAAATTAAAATGAAGTGATCTGCTGGCAAGAGATGAACTAATTCTGTGTTTGATGTTTAAGAGGGCCGAAAAATCACGCTGAATTATTTAAACTTTAGAGTAATTTTCAACATTGGAAAATTATAAAAAAAATAATCCGGCCCAAAGGGCCGGCGAAAAATTTCTTCCGGCTCTTAAAATGGCCGAAAAAAAGTCTTCCTGCTCCCCCCCCCACCTAAAAATCAAATGGTTGCTTCCTTATTTCTGATTGGTTGAGACGCTGTTTGAAAGAGTGTACCTCAGAGTGAGTTGAAGGCTAACACTCCAAAGCGGTCTATTCGGGATTCAGTGACGTAGCGCGTGTGTTGATTTTTGTAATGTTGACTTCGCGTATGCAATGCAAATGTTAATAAAATTCTGATAATTTCATAAAGCAGTTATAGACTTTTTATTTCGGTCTACTCATGACTACATGTGTATATATACAGACCTGGTCAGGCATTGGTTAACCTCGGCCATCGTCCTCGGTCAACCAATACCTGACCAGGTCTGTATAGTCACGAGTAGACCGAATGAAAAGTCAATAATTGTATAAACCTCATGGACATTCTAGAGGTAAAAGTATACTTCCAATCTTTATCAAATCTTGCATGTAACTTGTCATTGGCGAGAGAACAACACCTATCGATTTTCAAGATCAAAGTTCAAGGTCACAATTGGTGATGATAGAAAAACCTTGTGAGTCTTGAGGTCACAGTTTACTTCTAATCTTCTTCAAATATATCATTTGAGTTGCCCATGATGAAAGTACGACAACCTATTGAAGGTCAGAGATCAAAGGTGAAGGTCACAATGAGGTTTGTTTTCTTCCAATCTTTATCAAACTTTGCATGCGAATTAAACATGACAAGAGGTCAACACCTACTGATTTTCAAGGAGGTCAGAGGTCACAATTGATCATTGAATGAAAACATTTTCATATCAAGCTGGTTGGGTAAAATTATTGTTGCCACGTGGGGATCATCTTCTTTAGAAAAGTGTACGTAATTTCTTACTTCCCGGCCTTGTCGGATTTCAAATTGGGAATTTTAAATTTCCTATGACTTTCTGAGCGCCACTTAGTGAGCATTCAAATTTTATTTGACTCCGACACGTGGGAGTAAGAAATTACGCACACTTGTCTCCAGAAGATGCGCACGGGTATGCACACTTTGTGTTGTAATTACGTATTATCTCTCTATTCGCTTCCTGTACATAAGGTTTGGTGAAATTCTGTACAGAGTTTTCAGAGGAAAAGTCAAACTTGTGTCAGTCAGTCAGGGCCTGTGGTGGCCATTCTGCATTTCTGTTTGGGAAGAAAAACAGTATTTTGGTAGAGAACATTCTGTACTTTCTTCCTGTAATGTTTGATGAACCACCATGGAGCCGTATTAAAGACGTTGAAAGTATAAGAAATGTACGACGAATGTTGTCGACAATGACGTCGGACGGATGTACGACGGACGGCTCGCTATGGCAATAACTATCTTGGCCTTTGCTTATGTGAGCTAGAAATAAAGTATATGTGTATATAAGTGCGAGAATATTTGATAAATTTTGCGATTCTGAATAATGATAATCATTTCTTCAAAAAAGTTTCTTAATATTACGTGGTAAAAAGGTTTTGGCAAAATGCCAATTCAAGAAAAAATACTACTTTTCCATTCCAGATTAAAGTTCTAAATGAATTTACCTCACTTAGATTTTTTCATGTTTCGAAAATATAATATATTAACTATTCAAGGATGCTAATCGATGGTTTCTTCTATCGGTGCTAAATTTACAAAATGATCTTGAAAATAACCAAAATTGACCTTTTTCGTTATTTTGTCATTTCTTGAAAATGGCCAATATTCAGTGAAGGATATAGCTCATGTCCCTTTTTCTGAGATTATGTTTCATATCTTTTTTGACAGATTAAAGTACCTTTTTTAAATGAAACATGTTTTAATTTAGTCAGTGGCATCAAAGATAAGAATTTGAGGGCTGAAAATGTATAATTTTAGACTATTTTCATTTGAAAATGGCGGGAAAAATGCGCAATTTAAGATATCCCTGTTTCCATGGAAACACAGTAAGCTATATAGCAATTATCACTTTCAATCATACTCTGGTATGGTCCCCTTCAATATATCACACTTTGACCCATTTCTGAAGTTTGCTATTTTGGACGGGTACCCCTATTGCAATTATTTTAGTCGACTCAGAGAATTCATATTAATATCTCTGATAAATAATGTGTAACGGGAGAGATGTTTTACATGTTAAACTAAGGTCAAAGTATAGGTGCATGAAAGACAATATTTGAAATATGCGCCAACGGATTTTCATTATATTTATACATAGCGTGATAAGAATGTGGGGAGGAAGCCGTCATTACACATTATTTCTCAATTATTGCGACAAAAAATTAACGACCCGAAATTTATATTAAAGAGCATCCTTTCTTTTTGAAGTATACAAATATTCAAAACATTTCACCAAAAATAGAGTTTTAAAGAATCGTTAACTATTTCAGTATATTTTCACAGTATTTGGAAAATTCAAAGTCTTATAGCTCTGTAACGATAAAACAGATGAACCTGACAATTGAAAGGTGGCTTTCTCTCTACAGTCTTAATTGCAATGTAGAAATACCATGTAACATTGTGGACGCATATTGCCTTTACTTTAATATGTACCCCCTCACATAACACATAATTTCTCAATTATGGGACAAACCATTCAAAAGTCTTTACATAAATAAAAGAAGATCCCTTCTTCTTCTTGAATACAAATTTTCAACCAAAAATCGATTTTCAATGAATGTTTAACTATTTTAGAATATTTTCAAACTATCCGAAAATAATCTAAGTCCAATAAGTCCGTATTGACAAATATGATGAACCTGAAAATCAAAAGGCAGCTTCCTCTCTAAAATGTGATCTCAATTTACAAATACCATGAATATTTCTTTGCTGCATACTTTATAAACAGGGATGGCTTGTCAATTGTTACAAGTCTGAAGCTATTTGACCACACAAGTCTGCTTGTATGGATCTGAGATATGGGAAGAATTGGATAGGATCACATCAACGAACCCCTTTGATTTATTCAATCAATACATCAATAAATAACCTATAGAAAAAGTCAACTTATCCTTTTGTAAATGGATCTTAGGAGTACGCAAAAACAGTACAAATCTAGCTGTACTTGGAGAATTGGGTAGGTACCCACTATTAATTGATGTCATCCTAAGAACCTTATCGTACTGGTCGGACCTCCAAAAAAGACGCATCAATAAACCATTGTTGAATGAATGTTTGTTAGTTGCGGAAAACTGACATAAAAACGGATTGAAGTTTTGGTCTTCGGGTATTGATAAAATTTTCTCAATGTTAAACGTAAAAAATTCTGTAAATCAAGGTCAAATCAATATACAGGAACTAAAGAAACAAATATTTATTCAATTTGAAAATTTTTGGACAAATCATCTACAAAAGATGCAGGGAAAACTGCGCACTTGTGCAAAATTTAAAACAAATTTTGGTAATGGAGAAATATATACAAGAAAACACATTCCCTTTAAGGAGAAACTATACTAGATTCCGTATAAGCGCGCATAACTTGTCCATTGATACCGGAAGGCACACAAGACCCGTTACTCCGGTAGAGAAAAGTATATGTGGCAATTGTTCATTAAATGAGGTAGAGGATGAAATGCATGTCCTCTTGTGATGTTGTAAATACAAAGAAAAACGGAAAGAAGTATTTGATAAAATTAATGATAAATGTAAAAACTTTCCAACATGATCAGAGGAAAGTAAATTTATATACATCCTAAATAGCGAAGATCAAATACTGAACTGTTGTTTAGAACTTGTGAACTATATTTTCCAAACTAGGAGATCCTCTTGAGTAGATAGTAGTAATCCACTTTTCTTAATATCAATATTATCAAGGGTCACGTGCATATATTCATAATATTGTAACTCTACTTATTTATTATGTATATGTTTAATTCACTATTTATCTTTCTTGCATAATGACTGTAAAAGTTGACTGCAATAAATAATTTGATTTGATTTACTTAATTTTTTGCGTTCCATGTGCCGTTACGTTGCCCTTAGGTTTATCTTAACATGTACATGCATACGCATATAACCCCCCGTCTCTCCCATCATGCCCATGCATTACACGCGACTTCTTAATATTAATACTATGAATTAAAAATCCGTTACATATATGAAAGAACATCCTTTCTCGTTGAAGTATATACATTTTAAAAACATTTTGACCAAGAATAGATTTTAATGAATTTTTAAGTAGTTTCATATACTAACAAGACAAAAACAGTCCCATTTTTCTGTAACGACAAATCAGGTGAACCTGAAAATCAAAAGGCAGCTTTATTCCTCTTCACAGTCTAATCAAACTGCATAAATATCATGAAAATCCGTTGACGCATACTGACGTTATTGTGTTCCATAAGCAGACGGAGACGGACAGATGGACAGACGGACATCGCCATAGCATAATACATCCCGTCAAATGGCAGGCGTATAAAAGTAACAGCATGGACCGTCACAATGTTTTTTTTTTTCATTTTTTATAAGATTTTATTTATCTATTTGTTGATTAGTTATTGGAAGCAGTTGAACTGCACAGAACTTTGATGTACATAGATGAGCAATCGGTTATATTTAAGTATCGATTGTCTAGGCACTATGATTGGATCCGAGAATAACTATTGATCATGTAGATAAATAATAAGAACTATCGAAATATCAAAAAAAAAACTTTTAAACATGCCTATCATAATTGGCTATTATAACAATTAAATCATACTGATTAAGAGAAAATTCGGAAGACAAACCATCATAATGAGTTACACGATCAATATTATTACACAATATCAGGCGGTATTTTTTGTGGATGTTTCTTACAAACAAAAATCGATCTGATCCAGCTCTTCTTCGTTTTTTTCATTTTCTACTTCAAGCTACAATCAATATACAATTTTACTATCGATAATCAAACGCAAAGTCACATCACCAGTACATAGGGGCCGAAGTTAGACAATGATTAAAAAAGGACATGCAGAATCCCAAATTCACTTTTAAAAGTACATATAGTATTTGTATGATTGCATTGATGCAACCCCCTCTAAGATACACATATTTCAATTCTGTTTCTGAGAAAAAATACTTTACTTTAATATGCGACTTACTAAACATGCTCAAATTTCTAAAATTGAAAGTAAATTCAGGATGTGGCATACATTTAATTATGTAACACAAAAATACATAACAGTAACAGCCAGAGGAAACTCGAGTTTCAAAACATAACTGTAACATTACGCTACCAAAGAATATCTGAAACGAAGTTATCTCCCATCAATCATATTCAATTTCTTGTAAAATATGATTGTGAGTACTTTGCATACATTTTTATCTCATTTTCATCAAACCCCTCGTTGACTCGATGTCCTTCTCGTTCGGGCACCAGCCTAGGTCATTCCAATCTATGATAGGAGTACTTGCAGGGACGCGATAGTAGGGCTGGGAAAGACAAGAGCATATTTGAACCCTAGGGAAGAGGGGTTGCAACGGGGAACATTAAAGTATTTCGAAAGCGATGAGAGTGGCGGATCCATGGTTGGAAGCATATAGGAGGGAGGGGGTGTTTTGTGTACCCAAAGAGCCTTCATATTCGTATGAAGCAATTTGTAAGAAAAAAGGCCGAGTACCGAGCGGAGGAGGGGGGGGGGGGGGGGGGGTTAACGCTCCGTGGTTAGCTCCGTGGTCTTTCTTCTCAGAAAAGTATTCATGGGACGGAGAGACACGCATGGTGGAGGGGCTTCAGATCTTGATATTATATCCGATTTAAAAGAAGAAAAAATGTGTACCATTGGTAATTTTCAAATCATTTCAGTGCCGGATTTAAGTGGGAGGACTTTGGGGACCGGAACGCCCTCCCCCGGCAGCGGAGACAAAAAATATTTTACGGCTATAAGATCATTTGTTAGAAAGATCCCAAAGACAGAAAACGCCGATCGCACACAAAATGAGAGTGCCAGTGTGGACATGTTCGCATGACGATAAACCTAGAGATGAATATGGAGAAAAAAGTCACACGCACTGCAAAATTAAACCCCAAGCTTTTAAAAACGTAGTTATTTCGCAGATAAAGATATCAGGGCCAGGGGTGTTTTCAGTAATTTGGGATTGGGGTTGGGGTCTGTGCAATTGGGAAAAGTTACGACGTTTGGGAATACTTTTGGAAGTACAAGGCTAATCTTAGAAAGTAAATGACTGCTTAGACACTCATTATATCGGAATTGAATGTTAAATCAATTGATTTTATTTTGAATTCGGTTTAATAACGATTATGATGAGTATTGAATACATAAATTATGGCAAATTAACAGTTAATGTGCTACATTTGAACCAGTGAATGTAACTAATTGTGGTGCTAATTCCACCTTCATGTGATTGGAAAATTTTAGAGCCACTGTTTGGAAAACATGTACTAATTTTCATTGGGAACCGGGCCAAATGAGGGCTTCATTAAAAGGTGAAAAAAAAACCTGTATCCTCATTGCTTAAATTAAGATCTTGTAAAACTATTCTAGGAACGAACGAACATAGAGCAGAATGTTAACTACTAGACATTATATTTTGAAAAGTAACACCTTTTCTATTTTTGCCGATACTAGGAGAGGTCAAAAGCGATCTCTTGTTACTCAAGGAATTTTTCACATATGTTTTTCTAAAAAAAAAAAAACGGATCCAGAGGGGAAATTGTTGGGGGGGGGGGGGGGTCCTCTCGTATTTTTTTTTCTTTTGATAGCTTTCCAGTTTTTAAGACAAAAGGTGGGATTCCCTATAAATTTCTCAAGAATTCATGATTTCTTTATTTTTTTCCTGATAGAAATTTGAAGTTATATTGACATTGACCCGCCGAAAACGTCAAAATTGATATGATGAAAGGTTTTGCATTCTCCAGTACAGAATGCATGGTATGCTGACACTGAATCATACGCTTAATCCCTTCAAAATTAAGTTCAAGTATGCCCACAGAAGCCACCTATTTGCTTCCTTTTTCTCAAAATTTACTTTGGGGAGGCCTCCCGAACCCCACCAATGGAAGAGACACACCCCTTCCATACCGGCCCCCGCGCGGACCTTCGGATCTTGCAAGTCATCCCTCCTAAAAGATTTTGAGCCCTCCCCCGCCGGGTTTGAGATTAGACATGTAGACTTATTCTTATTTTCAAAATAATATTCTTTCGTCGATACTGCCTAGAAGAGGTAGTACTGGGGAATTTTCCACTGAATTTGGAAATGAGTTAAAGATCCGGGCGATAATCTAAACAGCACTCACAATAGAGCACCAAATTGAGCATCGACGGACCCCTACCAAGCTAGAGGTGGGACCAGGTGCCCAGGAGGAATTAGCATCCCTTGTTGGCTAGCCGCACCCGCCGTCGATGTTCACGCACGAAAATGAAAAGAATATATAAAATGCATGCGCTGTCTGATGCCACGTCTATATAGAAAGTGCTATGGCGACTATGCAAATTTCGTTTCTTTTTTTTTTCCTTTTTTTTTCAAGATATTAGAATTCAAAGGCGAGTGAGGGATAAAAAAAGAGAGTTGAATAGAACAAACATACAACAAAACAAAATCTGAAACTAACATGTAACAATAAAAAAAAAACAGGTACATAGAAACAAAACTATATTCATAAGACATGAGGAAAATGTGATTCATTAATCTGAGCTCCTCGCTAAGTAATACAGATTAAAAAAAAGATCTAAGTTAAACATTTGATTTACTAATTATATGTTCTGATCGATCGAGAGAGAGAGATAGAGAGGTGATTTAATTGGATGCGAAGCGAATACAATTGCTAGACTATACAAGGACGTATAATAAACAAAGTTAGGGCAAACATATTTTGGAATACAGTTGACAGTTGACAATTGACAATTGAATAGTCAACTGCATTCTAGAATACAGTTGACAATTCGATTTAGAGATGAATGTCATACTAATATCTAAGTCTTTAATGTTTACCATATGGTGAGGGTACATGACCTAATTACCGAGAAATGAGACCGAGAACTTTGCCAATATTTCTGAAATTCTGACGAAGTCTCAAAATTTTCTAAGTTCAAAATTTTATAGTAATCCTCTTATTAGGGAGCTGATATTTTCAGGGAGTCATGCCTAGGTATAGACACGTACACACTAACAATTTGGTGAGGGTACATGACCTAATTACCGAGGAATGAGACTGAGAACTTTGCCAATATTTCTGAAATTCTGACGAAGTCTCAAAATTTTCTAAGTTCAAAATTTTATATTAATCCCCTGGTTAGGGAGCTGATATTTTCAGTATCGTAACCAGGGAAATGCTATAAAAGTTTGGACTTAGATTTTTTTTCAGAATTTGTCTGAATTGTAGAAATATTGGCAAAGTTCTCAGCCTCATTCCTCGGTAACAAGGTCATGTACCCTCACCAAATTTTTAGTGTTTTTGAGTCAATGCCTAGGCATGAATCCCTGAAAATTTCAGTATCGTAACCAGGGGAATACTATAAAAGTTTGGACTTAGAATTTTTTTCAGAATTTGTCTGAATTGTAGAAATATTGGCAAAGTTCTCAGCCTCATTCCTCGGTAACAAGGTCATGTACCCTCACCAAATTTTTAGTGTTTTTGAGTCAATGCCTAGGCATGAATCCCTGAAAATTTCAGTATCGTAACCAGGGGAATACTATAAAAGTTTGGACTTAGAATTTTTTTCAGAATTTGTCTGAATTGTAGAAATATTGGCAAAGTTCTCAGCCTCATTCCTCGGTAACAAGGTCATGTACCCTCACCAAATTTTTAGTGTTTTTGAGTCAATGCCTAGGCATGAATCCCTGAAAATTTCAGTATCGTAACCAGGGGAATACTATAAAAGTTTGGACTTAGAATTTTTTTCAGAATTTGTCTGAATTGAAGAAATATTGGCAAAGTTCTCAGCCTCATTCCTCGGTAACAAGGTCATGTACCCTCACCAAATTTTTAGTGTTTTTGAGTCAATGCCTAGGCATGAATCCCTGAAAATTTCAGTATCGTAACCAGGGGAATACTATAAAAGTTTGGACTTAGAATTTTTTTCAGAATTTGTCTGAATTGTAGAAATATTGGCAAAGTTCTCAGCCTCATTCCTCGGTAACAAGGTCATGTACCCTCACCAAATTTTTAGTGTTTTTGAGTCAATGCCTAGGCATGAATCCCTGAAAATTTCAGTATCGTAACCAGGGGAATACTATAAAAGTTTGGACTTAGAATTTTTTTCAGAATTTGTCTGAATTGTAGAAATATTGGCAAAGTTCTCAGCCTCATTCCTCGGTAACAAGGTCATGTACCCTCACCAAATTTTTAGTGTTTTTGAGTCAATGCCTAGGCATGAATCCCTGAAAATTTCAGTATCGTAACCAGGGGAATACTATAAAAGTTTGGACTTAGAATTTTTTTCAGAATTTGTCTGAATTGTAGAAATATTGGCAAAGTTCTCAGCCTCATTCCTCGGTAACAAGGTCATGTACCCTCACCAAATTTTTAGTGTTTTTGAGTCAATGCCTAGGCATGAATCCCTGAAAATTTCAGTATCGTAACCAGGGGAATACTATAAAAGTTTGGACTTAGAATTTTTTTCAGAATTTGTCTGAATTGTAGAAATATTGGCAAAGTTCTCAGCCTCATTCCTCGGTAACAAGGTCATGTACCCTCACCAAATTTTTAGTGTTTTTGAGTCAATGCCTAGGCATGAATCCCTGAAAATTTCAGTATCGTAACCAGGGGAATACTATAAAAGTTTGGACTTAGAATTTTTTTCAGAATTTGTCTGAATTGTAGAAATATTGGCAAAGTTCTCAGCCTCATTCCTCGGTAACAAGGTCATGTACCCTCACCAAATTTTTAGTGTTTTTGAGTCAATGCCTAGGCATGAATCCCTGAAAATTTCAGTATCGTAACCAGGGGAATACTATAAAAGTTTGGACTTAGAATTTTTTTCAGAATTTGTCTGAATTGTAGAAATATTGGCAAAGTTCTCAGCCTCATTCCTCGGTAACAAGGTCATGTACCCTCACCAAATTTTTAGTGTTTTTGAGTCAATGCCTAGGCATGAATCCCTGAAAATTTCAGTATCGTAACCAGGGGAATACTATAAAAGTTTGGACTTAGAATTTTTTTCAGAATTTGTCTGAATTGTAGAAATATTGGCAAAGTTCTCAGCCTCATTCCTCGGTAACAAGGTCATGTACCCTCACCAAATTTTTAGTGTTTTTGAGTCAATGCCTAGGCATGAATCCCTGAAAATTTCAGTATCGTAACCAGGGGAATACTATAAAAGTTTGGACTTAGAATTTTTTTCAGAATTTGTCTGAATTGTAGAAATATTGGCAAAGTTCTCAGCCTCATTCCTCGGTAACAAGGTCATGTACCCTCACCAAATTTTTAGTGTTTTTGAGTCAATGCCTAGGCATGAATCCCTGAAAATTTCAGTATCGTAACCAGGGGAATACTATAAAAGTTTGGACTTAGAATTTTTTTCAGAATTTGTCTGAATTGTAGAAATATTGGCAAAGTTCTCAGCCTCATTCCTCGGTAACAAGGTCATGTACCCTCACCAAATTTTTAGTGTTTTTGAGTCAATGCCTAGGCATGAATCCCTGAAAATTTCAGTATCGTAACCAGGGGAATACTATAAAAGTTTGGACTTAGAATTTTTTTCAGAATTTGTCTGAATTGTAGAAATATTGGCAAAGTTCTCAGCCTCATTCCTCGGTAACAAGGTCATGTACCCTCACCAAATTTTTAGTGTTTTTGAGTCAATGCCTAGGCATGAATCCCTGAAAATTTCAGTATCGTAACCAGGGGAATACTATAAAAGTTTGGACTTAGAATTTTTTTCAGAATTTGTCTGAATTGTAGAAATATTGGCAAAGTTCTCAGCCTCATTCCTCGGTAACAAGGTCATGTACCCTCACCAAATTTTTAGTGTTTTTGAGTCAATGCCTAGGCATGAATCCCTGAAAATTTCAGTATCGTAACCAGGGGAATACTATAAAAGTTTGGACTTAGAATTTTTTTCAGAATTTGTCTGAATTGTAGAAATATTGGCAAAGTTCTCAGCCTCATTCCTCGGTAACAAGGTCATGTACCCTCACCAAATTTTTAGTGTTTTTGAGTCAATGCCTAGGCATGAATCCCTGAAAATTTCAGTATCGTAACCAGGGGAATACTATAAAAGTTTGGACTTAGAATTTTTTTCAGAATTTGTCTGAATTGTAGAAATATTGGCAAAGTTCTCAGCCTCATTCCTCGGTAACAAGGTCATGTACCCTCACCAAATTTTTAGTGTTTTTGAGTCAATGCCTAGGCATGAATCCCTGAAAATTTCAGTATCGTAACCAGGGGAATACTATAAAAGTTTGGACTTAGAATTTTTTTCAGAATTTGTCTGAATTGTAGAAATATTGGCAAAGTTCTCAGCCTCATTCCTCGGTAACAAGGTCATGTACCCTCACCAAATTTTTAGTGTTTTTGAGTCAATGCCTAGGCATGAATCCCTGAAAATTTCAGTATCGTAACCAGGGGAATACTATAAAAGTTTGGACTTAGAATTTTTTTCAGAATTTGTCTGAATTGTAGAAATATTGGCAAAGTTCTCAGCCTCATTCCTCGGTAACAAGGTCATGTACCCTCACCAAATTTTTAGTGTTTTTGAGTCAATGCCTAGGCATGAATCCCTGAAAATTTCAGTATCGTAACCAGGGGAATACTATAAAAGTTTGGACTTAGAATTTTTTTCAGAATTTGTCTGAATTGTAGAAATATTGGCAAAGTTCTCAGCCTCATTCCTCGGTAACAAGGTCATGTACCCTCACCAAATTTTTAGTGTTTTTGAGTCAATGCCTAGGCATGAATCCCTGAAAATTTCAGTATCGTAACCAGGGGAATACTATAAAAGTTTGGACTTAGAATTTTTTTCAGAATTTGTCTGAATTGTAGAAATATTGGCAAAGTTCTCAGCCTCATTCCTCGGTAACAAGGTCATGTACCCTCACCAAATTTTTAGTGTTTTTGAGTCAATGCCTAGGCATGAATCCCTGAAAATTTCAGTATCGTAACCAGGGGAATACTATAAAAGTTTGGACTTAGAATTTTTTTCAGAATTTGTCTGAATTGTAGAAATATTGGCAAAGTTCTCAGCCTCATTCCTCGGTAACAAGGTCATGTACCCTCACCAAATTTTTAGTGTTTTTGAGTCAATGCCTAGGCATGAATCCCTGAAAATTTCAGTATCGTAACCAGGGGAATACTATAAAAGTTTGGACTTAGAATTTTTTTCAGAATTTGTCTGAATTGTAGAAATATTGGCAAAGTTCTCAGCCTCATTCCTCGGTAACAAGGTCATGTACCCTCACCAAATTTTTAGTGTTTTTGAGTCAATGCCTAGGCATGAATCCCTGAAAATTTCAGTATCGTAACCAGGGGAATACTATAAAAGTTTGGACTTAGAATTTTTTTCAGAATTTGTCTGAATTGTAGAAATATTGGCAAAGTTCTCAGCCTCATTCCTCGGTAACAAGGTCATGTACCCTCACCAAATTTTTAGTGTTTTTGAGTCAATGCCTAGGCATGAATCCCTGAAAATTTCAGTATCGTAACCAGGGGAATACTATAAAAGTTTGGACTTAGAATTTTTTTCAGAATTTGTCTGAATTGTAGAAATATTGGCAAAGTTCTCAGCCTCATTCCTCGGTAACAAGGTCATGTACCCTCACCAAATTTTTAGTGTTTTTGAGTCAATGCCTAGGCATGAATCCCTGAAAATTTCAGTATCGTAACAAGGGGAATACTATAAAAGTTTGGACTTAGAATTTTTTTCAGAATTTGTCTGAATTGTAGAAATATTGGCAAAGTTCTCAGCCTCATTCCTCGGTAACAAGGTCATGTACCCTCACCAAATTTTTAGTGTTTTTGAGTCAATGCCTAGGCATGAATCCCTGAAAATTTCAGTATCGTAACCAGGGGAATACTATAAAAGTTTGGACTTAGAATTTTTTTCAGAATTTGTCTGAATTGTAGAAATATTGGCAAAGTTCTCAGCCTCATTCCTCGGTAACAAGGTCATGTACCCTCACCAAATTTTTAGTGTTTTTGAGTCAATGCCTAGGCATGAATCCCTGAAAATTTCAGTATCGTAACCAGGGGAATACTATAAAAGTTTGGACTTAGAATTTTTTTCAGAATTTGTCTGAATTGTAGAAATATTGGCAAAGTTCTCAGCCTCATTCCTCGGTAACAAGGTCATGTACCCTCACCAAATTTTTAGTGTTTTTGAGTCAATGCCTAGGCATGAATCCCTGAAAATTTCAGTATCGTAACCAGGGGAATACTATAAAAGTTTGGACTTAGAATTTTTTTCAGAATTTGTCTGAATTGTAGAAATATTGGCAAAGTTCTCAGCCTCATTCCTCGGTAACAAGGTCATGTACCCTCACCAAATTTTTAGTGTTTTTGAGTCAATGCCTAGGCATGAATCCCTGAAAATTTCAGTATCGTAACCAGGGGAATACTATAAAAGTTTGGACTTAGAATTTTTTTCAGAATTTGTCTGAATTGTAGAAATATTGGCAAAGTTCTCAGCCTCATTCCTCGGTAACAAGGTCATGTACCCTCACCAAATTTTTAGTGTTTTTGAGTCAATGCCTAGGCATGAATCCCTGAAAATTTCAGTATCGTAACCAGGGGAATACTATAAAAGTTTGGACTTAGAATTTTTTTCAGAATTTGTCTGAATTGTAGAAATATTGGCAAAGTTCTCAGCCTCATTCCTCGGTAACAAGGTCATGTACCCTCACCAAATTTTTAGTGTTTTTGAGTCAATGCCTAGGCATGAATCCCTGAAAATTTCAGTATCGTAACCAGGGGAATACTATAAAAGTTTGGACTTAGAATTTTTTTCAGAATTTGTCTGAATTGTAGAAATATTGGCAAAGTTCTCAGCCTCATTCCTCGGTAACAAGGTCATGTACCCTCACCAAATTTTTAGTGTTTTTGAGTCAATGCCTAGGCATGAATCCCTGAAAATTTCAGTATCGTAACCAGGGGAATACTATAAAAGTTTGGACTTAGAATTTTTTTCAGAATTTGTCTGAATTGTAGAAATATTGGCAAAGTTCTCAGCCTCATTCCTCGGTAACAAGGTCATGTACCCTCACCAAATTTTTAGTGTTTTTGAGTCAATGCCTAGGCATGAATCCCTGAAAATTTCAGTATCGTAACCAGGGGAATACTATAAAAGTTTGGACTTAGAATTTTTTTCAGAATTTGTCTGAATTGTAGAAATATTGGCAAAGTTCTCAGCCTCATTCCTCGGTAACAAGGTCATGTACCCTCACCAAATTTTTAGTGTTTTTGAGTCAATGCCTAGGCATGAATCCCTGAAAATTTCAGTATCGTAACCAGGGGAATACTATAAAAGTTTGGACTTAGAATTTTTTTCAGAATTTGTCTGAATTGTAGAAATATTGGCAAAGTTCTCAGCCTCATTCCTCGGTAACAAGGTCATGTACCCTCACCAAATTTTTAGTGTTTTTGAGTCAATGCCTAGGCATGAATCCCTGAAAATTTCAGTATCGTAACCAGGGGAATACTATAAAAGTTTGGACTTAGAATTTTTTTCAGAATTTGTCTGAATTGTAGAAATATTGGCAAAGTTCTCAGCCTCATTCCTCGGTAACAAGGTCATGTACCCTCACCAAATTTTTAGTGTTTTTGAGTCAATGCCTAGGCATGAATCCCTGAAAATTTCAGTATCGTAACCAGGGGAATACTATAAAAGTTTGGACTTAGAATTTTTTTCAGAATTTGTCTGAATTGTAGAAATATTGGCAAAGTTCTCAGCCTCATTCCTCGGTAACAAGGTCATGTACCCTCACCAAATTTTTAGTGTTTTTGAGTCAATGCCTAGGCATGAATCCCTGAAAATTTCAGTATCGTAACCAGGGGAATACTATAAAAGTTTGGACTTAGAATTTTTTTCAGAATTTGTCTGAATTGTAGAAATATTGGCAAAGTTCTCAGCCTCATTCCTCGGTAACAAGGTCATGTACCCTCACCAAATTTTTAGTGTTTTTGAGTCAATGCCTAGGCATGAATCCCTGAAAATTTCAGTATCGTAACCAGGGGAATACTATAAAAGTTTGGACTTAGAATTTTTTTCAGAATTTGTCTGAATTGTAGAAATATTGGCAAAGTTCTCAGCCTCATTCCTCGGTAACAAGGTCATGTACCCTCACCAAATTTTTAGTGTTTTTGAGTCAATGCCTAGGCATGAATCCCTGAAAATTTCAGTATCGTAACCAGGGGAATACTATAAAAGTTTGGACTTAGAATTTTTTTCAGAATTTGTCTGAATTGTAGAAATATTGGCAAAGTTCTCAGCCTCATTCCTCGGTAACAAGGTCATGTACCCTCACCAAATTTTTAGTGTTTTTGAGTCAATGCCTAGGCATGAATCCCTGAAAATTTCAGTATCGTAACCAGGGGAATACTATAAAAGTTTGGACTTAGAATTTTTTTCAGAATTTGTCTGAATTGTAGAAATATTGGCAAAGTTCTCAGCCTCATTCCTCGGTAACAAGGTCATGTACCCTCACCAAATTTTTAGTGTTTTTGAGTCAATGCCTAGGCATGAATCCCTGAAAATTTCAGTATCGTAACCAGGGGAATACTATAAAAGTTTGGACTTAGAATTTTTTTCAGAATTTGTCTGAATTGTAGAAATATTGGCAAAGTTCTCAGCCTCATTCCTCGGTAACAAGGTCATGTACCCTCACCAAATTTTTAGTGTTTTTGAGTCAATGCCTAGGCATGAATCCCTGAAAATTTCAGTATCGTAACCAGGGGAATACTATAAAAGTTTGGACTTAGAATTTTTTTCAGAATTTGTCTGAATTGTAGAAATATTGGCAAAGTTCTCAGCCTCATTCCTCGGTAACAAGGTCATGTACCCTCACCAAATTTTTAGTGTTTTTGAGTCAATGCCTAGGCATGAATCCCTGAAAATTTCAGTATCGTAACCAGGGGAATACTATAAAAGTTTGGACTTAGAATTTTTTTCAGAATTTGTCTGAATTGTAGAAATATTGGCAAAGTTCTCAGCCTCATTCCTCGGTAACAAGGTCATGTACCCTCACCAAATTTTTAGTGTTTTTGAGTCAATGCCTAGGCATGAATCCCTGAAAATTTCAGTATCGTAACCAGGGGAATACTATAAAAGTTTGGACTTAGAATTTTTTTCAGAATTTGTCTGAATTGTAGAAATATTGGCAAAGTTCTCAGCCTCATTCCTCGGTAACAAGGTCATGTACCCTCACCAAATTTTTAGTGTTTTTGAGTCAATGCCTAGGCATGAATCCCTGAAAATTTCAGTATCGTAACCAGGGGAATACTATAAAAGTTTGGACTTAGAATTTTTTTCAGAATTTGTCTGAATTGTAGAAATATTGGCAAAGTTCTCAGCCTCATTCCTCGGTAACAAGGTCATGTACCCTCACCAAATTTTTAGTGTTTTTGAGTCAATGCCTAGGCATGAATCCCTGAAAATTTCAGTATCGTAACCAGGGGAATACTATAAAAGTTTGGACTTAGAATTTTTTTCAGAATTTGTCTGAATTGTAGAAATATTGGCAAAGTTCTCAGCCTCATTCCTCGGTAACAAGGTCATGTACCCTCACCAAATTTTTAGTGTTTTTGAGTCAATGCCTAGGCATGAATCCCTGAAAATTTCAGTATCGTAACCAGGGGAATACTATAAAAGTTTGGACTTAGAATTTTTTTCAGAATTTGTCTGAATTGTAGAAATATTGGCAAAGTTCTCAGCCTCATTCCTCGGTAACAAGGTCATGTACCCTCACCAAATTTTTAGTGTTTTTGAGTCAATGCCTAGGCATGAATCCCTGAAAATTTCAGTATCGTAACCAGGGGAATACTATAAAAGTTTGGACTTAGAATTTTTTTCAGAATTTGTCTGAATTGTAGAAATATTGGCAAAGTTCTCAGCCTCATTCCTCGGTAACAAGGTCATGTACCCTCACCAAATTTTTAGTGTTTTTGAGTCAATGCCTAGGCATGAATCCCTGAAAATTTCAGTATCGTAACCAGGGGAATACTATAAAAGTTTGGACTTAGAATTTTTTTCAGAATTTGTCTGAATTGTAGAAATATTGGCAAAGTTCTCAGCCTCATTCCTCGGTAACAAGGTCATGTACCCTCACCAAATTTTTAGTGTTTTTGAGTCAATGCCTAGGCATGAATCCCTGAAAATTTCAGTATCGTAACCAGGGGAATACTATAAAAGTTTGGACTTAGAATTTTTTTCAGAATTTGTCTGAATTGTAGAAATATTGGCAAAGTTCTCAGCCTCATTCCTCGGTAACAAGGTCATGTACCCTCACCAAATTTTTAGTGTTTTTGAGTCAATGCCTAGGCATGAATCCCTGAAAATTTCAGTATCGTAACCAGGGGAATACTATAAAAGTTTGGACTTAGAATTTTTTTCAGAATTTGTCTGAATTGTAGAAATATTGGCAAAGTTCTCAGCCTCATTCCTCGGTAACAAGGTCATGTACCCTCACCAAATTTTTAGTGTTTTTGAGTCAATGCCTAGGCATGAATCCCTGAAAATTTCAGTATCGTAACCAGGGGAATACTATAAAAGTTTGGACTTAGAATTTTTTTCAGAATTTGTCTGAATTGTAGAAATATTGGCAAAGTTCTCAGCCTCATTCCTCGGTAACAAGGTCATGTACCCTCACCAAATTTTTAGTGTTTTTGAGTCAATGCCTAGGCATGAATCCCTGAAAATTTCAGTATCGTAACCAGGGGAATACTATAAAAGTTTGGACTTAGAATTTTTTTCAGAATTTGTCTGAATTGTAGAAATATTGGCAAAGTTCTCAGCCTCATTCCTCGGTAACAAGGTCATGTACCCTCACCAAATTTTTAGTGTTTTTGAGTCAATGCCTAGGCATGAATCCCTGAAAATTTCAGTATCGTAACCAGGGGAATACTATAAAAGTTTGGACTTAGAATTTTTTTCAGAATTTGTCTGAATTGTAGAAATATTGGCAAAGTTCTCAGCCTCATTCCTCGGTAACAAGGTCATGTACCCTCACCAAATTTTTAGTGTTTTTGAGTCAATGCCTAGGCATGAATCCCTGAAAATTTCAGTATCGTAACCAGGGGAATACTATAAAAGTTTGGACTTAGAATTTTTTTCAGAATTTGTCTGAATTGTAGAAATATTGGCAAAGTTCTCAGCCTCATTCCTCGGTAACAAGGTCATGTACCCTCACCAAATTTTTAGTGTTTTTGAGTCAATGCCTAGGCATGAATCCCTGAAAATTTCAGTATCGTAACCAGGGGAATACTATAAAAGTTTGGACTTAGAATTTTTTTCAGAATTTGTCTGAATTGTAGAAATATTGGCAAAGTTCTCAGCCTCATTCCTCGGTAACAAGGTCATGTACCCTCACCAAATTTTTAGTGTTTTTGAGTCAATGCCTAGGCATGAATCCCTGAAAATTTCAGTATCGTAACCAGGGGAATACTATAAAAGTTTGGACTTAGAATTTTTTTCAGAATTTGTCTGAATTGTAGAAATATTGGCAAAGTTCTCAGCCTCATTCCTCGGTAACAAGGTCATGTACCCTCACCAAATTTTTAGTGTTTTTGAGTCAATGCCTAGGCATGAATCCCTGAAAATTTCAGTATCGTAACCAGGGGAATACTATAAAAGTTTGGACTTAGAATTTTTTTCAGAATTTGTCTGAATTGTAGAAATATTGGCAAAGTTCTCAGCCTCATTCCTCGGTAACAAGGTCATGTACCCTCACCAAATTTTTAGTGTTTTTGAGTCAATGCCTAGGCATGAATCCCTGAAAATTTCAGTATCGTAACCAGGGGAATACTATAAAAGTTTGGACTTAGAATTTTTTTCAGAATTTGTCTGAATTGTAGAAATATTGGCAAAGTTCTCAGCCTCATTCCTCGGTAACAAGGTCATGTACCCTCACCAAATTTTTAGTGTTTTTGAGTCAATGCCTAGGCATGAATCCCTGAAAATTTCAGTATCGTAACCAGGGGAATACTATAAAAGTTTGGACTTAGAATTTTTTTCAGAATTTGTCTGAATTGTAGAAATATTGGCAAAGTTCTCAGCCTCATTCCTCGGTAACAAGGTCATGTACCCTCACCAAATTTTTAGTGTTTTTGAGTCAATGCCTAGGCATGAATCCCTGAAAATTTCAGTATCGTAACCAGGGGAATACTATAAAAGTTTGGACTTAGAATTTTTTTCAGAATTTGTCTGAATTGTAGAAATATTGGCAAAGTTCTCAGCCTCATTCCTCGGTAACAAGGTCATGTACCCTCACCAAATTTTTAGTGTTTTTGAGTCAATGCCTAGGCATGAATCCCTGAAAATTTCAGTATCGTAACCAGGGGAATACTATAAAAGTTTGGACTTAGAATTTTTTTCAGAATTTGTCTGAATTGTAGAAATATTGGCAAAGTTCTCAGCCTCATTCCTCGGTAACAAGGTCATGTACCCTCACCAAATTTTTAGTGTTTTTGAGTCAATGCCTAGGCATGAATCCCTGAAAATTTCAGTATCGTAACCAGGGGAATACTATAAAAGTTTGGACTTAGAATTTTTTTCAGAATTTGTCTGAATTGTAGAAATATTGGCAAAGTTCTCAGCCTCATTCCTCGGTAACAAGGTCATGTACCCTCACCAAATTTTTAGTGTTTTTGAGTCAATGCCTAGGCATGAATCCCTGAAAATTTCAGTATCGTAACCAGGGGAATACTATAAAAGTTTGGACTTAGAATTTTTTTCAGAATTTGTCTGAATTGTAGAAATATTGGCAAAGTTCTCAGCCTCATTCCTCGGTAACAAGGTCATGTACCCTCACCAAATTTTTAGTGTTTTTGAGTCAATGCCTAGGCATGAATCCCTGAAAATTTCAGTATCGTAACCAGGGGAATACTATAAAAGTTTGGACTTAGAATTTTTTTCAGAATTTGTCTGAATTGTAGAAATATTGGCAAAGTTCTCAGCCTCATTCCTCGGTAACAAGGTCATGTACCCTCACCAAATTTTTAGTGTTTTTGAGTCAATGCCTAGGCATGAATCCCTGAAAATTTCAGTATCGTAACCAGGGGAATACTATAAAAGTTTGGACTTAGAATTTTTTTCAGAATTTGTCTGAATTGTAGAAATATTGGCAAAGTTCTCAGCCTCATTCCTCGGTAACAAGGTCATGTACCCTCACCAAATTTTTAGTGTTTTTGAGTCAATGCCTAGGCATGAATCCCTGAAAATTTCAGTATCGTAACCAGGGGAATACTATAAAAGTTTGGACTTAGAATTTTTTTCAGAATTTGTCTGAATTGTAGAAATATTGGCAAAGTTCTCAGCCTCATTCCTCGGTAACAAGGTCATGTACCCTCACCAAATTTTTAGTGTTTTTGAGTCAATGCCTAGGCATGAATCCCTGAAAATTTCAGTATCGTAACCAGGGGAATACTATAAAAGTTTGGACTTAGAATTTTTTTCAGAATTTGTCTGAATTGTAGAAATATTGGCAAAGTTCTCAGCCTCATTCCTCGGTAACAAGGTCATGTACCCTCACCAAATTTTTAGTGTTTTTGAGTCAATGCCTAGGCATGAATCCCTGAAAATTTCAGTATCGTAACCAGGGGAATACTATAAAAGTTTGGACTTAGAATTTTTTTCAGAATTTGTCTGAATTGTAGAAATATTGGCAAAGTTCTCAGCCTCATTCCTCGGTAACAAGGTCATGTACCCTCACCAAATTTTTAGTGTTTTTGAGTCAATGCCTAGGCATGAATCCCTGAAAATTTCAGTATCGTAACCAGGGGAATACTATAAAAGTTTGGACTTAGAATTTTTTTCAGAATTTGTCTGAATTGTAGAAATATTGGCAAAGTTCTCAGCCTCATTCCTCGGTAACAAGGTCATGTACCCTCACCAAATTTTTAGTGTTTTTGAGTCAATGCCTAGGCATGAATCCCTGAAAATTTCAGTATCGTAACCAGGGGAATACTATAAAAGTTTGGACTTAGAATTTTTTTCAGAATTTGTCTGAATTGTAGAAATATTGGCAAAGTTCTCAGCCTCATTCCTCGGTAACAAGGTCATGTACCCTCACCAAATTTTTAGTGTTTTTGAGTCAATGCCTAGGCATGAATCCCTGAAAATTTCAGTATCGTAACCAGGGGAATACTATAAAAGTTTGGACTTAGAATTTTTTTCAGAATTTGTCTGAATTGTAGAAATATTGGCAAAGTTCTCAGCCTCATTCCTCGGTAACAAGGTCATGTACCCTCACCAAATTTTTAGTGTTTTTGAGTCAATGCCTAGGCATGAATCCCTGAAAATTTCAGTATCGTAACCAGGGGAATACTATAAAAGTTTGGACTTAGAATTTTTTTCAGAATTTGTCTGAATTGTAGAAATATTGGCAAAGTTCTCAGCCTCATTCCTCGGTAACAAGGTCATGTACCCTCACCAAATTTTTAGTGTTTTTGAGTCAATGCCTAGGCATGAATCCCTGAAAATTTCAGTATCGTAACCAGGGGAATACTATAAAAGTTTGGACTTAGAATTTTTTTCAGAATTTGTCTGAATTGTAGAAATATTGGCAAAGTTCTCAGCCTCATTCCTCGGTAACAAGGTCATGTACCCTCACCAAATTTTTAGTGTTTTTGAGTCAATGCCTAGGCATGAATCCCTGAAAATTTCAGTATCGTAACCAGGGGAATACTATAAAAGTTTGGACTTAGAATTTTTTTCAGAATTTGTCTGAATTGTAGAAATATTGGCAAAGTTCTCAGCCTCATTCCTCGGTAACAAGGTCATGTACCCTCACCAAATTTTTAGTGTTTTTGAGTCAATGCCTAGGCATGAATCCCTGAAAATTTCAGTATCGTAACCAGGG
Organism: Pinctada fucata; assembly: GCA_028142955.1. NCBI lineage: Eukaryota > Metazoa > Mollusca > Bivalvia > Pterioida > Pteriidae > Pinctada > Pinctada fucata. The sequence goes on along the minus strand of AP027108.1, from coordinate 39,536,965 downwards.
GAATACTATAAAAGTTTGGACTTAGAATTTTTTTCAGAATTTGTCTGAATTGTAGAAATATTGGCAAAGTTCTCAGCCTCATTCCTCGGTAACAAGGTCATGTACCCTCACCAAATTTTTAGTGTTTTTGAGTCAATGCCTAGGCATGAATCCCTGAAAATTTCAGTATCGTAACCAGGGGAATACTATAAAAGTTTGGACTTAAAATTTTTTTCAGAATTTGTCTGAATTGTAGAAATATTGGCAAAGTTCTCAGCCTCATTCCTCGGTAACAAGGTCATGTACCCTCACCAAATTTTTAGTGTTTTTGAGTCAATGCCTAGGCATGAATCCCTGAAAATTTCAGTATCGTAACCAGGGGAATACTATAAAAGTTTGGACTTAGAATTTTTTTCAGAATTTGTCTGAATTGTAGAAATATTGGCAAAGTTCTCAGCCTCATTCCTCGGTAACAAGGTCATGTACCCTCACCAAATTTTTAGTGTTTTTGAGTCAATGCCTAGGCATGAATCCCTGAAAATTTCAGTATCGTAACCAGGGGAATACTATAAAAGTTTGGACTTAGAATTTTTTTCAGAATTTGTCTGAATTGTAGAAATATTGGCAAAGTTCTCAGCCTCATTCCTCGGTAACAAGGTCATGTACCCTCACCAAATTTTTAGTGTTTTTGAGTCAATGCCTAGGCATGAATCCCTGAAAATTTCAGTATCGTAACCAGGGGAATACTATAAAAGTTTGGACTTAGAATTTTTTTCAGAATTTGTCTGAATTGTAGAAATATTGGCAAAGTTCTCAGCCTCATTCCTCGGTAACAAGGTCATGTACCCTCACCAAATTTTTAGTGTTTTTGAGTCAATGCCTAGGCATGAATCCCTGAAAATTTCAGTATCGTAACCAGGGGAATACTATAAAAGTTTGGACTTAGAATTTTTTTCAGAATTTGTCTGAATTGTAGAAATATTGGCAAAGTTCTCAGCCTCATTCCTCGGTAACAAGGTCATGTACCCTCACCAAATTTTTAGTGTTTTTGAGTCAATGCCTAGGCATGAATCCCTGAAAATTTCAGTATCGTAACCAGGGGAATACTATAAAAGTTTGGACTTAGAATTTTTTTCAGAATTTGTCTGAATTGTAGAAATATTGGCAAAGTTCTCAGCCTCATTCCTCGGTAACAAGGTCATGTACCCTCACCAAATTTTTAGTGTTTTTGAGTCAATGCCTAGGCATGAATCCCTGAAAATTTCAGTATCGTAACCAGGGGAATACTATAAAAGTTTGGACTTAGAATTTTTTTCAGAATTTGTCTGAATTGTAGAAATATTGGCAAAGTTCTCAGCCTCATTCCTCGGTAACAAGGTCATGTACCCTCACCAAATTTTTAGTGTTTTTGAGTCAATGCCTAGGCATGAATCCCTGAAAATTTCAGTATCGTAACCAGGGGAATACTATAAAAGTTTGGACTTAGAATTTTTTTCAGAATTTGTCTGAATTGTAGAAATATTGGCAAAGTTCTCAGCCTCATTCCTCGGTAACAAGGTCATGTACCCTCACCAAATTTTTAGTGTTTTTGAGTCAATGCCTAGGCATGAATCCCTGAAAATTTCAGTATCGTAACCAGGGGAATACTATAAAAGTTTGGACTTAGAATTTTTTTCAGAATTTGTCTGAATTGTAGAAATATTGGCAAAGTTCTCAGCCTCATTCCTCGGTAACAAGGTCATGTACCCTCACCAAATTTTTAGTGTTTTTGAGTCAATGCCTAGGCATGAATCCCTGAAAATTTCAGTATCGTAACCAGGGGAATACTATAAAAGTTTGGACTTAGAATTTTTTTCAGAATTTGTCTGAATTGTAGAAATATTGGCAAAGTTCTCAGCCTCATTCCTCGGTAACAAGGTCATGTACCCTCACCAAATTTTTAGTGTTTTTGAGTCAATGCCTAGGCATGAATCCCTGAAAATTTCAGTATCGTAACCAGGGGAATACTATAAAAGTTTGGACTTAGAATTTTTTTCAGAATTTGTCTGAATTGTAGAAATATTGGCAAAGTTCTCAGCCTCATTCCTCGGTAACAAGGTCATGTACCCTCACCAAATTTTTAGTGTTTTTGAGTCAATGCCTAGGCATGAATCCCTGAAAATTTCAGTATCGTAACCAGGGGAATACTATAAAAGTTTGGACTTAGAATTTTTTTCAGAATTTGTCTGAATTGTAGAAATATTGGCAAAGTTCTCAGCCTCATTCCTCGGTAACAAGGTCATGTACCCTCACCAAATTTTTAGTGTTTTTGAGTCAATGCCTAGGCATGAATCCCTGAAAATTTCAGTATCGTAACCAGGGGAATACTATAAAAGTTTGGACTTAGAATTTTTTTCAGAATTTGTCTGAATTGTAGAAATATTGGCAAAGTTCTCAGCCTCATTCCTCGGTAACAAGGTCATGTACCCTCACCAAATTTTTAGTGTTTTTGAGTCAATGCCTAGGCATGAATCCCTGAAAATTTCAGTATCGTAACCAGGGGAATACTATAAAAGTTTGGACTTAGAATTTTTTTCAGAATTTGTCTGAATTGTAGAAATATTGGCAAAGTTCTCAGCCTCATTCCTCGGTAACAAGGTCATGTACCCTCACCAAATTTTTAGTGTTTTTGAGTCAATGCCTAGGCATGAATCCCTGAAAATTTCAGTATCGTAACCAGGGGAATACTATAAAAGTTTGGACTTAGAATTTTTTTCAGAATTTGTCTGAATTGTAGAAATATTGGCAAAGTTCTCAGCCTCATTCCTCGGTAACAAGGTCATGTACCCTCACCAAATTTTTAGTGTTTTTGAGTCAATGCCTAGGCATGAATCCCTGAAAATTTCAGTATCGTAACCAGGGGAATACTATAAAAGTTTGGACTTAGAATTTTTTTCAGAATTTGTCTGAATTGTAGAAATATTGGCAAAGTTCTCAGCCTCATTCCTCGGTAACAAGGTCATGTACCCTCACCAAATTTTTAGTGTTTTTGAGTCAATGCCTAGGCATGAATCCCTGAAAATTTCAGTATCGTAACCAGGGGAATACTATAAAAGTTTGGACTTAGAATTTTTTTCAGAATTTGTCTGAATTGTAGAAATATTGGCAAAGTTCTCAGCCTCATTCCTCGGTAACAAGGTCATGTACCCTCACCAAATTTTTAGTGTTTTTGAGTCAATGCCTAGGCATGAATCCCTGAAAATTTCAGTATCGTAACCAGGGGAATACTATAAAAGTTTGGACTTAGAATTTTTTTCAGAATTTGTCTGAATTGTAGAAATATTGGCAAAGTTCTCAGCCTCATTCCTCGGTAACAAGGTCATGTACCCTCACCAAATTTTTAGTGTTTTTGAGTCAATGCCTAGGCATGAATCCCTGAAAATTTCAGTATCGTAACCAGGGGAATACTATAAAAGTTTGGACTTAGAATTTTTTTCAGAATTTGTCTGAATTGTAGAAATATTGGCAAAGTTCTCAGCCTCATTCCTCGGTAACAAGGTCATGTACCCTCACCAAATTTTTAGTGTTTTTGAGTCAATGCCTAGGCATGAATCCCTGAAAATTTCAGTATCGTAACCAGGGGAATACTATAAAAGTTTGGACTTAGAATTTTTTTCAGAATTTGTCTGAATTGTAGAAATATTGGCAAAGTTCTCAGCCTCATTCCTCGGTAACAAGGTCATGTACCCTCACCAAATTTTTAGTGTTTTTGAGTCAATGCCTAGGCATGAATCCCTGAAAATTTCAGTATCGTAACCAGGGGAATACTATAAAAGTTTGGACTTAGAATTTTTTTCAGAATTTGTCTGAATTGTAGAAATATTGGCAAAGTTCTCAGCCTCATTCCTCGGTAACAAGGTCATGTACCCTCACCAAATTTTTAGTGTTTTTGAGTCAATGCCTAGGCATGAATCCCTGAAAATTTCAGTATCGTAACCAGGGGAATACTATAAAAGTTTGGACTTAGAATTTTTTTCAGAATTTGTCTGAATTGTAGAAATATTGGCAAAGTTCTCAGCCTCATTCCTCGGTAACAAGGTCATGTACCCTCACCAAATTTTTAGTGTTTTTGAGTCAATGCCTAGGCATGAATCCCTGAAAATTTCAGTATCGTAACCAGGGGAATACTATAAAAGTTTGGACTTAGAATTTTTTTCAGAATTTGTCTGAATTGTAGAAATATTGGCAAAGTTCTCAGCCTCATTCCTCGGTAACAAGGTCATGTACCCTCACCAAATTTTTAGTGTTTTTGAGTCAATGCCTAGGCATGAATCCCTGAAAATTTCAGTATCGTAACCAGGGGAATACTATAAAAGTTTGGACTTAGAATTTTTTTCAGAATTTGTCTGAATTGTAGAAATATTGGCAAAGTTCTCAGCCTCATTCCTCGGTAACAAGGTCATGTACCCTCACCAAATTTTTAGTGTTTTTGAGTCAATGCCTAGGCATGAATCCCTGAAAATTTCAGTATCGTAACCAGGGGAATACTATAAAAGTTTGGACTTAGAATTTTTTTCAGAATTTGTCTGAATTGTAGAAATATTGGCAAAGTTCTCAGCCTCATTCCTCGGTAACAAGGTCATGTACCCTCACCAAATTTTTAGTGTTTTTGAGTCAATGCCTAGGCATGAATCCCTGAAAATTTCAGTATCGTAACCAGGGGAATACTATAAAAGTTTGGACTTAGAATTTTTTTCAGAATTTGTCTGAATTGTAGAAATATTGGCAAAGTTCTCAGCCTCATTCCTCGGTAACAAGGTCATGTACCCTCACCAAATTTTTAGTGTTTTTGAGTCAATGCCTAGGCATGAATCCCTGAAAATTTCAGTATCGTAACCAGGGGAATACTATAAAAGTTTGGACTTAGAATTTTTTTCAGAATTTGTCTGAATTGTAGAAATATTGGCAAAGTTCTCAGCCTCATTCCTCGGTAACAAGGTCATGTACCCTCACCAAATTTTTAGTGTTTTTGAGTCAATGCCTAGGCATGAATCCCTGAAAATTTCAGTATCGTAACCAGGGGAATACTATAAAAGTTTGGACTTAGAATTTTTTTCAGAATTTGTCTGAATTGTAGAAATATTGGCAAAGTTCTCAGCCTCATTCCTCGGTAACAAGGTCATGTACCCTCACCAAATTTTTAGTGTTTTTGAGTCAATGCCTAGGCATGAATCCCTGAAAATTTCAGTATCGTAACCAGGGGAATACTATAAAAGTTTGGACTTAGAATTTTTTTCAGAATTTGTCTGAATTGTAGAAATATTGGCAAAGTTCTCAGCCTCATTCCTCGGTAACAAGGTCATGTACCCTCACCAAATTTTTAGTGTTTTTGAGTCAATGCCTAGGCATGAATCCCTGAAAATTTCAGTATCGTAACCAGGGGAATACTATAAAAGTTTGGACTTAGAATTTTTTTCAGAATTTGTCTGAATTGTAGAAATATTGGCAAAGTTCTCAGCCTCATTCCTCGGTAACAAGGTCATGTACCCTCACCAAATTTTTAGTGTTTTTGAGTCAATGCCTAGGCATGAATCCCTGAAAATTTCAGTATCGTAACCAGGGGAATACTATAAAAGTTTGGACTTAGAATTTTTTTCAGAATTTGTCTGAATTGTAGAAATATTGGCAAAGTTCTCAGCCTCATTCCTCGGTAACAAGGTCATGTACCCTCACCAAATTTTTAGTGTTTTTGAGTCAATGCCTAGGCATGAATCCCTGAAAATTTCAGTATCGTAACCAGGGGAATACTATAAAAGTTTGGACTTAGAATTTTTTTCAGAATTTGTCTGAATTGTAGAAATATTGGCAAAGTTCTCAGCCTCATTCCTCGGTAACAAGGTCATGTACCCTCACCAAATTTTTAGTGTTTTTGAGTCAATGCCTAGGCATGAATCCCTGAAAATTTCAGTATCGTAACCAGGGGAATACTATAAAAGTTTGGACTTAGAATTTTTTTCAGAATTTGTCTGAATTGTAGAAATATTGGCAAAGTTCTCAGCCTCATTCCTCGGTAACAAGGTCATGTACCCTCACCAAATTTTTAGTGTTTTTGAGTCAATGCCTAGGCATGAATCCCTGAAAATTTCAGTATCGTAACCAGGGGAATACTATAAAAGTTTGGACTTAGAATTTTTTTCAGAATTTGTCTGAATTGTAGAAATATTGGCAAAGTTCTCAGCCTCATTCCTCGGTAACAAGGTCATGTACCCTCACCAAATTTTTAGTGTTTTTGAGTCAATGCCTAGGCATGAATCCCTGAAAATTTCAGTATCGTAACCAGGGGAATACTATAAAAGTTTGGACTTAGAATTTTTTTCAGAATTTGTCTGAATTGTAGAAATATTGGCAAAGTTCTCAGCCTCATTCCTCGGTAACAAGGTCATGTACCCTCACCAAATTTTTAGTGTTTTTGAGTCAATGCCTAGGCATGAATCCCTGAAAATTTCAGTATCGTAACCAGGGGAATACTATAAAAGTTTGGACTTAGAATTTTTTTCAGAATTTGTCTGAATTGTAGAAATATTGGCAAAGTTCTCAGCCTCATTCCTCGGTAACAAGGTCATGTACCCTCACCAAATTTTTAGTGTTTTTGAGTCAATGCCTAGGCATGAATCCCTGAAAATTTCAGTATCGTAACCAGGGGAATACTATAAAAGTTTGGACTTAGAATTTTTTTCAGAATTTGTCTGAATTGTAGAAATATTGGCAAAGTTCTCAGCCTCATTCCTCGGTAACAAGGTCATGTACCCTCACCAAATTTTTAGTGTTTTTGAGTCAATGCCTAGGCATGAATCCCTGAAAATTTCAGTATCGTAACCAGGGGAATACTATAAAAGTTTGGACTTAGAATTTTTTTCAGAATTTGTCTGAATTGTAGAAATATTGGCAAAGTTCTCAGCCTCATTCCTCGGTAACAAGGTCATGTACCCTCACCAAATTTTTAGTGTTTTTGAGTCAATGCCTAGGCATGAATCCCTGAAAATTTCAGTATCGTAACCAGGGGAATACTATAAAAGTTTGGACTTAGAATTTTTTTCAGAATTTGTCTGAATTGTAGAAATATTGGCAAAGTTCTCAGCCTCATTCCTCGGTAACAAGGTCATGTACCCTCACCAAATTTTTAGTGTTTTTGAGTCAATGCCTAGGCATGAATCCCTGAAAATTTCAGTATCGTAACCAGGGGAATACTATAAAAGTTTGGACTTAGAATTTTTTTCAGAATTTGTCTGAATTGTAGAAATATTGGCAAAGTTCTCAGCCTCATTCCTCGGTAACAAGGTCATGTACCCTCACCAAATTTTTAGTGTTTTTGAGTCAATGCCTAGGCATGAATCCCTGAAAATTTCAGTATCGTAACCAGGGGAATACTATAAAAGTTTGGACTTAGAATTTTTTTCAGAATTTGTCTGAATTGTAGAAATATTGGCAAAGTTCTCAGCCTCATTCCTCGGTAACAAGGTCATGTACCCTCACCAAATTTTTAGTGTTTTTGAGTCAATGCCTAGGCATGAATCCCTGAAAATTTCAGTATCGTAACCAGGGGAATACTATAAAAGTTTGAGCTATTACCAACAGGATGTGTCAATCCTTTGCTTCATTTATTTTTTATTCTGTAAGAAGTGGAGGTGGGGCATTGGTGTCTTATGTATTTTTTGGTGTGATGATAGTAATACAGAAAATTTATTATGCATACATTTGCAATACAGGTGTTTCTTATTCGAATTGTCAACTATATTCTGGAATGCAGTTGACAATTCAATCGTCAACTGTCAACTGTCAACTGTACTCCAAAATATGTTTGCCCAAAGTTAGTCCTTGGACTAAACATGTAGTCCAGTCCGACATAAGAGAGGGTGTCAAGCATATGATTAAATAAAGAATTCATGTAAAAAAGCATCATAGATGCATCAATATATAGTTACATCATGTTGCCTAATGTGACACGCCTCCCGCTTTATATACAGGGATACAAAACCACGAGGTCATCTCTCTCTCTCTCTCTCTCTTTCTCTCTGTTTTCTCCCCCCCCCCCCTTCTCTCTCTCTCTCTGCGAGAAGTATACATGGTAACAAATAATTAGATTAAAAGGTAAAAATAAACAAATAAAACCACATCGCACTCATTTCGATTTTCTGTCCGAGAAAATGCTCATATTAAAGAAATCAGAACAAAATCTTGATAATTCATTATCAAACAGCATAAAAAAATCTAAACTTTCTCAGGGTCATCTTTTGTTATTTAAAATGGGCGGATTGAGGGGTGGGGTCCTGGAATCCTCCCCGTTTCCGTTTTTTTCACTAACAGATAAGGACTCGGACAAAACTACAAGCTCCTGAATTAATTAGAAATTTCAGATTGTCCCCCAGAATTTTACAATGTTGAAATGATATACACACAATTTCTTATACATTCATGTACATTCTATCACTGTCTATATTAAATCGAAACCATCATCGATGAAATCAAATATTTCGTACAAAGTTTATAGCATGCCTCATAGAGGGGAATTTCTGCTCAATCGAAAACTATCATTATTTCAAATAGTAAATCATATCTTTTTTTCTGCATTCCACTATAAAATTAACAATTATACACATGAAAAATAATTTGCAAAACAAGCCACTGGTAAAGTGACGGGAAATTTGGTCCAGCGATATGGGAGGCACATTATCGTCTTTCATCAGACGTTTGTGCAATCTAATCAATATATTTGCAATTCAGTAAAAAAGAATTCAACTCAATACATTGATGTGTCTTTTTCCAAACGATTCTCAGAAAGGTCCAATCAATACTCGTCCTATAGGTTTGGGAGGGGTATGTACCTTGGTATCCATTTCTTTGTCGTTTTTTTAAATGAGTACAAAATAGTCCAGATATGCAAGAAGAAAATGAGAAAGCACACTCCAGATTGCACCCGTGATTTATTCATTTTTTCTTTCAAAAATGACCGCAGGGGAGGTGGGGCCGATATATATGCCCCCGCTCCCCCGAGTCTAGATCCGCTTAGAGTAGACCAAGATTTTTGCGTTGAGACCCTCTCCTCTCAATCTCGGGACTCGGAGTCCACATTGAATTTTACGCTGTACCTAGGATTCCTCCGTTCTCTCTCTTTCTCTTAATTCCCTATCATTGTACTCCAAATAGCAGAGGGAAATATTTGAAGAAGGAAAACTCATTTTGGAACGACTTGTACGATGACGAAGTCAATCTCATAATGAAAATTATTATGAAGAAGATTAGCTGATATGCTTGATCTGAAATCATACAAACTGACCATCGTATTGTAGATAGTATTATGAATACGATTGCCAAGAAATAGCTGAGAATTTTTATAGTTGCATACTGTAGACAACAAAGGTAGCTCGAATTTGCTTTTACAATTATGACACACAGTAGTCAATACAGTAGCTGATCCATATCTGGTATCGTGTATCGTGTAACGTGTATCTTGTCATATCCTTTCGTATCATTCCCTATCGTGTATAAGGTCTATCGTTTTCGTTCGTGTATCCCGTCGTATCATGCATGTATCCTACCGTATCATGTAGGTATCACATCGTACCATGTATCTTCTAAAACATAACGCTCTATGGTCTGTACTGTATGCAAACCAACTCCTATTCTGTCGCGAAGCAATGAATTTTGATAGATAAAAACATGATATATTGATAATAATTCCAGATTGAAACCATTCTTGTAATTATTTTCACCAAAAATAATCAAATATGTATATTTCTTTATAGATAATTCTTTGAAAGAGTAAAATAGCTAAACTTTTTCCAGAACAGTACATTTGGTGTACTCCCAACCCAAAAAGAGAATCTAAAACAAGAGGCCCAAGAGGGCCACATCGCTCACCTGAGAGCCATATTCAATTTTAAGATATCAAACAAGATTAAGGCATTTTATAACTTTTGATAGCATAGAAGTACTTGCAGCAGATGAAGAGCCTTCTTTTTAAGTGTATCAAATAATGCACTTGATTGTCTAAGATGCTAAAATTATGAACTTTTAAAATGTAGTAAGTTTGCACTTAAGTTTTAACATCCTGAAATATATAAGAGTCAGGTGAGTAAGTATGAAAATTCAGTGTCACTGTAAAGGTATATTGTGTATAATGATGGCATATTACAATGAACAAAGGTTAGTGACTCCTGTAGGGCTATTGTAGGTCAACATCAACCACCTTGTACATCTGTATAACTATTAGTTTGAAACTGCACAGCAAGTTTTATTCAAATACAGAGAAAAACCTTTTTCAAAGAGTAACAACGTTTGTAAAAGTAGGTCAACTACTACAGAATTGAAGTTAATCTGTAAATCATCATTATGATGATTCACTGCGAGATACATTCAATTATTTGTAGGAGTTGGATATGAAAGTCTGAATAAATACACAAGCAACACAAAGCATATGGCAAAAAAAAAACTCCAATGTTTTTTTTCTATCCATTCAGTGTTTGTATATGAACAGGTTTTCCTATTTATGTCTAACTTTGATTTTGACAATCAATAGCAGATTGGACTGAGACCTCCAGAGTGTCAACAAGCTTTTCATATCATCATCCATTGTGGCTTTGATCTCTGACCTTGAAATTCAAAAGGTGTCATTTTCTCATCATTGAAAACTTACATGCAAAGTTTGGTGAAGATCAGAATTAACCCGTGACCTCTAGAGTGTCCACTAGGTTTTCCTATTATTACACAATGAGACCTGACCTTAAAAATCAATAGGTGTGTTTTTCTCAGTATGAAAAATTACACACAAAATGACCACGTCCTTTTTCTAAGACCCTGGGGGCCAGGGGCTCAAACAAAATATGAGGTGCACAACTACACCATAGACCAAATTAAATGCAAAAAGAATTAAGTTTCCATCACTTATGATTTCAGAGGAGTTGCTTTAACAAAAATTATATACAGTCAGACAGACACACGGACGGACGGATGGACGGACGCCGGACAACATGGTATCGCATAAGCTCAAGTGGTATTTGACCAGAAGAGCTAAAAAGTAGGTCAAACTTCTAGGTCATGGTCACGAAATCAAAATTGTTTGGTACTAATGGAAACGTTTTGATAAAAAGAATACACATGTGAAAATAAATTTGTTTTTGGAAAAAAAAAAAAAACGAATGTCTCTCCCCACATTTAAAATTTACTAAGTGCAATTGACCTTGATCACATGAGCTTGGGTGAAGGTGATGTGAAACCTTCGAATCGTCAGCAACAACATATTAAAGTGATCCCTTAAAAAGTTCAAGATATTGCCCGGACACGATTTGTGACAGACGGACAAATGGGTGCAAAGGCAAAAACAATATGTCTCCTCCCATTGGGGGGAAACATAAATATTAAGGCCCTATCACTTACCATTCAAAAGTTACGACCACAGTTTAAGATTTTCTCACTGACCATACGTGACCTGACCCCCTTCCCCCAAAAGTATAAAAAAAAAAACAGGTTACGTATGCAGGAAATTTGAAGGGGGGGGGGGGGGGTTCGTCCAACTTTAACAGTTTCCTTCTGCATCAAACATCAAATTCTGGATTCATCCATGACAGGGGGATAGTTTGTTTTAATTCAGGTATGCATGCTTCAATAATAATTGAATATATCTTACTACTCTTTTATCCTCAAACAGCTAAACAACCCCCCTTTTCTGTCCATCCCTCTGAACCTTACTTTGTATCATTCTAATACTTTAAGAAACATTTCCTTTATCATCTTTACATCATTTTAAAAATGGAATTGATATCCAAAATAAATAATCCAACATTTGTCTCAATTCGACGTGTATTTACGATTGTTTACATTATGCACTGACCTCTCTTCGAATGAATGATACGAAACAGGGTGCCAAGTTTGATAAGAGAAATTTTTGAATGAAAGTGCGTTATTGATTATCATCAGTCCATTCTTTATATCATAAACTTACCATACAATCATGAAATAATTTTCGTTCATGTTGTTTAAATACATGTATGCAGTGGCGGATTTAGGGGGTGGGGGGCAGGGGGCCCGGGCCCCCCTTTTTCGCCCAAAGTTATTGATTCAGAATACTCTTTTTATGCTTAATCTCTTTACTTTTTGGGAAATTTTCGGCTCGCTTCGCTCGCCACACTTAATTTTTCATTAGCTGTCTATTTTTTCGTCTTCACTTTGTCTTGAACGTTCTTTGTCATCGTGTTTGAACGGATTCATATGTCATAAACATATAAAAAATTCAAAAGTAAATTAACACTTGAATAATTACCAAATGCTTCATTTTCATGGGCCGATCTAACCAGTTTAGACAGGTGGATAGTGGGGTTGCAATGCCCTAATCTTCCAAACCTTCCCCAATTGGTCAAACAAAAATAGAGGATGGAAAATGAGAGAGATATTGTAATCTTATGACAAAATGTAACCATCTATTCAAAAAATTTCCCGGCTCGCTCCGCTCGCCTATTTAGAATAATATATATATACATGTATGTATATATACATGTATGGATGACTGAACCAAAACAAAAAAAAAAGAAAACTTCAAATCTTAAAATGTTCCGGCTCGCTGCGCTCGCCAGTATACCTATAAACTAATGTAAACGTATAAAGAAATTCTATCTTCTAAATGCAACATGCAGTTGGAATGACCCCCCCCCCCCCAAAAAAAAAAACTTATTAATTAAAATCACCAGTCTTGAGCTTCAGGTTTCGTCTTCGACCTTTTTTTTTTTTTTTGCTTGTCAGTTTTTCTTTGAACAATTTTCTTCGAGCTGAAACTTTGGGCCCCCCCTTTTCTGAAATCCTAGATCCGCCACTGCATGTATGTGTTATTAACGTTCTATATGTAAGGGTTCTACGCTGTGAGCGCTGTGTTTAATATGACGTAACAGCGCGGATGTGAATCTTATCCCCGACTGACCTTTGACACGGGATGACGTCAAAGTGTGCAATAGGACTATTGAACCAATCAAATATGTAACACAAGATATATGGCGCCTTTGTTTACCATAGATACAGAAATAAAACAGAGAAAATAATAATCAAATAGGGAAATTGTTATGAAATATGCATATATGGAAAAAGTCAACATCTTAAAAAATAAATTCAGAGTATATTTGATAGCGTATATGGCCAAGGAATCCATCAGTGAAATATCAAAACCCTACCTCTTATATTTCAAAAGTAGGTCAAAGGTCAATATCAAGGTAACTAGGTTAATAATCATGATATCAAATGAAAGTTCTTGTCATGAGGAATTTGTATGTAAAATAGCAAAACCCTACCACTCATAATTCAAAAGAAAGGCAACGGTCAGTGTCAAGGTCACTAGGTCAAAAGTCATTAGGGCTGGGACGATTCAGGTATTCTTCGATTCGGTTCGGTTTCGAATTACAAGGCCTCGGTTCGGTTAATTTCGATTCGGTTCATTTGAACGAGTTGAAATACAAAATAATATATGTTAAATGGATAAATTTCACAAATATGAAAAAAAATCTAATTCATTTGACTAACCCATCACTTCAATGTACATGTAACCTTATAGAGCATTAATTTGCATACATGTATATATCTGAAGAATGTGTGGGTATATATTTTCAAAAAATCATATAAGTTTTACATCCATAACTATTGTGGATGCATGTGCTCCAACAAAACAGCATGTACTGTGAGAAATTAAATATAAATACAATGTTCAACACCTTATTTATCAACAACCAAGTATTGACAGGTTTCACAGTAAATATTTCAGTGGACATATAGCTTTCCTTACATTCTTTTTTATGCTTGTACAAAACTTCTGACCAGTTCATGGAAAGCGAAAGTAAATCTACTTTCACTTTCCTTTTCGTGAGAGGCCTGTAAGGGAGGGGTACACTTAACTCGGCGCGATAAGCGAATGTACGCTCTTTTCTTACTTTTTGGCCTTCTTAAATGTTATTTCTGAACTATTTCAAACAATTTTCTGGTCACCATTTTGCTCCACATTACTTTGATAAATTACGTCTGAATCGAATCGAAATTTGCAATTCTACGTCGATGCATCGAACCGACAATTCTAATTTCGAAGCACCGAAATTTTCAGTGCAACGCCCAGCCCTAAAAGTCAAAATATCAAATGTCGTTTGAAAGATCTCGTCGTCAGGAGTTTGCATGTGAAATTTCAGAGCCATAGCTTCCAAGGTCTTCCAACAAATTGTCGGAATTCCAATGGGGACCAATTGTGCCCCACTCCTTGCCGATATTTTCCTTTATTCGTACGAAGCTGAATTCATTCAATCTTTGGTCTCTGAAGGGAAAAGATACTTAGCTTCTGACTTCAACTTCACTTACAGATACATAGACGATGTGTTGTCCATCAATAATCCAAATTTCGCGGATTACCTGAGTAGTATCTATCCTTCGGAGCTTGAAGTCAAAGAAACGACAAAGACAAATAATTCAGCATCCTATTTGGACATAATGTTGTCCTACAATACTGATGGTCACATGAACATCTCACTCTATGAAAAACGTGACGACTTCAATTTCAGAATTACAAACTTTCCTTTTCTGAGTAGCAACATCCCTCCATCGCCTGCTTATGGCGTGTTCATATCTCAGTTGATACGCTATGCCAGAGCAAGTACCAAATATACAAATTTTGTTCTGAGAGCTAGGCGGCTTCTCACTCAGGGATATGTTTGTGACCGACTAATATTGTCACTGAGGAAGTTCTACGGTCGATGTTGGGAACTTGTCATACACTATGATGTCCCACTCTCCAGAATGGTGGATAATATTCTGTCATAGACCATTTGAACCATGCAACCAAAAATTGCACTTTCCGAAATGGAAGTTACCGGATGTGACAGTTCTACCGAATTGAAGCGGAGGATGCTGCATGCAATCAGGAGATGCTTAATCTTCCTGGGCACCAGGTCTCACTCTCATATCGGGAGTCCGCTTCTTTTCATGTGATTGAGGGTTTTGTTTATTTCGTTTGGTTTCTGTTATATCCTGATTTGTATGCCTTCGGTTTCTGATTTTCTGAATTTTCGATTTTGTGCTGTATACAGGGATATGGTCATTCTCCATATTTGTCATTCTATAGTTCATGAGATATAGCCATGATTTATCATTTCTAAAAGAATGGTCAATCTCCAAGGTCAAGGTCACAAGGTCACTTCGGTTGATCGTTTCTTCAACGCGTTCGAAAATTTCTGTTATCAAAATTTCTGAAACAAGGTTCCTGTAGCATCGTATCCCACCCATCCTGTCTATACATTTTGGACATAATAACTTTCACACTCTTAGGTCATATTACATTTGAAGACGTTTACATAGTTTTGATTGAGGATCACTGGCGAGGGTTAAGTACCTGAAACGTGCATGTTTGGTCCACGCTGCAAATATATCTTATCTTAAATGATGCTATTAGATTTGAAGACGTTTAACATCCAATCAAATAAACATTTTTGTCTATAATCTTAGAATTGAACTGAAATTGATTGGGTTGTGGATAAAAATGGATAAGATATGATAAGATAGAGGTGGATAGTAGTGGAAAGGTTAGTACAGGATTTAATAAGATAAGATAATATAGGATAGGATAAGATCCCATTAACTTTCTATCCTACGTATCTGTACATTTATTGGCAAACAAGTGTTAACATGTGTATTGTGTACATGTACAACACACTGAAAAAAAGCTTTTGCAATGCGTAAACGATATAATAGCAACTTTGCGGAAACCTTAAGTTTTTATATAGTTTCCGCAAGGTTTCTATCGTTGAAAGTTAAGTTTTTCGCTTTACATAAACCGACTGCCGGTCAAATTTCAAATGGTGTACACAAACTTAATCACACCATGTAAGGATGATTTTTTTGTGTTATTTATCCTGGATTTCTTGTGTGCGTTCTGGATTTTTTGTGTCATAAAATTCTTTGAAACTCCATAAAATGCTCAATTTGACATTTTTCAGTTTGTATTCATGTATTTATGATTTTTAGTCATCTGTTAGGGACCGTAATTAAAAAAAATACGAACATCACTAGATGTAAAAGAGTTGAGTATGTCCTGACTTTTTTGTGTACCTAGTCCTGGATTTTCTGTGTGGTGTCCTGGATTTTCTTGTTTTGGATTTAAGAATTATTGGCAATAGGTTTGAAAACCAAGCGAATATTTTAATATTATCTGCTCATATAACTCTTAACATTTATAATGACCCATGCCTTAGTTTAAACGAAGAGAAAGCTTGTTTTGTATGCAGAAATCGTTTTGTTTTGTTTTGTTTCTGTTTAGTTTTTTTCCCTTCTTTTCTACGGTGCCTCTAAGCGGGCATGTTAGTTTGTTTTTTATTTGTTCCGAAGGCAGGTGCGTAGCTTTTCAAGTGGAAGCACTTTCAGTCATGAGGTGTGGGGATCGCTTTGAGACCCCAACTGGGTTCAGGGAGAAGCCCTGTAGGGGATCCAGGCCAAGGGGCATAGCCAGGAACCTAATGCATTTTACACATTTGCAGAGCAGTTTCTTACATTAAAATGACCCATGGTACACTTTCTGTTAGTCTGCTTTGCAAAACGATGTGGAGCATTCGGTACTTGTATGCGCCTGGCTATGCGTCTTGCTACCCCCACCCCATCCGGCTCTTTTTTCTCCTTTCCATCAGATTATCAAACATTACGCACAAAAGGAGAGCGATGGGGGTTATTCACTCAGTTCTTTTTATACGATGATATGTATACGCTATATACTGAAGGGCGTTTATTATAGGAACACTTTGTAAAGAATGACAAACGAATGGCCATAAATTCTTTTTATTGATTTTTTGTTGTTTGTTTGTGTGTTTGGTTTTCTTTTCTTTTCTTTTTTTTTGGTCACATTAACGTAGCTCGCGGGGAAGCTTTCATCACAATCACATGTGTACGCAGGTTTCACCCTCGAATTTTGTTATGTGCACATCTACGCTATGACGTCATAAACCTTACTTGATCGTAACGTCACGTTACGTTGCGCGACATATATCGTTAGGGCGCAAATAATGGCTTTATTTTAAATACTTATATTTTCTAGTAAGCGTAGCGAGCCGAAATTTTTAAACATAAACTTTACATTGTGTCTAAATTCAGTCAATGTATTTAGACACGCTTGCAATGAGAACCGGAAACTTTGAGGAATGTTTGGTTATATTTTGACTATTTCTAGGGAATGATATATGAATGCAATTTTTTCTTCAAATATTACGTTGGAAATTAATGTTCTTTCATCCATCCTCCTCCATCCTTATCTAATTTCTTTATTGTACCATATAGACGGACGGAGAAGGCTTTACTTTTTTATTGTTTTTATTCACCACAACTTGTATGCTGACATAAAAAATGCACATATCTTCTATAGATAATGATAAAATAATATTGCATATACATGTAAGACATTGCATGAAATATACAAGGTTAAACGGTATTGTATATAATCTGTTTCATCTCAGGATTATACAAGAGTATAATTATCCTTAATATTTCTATCGTGATAAAAAGATTATTGAAATTCAAACGCTGTCGTGATTAGTTTTCAAAAATCAAATTTTAAGTTTCCCATCTGCTTTTAATTCGTTTTCTCTTTTGTTCTGACACAAAGTACAATGAATATAATTCCATAGGATCTGATGAAGGCTTTAATTTTGATCAGTCTTTTTCTCGCTCTCCTTCTTGCTTCTTTCTCAGTGTGCACAATCGGGGAAAGCGAGGGTGTGTGTGTGTGGGGGGGGGGGGGGGGGTTCCGACAGAAAAGGAGGAGGGGCTGCCTTATAAAATAAAATTAATCTTCTCAATACTTTTTAAATAATATGCAAAGTGGTGATTTACTTTAAGAATTTAGGAATACATAGTGTCAGAAAGTTCGATTATGACGTAAGACAAAGATTTGTATATATATCAGAAAACAGAGCGAACCGGAATTGTTTTGTAAGGGGACAATCAATTTGATCCTGAGGGGGGAGGGGGGCTGGCAAATTTTTTTCGGGTCAGATTATTTATTTTCAACACACGGCCGGCCGGAATATTTATTTTCCAGTAACTAAAGATCAGAATATTTATTTTTAACCTGTAACAATCCTGACAAGCAAAAAAAAAAAAAAACGGTCATACTTAGGAGTCAAGGTCAGTGTTAAAAATTTGCCAAAGAGACTACATATGTGCAAGTTGTTTGTTTGTTTGGATTTTCTTTTTATTTATTTATTTATTCATTTATTTATTAATTTTTTTATCGGAAAAAAAGATACCGTACTGCCTTCTTGAGGAATTCCTGCACTCGGAGAAATGGAAATTTCATTTTAATAAAATATATCACGACAATCGAGGCGGCTGAACGTAATGATAGAAAACGAGCATGAAATGAAAATCACAATGTATATCTTATATGGACCGCCCCTCCCCAACCCTTATCCGATATTATAAAGTATATGTACATATAAACAAGAGGGAATTTTTATACCCCGCAAAAGGATATCGGATTAAATAGTAATGAGCATGTCCGTCCGTCTGTTCCGTATGATGTTTTCAAATATTTGAAGAAAAAAATGTCATGTACGGAGAATTTTATTTTTACATTAAGATATAAGGTCTAGTTCGAATACAGCCCATGTAATTGTTGATTAATTATCTTTAAAAAAAAAGGGGGGGGGGGGGGTTCTGGATGTTTTAAAGAAGACCGTTACAGAGAATCAAATATTCCGCATACTCCTTGACGTCATGTTGACATATATGCGATCTGAACACGCTGTGACCTTGACGTTGCGAGTAAAATTGACGCCGAAGCCACGCAAAACAAATTTTCAATCTTAAATTGCAAAAAATCTGCCGAGAAGACCTATCCATGTTTTTATATATTCGAATTCAGCTAATTCTCTACTTTTACGCGTAAGAAGGGCTTAAAGGACCTCCACAACTTAATGGAGAAAATGATAATGAAGCAAGCCGTGTTTTGCCTTTTGAATGAGTGCAGATTTTTGAATAAATAGATGCAAAATGGCGATAAAAATTGCAAATTTCCCCTTAGAGACACAATTATCCGTAGAAATACAATACTCAACATGGCAACAATATTTTTGATCTCCCTTTTCACCCTCCTTGGTCAATTTTCTAGATTAAAATTATTTTAGTTCAGAAAATGCATATTTTCGAATTAGAACGTCAATGCCGTCTTTGAGGCTTAAATTCTCGAAAAACTTCGTGAAATAGTTACATGAAAATCATATCAAAGATTGATCAAATCTTATATTTCATGTAGACAAATTTTCAGGCTATGTCTTCTCGCAAAATTTTCCGTGCCGTAACGCCGCGATGTACCTTAAATGTTTCCCCTCCTACCATTTTCATCAGAGGTATGCCTTTGCATGCAAACAAGATAGCAAAATTACATCCAATATTACATTACGGCACACAAATGTAGATGACCAGTGGCGTTCGTAATTATTTAGAATTTTCATAGCAAATTAAGAACAATTGAAGAAAAATTGACCGCCTCGGGATGGAATAGGAACCCACGCGACACCTTTAGATTTGCTAGTGATCCATTCAAGCAGAGCAAAGAAACATAATGCAAAGTGAGCATGATAAGCATGTAATCGAATATTAAAATCGGTGATGTGGCGGCCCCACTAACTGTACTCCTCCTCTAAATTCGTAACCAACCATTGATCTGTGAGACTATAGTGAGGGTTCTCTGTTTGCAAAACTCGGAAATTAATAGAATCAATTTTGTAGTCGGGCCAATTTATCGACGTTTAAAGAAAATAATTAAAATGAAAACGTAATTAAACGTAAAATAAAAGTCACATATCAAATTCAAAATATGTGAAGTAAATCTGTCGAAACCCCCATCGCGGGAGGTTAGTTTCGCCTCCTCGTATTTACATGATTATTTGATGGAAAGGACGGCTATCAATAATTAGTTTGCAATATATAGTGGACGGACATTGAACAGAAGCCTTCTTAATTTTTCTCTGAATTTCAACAAATCATTTTCCTTATGGCGAATGTCAGAATGATGGATTTAACGCCACCCTCCCCCCCGCGCCAAAAAAAACCCCTTTTTAACTACTAGTATGTTTTTCAAGTCTAGTAATTTTTACAACCAATAAAATGTCTATGCATTACCAACAAATGGATTTCAATAAATTGATATCGGTGGAAATATGCTCTAGATTACACCATTTTAAACAATTTTTTAATTTTTTCCTGATCATCCCCTATACTCGGCAATTCATCCCTTCATGCAATCATATGGGCCTACACAACCAACCCAAAAAAAAAGCCTTGAAACAAGAGTATTAATTGGGCATTCTCTCTATTTTGGGGGATTGGTGCCAGCACCCAAAAGAGGAGAAATTTACAACATTTTACGTAGAAAGAGAAACTCTAAACTACTCTGATAAAAACCAAATTATTGAAACATTTGTTTCATTACATATAAAAACTTGTAAACATTGAAAGTATTAAATCGTTATATTCCTTGAATATCAAACAAAACGAAGATCAAGCAAAGATGTTTAAAAGTGGTCTCAGATTACACCATTTGCGTCCATTAATTCCGGGAGAGGCCCCCACTACGCCCCATACCCCCATTTACCCCCTCGGCGCTTCGCGCCTCGACTTCAGTCTCGCCTACCCCCCCATCCCTGACAATGGACCTTCTGGATCCGCCACTGTGTCAAGAATGTGGGAAAATGATTTGCTCGATATAATTTCCTGGTTGATACACTTAGATATCAATTAGATATATTTTATCCTATATATTATTATTTTTATACATTCAGATACATGTCAGTATCCCTTTTCATACTTTTAAAAAGACGCAAAGCATTTGTTCTCAGTCCACCCTATTCTAAGAAAGAACGTATTTAAATGTATTCGAATCTGCGTTTCAGCATATTGCTCTGACTATGCTCCTGGCATATTTGGACAGTATTTACAACAAATGGTGTGTTTTCCGGAATGTGTGAGCACGACTCACTATAAACCTGATACATATTTGTATCTTTTAGTTTAACATGTATGAACAGAAAACTTTTTTTTTTCATTCTGAGGTAACTATCCAAAGAACATGTTATTGACTTAGTAGACTATACACTCGTGATCAATTAACACAGGAAGCCTTTCACATAAGGACATATTTCATCTGAATACAGAAATCAGAACAAATATACAGTGATTTTTGTAACAAACAAGGGTTGCAAAATAAGGTTTTTTATGAAATTGGAGCTACTGCCATGACAAAATCCCCTAAAAATTACTTAAACTCTATTTGATTGTTGAAGTATAAAAAGCCAGGACAGCAAACACAAAAAATCCAGGACAAAACACTAAAAAGTCGGGACATCTAATTTTTTTAAATTTTGGTTTTCTGCATTGTATGGCCGTTTTATTGCTCGAGAAAAATATGGTTAGCACTGTTGAACTGGCACAAGAGAGAACTCTTCTCTGTCGCAACAGAGAAGAGCTCTGGATAAAAAATCTTAACACTGCAGCGCCCTATGGATGCAACGATAATATCAGCAGCATAGGAAACTGAACAAGTCCCGGTTGTCAAACGGTAAATGTGACTAACTTATTCAACAGACCACAAAGAAGACCTCGATGTCATGGCATTCGAAAATATAATAGGCCTAAGATACATAGTTTCTCCATCGATGACTTGGTTCCATTTTTGAATGAGCCTCAAGGCCTGCATTATATTTGTACCAAATTATTCTCTGTTCCTTCACGGAAGTTACACGAAATTTACGAATATACGACGGATCTCACATTTACCGATACACGTTCCCCAGAATACAGACTACAAGGAGTCATCTTGGACATTTCTACTTTTCGTTTCAAGCAGTTCGATCAGATAAATCAGAAGAGAAAACAAACCGTCCTTTCATTAAAGTAAGATTTGCAAACAAAGGTATTGATAAATTGAATCGTGGTCAAATTTTGAATCACAAAACTGTCACAGAAAAAATCCCACCATATTTCTAAAGGAAAGAAACTCCTTGTCTTTCCTACAGCTACACACCAACAGTTGCTTCTAAAATTTACAAGTACAAACGATTCCTGCAGTGTATTGATTTAAGTAATCCCTCACTACATCCACTTCCTTGCGAATGTTCTTCATCGGATTTCAACCACTCTCCTTGTGGACACTTGTGACCTTAGTATAGTCAAGAACGACAAGTTGAGAGAATTGTTAAAAAAGGGTCCCAAATACGGAGAAAGTATGTCCTTTACATGGAACCAAAATGTCATAATTATCATGAACTCTTGAGAGGAATATGCAAGACGTTGGGCAAAGGAAGAGGATCTACAGCTCGACACCCTTTCCGAATTGATAAAATCCATCAGAGGGCTACATTTATCTAGAATTAACATATTAAAATCAGCTTTGAACACCAGATTCGAGTCTATATTTAAAGACCCTGATGTTATCACAGATTTTACCTACCTCCAACAACATTATGTCATCACACCAGCGGACAAAGCCTCAAATAATTACACATTTACTTGCAAAAAGTACTATTTCGACAGTCTAGTTAAAGAGTTGGGTTTAAATTCGACACCTGAAAATCCCACTTACACCCCAACAAACCTTTCTGCCTCTGAAATAATAGATAACCACAAACCAGCTCTTGCTTCCTTTGGCTTCGACACTAACAATTTAGATTTAGATTTGCCATACTTTTACATACCTAGAATGCATAAGAATCCGTACAAACAACGTTTCATTGCTGGTTCCTCAAAATGTCCTACCAAATCTGTATAGATCTTACTCACCAAAGTTTTATCTGAAATCAACTCTGGGCTTCAAACATATTGTTCGACAGTATATTCTCGCAGTGGTATTAGTCCGTGAGCCAGAGGGGTTGGTCGGTACCATCTGGGGTGAATAAATCTTATGTTGATATTATGATAGATATACCCAAGAGGTTTCAGAATATGCATGATAGCATTTGATCAAAGGTAGCTAAAGGGGTAAACAAGAGTTATTGCCCTTGCGTACTTGCCAAATAATGATTTTTTTCTGGAAAAAATATAACTTCAATATGGATGGTGATTTTTAAAATTGGAAAGTGTAGATATGTAGTATCTTTTGTTCTCTTTCAGATAAAATAAGTTGCATATTCAAATTTCTATTTTTATTGTGTCTTTTGGGGTAAAAAAGTCGAATTTTAGCAAATATTCACAGAAATTCGAGGAATTTCAATTTATTCCTGCTTCTCAGTTCCTCGATATTGCATATGATCGTCCAATGATGATTTCAAAACGTATTTAAAGTCTCCTCTTTCAAATGACATACAATTTTCATTCTTATTTGCAAAATCCTCGAAATTGATGTTTTTATACACTTAACACTGATTTTCAATCAGAAATCTCAGATTTCTGTATATCAATTTAAAGAACCCTTATTACTTATGAAAGCAATGATGGAAAACTATTTTCTAATGTATCTTTTCACACTCTTTAAAATTATATATGTATTACTAACATTTCATTCAAAATCAAAGTGTTTTGTGGAAAAAACGTATATTTTCATTTAAAAATCGCTGATTATTGGGGAATATTTATTGAATCGATAGAAATTCTTTAAATGATAGCAGGAATTTATTTTCAACTGTAATTATTTAGGTTTACCCATAAATGACATGTTTGAAACATGATAGGTATATTTTCTACTTAATTTTAGGGCAAAATGCCTGTTTTTTGTCTAAAAATGACAAATTTCTGGGAAGATTCTATTAATTCATTATCTTTGCTAAAACTATAGATTTAAAGCTTTTATCATTTAGAAAGTAATCATCTTGTCAGATGATTGTGGAATTAAATGTAATATTTCATTAAAACCAACATTTTTGGATAAAATATGTATTTCTTATGCAAAAACCACCTATTTTGAGAAAATAAGTACTAGCTCTTTTAATCTGCCTAAATTGATATATTTTAGCTTTGATGTTATGCTGTTTCTTATTATAAATGGATAGGAATGTCATTTGATAACTGAAATTTAATTTACATCTTATTTTGGGGCAAAAATCCAAATGAATAAGCAAAAATAACTTATTTCTGTGAATATTTTTTTTTAATTTATATTTTTCATTTCATCAAAGCAGGAGAGGTTTCATATGATTTGATGGCATAAAAGTGATCAAGTTTAATGAGTTAGAGGAGATTTCATTCATTATCTTGCTATTTTTATGGGGGAATCTAAATTTTTATTTTAAAATCGCTGATTTCTGGAAAATCTTTATTACTATGAAAAGTGTCATTATCATTTATATTCAAAAGTGTTCCTGGGTATATCATAGTTTGTCCTTGTAAGTCATATGCATTTCAAGTATCCTCCGTTTATTTAATTCGTATTTTGGGGCAAAAAAAATATGTTTTATATACAATTATAGTCTAAAACTAGATGGCTACTGTTGCAAGCAACAGACGGATTCCTCCTTTATTAGACCTTCCTTGGAACTGAAGTGCTAAAATCCGAACAAAGAAGATGGAAAAAAGAATAGCTGCTTTAGTACCACATTTAGTTCAGCAAACGAGTCAAAAGAGCTTATGTCTTACTTGGGACTCTTATTCAATTATGAACAAAACAGAAGAAAATAAAAGATAAATACCTTTCATGTTTACGAAAGCTTTAAACTCCATGCTCAATCAATATCTAATCCTTTACAATGACTCTCTCAAAAAAGTATTGCACAATGATTTTGCAATGAGATAATTTCTATTAATAGAAAATGACAACAACATGAAACTACAAATATGTAATGCTACTAAGAATAAAAAAGAAAGAAACAGAGAAGAAGAATAGAGGAGTTATCTATCTTACTATGTACAGTTCAAATAAGAAGTACTACTTGTGTGACGAATAAATAGTTCAGGACAAAATCCTGTGAATTTTACAAGAGTAAATGTTTGTTATGACCTTGAACAAGTTAATTTGACCTTTAACCAAGGTCATGGTTAAAAGATAAGCATTTGAGTTTATTCTCATCAAGATCTTAATCTAATCAAAGCTCAATATTTTATCGACAAAAGTCTGTTGTGACCTTGAAATTGAACAAATGACCTTGGGTCAATGTCAAGGTGAAAGGACTTGATGCAAGGAATATTTGCACCAAGTTTGAACTCTCAAGGTCAAATGATCTTTGTTCTATAGGCAAAAGTGTGTTGTGACCTTGAAAATGAAAATTTGACCTTGGGCCAAGGTCAAGGTGAAAGGGCTTGGCTCAATGATTGTATTTATGAAGATTGAACTGTCAAGGTCAAATAGTCTTTGTTCTATAGGCAAAAATTTGTTGTGACCTTGAGAACCACAATGTAACCTTGAAACTTGGTAATCATCAATGACTACCTATTAGTAACCTACCATCCAAATTTCAACTCAAAATCTCAAAAACTGTAGAAATTGGCACTGTGCCAATTTAAAGTTCCATTTTCAACTCAAAATAGCACGAAAACCGTAAATATTTTATCGAGCATGTAAGCGTATAAAAGTTTGCAAATTTCCCAAAGATCAATTTAAAACAAATTTCGTTCAAATCGTACGGTTAGTTTAGGAGTTATAAGGTTTTAAAGATTTGGCCTTCGATGACCTCTAGCGGGGGCATATATGAACTTTTCGACAAGAAAAAAATTTTATATTAAGATCTTTATTTGCTCTTTCTCATGACACTTTCCATTTTACCCTATGATGCGGTACTTTGTTGTAACGTCACTGGAATGGCTTGGGGGTAAGAATAATAATAATAATAATAATAAGAATAACTAGATGGCTACTGTTGCAAGCAACAGACGGATTCCTCCTTTATTAGACCTTCCTCGGAACTGAAGTGCTAAAATCCGAATAAGGAAGATGGAAAAAAGAATAGTTGCTTTAGTACCATATTAACTTCACCAAATGAGTCAAAAGAGCTTATGCCTAATTTGGGACTCTTGTTTATTTATCAACAAAATAGAAGAAAAAATAATAAATACCTTTCATGTTTACGAAAGCTTTAAACTCCATGCACAATCAATATCTAATCCTTTACAATGACTTTCTCAAAAAAGAATTGCACAATGAATTTGCAATGAGATAATTTCTATTAATAGAAAATGACAACAACATGAAACTACTGATATGTAATGCTACTAAGAATAAAAAAGAAAGAAACAGAAAACAAGAATAAAAGAGTTATCCATCTTACTATGTAAAGTTCAAATAAGAAGTACTACTTGTGTGAAGAATAAATAGTTAAGGACAAAATCCTGTGTATTCTACAAGAGTAAATGTTTATGACCTTGAAAAAGTTAATTTGACCTTTAACAAAGGTCATGGATAAAAGATAAGCATTTGAATTTAATCTCATCATGAGTCCTCTTAATCTAATCAAAGCTCAATATTTTATCGACAAAAGTATGTTGTGACCTTGAAATCGAACAAATGATCTTGGGTCAAGGTCAAGGTGAAAGGACTTGATGCAAGGAATATTTGCGCCAAGTTTGAACTCTCAAGGTCAAATGGTCTTTGTTCTATAGGCAAAAGTTTGTTGTGACCTTGAGAATCAAAATTTGACCTTGGACCAAGGTCAAGGTGAAAGGGCTTGTCTCAATGATTGTATTTATGAAGTTTGAATTGTCAAGGTCAAATAGTCTTTGTTCTATAGGCAAAATTTGTTGTGACCTTGAGAATCATAATGTGACCTTGAAACTAGGTCATCATCAATGACCACCTATTAGTAGCCTACCATCCAAGTTTCAACTCAAAATCTCAAAAACTGTAGAAATTGGCACTGTGCCAATTTAAAGTTCCATTTTCAACTCAAAATAGCGCGAAAACCGTAAATATTTTATCGAGCATGTAAGCGTATAAAAGTTTACAATTTTCCCAAAAAACATTTTAAAACAAATTTCGTTCAAATCGTACGGTTAGTTTAGGAGTTATAAATGTTTAAAGATTTGACCTTTGATGACCTCCAGCTGGGGCATTGGTGAACTTATCGACAAACAAAAAATAGTTAAAGAAGATCTTGTAATGCTCTTTCTGATGGTACTATCCCTTTTGCTCTGTGTTAAAAGACCTTTGAATAAAGTGTCTGGAAATGATGAGGGGGTAAGAATAAAAATAATAATAATAAGAATAATAATAAGAATAAAGAAAAGACATTGCAATAACATAAAGGATTCCGACGGAATAGTCGGAATCCTTAATAAGAATAAAGAGAATAAAGAAAAGACAATACAATAACAGAAAGGATTCCGACGGAAGTCGGAATCCTTAATTACGTCTCATATTTCAAACTATTACTATTGTCTTCTGTTTTTTCTATTTAACTTTTTAGTTTTTCTAAACTTACTCAACATTTTATTCTTATGTTTTGAAATGTTACTATTAGTATGTTTGGGGTAAAAATGAATTTTAAAAAAGATGGAAAAGCAAGTTCTTAATAAACAAAATGTGATAAAACACATTTCGAGGTTATATATTGCAAGCATTTTGAGAATAAAAGCTTGCTTTTCTTTGTGACCTGTGAAGACCTTATGTACCACAAGGCACGGAGAAGATACGTAACAGGTTTCTTTGTGACTTAATATTCAATGATATGTATTTTACCCCAAATATAAAAATATACACAAAATTTAAGAGAAATGATAAATAAGTTTAGAAACAATAAACAGTTAAATAGGAAATGCAGAAAATAAAAGTCATAGTTTGAAATATGAGACTTTCTATAGTAATTTTCTTGATTTAGGCTATATATTTATATAAAAAAATATTATTTGCCCCAAAATACCAATTAAATTAACAGAGAATACTTGAAATGTATTTGACTTACAAGGACAAACTATGATATACCAAGGAACACTTTCGAATATAAATAATAATGACCCATTTCATAGTAATAAAATTATCCCAAAAATCAGTGATTTTAAAATAAAAATTGAGATTTTCCCCCAAAATAGCAAGATAATGAAAGACATCTCCTCTAACTCATTAAACTTGATCACTTTTATTCCATCAAATTATATAAAACCTCTCCTGCTTTTATAAAATAAAAAATAAAAATTTCACAAAATGTTCACAGAAATAAGTGATTTTTGCACATTAATTAGGTTCTTTGCCCCAAAATAACACATAAATTAAATTTCAGTTATCAAATGACATTTCTATCCATTTATAATAAGAAATAGCGTAATACCAAAGCTTGAAGGTATCCATTTAGGCAGATTAAAGGAGCTTGTACTTATTTTCTCAAAATAAGTGGTTTTTGCGTAAAAAAAAATAAATATTTTATCAAAATGTTGGTTTTAATGAATAATTACTTTTAAGTTCATAATCATCTGACAAGATAATTACTTTTTAATGATAATTGCTTAAAATCTATAATTTTAGCTAAGATAATGAATTAATAGTATTTTCCTAGAAATCTGTTATTTTTAGACAAAAAAACAGGCATTTTGCCCCAAAATTAAGTAGAAAATATACCTATATGTTTCAAATATGTATTTCTTGAATGAACCTTAATACTTACATTTTAAAATACATTCCTGCTATCATTTTAAGAAATTCTTTAGATTCAATAAATATTCTTCAGAAAACAGCAATTTTTGGATGAAAAATACGTTTTTTCCCCAAAACACTTTAATTTTGAATGAAATATCAGTAAAACATATATAATCTGAAAAGTTAAATTAGAAAATAGCTTTCAGTCATTGCTTGCATAATAAGATATGGTTCTTTAAATTAATATACAGAAATCGAACATTTCTAATTGAAAATACAGTTTTCTGTATAAAAACTCAAATTCGAAGATTCTGCAAAAATTAAGAATACAAAATATATGTCATTTGAAAGAGGAAACTTCAAAGATGTTTTTCAAATCATCATTGGACGATCATATGCAATACTGAGGAACTGAGTAGCAGGAATATATTAGAATTTTCTCGAATTTCTTTGAAATTTTGCGAAAATTCGACTTTTTTACCCCAAAACACACAGTAAAAATAGGAATGGGAAATTGAAACTTATTTCATCTGAAAGAACACCAAAAATACTACATATTCAAACTTTTCAATTTTCTTAATCATCAACCATATAAAATTTATAACTTTTTTCCTATTTTCATTGATTTTCGACTAAAAAACAAGGTTTTTCCCCCAAAAAATTGCCTTAGCTACCTATTATTCATTTCTATAACACATTTTCAAATACTAGAGATATCCATCTATCAGAATATATTGGTGTCGTTTGTTCACCTCGGATGGTATCAATGACCCCGAATTTGGGGGTCTGGCTCACGGACTATATCAACCAGATGTGGATTTTAAAGTATTCGAAGGAACTTTTAGAACATCTGAAATCCACTCATTTTAGTAGAGTCTATTCGATCAAAGCCTTTGATTTTTCGACACTTTACACTACAATTCCACATTCTTAATTGAAAGAAAGACTAGCAAAAATTATAAGCAATGCGTTTACAAGTAAGAACGGTAATCGCAAATACAAATTTATTGTTGTTTACTATGAAAAAACCTACTTTGTAAAAGAAAAGTCCGATTCTGAAAAAAAGTACACTGAAACTGATATTATTCAGATGTTAAACTTTCTGATCGACAACATTTTTTGTGGTGTTTGGAGGAAAGGTCTTCCAGCAAATTGTCGGAATTCCAATGGGGACCAATTGTGCCCCACTCCTTGCCGACATTTTTCTTTACTCGTAGGAAGCTGAATTCATTCAATCTCTGGTCTCTGAAGGGAAAAGATACTTAGCTTCTGACTTCAACTTCACTTACAGATACATAGACGATGTGTTGTCCATCAATAATCCAAAATTCGCGGATTACATGAGTAGGTTCTATCCTTCAGAGCTTGAAGTCAAAGAAACTACAGAGACAAATAATTCAGCATTCTATTTGGACATGATTGTGTCCTACGACACTGATGGTCACATGAGCACCTCACTCTATGACAAACGTGACGACTTCAATTTCAGCATTACAGACTTTCCTTTTCTGAGTAGCAACATCCCTTCATCGCCTGTTTATGGCGTGTTTATATCTCAGTTGATACGCTATGCCAGAGCAAGTACGAAATATACAGATTTTGTTCTGAGAGCTAGGCATCTTTCAGATAAGCTGCTCAGTCAGGGATATGTTTGTGACCGACTAACATCGTCACTAAGGAAGTTATACGGTCGATATGGGGAACTCGTCGTACACTATTATGTCCCACTCTCCAGAATGGTGGATGATACATTTTGTATTCTGTCATAGACCATTTGAACCATCCAACCAACGATTATATTCTATGTCTTCCAAAATGTAGGTTACCGGATGTGACAGTTCTACCGAATTGAAGCGGCGGGTGTTGCATGCAAGCAAGAGATGCTTACTCTTCCTGGGCACCTGGTCTCACTCCCATATCGAGAGTTCGCTTCCTTTCTTATGGTGGAGGTTTTTGTTTGTTTGCTTTGGTTCCTGTTTGATCCTGATTTTGTTTGCCTTCGGTTTCTGATTTTCTGAATTATCGATTTTGTGCTATATACAGGAATATGGTCATTATCCATATTTGTCATTCATGTTAAAACAGTTGAACTTAGTCTGTTTAATCGACGAGAACATGTAATCTTATCAAAAAAGGCGAAATCTCTTAATTTCATGAAAAGCAGACAGGTCTAAGCATTGATTCAGTCTGATAATGCATTTACAATGTTTGATGCAAGGATACGTATCTCACGATGATCTACATGTCCGTTAATTGTCTAAAAAAATATGAATTTTGCCGATTTCGCTCGAAACGAACACAAATCATCCATGACAAACACGAAAAATCCAGGACAATTAACATGAAAAAAAATCACTCGTCGCCAGGACACCTTACATGGTGTGTTAATCTTGATGTTTCTATCAAGTTTACGAAACACAACCGACGGCGGGCGCGGCTGGCCAAACAGGGGACGCTTACCCCATGACATCTGGTCAAACCTGTAGCCTGCTAAGGGTCCGTCGATGTTGAATTTGGTGCTCTGGTGTTAGTGCTGCTTAGATTTTTGTTAGGATCTTCTTGATATCAATACTGGTACAAACTTGCGTAATCAATATAAACTTTAGGATTTCAGCTAGTTTACGCATTATTAACCTTGCGTAAACTTGATCCCCGTTGTACAGATAACCACCAAAGGACGATACAAAGTTTACACACGGACGGTACAATCTTTCATACAGACAGTACAAAGTTTAACAGTGAAAATTCCTCATTGAACATCCCTATTTCTAAATTGGATCTCCTCACAATATAATGCATACCAAAACCTCACAAGTATCCTTACAAATTTCTAATGCTAATTCTAGCAACTGCTCAACTAAAACAATGTCTAGAAATCTAACGTCAGTACCCACGACTGTAAAAGAACACTTGGCTAAATACTGTGAAACTACCATGAACAGGAATGATGTACACTTCTTTTCGTCTTTTAGAAATTCAGGGGATGTTATTGACAAATTGAAATCAAGACATTTCCAAGCAAAAATGGCTTCTTCATACGACTTTTCTAATAGTAAACCACGCTTCCTCGCGACAAAATAAATGATCGATTGTCCAATCTCATTAAATGGTGTTTTGATCGAGAAGGGAAATCTTATATTTGTTCATCTGAATTGAAGGGGTTCCGCTAAAGATCACAAATCATACAAATCTTGGGCATGTGGTGACTTGTGTATTGCCTTGTCCTTCCTTTTGGACACCATTTATGTGAGCTTATTGAAAAACTCTACAAGCTTCTACTAATTGTACTAATTGCGCGCATTCTTTTATACACGTTTGAAAAGGAATTTATCCCAAATCTTCAATAGTAAAGAAACAAGAGGCCCAAGTACCTGAGTAGTGGACGATTCGGTAGAGGCCCCTGAGTACTTCCTTCCTTAAAGTTGTCATGTAATTATGAGCATCAGTTTTGTAGATGTCAAAAGTAAGCCAGTCAGCCATCATATTGTTGACTGATCGGCACGAAAAAACATAAACTTGGTAAAGGACATTCAAGGAAATTGATTGAATTTTTGCAATTTTACCAATTTATCCTCTTTCATAGCGTAAATTGAGATAGAAATAAAAACAAGTTCAATTCAAATACAAACCACGTAAATCATACATGTGTCTAGGTATTCATAAACTATTTTTTCAAACAACCCAATGATTGACCTAAATATGAACGGTATTATTATCAAAACATACCGGTTGACCTCGTAGCAACCGATCATCATCCCTTGACCAATTATACTATTAACAATTTTTAATTGTCCGAATTCTGCGTTAATATATACCTGTAACTATACATTATTAAAACAAAGGATGTATTTTTTCAGTGGGAGAAAAGCCTCAACCAGAACCCGAAATAGAAGAGAAAAAACCTTGGAGAAAAACAATTATTGAAGAATGGTCACCATGCGTATGTATCACATTATTTTCTACAAGGAACAATTAAAACAGTCGACCTACGAGTTAACACAGCTTTTGTTCTAATTTTGAAAGCTATGATCACTTAACATGACATATACTTCACTAACCTGTATATCTGTATTCATATGATAATCAAGAGTGGGACATGTACTTTGAACTTCTCGACTCACTTCTAAATGAAAATTGCGATGGAGAAGAGTCGTATAAATAACATGTCTGGTCTATGCTGTAAATTTATCTGCTCTTAAATGATGCTAATGAATTTGAAGACGTTAAACATGTATTTGTTGGCTTCTATGTTGTAATCCAGTTTTATGATGCGTAAAAAATGTAAAAGTTTATTCTAAAATAAACATCAAAAAAGTGTTTATCAGTTATTCAGGCTCAAAGTCGAGAAGGCAAGGTTAAATCGTGTGAAATCCCATCGGAACGGTTGCGAACCTCGGAATAAATAACATTCCAAAGTGAGAACAGGTTCCCGGGGAGAGTCAAAGTCTTCTGATTGCATGCGACAGCTCCTTGAAAACTTGTCAAATTCGGTGGTTGTCTTGATTAACATGTTGATGTACACATCATGTATGTCTTGTTTGGTGATGATGACAGCCATTTAACCACAATGCAGAATGTCACTGATCACTAGCTTACTTGTAAGGCGTATGCTATAGCCTTGGTTGGGCCCATTGGGCTGGGCTTGGCTTAACTTTGGCCCCATTTCCAGACAATTGACCTTAAATCTGTTTACAAATTCAGGAAACTGAGGTGACTGATTCTTGAAATAAAGACGACGCTAGTTCAATGTGTATTTGCGATTCGAAATTACTCATCAATCTTCAGATATTTTCTTTTGTCAAGATTCATTTTTCTTTCATTTGTTGGAAAATTATATCTAATTGATGTGAATTGATGTAATACTTAATTTCACATTTATACAAATACAGGTAATCTGAACTGTATATTATTAGCATTAATCAATACTTTTAATTTTTGGGGAGAATTAATCATCAAATTAAAGGTGATTCCAAGATCAAAAATTGATTTAGGTTTTATCCATATTTTAGATTATTCTTACTTGTAATACGTACACTGATGTTATTATTGGTTGTTGGTTTTTGTTTTTGTTTTTGTTTTTTTAATTTTTTTTCTAATATTTTGTTTTTGTTTTTTTTTTTCTTTCTGTTTTTTTTTTTTGTTTGTTATTGTTTGTTTGTTGTTGTTTTTATTTTTTTGTATTTGTGCAATCATTTTTCATTTCACTTTGATGTTCTAGAAATATCAAAGATTGATAAAATTATTGTGGTAAATTAACATTACTTTGCTTTTTAGTTAAAAATTAAGTTAAAGTTGTGTCTCTGTATTAATTTTGAAACATATATTCATTAATTCATAATTACTGTTATTAAAGTAAAATTAAGAAAAGCAAATACTTTACCATCATTTCAAACAAGCTACTTGATCAAAATTAAGCTATAGAAAAGATCGTGAATCATTGTAGTTTACAGCATACATGGTATACGGCAAAATTATCTCCAACTGAAATGAATATTACCCTACCTATATTCGAAAAATGTTATGCTTATCATTGTATAGATTTAACAGCAACTAAACCTGTTTTAACAAATGAAAAGGCATGGTGCATAATCTGAATCCTTTAATTTGGCAGATTTGCTAAAACCATATTCCCAAGAGATGTTGAACTGAGAGGTTGATGAGTATTTATTGGAGAGCAAATCAAATCGCACCGACATATTAAACTCGCATCTTCTTTATTTTAAAGTCAGTCACTCCAGTGTCCTGAATATGTAAACAATTTTAAGGTGAACTGTTTGGAAATGGGACCGACGTTGAGCCCAGCCCAAAGTTGAGCCCAGCCAAGCTAAATGGGCCCACCTCAGATTTTATCGGATGCATGACTTGTAAGTCGTCTTGCTCTAATGGTGAAATCTTCATATTTGGGACATTTAAAAACAAGAAAAAGAATTCCAAGATGACAACATGGCAATGTTTACAGTGCGATTTACAGAGAGATTAATATCTGAATTCTTAAAGCTTCTTTGAAGCAAATACAAAACATCGGCGACAGAAGCATGTACATGTTACTTATATTGCTAGTTTTGCATTTATGCCCATGGCCTCGGGGAATATATTTTGCTTTAACGTGTCACATATGGAAATAACAGGTAATATTAAGAAAAGGGGAGGATCTCCAGCATGACAACCCTGCAGACACACAGCGAAACAAACCCAAAAGAAACTGACACAGATTGACATCAGACAAAACTACAAACCACTCAAGGACGCTAGAACATGATACAAAATAATCGAAACAGACGCACAGAAACATCAAAAATCAAAGACAACACATAAAAGGAAGGAGACCAATGTGATCCCGGCGCCGAACTTGGACGGCCATCTGCTATAAGCAGATGGTTAGTTATCCGGATAATGTGCGCACGCACAACCCTCCTTCTTATCCGGATGCACAGAGGTCTCCATAGACGCACAATTGGTAATGAACCTTTCTGAGATAGCCCCAGGTCTTCCTATAGTGAAAAGTAAAAGTGTGGGACCATGATTATCGGGATTCTTATGTGACTGGAACGAGCACAGGTCTCGAGTTTGCACCCATTTTCAATATCCAATATAATGGTGGATGATATTCTGTCATAGACCATTTGAACCATCCAACCAAAGATTGTACTCTATGTCTTCCGAAATGGTAGTAACCGGATGTGATAGTTCTACCGAATCGAAGCGGCGGGTGTTGCATGCAAGCAGGAGATGCTTACTCTTCCTGTGCACCTTCTATCAATCTCATATCGGGAGTTCGCATCTTTTTATATGGTGGAGCTTTCTGTATGTTTGCTTTGGTTCCTGTTTTATCCTGATTGTGTATGCCTTCGGTTTCTGATTTTCTGAATTATCGATTTTGTGCTATATACAAGGATATGGTCATAACCCATATTTGTCACTTTTGACTAGTTAAAACTGTGCTATCTAATGCCATATTTTTCTTAGTGTTAAATATATGTGAATCTGAATGTTTTGAAGAGCAAGCAATGATATATTCAGGATGTAAACGAGGCGGATATAGGGGCAGGGGTATCGTACATCCATTCAAACAACATCAAAGAAGTATCTACATCTAACAATTATTCAGTCTCAAAATCAAGAAGGCGAGCCCAAATCGAGCCCATCGGAACAGTTGCAAACTCTGGAATGAGCAAAACTCCGAAGTGAAACCAGGTGCCCGGGGAAAGTTGTCAAATTCGGTTATTTTCTCGATGTACATTTTGATGTACAGATCAGTTAAGTATGTCTTGTTTGATGATGGCGATGGTCATTCAATCATAATGCAGAATGTCTCTGATCATTCTGGAAAGGGGGATCTGATATGCTCTTATTATATCCAAGTACCGACCGAAGAACTTCCTCAATCATGATTTCCGTCGTTGTGTGATAAAAGCCTGAACAAGTAATTTGCAAATCGTCTGGCTCAAATTATGTTATCAAAATATTCCTCATTTAGATTCTATTTACTCATGAGTATTTACAAGTATATTTCGTTTCCGACTTCTCTCTGCGAATAGTTTTTTGTACATTTTGCGGCTCACTTCTGAAATAGATTCAAAAATATATGTAAATCATTTGTCGCATTTATTTTAAAAAAGGTTTATCTTAACATTCCGTAACTAAGTCATATAATCCTTTGACCAATACTTGGCTCTAGAAAAAGTTTTAGATAAGTATGATAGAATACTTCTCCCCCCCCTCCCCTACATGGGAGATATTTCAGTACATATATTGTTGACATGAATGATTTTGATGTTGACATGCAAGATAAATACTGTATGTTAACATGCAAAATAATTTTGTTGATATGCATGATAATTAAGATGCATGTTGACTTAGATAAGTTGCTTGTCGACATGAGTAAGAAATGTAAACAAAAATAAGTTGCAAGTTGATATAATCTTGAGAAAAATATATCGCAGGTAGAGGACAGACGTATGCCACCATAGATCCGTAGATAGGGATTCATCTACGTTAAATTTGGTGTAACGTCGTTGGTATCTTCCATATCCTCAATGTAACTTTGCTCATCAACCCCTCGTTTGGCCAACGTGTTGTCCCAATGTTAAACCGATGTGTTGGGCCAACGTTGGCCCATTGTCGATAATTTGTATTTGGTCTATGTTGGCAGTCTAACGTTGGTCCGATGTTATTTTGCTCATCAGCCCCTCGGTGGGCCAATATGTTGGCCCGACAAGGGGTCGATGCGGTGTCCCAACATTGGCCCTCTGATTTAAATATCTGTTACGTGGTTGACAGTTTAATGTTGTAGCAATGTGTATCAAAAATAGGTATACATATAATTTACGCATTGCACCAACATTGGATAGACGATAGACACGTTCCTCGTTTGAGGTTCTTTATAATTCCGTTTTTAAGAAGTCCATGAAACAATGAGTCTGTAAAAAAATCACATGAAACATCCATCCAAAATACAGTTAAGTTAAATCCCACGCATCAGAAGACTCGTTTTTCTTCTTTTCAGTTCGTCCTGTAAATAAAAACAAGATAAGAAATAAAAAATATATTCTCATCAATATTTGTAAGTTCTTTGAAAAAATTTTGGTCTGTTTTAACAATTCTATGAATTAGTGCAACAAACATACAAATATATATCCCGATGAAACAATGATTTAATACATAAAAACCTATACTTGCATTTCCTTCACACACGTCCTTTTACTAAGAGACCTAGATTTGATTTGAAACATGCGCTTTACAAGCTGATAAACTGTTCCCAGAAGTCAGTGGTAGCAGCATTGCGTAACACATGCCCTTCAGCCAGCTTGAAGCTGACCGCATTTATATATATATATCATCACATTGACCGCATCTATACCTATATAATCACTGACTAAGAGTACTCTGACCAACTTTCAGATACGGAGGAAATAACCAACATTTATATAGTGCATTATTTCTTGACAACATCTTGAATTATAAAATACAAATTTAAGAATAAAGAAGTGTTTTATTCCATGACAAATATTATTTAACATATCTTGAAAGTATAGAATACATTTGTAATCTTAAGTTTACGGCCGGGTTAGCGCAGTGGTAGCGCGCTCGCTTCTCACCTCTAAGGTCCCGGGATCGAATCTCAGATTCGGCAAAGGGTCTTATGTGGGAGGGTAGGTGGTCCCCCACCTAGGCCTCTGCATGGAGTTTTTCTCCGGGTACTCCGGTTTCCTCCTGCTCCTTTGACCCCTCACGCCAACATCTGAGCCAACGTGAGACATTAATATAAGTTGTGTAACTTGTTTGTTAAACGTTGTGAAATAGATAAAGTTTAAATTAAAATTTAATCTTAAGTTGGTACAATGTTTGTATAATTTAATAGAGCTGTTCGAATAAGGAACGTAAAACTACCAACGAACGTCGTACAACGTATTGGTACGTAAAGGAACAAAATAAGAGAACGTCTCAAGAGTACATTATTAAACATGCTAAAGAACATTTTTTACTTTAATCCACTGATAGGATTAATTAAACTGTATTCATAGAGTTGTGATAAACAAAAGACGGACTAACAGGCAAAAAAAAAAATAAACATTTCAAAATGTTCTAAACGTCTGATTGCGGGGTGTGATATGTTGTAGTCGTGCGGAATAATTTGGAGAACCGTACAAAAGAAGGTATTTCTCTCCTTCTTTCATACAAGAAAATTCAATTGTTCTTTATCAATAGATAGATGAAGCGTTGTTGTGAAGGGGGGATTGGTGAAAGACCGTATATTCTATCATTCTAGGCATGTCGGAGCGCTCCTTCACAGTCTTATTCTTCCTATTAGTTTCATGCTGCGGTAGTGTCCATTCTTAAATGTCTGAGCCATGCTGCAAATGATCTTAAATGCTGCTATTGAATTTAAAGTTTAACATGATTAATAATGGAGTTTTATTCTATTTAACGGTTGGCGAAGCAAACCCCCAAAAAGTCTTTTAAATATATTATTACATCTTTGTTAACTTTTCTTGTCAATAATGTAAGAAAAGTAAGTAAGTGTTACATCGAAAAAATATTTCTAGATTATTTACAAGAATTCAAGGGATAAGGCACATCTGTCATAACTCTAAATTCTCGTTTTTTGGTCTGACCAAAGGGGAAGGGGGTACAACTTATTATGCGCTTGAAACGATGCTGTATAACATATCAAGGCAAAAAAGGCTTTGGCTTGGGAGGGGAAGGGGTATAAAAAAAGGAAAATGGGATGAAGGTGTCTAGGCCTCATCAAAGTTGGTCCCTCTCTCCCAAACATAAACTATATTGCGGTTAATTACCCTTCTGTTGGCTGCAGAAAGTACTGATAAAATTTTAGCCGTTTGAAAGGAAGCATTAATGATTATGAAAAGTTGTATTGCTAAATTGCACGTCTTCAAATTCATAGCATTATTTTATAACAGAAAAATTAACAGCATGGACCAGACATGCACGTTTTTAGTTTCGTAACGTTTTTCTGGATTATGAAATATAGGAAAGAGAATGTCTTTGGCGTGGGAAGTGATTTAACGTAGTTACACATAACAAATCCTATCCCGTTGGCTGTTGGTATATTTTGACAAAATAAGTACTATAAAAAAGACCTGTCAACTGGATTCCATGCTAAAATTCGGATTTTTATTGCAAAAATTATATATGTAAATTAGGTAATGTGTTGCGCGGCAGCAAAGTTTTTTTGCCAAAATTCAGTCTACTCATAGAAGATAAAGGCCATCACCTTAATCAGGCAATGAAAAAACCACATGTAGCCAAGTTCGGTCACCTTCGGTTTATCATTTCTTCAACCCATTCGAAAATTTCTGTTGATCTGTTCTTAAATTATGCTACTGAATTTAAAGACGTTTGCCATCGCTTATCATGCTGCTAGATTTATCCTTTTGATACATTTAAGTTAGCCGCGGAAACGGCCAACGACACTTGGATATTTGGTTGGTAGGGGTGTGTTGGCCGCGGGAATCTACACTGAACAAATCCGGAATCCAAATTCAGGATATGGCCGGCACGAATCGGCAAATTTTCCAAGGGATTATTGACTGTTTCTCACTCGAATGAAATAAAACTAAACGATCGGCAATAATATTTTACCTTGTTTAGCTTTAATATCAATGAAACGGCCGTGATTCTACTTGCCTCCGCTTCGTCTCTTCGAATACAAGCGCCATGTTTATAGTTTACACTCATGCGTCAGGTCAAACACGTGACACCTCGACCCATATGTATGGACGTTGTTATGGAAACAATCTCGCAGTGTCACGTGTTTGATCTGACACGAAACAGTTTTTGTTCATGCATCCTGTCATGGATAATTCATCATGCTATTGAAAAGAAGGGGTTGCATTTGAATTGCATTCCCACTTGATGGCAAAAAGCCATCCACATGTACAAAAAGGGTTGTCTCTTCCTCAATTTCATAAAGATGGAAAGGTGGTTTAAATCCCCCTCGTTGTCCTTTTGAATCAAATAGATATATTCCGCACGACTTTTTGGTTGAGTAATTACTTATCATGACTACTGCAATACAAAGGATTAGGATACATTTTCATTCCTTATTAGTAGAGCGACCAATTTAAAAAAAAGAAGATAAGTTTTCGAGTATAATCAACATACCTAACACAAGCCTGAATTTGGTATGAACTTTTAGCTCATTACCCCTGCTTTCATGAACATCTTTCGTTAAGGAATATATCATAGTCTGATTTTGTTTAAATTGGGTAAAGAGTGATAAATACGTGAAGAATTAAAACGAAATAGTTATCCATTATATCCTCTGTATTCCTATATTTTGTCTTTTTTGTATAAAAAGTCGTTGCAATCAATGCACTAGATATGTAAATATGTTATATAATTGTTATAAAGCAAGAGCATTTACTCCTCTTTCGAAAAATTGCAATTTAATGCAAATTTCAATGAAATATGAAGATTTCGTGTTATTATCTTCTCTAAAGTCCCAGGACCGCATTTTTGTCACGAAACATATCGACAAATATATGTGTAACATTTCTAAGGCCTTTATATGTTTTTATGGCTAATTGTTCTAAAGGGCTTATAAATGAATGTTAAACGTCTTCAAATTCGATAGTATAATTTAAAACCAGATAAAAACCAGAACATTTCGGGTACTTAACCCTCGTCAGTGATCCTCAACAGTCCAAGAGAATACTGGAAACATTAATATTACTAAAAACAATAATATAAATTAAATTGGAGTTATCTTTCTTTGAAATTTATCTCTTTATATTACTGTAAGTAGTAATACTATTTAGATGGTCAGTTCGCTCTTATACCAGTGGATTCGGGGAGAATTGAGGGTGATTAGGAGTTGTATCTCATTCAGATGTACACTGAAAAATTATTCAGAACATCAGGAAAATTTTTTCCTCGACATACTTGAAGAAAATGTGATTTCAGAAAGAAGAAAAAGTGAAAAATAGGTTCCAAATGGACATTGTTTTCACTTTTCAGTGGAAATTTTTTTTCATATTTAATGAATTTGTTGTTGAGTAAAAGAATTGTATGATATAAACTGTACTAGTGGCTTTAAAACTTTCCTCTGTCTATATTACAGAAATATGTAATATAGGGTGGCAACATTACTGTTTTCAATAATTTCAGGGATTATTGTTAACGGTAATATTACAGTTTTAAGTAATATTACTATTTTTAGTATTCTCCTGGACTGCTCAATCTAAACAATGTCATATGGCCAAAAAGTGTGAAAATCATTAAGTAAAAAATGTACAAAAAGACGTAGAAGAATGGATTGGATATGATGCTACAGTATCCAA
Organism: Pinctada fucata; assembly: GCA_028142955.1. Classification (NCBI taxonomy): domain Eukaryota; kingdom Metazoa; phylum Mollusca; class Bivalvia; order Pterioida; family Pteriidae; genus Pinctada; species Pinctada fucata. Next base: position 39,495,658 of record AP027108.1, on the reverse strand, counting down.
GTTTTTAGAAATTTTAAGAAATTTTGTAACGGAAAATTTCAGATGCATTGAAGAGAGAGAACTTGGCTACATGTGCCCTCGGGGACTCCTGGTCCACCAGCAGTGACACTCGCCAAGTAGTTCAAATGTTAAACGTCTTCAAATTCGATAACATCATTTAAGACCAGAAAAATTGCAGCATTGCCCAGACATGCACGTTTCCGGTACTTAACCCTCGTCAGTATTCCACAGTCTAAACAATGTAATATTGCCAAAAAGTGTGAAAATTATTAAGTCGAAAATATACCGAAAAACGTAGCAGAATGGGTGGGATATGTTGATACAGGACCCACGTTTTTAGACATTTCAAGAAATTGTGTAGCAGAAAATTTGAAATGGTTTGAAGAGACAGACGATCAACCGAAGTTGACCGAACTTGGCTACATTTTCCCTCGGGAACTCCTGGTCCACCAGCAGTGACACTCACCCAGTGGTTCAAATGTTAAACGTCTTCAAATTCGATAGCATCATTTAAAACCAGAGTCTAAAAAATGTAATATTGCCAAAAAATGTGAAGATTATTTTAAAGTCCAAAAATGTACCGAAAGACGTAGCAAAATGGGTGGGATATGATGCTACAGGACCCACGTTTTTAGACATTTCAAGAATTTTGTAACATAAAATTTCAAATGCGTTGAAGACAGAGACGATCAACCGAAGTTGACCGAACTTGGCTACATTTGCCCTATGGGACGCCTGGTCCACTAGCAGTGACATTCACCAAGTAGTTCAAATATTAAACGTCTTCAAATTCGATAGCATCATTTAAAACCAGATAAATAAGCAGCATGGACCAGACATGCACGTTTCGGGTACTTAACCCTCGTCAGTAATTCTCGGGATAAACAATGTAATGTAGCAAAAATGTGTGAAAACTATTAAGTCCAAAAATGCACCGAAAGGCGTAGCAGAATGGATGGGATATGATGCTACAGGACCCATGTTTTTTTCGATATTTCAAGAAATTCTGTGACAGAAAATTTCAAATGCTTTGAAGTTGGCCATATGTGCCCCGGGGAATCCTGGTCCACCAGCAGTGGCACTCACCAAGTTCAAATCTTAAACGTCTTCAAATTCGATTCGTCTTCAAAGGGGTAGGGCCATGAGACCCCTAAATCGGCCCTCGATTTTTCTCTAGAAAAAAAAAATCATGGGAAATATTTGATATCTCTCATGAAAATACACGAATGTTCACCGCTTTTAATGAAAAGAAAAATATCACCAAACATTGCGTCATTTAACTGTAATGACGTCATATAGTGACGTCATTTTGACGTTATTGACAAAATAAGGCGAAATTGCTTGAAAATCTGTCTTTTGTTAAAGAATTCAATGTGGCCGCATGCGTTAACTGAAATGAAACGTTTATGACAAAAGGATATAATGATAATCTTTCACATATATTTTTTTTCATCCTAGTTAATGCATGCGGCCATTGCTAATTTTATAGAAATATGTAGTTTTTGCAGCAATTTCGCGGAATATGACCAATTTTGGTGTTTTTCAAACTGCTAAAAGCTATTGATAAACGCAATGTTTACAAAAGATAGATTCGTGATTCAGTAGAGAACGTTTCAAAATGTCAAATCACAGTTAAGAGATCTATGAAGTGCAATGTTCAAAATTAGGGCCAATATCAGGCTTCGTGGCCCTACCCCTTTAATGTATAAAACAAATGCGTATATACTTTTGAGCTAAGCGTCATTTCCCAAATTAGATTCCGTAGATAAAAATTCGGTCAACCACGTGTTACAGTTTCTATTAAAAAGTACCTTTTAAACGGTATATATACATATTTTTGATAAAAGTTAACTGCAGAAAGTAGAATTACATCATACTATTTAAATATTCATAAATAATACTTCTTTTTTAATATGTCGTGGTAAGAACCGGATGGAGACCCGATCGTGACGAGTTGACATTGAAATAAGTGAATTGAAGAAATGTGCATTCAGTTTTTATAAAATTATAAAAAAAACCATCTTTTGACATTTATTTCATTAGAACAGAGATTTGAATAAACATGTCAAGTACATTGGTCAGAGTTTGGGCTCTTCGTTTTCTTTGCCTCAAACAATACGATATGCCTTAGGTTAACGTCGTGCAATTTATCCCTTTTAGCATCCGAACTTACTCTCCGTTCAGATTAGCAAATGTTACAAAATTGAATGGATTCTTTTCATGATGCACTGAGTTAGAGAACCCCTTTGAGGCCTTCAGGGGATCCAATAGAACGTCCTCAAGGGTCACGGAGTGGAGTTTGGGTGGCTGTACTCCGTGATGTTGTACATAGCACAAACACCACATTGTCACACTAATATTTGTAATTCAATTGGGTAGTTCCTTCATTAATAAGAACTATATACTTCAACAATGCAACGAATAAAAAGCTATATAACGAAGAGGAAAAGTGTGTGTTGTCATCTGATGACAACGGAAAGTTCGCCTCGACAGGAGCTTAGAATCTTGGCGCGTCAATCGCCGTATTTCCCAAAGACACCTAAATATAGAAATAAAATTGAAAAAGTGTGAAAAGTAATTGTATGACGTAAAGAATAGCCAGTGCAATGTGTCCTAAAGAAAGTTTCCAACATGACCCGGATTCAGTACGAACAGCAAAACACCGATTATTAACACTGCAGCGCCTATGGGTGCAACGATAACATCAGCACTATAGGAAACTTAAAGCTGAACTAAGTCTTTAAAAACCCCCATGACGTAGTAAATTTTTTTAGGGAACGGAAATTGTTAGAAGTGAAACTAACAATCTCCGTCCCCTTGCTAAAAATACACTTGGTCATGTGTTGATTTGAACTTTCCCCCTGATGACGTTTTGCATACTAATGTATCGTGACCCAAAATCCACTACCTCGAGTACTCGAGCGGTATATAAAGAAGCCTGGACGCGTGGACATTGTCATTTGTATGAGATGTCGTCTACCTGTAAAGATGAGTTCAGAAATTAGTAAATTGCATAGAAAATCATACATTAAAATATATAATTTTCAAATAAGAATGAAATTATTTTCTCATATATAGTTATAATGAATGAGATCTGCCCCGGGTACGTGATAGAGGGAGGGGGACTCGGTGGGTCGGGAGTTGGGAGTTTGGGGGGGGGGGGGCTCCGGTACATGTTTCACATATACAGCACCTCCGAAAGAAATTATGGCGTATGCATAATGATATATACAAGTACTATGTTTAAAAATCAAAATAAAGGTACAGATTGGAAAAGTTGTGGGTGGGGGGGGGGGAGATTTGCTACAAGTAAATTTTGGACAGATCAAGAGGGTTTGTGGTTCGGGGGGGGGGGGGGTTGATCGAATGGTAGCCCAAAATCAAAGCGTTGAAATAAAATATATGAAGCGAAATATTATTTGCTTATAATTTACATAATAGATCCGGACGAAAAAAGATCTGGGAAAAAGAAGCGTTGTGAGGTTTCGAGTTCGCGGGAGGGGGGGGGGAGGTGCTCGTTACAGGGAGGTAGTAATGCATACTCCAAATGTAATTCAAAATTACACTCTTTTACATACTGAAATGCTTCTTAGCTATGTCTGACTATAAAATATTCATTTTCAGTATAGCTGTATCTTACACAATTACATAAATACACTTAGGGAGCAACCATTTTTATTTTTAGGGGGGGGGGGGGGGGCAGGAAGACTTTTGCCAGCCGGAAATTTTTTTTCGGGCATTTTAAGAGCCGAAAATTTTTTTCGCCGGCCCTTTGGGCCGGATTATTTTTTTTTTTTGTAATTTTCCAATGTTGAAAATTACTCTAAAGTTTAAATAATTCAGCGTGATTTTTCAGCCATATTAAACATCAAACACACAATGAGTTCATCTCTTGCCAGCAGATCACTTCATTTTAATTTCTGGAATGGCCTATGGTGCCTATAATCTGTTTACTAAAATGATACTCAATGGAGACAGGCCATATGGTGCTAATTACTTTTGAATTTGATTTATACACTCCAAATTGTGTAAAGTTTGTTCCATTTTTGTATACTTTGTTTATGATACACAAAAAGGTGTTTATTTGGCAGTGGAAAGGTCGGAAGAGAGGGGGGGGGGGGGCAATTTCATGATCCGGAAAATTTTTTTCGCCGGCCCTTTTGGCCGGAAAATTTTTTTCCTAAAATTTCGATCCGGAAATTTTTTTTTGCAAAGTCTTCCTCCCCCCCCCCCCCCCCATAAAAATCAAATGGTTGCTCCCTTTGTGACCCACATTATATATTTACATTGTACCTGTTTCAAAATTTATTTTTTACAAGTCTATTGTCTCAATCTTCTAAAATTATATCAGAATAAAAAACTGTACATTGCATGGTTTTACTTACATGTTGATAAAGCAAATACAATCCTATATTACAAATGATCGGTACACATGTTACCATTTTACACGCATATGAAAAAGCCGCGTGTTCGATTAGAGCTTTAGTAATACTTGTCTTGTAAATAGTAAGTAAGATCACAGTTTCGTTATCCTAATGTTCTATGTTTGGGACAAAATAAGGGATGCTACATCTAAATAAAAATGGCTCATATTTTGATGAATTAAAGCGATCTATACATTTTCCAAGGGGTGTTGTTTCCAAGTCGTCACTCAGTGTAGGGGTGGGGGTGTCCCCATTTGGGCATATATATGGTTATTGTAAAATTCAACTTGAAAACGGAAAAAAACCAGCAATTTTGGACAAATCACAAGAATGAGGGGGAGGGCCCCCATTGTTTGTGGGATTTGAAAGTATTTTCTGAAAGTATAAAGGCCCTACTCAAGAATAAATTTGATTTACATGTACACTTTACCAACTCAGGTATTGCGTGGAAATTTTGGGTTAAAAATGCTTAAAATTGGAAATGCTTTATTTTATTCAATTTTTTGGAGTCTTCACATACTTTGGACAAGTACTCATATCAAACGTAGTTAATGAATGTTTTCAGTCATCACATTTCAATTTTGCAAATTGAATAAAAATAAGCAATTCCAACTCTGGGGTATCTTGAAGAAATCGGATCTATATGGGGATACCATATTTCCAAAAAAAAAAAAATTCCAAAGATAAGTGCAAATATCAAACTTTAACTTTCAAATTACGTTAGTCTACCATATTTTACACATATCTAAAGCTTCAGAATCTGATGTGAATTTGTCAAAAAGACGGTTAAATTATTGAGTTTTTCCTTTTTCAGCGATTTTTGATGAAAATGAATAGTTTTTACCTCCAATTTTTTTTTCTCGTAATAACGAGATTTCTTCTTTTTTTTTTTTTCGTAACTTCGAAATTTGTTTCTCGTAACTACGCATTTTTTTTCTCGTAACTACCACAATTTTTCTCGCAACTACGAATTATGACATGGTACGAACTGGTTTTTGTAGGAAATACACGCTCATGGACTAGAATATTTTATACATATTGGGAGTATTTTATATTTACTTAGAACAAACAACTTTTTTTTATCGCAAAGCTATAAAAATCCCCTACCGGTATAAATCTGAGACAAATACTGAACTCAATGCATGTGCAGACAAATACCAGTTCGGTATCTGTAATAGTTAAGTATCAATAAAGAAAAGACAAGAAATCTGAAACTGTAATGAAAATAACAAAGTCAAAGGGTAATAACTCTATGAAAACTAGGTCAGCTTCAGTAAATATTGAACATGATCTATCACAAACCAAAACACAGTTCAACATTTGCGATACATATAATAGTTTAAAAAAAAGGTCTGAATTATCAAATCTAGGAAAAACTTGAATTTTACTAGGTCCAAGAACAAGAACTCTTGTACAAATAGGTCAATTGAAACTAATTTGAACTTCCTCTAAATTACACCGACATATATATTCACATACTAGTGCCAAAAAGTAGTACAATAGCTTCAATAATGAAGAAAAAAAGTCCAGAAAAGTTAAAATATCATGAATGTAATAAGTACTTTTCGACGTGTAAAAAGGAATCAAGACTGAAACTCTATCTTTATAAATCTAAGGTATACTCATATATCAAAACTTATTTCAATATATACAATAAAATTTTCATAAAATTCGAAAAACTAAGGCACGGTCCATTTGATATTCGGGGGGGGGGGGGGGGGGCTTTGGGTTTTTTTTCTAAAAAAAAATTTTTGCTCTGAATTTTGATGGAAAAAATTAATTTGCTTATGGTGTGTCAGAAAAAAATAATCTTGTTTTCACAAGTAGTCTAAATTTGAAGAATTGCCTTAAAATTTCGCTAAAAATTCCTGAAAATTTTCCGACTCGCTTCGTTCGCCACAGTTTTCAATTTATATAAAAAAAAGTTTGGCTCGCTTCGCTCGCTGTAGCTTTCTATCAAAACATTAATTTTTAATGGCAAAGATTATATTTGAAAATATCAAAAGAATGCATGTTAATGGGGGAAAAGGGCTTCCTTAGAGGATTATAAATATACTATGAATATAATGCATTACTATTACATGTAATAGATGCATGTTTCACCATAGAGTCTTATTCATATACAAGCTTCGAAGGAGAACTTCAGTTTTTCCCCTAATTTACAATTCTTAATTCAAAATTTGTCTAGAAAATCCTCCCCTCAGACCCTCTTACAAGATATAAAATTTGTTTACTGAGGATTATATTGTAAATACTTCTATCTCTCTGTTTAGAAGTGAATTAAATTTTTCATAAAAATAAAGTAATATTTTAGAGTTTTGAATAAAAATCAAGAATTTCTATTAAAACACAAACATTCTTTATATATTGCACATCACTTATTATAAAAAAAAATTCCTTGCTCCAACTATGCAAGAAAAAAATAATTTTGCTCCGGTATGGGGCGAAAAAAATAATCATGCTCCGACCAAAAAAAAAAAAAAAATCCCAAGCCCCCCCCCCCTAAAATTAAATGGGCCATGCCTACAGACAGACATGCCTCGCTGAGAACGAGACGTTCAGTAGTTTTGGGGAAACCATGCATAAAAGGGAAAAAGGAATAGCTATTCAAAAATGAAACCATGTGAATGCATGTATAAAAGCTTTGATGAGTTTCAGATGAAATTAAATTTAAATTCCAATTCCTATACTTTTAATGTGGATTAAAAAAAAATCACAGAAATTCAAAGTAATTTTACTCTTTCTTCCAACATTTCAGCTCCAGAGTAGTGCATATGATGATCGTTCATGGATGATTTAGACCAAACAAAACCCCTCCAACTCGCCACTTTTAATTGGCCGGATTGCAAAGCAATTCCGGTCTATAGATTGACGATGTCCGTCTGTCTGTCTGTCCGTCTTTCGTCAACATTTTGGTTAAAGTTTATGGTTGCAGCAAAATCTGAGGAACATTACGCAGTAGAAACTTTATATCATACATGAAGATTGCCCATGACAAGACCTTTCAATTTATGCCTTAACATTTGACCTAGTGACCTTGATCTGGAGCTTTGACCTAGTCATGGTTATGGTATCGGGAAAGTGTGTACATTGTAAGGCCACTATGTTCCCCATTCCCTCAACATAAATTTTGGACCCGGTCCTGAAAAGAAAGGGCTATACAGAGTATGATTCGGGGGGGGGGGTAGTTATTGAGATGGGGATATTGGGAGGAAACGGATCCAAGACATGGCCCAGGTAGAGTTGTTCGACAAAAAAAAGTTTCAACACAAAGGAAACCTATAAACTATTGATAAATAGGATTTTCAAGAATTCTTTAAATTGTTTCTTTCCCATTTCCGATGCGAATTCCATCTGTTGCATCCCAAGGTCTCCACGTTCACGCCCCCCC